>OX276455.1:3750000-5000000 GCA_946251905.1 Cryptocephalus moraei | reverse complement strand
AGGAAGAAGTTGTAGAACTCTTCGGGCGCAACCTAGAACTCCAATTAGAACTCCTCTAACATGTTTTTCAAAAATATTTTCTCAAAAATCGAAAATATGATTTTCGCGAATAACTTTTTCGTTTCGAGTCTGATCGAAAAATGAAAAAGGAAAAAGTTGTAGAACTCTTAGGGCGCTACCTAGAACTCCAATCAGAACTCCTCTAGCATTTTTTTCAAAAATATTTTCTCAAAAATCGAGAATATGATTTTCGCGAATAACTTTTTCGTTTAGAGTCTGATCAAAAAATGAAAGAGGAACAAGTTGTAGAACTCTTAGGGCGCTACTTAGAACTCCAATCAGAACTCCTCTAGCATGTTTTTCAAAAATATTTTCTCAAAAATCGAAAATATGATTTTCGCGAATAACTTTTTCGTTTCGAGTCTGATCGCAAAATGAAAGACGAAAAAGTTGTAGAACTCATCGAGCGCTACCGATAACTCTGTCCAGAATTTTTTTGTGATTTCCAAAACTTTCATTTTTTAGAATAATTGCAATTTTTTGCTTTTTTTGGGAAATTTTACAGAACTATTGAAATTTCCATGAAAGAACTCCAGAACTATTCCTTCCCGCCTCAGAACTCTAAAGATTGGATTTTCTTCAAAAATTCGTGCGCCAACTTCAGACGAGTCAATTTTGGTTGTAAATGTTGAAGTCGGCGCTATGTATAAAGCTTGTAGATTAATTATTCATTTCTAATGACGTTTGTAACAATGGAAATTTTACCTTTTTTTAATGTTGATCCGTTGGCACCTGAGCTTTACTTACTTTTCCCCTAATGAGATTTATAAGAGGTACTTCGATTCCAATACATTACTTACGTTTTATTTGACGTCTCGTTGTTGAAATGATACTTTTCAACCCAGTTCAAAAGCTTTCCCTGATTCTTTTGGTTGTGAGTGATGTTCGAACAAAGGAAAAGTCACCGTTTTCAGTATGAGAGACCCAATATATCATACTCCGTTTGTTAACTTAACTTCTTACTTTCCATTTCGAAGCGGACTTTTGGCGACTATTCTCGGGCTTTAAGCGTTTTCCGATTCTTTCCCAGATCCCCAGGGCATAACCAAAATTGATTATTCTTCAGGATTTGTGCCTGAAATTGATACGTCCTCCTGCGAATCCATATAGCGGTGCAAAAGAGCATCGCATCGTTATAGTAATGGGATTTCTGTGTTATAACGTAGGCAAAATCAAATTTTGACATTAGGTGTACGTAATGAAAAGGCGAAAGTATGGATTTACCTCGGAAACCAATTTCAAATTAGTTTTTAGTTTAATTCTTCACATCACAAACATTTTTTTGTTATTGTTGTAAAGATAACAGGTATAGTGGTACGAACGATAAATGGTTTTTACATTTACGGGTTCTTCAAGGTGCTTGACTTAAAACCGCATTGGCATAGAATTAAGATAAAATTAAAACCGAGAAGGTAGAGCCCACCAAAGGGCCGTATTAGATTATTTCTACAGGTAATTTTTTATTGTGGAATAATAATAATGCGAATATATAACGCCTCGTATCACAGTAGACTTAATAATAAAGTACCCAATACCAGTAGTAGAAAAGAGGAAATTGAGCATTTTTTAATGGAAAATTATTTATTTTTTGAGGAAAATTAATTCAATTTGTACCTTTATTCTCATATTTGACAAATGGGAAATTTTGGGAAATGTGACTATTTGAAATAATATTCTAAAATTAGAAAATGCGCCTCGTATCACAGTAGACTTAATAATAAAGTACCCAATACTACTAGTCGAGAAGATGATATTCAGCATTTTTTAATGGATAATTATTTATTTTTTGAGGAAAATTAATTTAATTTAATTTTGTAAGCGTATATATCTAGTGTTCCATTGTTAGCGCCGTTGTCCTGGCAACCACCCTGAGAGGAACGCACGCAGGATGTGTCAGTAGGTGTGGTTCGCTTGACAGCGTCGAGAGCGAAGATTGTAAATTAACAGTACGAATAAACGGTTATAAAGTGAAGTCGGTCATCAATCCACCCCGAAAGAACCTTACAATTTATACCTTTCTTCCCATATTTGACAAATGGGAATTTTTGGGAAATTTGACTATTTGAAATAATATTCTAAAATTAGAAAATAGGAAGAAAACAAACATTTTAAACAAAATAATCCATTTTTTTCAACGTTTTTTACGTAAGTACCTACCTACTTGTGTACTGCTGCCAAATGACCTGGAATTTCATCGGTGCAATTACAACATCAATTGAACTGGGTATTCAATAAATAATCAATAAAATATTATTTTTAGAGAAAATTCTGTGAATGGCGTTTATTGCAATCACCTTAAACTTCTTTAAGAAATCTGAATGTGTTAATAAACCTCTCTGCTTCGCTCTTTTATAATCCATTTAAGACATCGATAAGCCACGTTCCTTACAGATTCTCCCTTGGGAAAATGGTGCAATTACGCCAGGAAACGAAGCCGAATCCGACGTCAAACTCTCTCGTTAAGTATTCATCTATGGGAATGTTATTACGATATTCCATCTATAAAGTGAGATTCACGAAACGTACCGTCTGTCGTGAAAATTCACGGACGGAGTTTACACTACGGCGCAACAATGTAAGGATTGTAAACGTTTACTCAAGAATTAGTACTTTCAGTATAAATATTATTTTCAAATGAGACACGGTAGTTTGATGGAAGCCGTAGGTAAATAATTGCGATGTAATGTTATGTAATTGTTTGATTAATGGGATGTTTTAATAACGAATTTACATTTATGTGGGACAATGTTGTCGTTTCTATTTTAAGCGTAAGTGTTTTGAAACTCGCAAAAATGAAAACAAATGTGATATTTATTCGAGATTTGTGATTTACTGGACATTATTTTTTTAACTAAATTATTTATTCGTTTTGATTACAGGTAGGTATGTTATGTCTCGTTTTATCGAGGTGAACTGAACCGCTTGGTGTCTTGATCTATGAATAATTTTACATGTTTTACGATTTACTTATCGTCATATGTAACAATACAGACGAAATAAAAACCTTGAAAGTGAGAATCTGTAATAGTTTCAAATTTTCTCGAATTATTCAACGTTACATTTTAAAATATAATTTTTCTTAAAATTACGTCATTGAAAGTAAAGTGATAAGTATATCCTTTATTCGCATTAGCAATGCCGTTCTTCACCATTGTAAATTGTTGTAGAGTCCATTCACTTTAAGAAGAACCGTGGCCTTGAGTTTCACGGAGAGATATATTCGATTTCGTGTATAATAATCCAGTCAACGTAGTCATTTTTTAACGTTTTACGACATTAATTCATAACCGGATGGGAGTGGTCAAATGTTGTAGGCTCTGATTAGTTGATCATGCCTATATAGTTTTAGACATTCAAAAAGTGTGCATTAACAAATGGGAGGGGTCCAAAGTTAGCAAAAACAAGTTTTGAATCCAGCTATCCGAATTTGTAAGTCAGAAATTTGTACAAGTTATGAAAATGGCTTCAGGTCTATTTCTTTATAAAAAAAAATCACCCCTTTTTTAAAGCGATAAATAAGGGGTTGACAATTGTTTTTACCATATTTTCTTAACGGGATATGAAAATTTGGTTATTTATGATGAGAATAAGCCTTTGTGCACCTCGAAATGTATATCCAAAAAGACGTAACAGCAATGAACATTATGCGTCTTGGGATAAACGAATAGCAATATCTCAGCAACAAATTAACCAATTGACTTTTATAAAAGCTGTTTAGGTTTGGAATTTGAAAAGCTAGCTTTTAAAGTAGTAAACACCTAAATCATATTATTTTTGCAATAAATAATCAATATGCAAAAACTGACCATTTTCAGTGGTTTTTTGGCATTTTTGCAATAAATATTTAACAAAATTAATCGTGATGCAGCTCAAATTGTAGGGTTTTAAATTCTCTACAACTTATATTTGAAACTTTTCTCGCCAAAATGCATACTTTGGCTTGTAGAATCAAAACACTTGTTTTTGCTAACTTTGAACCCCTCCCATTTGTTAATGCACACTTTTTGAATGTTTAAAACTATATAGGCAAGATCAACTAATCAAAGCCTACAACATTTGACCACTCCCATCCGGTTATGAATTAATGTCGTGAAAAATCTAGACAGACTGGGCTATAAGCAGTGGTGGGAGCGGTGGGTGGTAGGGTGTATTACATGAAACTATGGAAATCTTATTATATCTCTCCGTGAAACTCAATGCCACGGTTCTTCTTAAAGTGAACGGACTCTAACTACACTTTTGAGCAGCTAGAGGTTCACAAGGGAACACCAGGCTTCTTGTATGACAATTACTTAGGTACAAAATTAATTCATCAACAATCTCCATATTGACATGTTCGTGGAGTGGGCAGTAATGGGGATTGTCGCTAGGGAAACGACTTGACGACACACAGATTTTTAGTTTCGAGCATATCCACGCTCAGCACGGAGTATTATTAAAGTCTTTTCGTCTCGACGTCTAAAGATCAAAAAAGATGTCTTTTTTGGTGTGTATTAATGTGAATAATCCTTGCAAATTTCAGACATTCGCTGAAGTAGAAACGATAGCAATTGGAGCAGTTATTGAGAGGAAAAATCCTCGGTTTTGCTGTATTAATGCTGTGCTTGTATATAATATATGAAAGTTGCTGAGGCGTTTAAATTGAAGGGTTTGGTGTGCGGATAATGAATTGCTTTTGACAGTTTTTCACGGTTTATTGTAATTCACGAATCGTCACTGTATACAGCAGGATTTTTATGAGAACACTTCAACTTATGAATCAATCCACGTACTTTTGTTTTGTTCGCCTAGTTTGGTTTCTGACTTCGACATCTTATTTGACTTAATGGAAGGGATTTCCTGGATTTAGGTGACTGTCAATCCTCATTTTGGTTTATCCAACGTTGTTGTTTATTAAAAACACGCCGACGTTTCCAAAATAAAACTTCATTACACGGGGACATAAAATCTCGAAATAGCTCAGTTATTGACATTTTTTGGAAATTGTAACTTTGGCTAGTTTATTGGTATTGGCTGATATAGCAAAGGAAGTGTAGAAAGTTACACTTCCGGAGTTACAGCAACTCCTACATGATTGAACCTGTATTTAATGTAAAAATGTTTTTTAAATTTGTACATGTTCAGAATGAATTTTCTTACAAGTGGAGTTATATGATTATGCCCCGACGAACAAATGATTTTCAACGTTTTCTAGAAAGCAAAGTTTCATCCTTCGCCATAAATCACAGCTTCTTTCAGTCTATCCAGATATTCTAGAATACAAACAAAATTTCTCCAAAAAAACGAATCCCATTTCAAACTCTTCCAGAAAAAAAAAGTCCGTTTCAACCTATTCCAGAAAACAATCCTTGTATCAACTTCTTCCCAGGAAATAATGTAACTTCAGTCTTTATCTGAAACACAGTTTCCCAAAAATCACAGTTTCGTTCAGTGTGCCCCAAATTTTTTAGAAACTCGATACAAATTTCAATTTTTGCAATTGTTTTCCAGAATACGAACCTGATTCTGGGAATAAAGTTCATTTCAATGAGAAGTTATGGAGAAGTCGCCCATGGATGAAGATGGTATTTAGGGTATACAAGTTAATATTTTTGTCTATACATATGAGACGTATAGGTATACAAAAAATTCATATTAAATTACCTTCTTCTTTACTTTTTGTTATTCATAAAAATTTAATAAAAATCTTATTAGGGACGTTTTCATATTTTCAACATTTTTTCTTTATTTAAACAGGTACCTATTGCTATAGTTTAATGACTGGAATTAAGATTACCTTAGCTGAATCTCCATTAATGTCTCAAATTCACTCTCGTCTGCACGTTGTTAACTACCTTCAAAGGTTCTTTGTCATAAATTATCCACGGAAACCTTCTGAATTTTCTTTTTCTCTACCTCCTAGGAAAGTTTCAAGTTAAATTTCGCAAAAATGAAATATATGCTGTTTAACATCGATATATCATTGTGTCCGTGGAAACAACGTGGTGATTGATCACTTTGAGTGCGTGATTTACGTTCGAAATTTGAATATCTCTCCCATAACTGACGGCATAACTGACGTAGGACATTTAGCAGAGGGGCTGGTAACCCATGGCAACTTTTTCTATACTATTTTTTTCTTATGGGAGATTGACATGGAAAAATTTTCAAGCAGCTGGTAATCTACGTAAACAAAATTTCTTAACTATCAGGTGTGTACAATAAGAAACATTGAATTATGTAGTTTTCTTGTGTGTCATGTAAAATTTTCCCATGGTAATCTCCCATAAGGAAAAAAATAGTTGCCATACCATCTCTTCTCCAAATGCTGATGGAAAGTTCTCCGATCTCTTTCCGGGTTTTGCTTGAATTATTTTCCGTGTTTGTTTTAAACTGCCCCTCCGGCTGTTTTGTTAACAACTTTTACTGAATCTTCTCGGCTTGAAATCCTTAACAATTTCAATTACGTTACGTTTTTATCATTCGTAATTGGATTACCGGATTCAATTAAAAGGGATCTCGTTATGTAAGTTTACAAAGCGTTTATTTACTAATTTATACGAATTGCCCCGGCCGATTAATCCCAGTGGATTTATGGAATTAACTGGATTTACGACAAATTTTTCACTCGCTTAAATTATTTGACATTCGTTTGTATGGTAATGCTTGGTTTTTCTGAAATTTTGACCACAATTTTAGATTAAATTTACTCTGCTTGACACTTTTGTTTCTGCTAATTTTAATATTAAATCTTTAAATTCCACCTCTTTGTTTTAGTCTCATTGAGTGAAAGCTCGTATAATGCAAGCTTTGCAAAAATTTCCTGTAATCCTGAAAAAGGGTGGCTAGCACCTAATCTTGCTCAGTAATGAGCTAGGTACATAAAACCGAAAATTATTTATTTTGTATCTTCTGAATAACCTCGTTTTGACTAAATTTTCAGATAATTCCATAAGTAATGTTTATGAAATTCAACCATGCATATATCTAATAGAAGTTTTTCATTGAAATTGCCTTATGTGTAAGGTTGCTTGGGGGTGGATTGATGGCCGACTTCACTTCATAACCGTTTATTCGTACTGTTGATTTACAATCTTCGCTCTCCACGCTGTCAAGCGAACCACACCTACTGACACATCGTGCGTGCGTTCTTCTTTTCAGGTTGGTTGCTAGGACAACGGCGCTGACAATGGAAAACTAGATGTACTCTTACATATGGAGAAGTTAATTTTTTCCCAGCGATATTTATTTGCTAGTGGAAAACATGCCTTTATATCTAGCTAGATGGAAAGGCTATTACTTTTATAACTCTATCTAAATCTATAACTCTATTAATCTATATATCTATAATTTCTGAATATTTCTTACCGTTGTAATTGAGACTGAGGCGATTATATTCATTTATTTGTTAATATTTTGGAGACAGCCTTATTATGTGTTCGATGGAGTCCTCGATGACATTACCTCAAACCTAGGTATTGATTGGCTACCTCGTTAATCCTTGCGTTTGTACATCTAGTATCGGAAGTTCGCGTCAAAGATCAAAGAGATAAAATATATTATATCGGAGGGTAAATGCTGGAATCCGTTACAGAAGTGATCCTACGCATCTAAATGAGTTTTTGATTAAATATACAGGGCGAGCCTGAAATAATCTAACGATTCTAACGTATTTTTTGTTTGTTCCAATAATGTCCTGTAAATGAGGAAACTTTTTTGGCGATAGCTAATGATGATGATGATAATGATGATTATTTTTATCACTATTATTATTATGACTATTATTGTAACGCTAATCCTCTTACCTATACATACATTATGTATGTTTTTTCTATAAACTGTTTGTGAAAAAGGCGTGCAACTCAAGTTAATCGAATCTAAACTTTCAACTCCGGCCCTGGATTGTATGGGAAATAATTTATTGTAGCGTTATTAGAGTTTATAACAATAGGATAGATCGATATCACTAGTGTTTTCGCTAAAAAAGGAATTTAATGACATAATTTGTTTTCGAGTAATATGTCATCGTGTTTTTTAATGGAAACTGTAATTTCCTCCCTTTAATTTAAATATATCATCGAATTTTGTACATGATCATTAAAAATGTCGAAATGTTACATTGGAAACATTTTGAAAAATAAGTGTTTAAAAGTTGAGTAAATATCTTTACTGAAAAAAGGTGAAAAACTGTCTTAAATCGTTTTTTCACCTACTTATTTATGTTGTTAAAGTAAAATTGTCCCGTTCACAACTTTCTCACGTTCTTAAGTTAAGTTACTCAAAACAAGTGTAGAACGATGACCATTAGGTATTGTTGATATGTTTCAATAGCGTTAACGAGTAACGACAGATACGACGATATACGGAACACGCGATTTCAATTTTTGCAATCATTTGAGGTAATCGGAATTAAACTGAATCCGACGTAATGAACCAATTTACTCAGCAGAACGTCTCTAAATGAACGTCATTACTGGATTCGGTGTTGTTTTCCACCATTCGTTTTTCATCAGGAGAGCGATTGAAATGTCCTGTTCGACAAATACGAGCATGTTTGTTGGAATAATTTAGTATGTAGTTAAAACCAAATCTACTGGTAAATCGAAAGTTCGTAATGTGTATTCGCTTCTAATCGTCAGTAAATGGTAAGTTGATTACGGTTGCCAGTATGAAGGGAAAACAGTGTTGTTCTGTTCAGAAATGGATTGGAAGTTGTAAAACACTCATAAATACTCCTTTGATCACTAGAAAAGACACAGGGTTTTAACCTAGGAAATATATAGGCGATTTAATAGGTACTCCAGCTTCATATGAACTTACTGTGTATTTAAACATATCCTTGTCTATCATCTTAACTACATTTTTACAATATACAAGGTTTTACATCACTAGAAAATAAGTGAATTATGTAAAAATCCTTTCCATTCGTATCCCATCCCAGGATACCAAACGAAAAAGGACCGAGGTCATTCAGAGTCGCTTAATTTTTACTGTAGAGTTAACGCTATCGTCACCTTCTGCTCTTTCTTTATTCTTGTGGTACTAACGTCAATAACTTTCCGTTGCAGGGCACTGCTGGAACTCCATGACGTGCCAGGAGACGGACGTCGACGATTGCCACGAGGAGTGCCTGGGTTGCACGGAGCCGAACTCCCCGAGGCATTGCTTCGCCTGTAAGAACTTCGACGATAACGGGGTATGTGTGGCGGAGTGTCCTCCGTCGGAAAAGTAAGTTTAGCGCGAAGTAACTCCACAGCAGCGGAGTTGAGTTGTTCATGTACTGATCGAATCCTCCAGGACGTCGCAATATTGGCACACGCCTAAGGGGGTGCTCTGGTTGGGGGTGTAGCTAGGTAGTGACTAAAAAGAAGACATGGCAACACGGACAATATTTATTCAAACATTAAGTATTAATAGGGGAGAGAACATTGACAAAGGGCAAAAAATAATGATTAGAGGGTGAAAAGAGAATATAAAAGTGAAAGAAGTGGTTGCTTACTGTGGTGTGACGAAGGGCAGCAGACGCGAGACTCCTCCAATCAGCGTCACGTCGAAGGGCGGACTCAGACGGGCAGCGTGACGGGGTGCTCGATGACTCATCCCCTGATCGATTTAATTGATCAGTATAAATACTCGTCGTTTGTTGATAAACGTGCCCGCCGCCCGTCCGCGAGTCACGCATTGTCCTTCGGTCTGGGTCACCTCAGTGCTAAATTGGCTTAGACGGTGACCCAGTTTCGCTAATTGGGGCCGAACTGCGACAATATGTTTCGCCGTTTACCTGGGGTTGCGCTCTTGATCATCTGCGACGTACTGGAGAGTTATTTTGGTCAAGTTCACGACGAGATAACTTCCTAGTACTACCACCACAGCCGATCATATACCGAACGCCTCGCTTTCCTCCTTCCAGGTACGTCCAAAGGGACTTCGCCAAGTGCGTGACGGAGCAGATGTGTCGCAACAATTTGAACGGTACGATCCGCGGCACTTGGTTCCCGTTCGAGTCCGAGTGCGTGAAAGACTGCCCGATCTCCTACAGGAAGGTCGGCGAGGGGAACGACACGAGGTGCGAGTACTGCGGCGGTAACTGCACGAAGTACTGCAACGTCACCAAGGACGTCGAGAGCATGGACTCGCTGGAACAGCTCAGGGGCTGCACCCACATCTTCGGCTCGCTGACATTGAGATTGGCGAATATCGATCCGGCGAAGATAATCGGCGACCTGGAGGAGTACCTCGGGTTGGTGAAGTATATCAGCGACGGGCTGATGATCGCCAGGTCGGAGGCCATAACGAACCTGATGTTCCTGCAGAACCTCACCGAGATCGAGGGGAGCAATTTGCAGTCGAAGCACGCGATCTTCGTGTACGAGAATCCGAACTTGCAAAGCCTCTGGAATTTTAGTGATCGTAATTTTAAACTAGTTATTAAAAACGGTAAGAATTCCCTTAAAATTTTCTGTTTATACTGTGGTTGATGTTGCCTATACAACAGCTTAGGGTTTTAATTTGTTTAAAATATCACTTCCATCGAATTCATGGAATCCTTATGTACAACTTAGTGAACTCATGCTTTCCTTCGCCATTATTTGAAATCCTGAGCAAGTCATGAAGTTATTAACCTCCTTACTATTAGTAGGGGAGCCCAAGAGGGGATTTTTTGATTTACTCGAGCGCGTCAGATTAATATAAGGGAGGATACCTTATATATTGATGAGTACCTCCAGCCAGTATGAGCCCTTAAGATGGGGGGTTCGCCAAGGGGAACCCGTCAGATTAGTAAAAAAAATTGATCATCCGAACTACTCGAGCGCGTCAGATTAAGATGAGGGGGGTTAATTACTAACTAACAAGTGTCCATTTTGCCAATCTGACGATTTGAGCGTAACCTAAGGGAGTGGGAGGGTAACAAAGTTGCAATAAAAAAAGATGTGTGGATTTACTCGAGCGCGGTCGTTTTCTTTTTTATTCTAGAAGTAATTATACCAGAATAGCAGAAAAAATATAATCTGACGATTTACGCGAGCCGAAAGTAATCAAAATTGTTAATTAAGAGCGTGTAGCTATGGTAAAACATGTATTTCCCACTCCACGCCTCTATGTCCCTTTCGCTTTTCTTCTATCTCTGTCTGTCTCGCCCCCAGGGTCGGATTAATCCCATCAGGGCCACTAGGCAATTCTCGGAGCCCCATTTTCTTTACCGTTTTCTTACCTTTTAAAATACATTTTTTCTATTACGCCTTATGGATTAGGTTACCATGGCAACTGTTGCTACACATTTTTTTAAATTATTTCGGAGGTGACACTTCACTCCAATTCAAATTTGATGCCATCTTTCAGAGCGTATGACAATGACAGTTTGTAAACCAATTAGAAGAGCAAGCATAAGAGGCATGTTTGTGAAAGCCTGAGAGAAGGGCTCTATGGAGAAGGGTAAAGCAAGGTTATGCTGTTTTGTCGTAATCGCTTCTGATAGGTTAACAAATTGTCAGTGTCATACTTATATTCAAGTACTTTTATTTCAAAAAAGTTATTTTTATGTCGTCAGAATGAGATTAACGATAAACCTTAAAAGAACGTTAGATTTTTTGTCAGCTGGCTGGGACATCATGATGAAGCTTCAGTATGCTAATCTGACGCGCTCGAGTCAAGTAGCCACTCCCACCGCCTTTAAAACGAGCTTTATAAACACCACCAATTCTAGTATCTTTCTTGTAATGTAAATAAAACCTAGGAAACGACTTTAATTACATTTTCTGGGCCCACAAAATGATTTGCCTAGTGCTACCTACATCTTCGCTTTGAATCGCTTGAATGCAGGAAAATCAATATGAAATTCCCGACCCTTACCTCCCAACAATAGAGGAAATGTAATAAGAAGCGCTTTTATCGACAGACATTTCAGAAAACATTACTTGCATCCTTCTATTGTTCCTAAATGTTTAAACATATTGTAGATATTATTATCCTTCCGTTTCGCTTTCTAATTAGTTTTTTAATCAGCCGTGAAAGACATTACACAATTTCAACTTCTTTTATTTTAATCTTTGTTCTTCGAGCCGCAGTTTAATTATTTCAATTAGCCCTTTTAATTTGACGCTTCACACTTTAGATACTTGTGTTTTCTATGAAAATAATTATGGCTAACTATTTTAACATACAGTTTTCTTTACTTACGGCGCTATTGTCCTGACTTGCATTCAATTTTAATTTTCTGTCTTTTCAGAGTCTGCTTTATAAATTTTCATAGTTCCATTTAAAGAGTTGATCATTGAATGAACCTAAACATACTGAATCTCTCCAAAGTCTGCTGTATAAACTTCAGTAGTTCTATTTGATTCATTAAAATATTTATCTACTTTTCGGCCAATAAACCTAAACTGCACTGGTACTATTTGGAGAGTTCAGACTTGCACAACACTTTAACTGAAATTTGTGTTTAGCTGAAACTTTCCAGAAAAGTGTGCTTAAGTCCACTTTGAATTTGTAGTGATGCTCCGGCTGCAAAGGCATTCAGTTTCGTAGTACTTTAAATACTTACAAAGAGCTGTTAATCCTCTTCTTAGTTCAGTGTTCTTTTCGTGTTTCTGTTTCAGGAAGCATCGCATTCCACAACAACCCCTTATTGTGCGTCTCCGAGATCGAAAGACTGTCGAACCTCACGGGCATCACCTACAACGACATAGACGTATCGAGCTACTCGAACGGCGATAAAGCCGCCTGCAACAGGACTGACTTCTTCACGGTACTACTGCACACTTCCTCTTCTTCGACGAACATATCCTGGAAGGCCCAATCCTGCCACGGCGAATGCATCGGCTACACGATCTTCTACAGGCCGGTGAGGCCGGACGAGGTGGTGACGACGTTGGACAGCGAAGGGGAGTGCATCGGCACCTACTGGACCAGCGTGTTCACCAGCAACACGTCGACGGTACTGAAGGATCTGCGGCCCTACACGAGGTACGCTTCATCATCATCATCATCATCATTATCAACCACGTTTACTTCGAAATGAAGAAGTCCATGGCTCTAAGATGGGGGAGCAAATCTTTTCAAGTGAGTATCTCTCAGTCAACGCCCCATCGAATTGAAACAATAAGTCAAAGGTCGATTTTTTTTTTAAATTATTAACACGAGACATGTTTCGGGTCCTTAAGACCCATCATCAGTCGAAGCAGGGTGCTCGAAGCTGCTTTGGAGCAGGGTTCGACTGATGATGGGTCTTAAGGACCCGAAACATGTCTCGTGTTAATAATTAAAAAAAAAAAATCGACCTTTGACTTATTGTTTCAATTCGATGGGGCGTTGACTGAGAGATACTCACTTGAAAAAAACACGTTTACGTCCACTGCTTAGACGTAGGCGTCCCTCGTGGCTCTCGACTCTTCCCTTTGGCTCCAGTTACCTTCAGATCGTCTCCATTCCAGCTCGAAGATTTCCACCTCAAGAAGTCGGTTCAAGCAAATATTCATATCGACAACTTATTCATATCAGATTGATACTGACTTGATTCAGACTGATTGGCGTTCTAGAGTTTATTATGGTGCTTTGTTGCTTTTCTTCCTCGACAATGCTCCTTTGATCTCCATGATGGTGATTTCTGGCATCTCTTCATATCTTTGTATCAGGGTTTAGAGGTTCCTGTGATTGACTCCTAGTCGAAATCTTCCATGATGAGGAGGATTTCATCGCAGTTCGAGGTAATGCTGCATGCTGCCTTGCTTGTTCTTTAATTTAGATTTTACCTTCGGTGAGCTGGTTGCGCAGTACTTTCCTGCTCTTATTACTTTCTGTTGTTTGTTGAATTTTCCTACTTCTGTAGTTTCTGATTGCTTTTGTAATTCCCTTATTTTTTGCTCTCAATTCTGTGCTGGTACGACTTCCTTTACCTGTCATGTTTCGTTCGCTCATCAGATTTCTTATGATTTATTCTTATTTTTTAGTCATCGTGTGAAAGATATGCTGTGATTTCTATAAGGTCTCAGTTATGCTTTGTTTAGGCTGTTGATGTCTATCCCTGAGTGATCACTGTTTTGTAACATGCCAGTAACATGGCCTGGATGCTCCCTGGTGTCGTCCATGTGTTCCATGTCCAGTTCTACTGGAGCTGTAGTAGGAATCCCAGCATAGTTCCCCTTTCTTACCAAACTTACCCATACATGTTTCAGCTTCATCCTCTTCGAGACCGATTTTAGTCTCCACAGATTTATGGTGAGGTGGGTTTTTTAAAGGTACGCCTACTACATCAAGATCTACCATCAGAACTCGACGCAGGGCTCGCAGAGCGGCGTCAAGTACTTCCAGACCTTGCCCGACGATCCCGACAACCCTCGCGACCTCATAGCCCGCGCTCTGGACAGCGAGACCGTCATGTTGCAGTGGATACGGCCGAAGAGGCCGAACGGTCAGTTGAAGAATTACTTCGCTAATTACAACGTGGAGCCGGACGACGTGAATCTGATCGACTTGAGGAATTACTGCGAATATCCCAAGACGTAAGTGGGTTTCTGTGCCGGGAACCAAGCGAAATGGGGCGGAGTCCAGTGGCAAATAGGCCCAAAGGCGTCCTGGTGCTGATCACTACTTCTTATTTAAAATTACTCGTGTCTGAAGCTACTCCACATTTAATGTGTTGTAACTAAAAACATACCTATTGATTCGATAAAAAACATGTACATTCCTCTTTAAGCAAAGAATGGGTCAAGTTCAACTTAAAATATTCAATACCAAACCTCCAAACTTCCTTCTCTGTCATACCAACGAACTACTATTAGTTTCTCTTTTGCTCTTGTTGATTTCGAACCCTGCGTTTCAATAGAAAAGCTCCGTATATAGGAGGGTTTAGTTCGGGTAATCACTGCGATGTGCGGACTTCCACATTGTCAGATGCGATAAACGATCCATCCCAGAGTTGGAATTTCCCTTGTTCGGTTTCTGATATGTCTACTGTCTCATCTAGTGCCGTAAAGTATGTCTAATCCGCTATCCGGATATAATGTCACTATCAGCTCTTTTCAGATATGTTTTGGCGTGTAGTGTTAATCATGTCCCTACCTTTCCAGTCGAGAAGGCGAGACCATCGACAACACATCGAAACTGTTCAAGATTCACGACGATTTCCCCTTCTTGGAAAACGTAAGCGATCCGATAAGGGACGGCGCCTGCATCTGCCCGTCGAACACCAAGAGCAAGCCTTCCAAGCTCTTCTTCGAAGACATATCGTTCCAGACCATGGACCAATACTACATCCTGTGCGACGTTCACTCGCAGTCCAAATTCGCTTTCGACAACTGCAAGGACCTGCTCTACATCACGATCAAGAAGGGCGCCGAGAAGTTCATGGTGACGAAACGCAGCGAGACGAACGCCTCGATCAACAGGAGCGGGGAACGTTTCAACGGTTCGGTAACGATCGATCCCGAAGCCACTTCGTATAACTTCACCGGGTTGAAGCATTTCACGGTGTACGTCTTCTATTTCACGGCCTGCAACGAGATCGACGGAAACCTCAGGTGTAGCGGCGTCGAGCAGACGTTCACCAGGACGCTCGCGAGGAAGGAGGCGGACGATATCCTCGAGATCGCCGTGAAGTTCGACAGTGACGTTAACGTGGTGAGGGTCGAATGGTCCGAGCCGAGAGATCCTAACGGGGTGATCGTGGCGTACAAAGTGACTTACACGAAGGAGGACCACGAATTCTCGAAGCCGACCACGGAATGCTTGCCGAGGAACTCCTCGTTCAACAGCAGTAGATGGTTGATCCCCCACTTAGCTCCCGGAAGGTACTCCGTCAAGGTGCAGGCAGAGTCGCTGGCTGGGCTCGGCCGGTACACCAGGCAAGTCTACTTCGAAACGAGCCCGGAGTCGCACCAGGAAACCGCTAAGATCTTGTACGTCGTCCTCGCCTGCGCTGTGTTACTCTGCAGCGGCGCCCTCGCCGCCTGGTGGTGGTACAGGAAGAAGCACATCTTCGACGACATCCACCTGATCGCCACGATCAATCCCGAATACGACGGGTTCAAGTACGAGCCGGACGAATGGGAGTTGGATAGGGGAGACGTCGAGCTGTTGGCCGACCTGGGGCACGGCTCCTTCGGCACCGTCTACCAGGGGTTGATCAAGTCGAAGAACCTCCCGTGCGCCGTGAAGACCGCGAGCAAGGACCACATCAGCTTCAACGATCGCATGGAGTTCCTCAACGAGGCGTCCGTGATGAAGTCGTTCAATAACTGCCACCACGTCGTCAGGCTCATGGGCGTCGTCTCCAGGGGCGAGCCGGCACTAGTCGTCATGGAGCTGATGGAGCGCGGCGACCTGAAGAAGTTCCTGTACAGCACGAGGGACTCGTCGCATTCCCTGACTGCGAACGAGATATACAGGATGGCCGTCGAGATCGCCGACGGCATGACCTACCTGTCGGCCAAGAAGTTCGTCCACAGGGATCTGGCGGCGAGGAATTGCATGGTCGCCAGCGACAGGACGGTGAAGATAGGCGATTTCGGCATGGCGAGGGACATCTACGAGACCGACTATTACAAGAAGGAGACGAAGGGGCTGCTGCCCGTCAGATGGATGGCGCCGGAGAGCCTCGCCGACGGTGTGTTCACCACCGACTCGGACGTGTGGAGTTACGGGGTCGTCCTGTGGGAGATCGCCACCCTCGCCGAGCAACCTTATCAAGGTAATTTTTTTTTCATCGGTTTAAAACGTCTTTCGTCGTTGTCCGATGCCTAACTTTCACTCGTTTCGGTTATTCCATTGATTTTCTCTCAGATCCCGAGCACTCATGGCTTTGTTTATACCTTCTCTCCACGTTCTTTTAGGTCTTCCTCGTTTTTTACGATTTTGTGGTATCCACTTCATGGCTATTTTGGGCAATCTCGTTTCTTCCATCCGCTGGACATGTCCGTACCATATTAGCTGCTTTCTCTCTATATCAGTCATTAGTGAACCATCTATTCCCATGTCTTGCAATGTCATTGTCTTACCTCCTCATTTCGTATTCTATCTCTTCTTGATACACCCAGTGATCTTCTAAAAACGTCCATTTCAGTCGCCTCAAGTTTTCTTCGATTTTGTTCCGTTATTCTCCACGTCTCTGCTCCATAGGTTAAACTGCTTTTAATGAGAGTTTCATATATAGTATGTTTTCGTTTCTTTCCGATGTTGCTGCTCCACAGTATACCATTCAGACACTCAATTGTTCTTCTGGCTTGTGTTATTCTTTTCTGAATCTCTCTGTCATCTCTACCCGAAGTGTAATTATTGTACCTTATCAAGGTAATTCCAGACCGTTAATCCACTCGGTTATTGCCGCATAACTCTACTAACCCTTAACTCCCCTTAGGACTGTCCAACGAGCAGGTCTTGCAGTTCGTGACTTCCAAGGGCCGCCTGGAGCGACCGGCCGAGTGTTCCGACCTCTTCTACGAGGTGATGAAGCAGTGCTGGAGCTGGCGTCCGATAGACAGACCGACGTTCTGGGACATCGTCGAGAAGCTGGAGGACCACGTCGGCGAGGACTTCAAGGCGGTAAGTTTCGAAATATGTTCCTTCTGCTCGAGAGCGACGTTCCGGACGTTCCGTTTTAGGTGTCGTTCATCCACAGCCGCGAAGGGTTGGACCACAGGACGATCCACGGCAGGGCAAGGATCAATAATCCGCCCGCGATGGGCGTCGAGCCCGAGGAGGACCTCCTCGGACACTACAACGTGTCCGACGACGAGGTGAGCCTGCACGTGGGCACGGCCCCGCGCCGTCCGAGCTACCTACAGTCCACTTTGAGCCAAAGCAGGGACAGTCGGAGTTTGAACGGCGAACCTTATTGACCCAAGTAAGTGTTTCTTATTCTTCTAGCCTTCTTCTCGCCATTTTTGGGTGTAGGCCTCTACTTTCTCCTTCAAACTTTCTCTGTTTTGCGCTACTCTTATCCAGTCTATCCATCTCATCTGAGGTCTTCCTCTTGCTCTTTATCTCAGCCATGGTCTCCAGTTCAATATTTGAGAGTTCCACATGTCGTTTGTTTGCCTGGCGTTGTGTCCGTTAAATTGCTACTGCGGTCTAGCTGGTATCTCTCTGACACCTCTAACCTTTGTTATATTTCTAATCCATGGACAGCTGATCAAGGCGCAAAGGGCCATGGCACGTCAAATAATTGGGATGACACTAAAACAAAAGCAAAGAAACTCTTGGATTAGAAGTAAGTGCTTAATTATTGCGTAATCATGAATTTCATGAAATTTCTATGAACCTTCTACATAGTGAAATGCCCCATGTTTTCTCATTCTTCCCTTACAACTTTTGGTATGCTTTTGTTTGAGTTACTACCCCACCGTCCTCCCAACCTCCATACCTATTAAGTCTCGTTATCCCTCTTCAAGTTCCTTCCATCTTTATTTCAGTCTTTCTCCTGCTTTCCATTCTGCAATGACGAATTTCTATCCCTTGTGAATTTGTATCTGTACTGCTTGTTTCTGTTGAATGTCGTCACTTCGACTGCGTTATTTCGATTTAAAAAATGATCTACCTTACAGGCAGCAAGGTAACGTGATAATCACGTGATGATTTCGTTACTGAATACGTCGAAATCACCAAAATTGCGACGTCAAATTGACGTCATTGACTTAACGTGAATATTCCAAGGGTTGCCAGGTCTAGTGAAATTTCACTAGATCTAGGTCGATTCTAGTGAATTTTATGTGTTTTCTTAAAATTGCCCAACAACAATAATTATTGCATTGTCAATTTTATATTGTATTGTTGAGTCAGTAAGGTTAGTAATAGAGGAACGTTAGTAAGTATTCCTAGGCGCCCTGTTGGAGAATGCATGAACTTTTTGATCAACTGAAGCAGCTTCAGTAAATAATTTTACTTGTGTGAAGATAGCCACATCACAAATCCTGTATTACGGTAAAATAGGTGCTATCTTTTGTCTCAAAATTTGTTCAAAAAACGTCCTAAGAGAGACTGTTTACTACTGAACAAATATAGTCATTCGGGGGTTCATAGGAGACTTTATTAAAGAATTATAATGCTTACAAAACCATACTAATCTTTTTTCATAGAGTTTTAAAATATAAGTTATTATGTTATAAATGCTAATTAACCAAATCAAAGTATTATACCTGTTTAATACTCACCATTATTCGAGACAGCTATTTGTAGTAGTAATAACTCTGATTTTCGTGAAATTTCAGGAAGCAAGGGATATTTTGAACAATTATTTTCATCATCATCGTCAAAATTATTAATTATTACTAATCATTGATTAATTATGGTCAAAAATTCTTACACGTTTACATTTATTAAATCTCCTTTTGTTGCAGTGCACCTGAGTATTTCTCACCCTTCTACCCGGAACCGAGGCATATCCTTCCTAGCGACAGTACAAATATTCAGTGTTCAACGTTACCCATAGTTACCCGTTATTATTAATTTTAGTTACCCGTTTGCTATTTACGTTATTCCCTATTTTTATTTTCCTGCCTGGGTCGGTATGAACGGATCAAATGCCAAAATCGAAAGGAAAGAGGGAATTAATTAAGTCTGGCTGTTGGAGTGTGACTTTGTTGGGACCAAACGTAAGAGATGATTATGTAGGTTTAAATATTTTTAGCTGATCCCTTAGTTACTAATAGCATGGTTTTAAGTGGAACCGATCAATCGTTGGTTTACCGGAGATGTGAAATTGGGCGTTCGAAGAACTCAAATGGATGAAACAGCTTTGTTTGCTGTTTATTATCCTGTAATTTCAAAATAGACCGAGGAAAGTACTCCATTTGGGTTTTTGGAATTGGAGTGTTCAACACAAAAGTGCCTTTTAGCCAGTATTTTTAGTCTAAGCCTACTGTATTGACTTTGTAAGACTTACTGCCAACCTTTATGATCAATACACAATTTACCGAATTTTTTTATGAAGTACACGGTGATTCCAAGTGAATAAGGAACAATCCTAAAAAATAAATAGCTCGATAGAACAAATGAAATTTCATCATAAAGACTGTTTCCGTTTAGATGAGCTTTAGATTACAGTTTCAACCAGTTTTTAATTGAGATACAATAGGGGAACATTTTGAGACGTATTTAAAGTTAAATTGCGCGATGCTATATTAATGATATAACTTCAGTGCCTTTAATGTTATTTCGTTTTAACTGAAGAAACTTTACAGTAAAATGCGTTAAAACCTTCATGGGCTGTGCTGTTGGACTTTATATAAAACTAAACACATTCTCTGAATTTCCAAATATATTTTGTTCCATAATTGATATGTTTGGTAATTATTTTTTCGGAATGTTTCTTTATAAATGACAATAGCAACAATTTAATTACAAAATTGCAGGTGTTATGTGTAAACAAATCAAAAATTGTGGAAACCGAAGTGTAATCAATATGGTTAGTGTAAGGCGAATTGTGATCGTTTTGCTTTGAGACGGCCGAACAAATATTTTAGTTTATTAACTTTCGTAATTTTATAAGTCCCCAACTAGGACCAAAGAATTAGTCCTAAATTATATTTTTATAGGGTGTTGTTTTAAAGTAGTTTTAAATGCTTTCTATTCTAAGTAGAATCTATTGATTTTACTCCTTTTGCGTTTTACTCTTCCTTTGTTTGCATTGTGATAAAAATATTTCACGCGTTCGATTATTCTACAAGCTACTGTTATGTATTTAAAAAATTTATTTTTGTATCTAAGCTAGTGCATATTTAACGAAATGTATACACATATCTAACGTAATTTGTTCCTTCCTTTTCCCCATTTTTCTTTATTAATATAGTAAGTTCATAACAGGAGGAACATGTAACTGAACTTTCCCCAATAAACTGCCATTATCCTTGTATTTAATGAATAAGTAGAGAAGCTTTTCCGGTAATTTTACCTTCATGATAATATGTCCATTACTTTATAAAAATTACATGTAAGTCATATTGGAAAAAGTCAAGGCAGCCAAACCAGTAGAAATATAAATGTTTACTGCTTATAAAGCACTTATAAAAGGACTGCTGCCAATTATTTCAATCCTAAAAATTCAACTAATTTCTTAGCTAGTCAAGACTAGCTATCTTAAACTGACTGATTACGACATGTACATTAATGGCATGGTGCAATGCACGTGCCATTGCGAGAGGGTTAATACAAGTTCCTCAGATGTATTCAACTCATTCCAATTGTTTCCATCCAGCACTTTTTAGAACTTGTTTATTTGCGTTGACGACGAGGTACAATGTATTTGAACTGGGTGTTTGAATGTTCTAATGTTCTCTTAAGTCAATGTAATAGTGGTAGATGCATGAATAAATCTGTTGTTCCTGCCGCTATACGGGGATAAATGTTTTTTATTTTACTGATGTTGAATTCATATTAATCAACGATGTAGATATTTGCGTTGATACGATATATTTTAGACTAATGTCATATTGGCTAATGTCGAAAATTTTTTTGAATATGTGGGTAGTTGAATTCAGCATCTGTGGAAATAATTGCGTTAACTCAATGTTTGAATTTGATTTTGTAAATGTGTAAAACATAGTTAATATGGTATTGATCAGTTAAAGATTCTTTTGTTTGTAACTATATAGTAGATCCTTCAAAATTGATGATTTGCAATGTGATGTGTTGCTATATTTTTCTAACTTGTTTACATCTAAACTTTAACGACTATTATCTTACGTTCTCTGCTTCACTCTCAAAAATTGTCCCACGGTACTGCGTTTTCAGGTCATAATGATTTTTATTACCATATCCAATACAGCCTGGGGCAAAACCTGACTGATAGTATTTTACTGAACTAAGAGCTGATTACCAAACTAGCGTGTAAGATGAAATTTATTAATATTTTTCGTTAGTATAAGTGAAATTGTATAAGACTGTTTTCTAAAATAAAAAAAAATTCAATTTATATGTTGTTAACATTGTGCTTTATACTTATATTACATACTTAAATAAAGATGTGGTGTAAAATAGTTAACATTTAACGAATTTTCTAATGCTATTTCTTCCCTAGTAGTAATTTATCAAATTAATTAGAATTAAATAATCTTTCAACCCACCAATCAACACCTTAGCTCCCTGATTTTGTTGACTAGCGTATTTTCTGTTTGACTTTGAGTTTTAATGGAACTTGCCCATTATGTGTAATTTTTTCCGATATCCCAAGGTTTTAATTTTTATTGCTAACAATTTCTGATTAATAGCTACTTACGGAAAGTTTGGTGACGAATTTGACAATGTAGGTAAAAAGCACTACTTGAGAACAAATTAACCTTTACGTCATTATTTTAACCGGAACAAATAGGAAATGATAACTTTATGAAAATTTAAAAGTAGCACTACAGGGTTCGATCCTAAGATTCCTTAGTAGTTTCTCCATTTAATCACCTAATCACCAATTAAATTATAGCAATAGTGATACATTTTGATAGGTCTTTGTATGCATAACATGCATAAGTGTCCGGGCAAAAGTTAATTACTACGTCCAGGGGTTCAAAGTTGCAAGGAAATTTTTTATTCAACTTTATACTAATGAAATTAATATAATTAAAACTACTACCTAGGATTTAGCGCATGCTCTTGCAATAGTGTGATAGGAAAGGTGGTAGCAATATATAAATCTTATTTCAAAAAGTGAAATATTCATTACCGGTGAAGTAATAATCATGTGCAACCGTGTGATAGTCTTATGTGTTAGCACCTTAGTCTTAGTAAGTGCTAATGCCGTCCAGTTTCGTAAGTATGATTTTGTTTAAAATGCCATTCATACTTGTTTCTGGAATTTGTTTGGAAATTGCAGTAAGGGTGCATTCTGAAATAAGCCGAACACCATCCCAAAAATTATCTCTTTACCACAAGACACATTGCTGGGAAAGTTCTTAAAATTTTCGAAAAATGATAAATATGTCAATATGCAATTATGACATTTTGATCAACACGGCTAGATTTTTTCCATCTCGATTTCTAGTTTTAGTGATTACTGTTAGCACTTTTATTCGTTAATTAGTTAAGTATTTAAATAAAACATTAAATATGTAAATAAAAAGTTAATTCATTTAATTGACACGTTTGACTTGTAAATTTTAAGTCATTTTGATACTAAAATAATGTCCCTTAGAAAGAGTAATTTAAGTTTAGGTGCATCAATTTTCTGAATGTTCCTACACTTACGCCAGTAAAATTACAACTGTTACGATTAAGTACCAATATAAATTTAAGCAAAATATTCCATTTCATAGAAATCCCAATTTCATTAACTGATTAATTTTTGTTTTTATTCCTATTTGTCTATATAAACTGCACCACGTTTCACACGCACCACCTAATTATGTTTACATAGTTCACAGCAATAAATTATTATTCAGCTCAAGTAAACATTTATTGTGCACATGTGCATTTAATTAATATTAAATGAAATAGTAAACAGGCAATTACTATGAAGCTGGTATGCTCATTAACATTATCATCGTATACACTTAATTCCTACATATCAATTTTATCAACATAAATTAACAGTCGTAGATAGGAATTTGGGTACTATCACAATGACATACGATGGGCACATAATCCATGAATATAAACCCTTTGAGGTGAAATTAAGAAAATTCATATATCGTGTAAAGTATTTCAGGATAATGTTTATATTTAATTTCAGCTGAAAACTTTGTTAGGTGCTCTATATCAGACCCAAAATTGGACGATTGCCTTAATAAAGCTATCCATGCCAGTTTTGTATTATGTGGATCTAAAGGTAAGCATAAATTAACTATAACAAAATAATTGCATTAGGTAGGCATTGATTCTAGATTAAAAGCCCTGCTGCCCCTGCTATAATTTTCAGTGGTACCAAAGTCGAAACCAAATACCTTACTCAGTTATAGCCATAAAAAATACGTTTAAGTATATTTTTGTCAGTGACAGTGTTAGAGTAAATTTGTACCTACAAAATCCACTAATTACTAATGTAGCTAATCTAAGAATCCGGTTAAACTAATTACAAGATTCACGTTTAACACGCCACACCAGTTTCCACGAATCTAAATATTTTCCACGATTTAATTGACGTAGCATGTTTAATTCAATCGCGGTCAGACGCCTTTTGTCCAAGGATAGGCAGTCGTGAATGCCTAATTGTCATTAATTATCTAATTATTTTGGACCACTTAAATTTAGAAGATTCTTGTAGAAAAGGTCGCAGATAATCTTAACTTAGGAAGTAAAAATGTAATTAGTTCAAAAGCTCTTGTTAACAAAAAGGACGTAGGACGGGAAAAACGTAAAAGACAGGAAAGTCATTCCCTTTGCAGCTCAGTTTATGATGTATTGAGACAATTTTATCGCGACGTCCGGTCTCATGGGAAGGATCGGATCGATCGCAGAGTTTTCTGCAGATGTGATCCCATTAACTGGATTATCCAATTCCAGTTTAACTGTTCTTAACTCAAACAGCTTCCAGGAAACTCCCACTGCCACATAATTTTGCTGCAATTAAGAAGTTTCTGCTCTTTATGAGTCTGCTATTTAAGAGGTTGTAGAGGTTACTTTGATCATGACGTGACCATCATTAGCTGATACTGTTATATTTTCTGTCACTTGTGCTTTCAAATCATAATTCAGTTTAACTAATGCATCGCATTTCGATCAGGTTTACCCTTTATAAACTTACCGCCGTTAGACCCCATGAAAATCTCCAAGATTGACTTCGGGGCAGGAACGGGAGCTGTCGATCTAGTTCAACATTACAGTGACGTCACTGTGGAGGGATTTACCAAGAAAGTCACTGTGAGAGACGCTCAGTAAGTGTGTATAAGTTACGTGGTTCAAATAAGTAAGTTCAGTAGGTAGTACCCTTAATTCAGTTTTAATGGTGCTTTATTAAATAGGGTTCAAATATGGTAAATCTGTACACTTTGATGGATGTAAGGTTTTCAATCCAGATACTTGGATATTCGATCGATTACCAATTGTAACTACTCGATTATGTGTATAAACCAAATATTTTACAAGATAAAAGTTAATTTACTATAACATCGACTTGTATTACATCCATACCAAGTATGGAATGAATGAATGAATAATGCAATTAAATAACTAATATTTTATGTTTATAATGTTGAAATCAAGTAAACTGTGCAATATTTAAATGCCAATTTTCATTAAGTTTCCATTGTGGTATTTCTAAATTTAGTAGATAAATATGTACATAAAAATCTGACAAAATACAAATGGAGATTACAATGTAATGTGTCAATTAAACAGGTTTTATGTATTTTGTGTTAGAATTAGTTAGTTAGTATGTAGTTAGAATTATTATGCGAAATACTTCAATACTTGTATTATGTAAACTGGATATCTCTACATTTAACATCTCATAAAAAAATTGAGACTCATTCAATTGTTGCAAAAGTCAATTGAAAGCATAATATGTAACACCTTGTTTAATTAACCATCCAACTTTTATCAATTTCGTTTTCCTATTGTGAAACGTGTGTTAATTTGTTAAACATACGTCATTTAAATTGGATGACTCTACAATAACATCTCATAAAAACATGGAAATAGACTCAATTTTTATCAAATTCAATTGAGTCAATCTATTTAATGAAATAACCAGTGTTTATCAATTATGCCTTATTATTGTAAAAATTACGTAAACTCATCTTACGAGTGTTATTTAAATTGGATATTTCTGCAATTAAACTATTATAAAAATAGTTCAAAGTGGCTCAATTTATATAAGACTCAATTGAGAACATTACCGGACCATGTTCAGTCAATTAACTAGGTTTTATCTATTTTGTATCATTATTGTGGGAAACGCGTCAATTCGTTCTACTTGTGTTATTTGAATTGGAAATTTCCACATTAAAATCTCATTAAAAAAACTAGAAGTTACTGAATTGATATACAACTCAATTGAGATAATAATGAGACCTTATATAATTATATTGTCTCATGAATTTCATCTTATTATGTCAAATTTATGTTAATTTGTTGTAGTGTGCTATTTCTATCGAACATCTTTACAATTAAAATATCATGAAAAATCGAAAGTGGCTCAATTCACACAAAATTCAATTGAGTCTATTGCCGTACCATATTAGGTCAATTAATCATGTTTTATCTATTATGTATAACTATTATATGGGAAACACGTCAGTTCGTCCTACTTGTATTGTGTAAATTGGACATTTCTACAAGTAAAATCTAGTAAAAAAGTCATTTAATTCATATGAAACTCAATTGAAATAATATTGATAAGATATTTAATGAATTAACCAGCTTTTTTCAATTATGCGTTATCACTGTGAACATTGCGTTAATTCATTTTACTAGTGTTATTTAAATTAGATATTTCTGCAATTAAAGTATAATAAGAAAAGTGGAAAGTGGCTCAATTTACGCCCAATTAACCAGGTTTCATCAATTTTGGGAAAAACGTCAATTCATCCTACTTGTGTTATTTAAATTGGTACTATTAACACCTCTTAAAAGTAATAAAAATCTTTCAATGTATCTAAAACTCAATTGAGCCCATAATAAGACCTACGTAATTGTATCAAAATGTTTTGTTCCGTTAGTCTGCTAAAAACAACATTTTAACGACGCACTTTAATACAACAATACCATCATTAGTACATTAACTTGCTTACTAGCTGGGAACCACTCTTAAACCACGTTGTTACATAATAAGTCTACTTGGCTTTGTATCGCTACATAATTAAAACGAGCCAAATTATACACATCAATCATTTTTGACTTTTCTAAAAAATAGCAACCAAAAAACAATATAGCTATTAGTAAAATATTATTGAAATTGAAGTCTGGCGTTTTTTCCGTGGTGCCAATCTACTTATTTTCGCAAAAAAAACTAAATTTGAATTTATATTCACTACGAAGAATTTATTTTGGAATAGTTTAGGGTAAAATATAACATCTTCAATTTACAATTAACGCCTTCAATTTCAATGAATTGTCGCTTATTGAAGAGGCGTAGCATTACGCCCAAACGTCTATTTTTTCCCATTTATCTTTTTTTGCTTTTTGTAGCTTGGATATGGAAAAAAAGGAGTTAACCTTTGCGTCTTTCCACGACAAAGTGGTCCAACGTGGCCGATACAGTATCAACGGAAAAATTCTCGTCTTACCAGTCCGCGGCGATGGCGATTCGACCATAGAACTCCGTCCGTATCTTCAATCCCAACGACGAGCAAATCTTATGGTACCTTTTCCTTTCAGTTGGCGTATCATTGAAACATCACTTGAAATTCAAAGAGGAGAGCAACGGTAACGGGCGGTACTTCAAAGTGGACGGTTACCATATCGACATGCAAATCGAAGACGCCCGCTACGAGTTTTTGAACCTTTTCGACGACGACAAGACCCTTGGGGACAATATCGACAGGGTGATCAACGAAAACGCCAAAATATTATTCGACGATGTGAAGGGCGGGATCGAGAAATCCTACGGGGAAGTCATGAGGCAGTTAGCTATGGGGGTTTTCGATCGCGTTCCCATCGATCAGATTTTCCTCAAGTAAAGAATTTCAACCAATAAGATGCACATATTTGTCACAATTTATGCTTAGGTCGACACGTCTGGAAACTTTGTTGTTTAGAAAAGCGATAAAGTAATATATTTGGTTATTAAACGCCACAAATCGATTTGTTTTGTTTAACAAACTCTCCCAGGATTTACTGGCTTCTAACTAATTTAAAATTAATTAACCCCTGGGGTGATTAAACATTGGGTTACAACTTTGTGGTTAATTAAACTTGAGAATTCGTCACTTTTGAGAAAATAGAGGAGCTTTCTCTAAAAACATATTTGCTGATTAACATTTCAATCTCTCAGTCAAAAAGAGTTTTTTGTGGAAGTTCAAAATAATATTTTTAATAAGTTAAAAGTTTTAAAAGTTAATAAACCGATCGATTTGCCTTTGAGGACAATCTATCGTAATTGGAGGAGCCGTCGTCCTTAACGTTTGATTACCTCGCGTGCAATTTCCACGAAAAATAACGTTCGAACTTACAAGCGAAGGTTTTGGATTACATACATTACAACTTAATTTTGTTAATAACACTCAACTGTAATTAAGGTTGTAAAGTTACAATTTACACGCAGAACGTCATTGTTTAAGTAAATTGGTACCTACTTTGTATACTTTGTATATTAGGTACTTTGTTGTTTCTAAAACTCCAATTACACCATTCGAGACCTACCTGATCTACATAGCAGGTCGATGAAACTATTAATTGTCGACAAAGGTTGACGGTAGCAGATAAACAAATATTTTCTTAACGTCATGCCTTAAACAGTCGATGTGTATTGCCAAGGCAAATAATTATTGAGGACAACAACAAGCCATTGAATCGGGATTAATCTAAAATGAGAAGAAATCAAGTTGAACTGATTAATTTCAAGTACCTACCTTAACTTGAGACGACAAGAAATTAGGAATGTAGGAAGTATGTTGTTCCAATTATTTCGTTATTAATTTTATATTATTTTTATACTATTCTAATACAAATATTTTGAATGTGGATCGACATAAGCCCCTAGACAGTTTATATCTTATGTAACCTTCGTTTAATGTTATTACTGTCTTTATACAATTATATAATGAATTAATTTTTTGCGGTTTCCAATTAAAACGAAAAAAGTTGACGTCCACATGTAAATAACCGTAAACAACAAAAGCTTTTTATGCGCAAATCATGCGAGATGAGATGTATTGAAGATATGCCGCCAAAAAAAAAACACCTGTAGTTTTTTGAAACGACTCTTAGTCACCTTGTGGAATTAATTACGCCGGTAAAGGTGATGGATACCTGTTTATAAATGCATCCAAAAAATCCACAGCGCTTAGTTACTTGTTGCCAAAAGTGTAGTGAAGTCGAGATGCTGAGGCTATTCAAATTTATAACGATTTTGGGGCTGTTTTCCGTCGTTTACGGCGCACAACTGCGTAAGTATGAAGATTTACATACACTTATTTCCAATACATAAAATGTACTTAGACACTCCATAACTTTGAAAAACCATGAAATAGGTAGGTATGTTGATTTGGATCAATGAAGTGTTCAACCCCAAAAAACGTACCAAGATCTTATTTTGTTATATATTCATATTAGTTATTTTTGCTGTAATATTTATTTCAATTTTCATTACAAGCTCTTCAATTAGTATCCAATTTTTAATCAGCAACTATGATTTTGTTTTTTAAATGTTTCATATAAAATGAAGGCGTTATATTTACTCAAAAACAAACATTTCCAATAATTCCAAAATTGTAGTATTTCTGGTGAGATATTTAGTCTGAAGAAAGCAGTGTGTTCTTTTTTAAAATTCATTTTGGAACAAGAAGTATACAATGACACTCAGCAGTTCAATTTGTTTCAATTGCATTACTTTACAGTTCCGCATTGTTCAAAAGTCTTCAAGACTGATTATTTAAAGAATAAAATAATTTGACTCTAATGTTCTCAAGATATCCCAGGCTCTCCCAAATGACAATCCCTTATCCTTTTAAATATGGGATTTCTACATATTTTCAACTACATTGCATTTAATAGTACAAACTATAAATTATTCAAATAAATTCAAACCTTATTTTCTCGAAAAGTGACTGATAGTTTCAACCCCATTGCTTTCAACGTTTCAAATTAGAACTTTCCGAAACAAGTAATAAATGAAAAAAGATAGCTTCAACTATATTTTATTCAACATTTCAAATTAGAACTGTACCAAATGATTCCAAGCATTATATCCAGGTAAATAGTTCCAAAGTATATCGCCTCCAACAGTTCAAATTATAACTCATTCAAGCGCGGTTCAACTGCGAATATTGCCTTCAACATTACAAATTAGAACTGTATCAAATGATTCCAAGCATTATATCTGGCAGATACTTCCAAGCATATTGGTTCCAACAGTTAATTATAGCTCATTTCAGCAGATCAACCATTATATTGCCTTCAACATTTCAAATTAGAACTGTACCAAATGATTCCAAGCATTATATCCAGGTAAATAGTTCCAAAGTATATCGCCTCCAACAGTTCAAATTATAACTCATTCAAGCGCGGTTCAACTGCGAATATTGCCTTCAACATTTCAAATTAGAACTGTACCAAATGACTCCAAGCATTATATCCAGGTAGATTGTTCCAAAGTATATCGCCTCCAAAAGTTCAAATTATAACTCATTCAAGCGCGGTTCAACTGCTCATATTGCCTTCAACATTTCAATTAGAACTGTACCAAATGATTCCAAGCATTATATCTGGCAGATAATTCCAAGCATATTGGTTCCAACAGTTAATTATAGTTCATTTCAGCAGATCAACTATTATATTGCCTTCAACATTTCATATTAGAACTGTACCAAATGATTCCAAGCATTATATCCAGCATCCAGGTAGATAGTTCCAAAGTATATTGCTTCCAACAGTTCAAATTATAACTCATTCAAGCGCGGTTCAACTGCTCATATTGCCTTCAACATTTCAATTAGAACTGTACCAAATGATTCCAAGCATTATATCTGGCAGATAATTCCAAGCATATTGGTTCCAACAGTTAATTATAGTTCATTTCATCAGATCAACTATTATATTGCCTTCAACATTTCATATTAGAACTGTACCAAATGATTCCAAGCATTATATCCAGGTAGATAGTTCCAAAGTATATTGCCTTCAACATTTCAAATTAGAACTGCACCAAGTGATTCCAAGGTTTTTTCAATACTGTTCGTACTTTGGCTATTAAACTTTTAATTTCAATACTTGGGTCACATTTCTCATTAATAATATTCCTAAGGTAAATAGGTCTTCCTACACCATCGATTTTTTGAGTGCGTTTAATATAGATTCCTTTATTTTGAATGTTACCACTTTTCTGTATTATCATGTATTTAGTTTTTCTCCTGTTTCTGCTGCTACCAATATAAATTCTGTATCAGTCTAACATCTTTGCCATCAGCCTCTTCTTCTTTTACCATCCGTAGCATCTTGTAATGTTGGATCTTGTCAAAAGCCTTCTCAAAATCTATTGTTATGTATCGTGGTTTACATCTCGACATCTCTGTATTAATATTTGTGTAGTAAACAACGCTTCGCATGTTCTTAGGACTTTTGAAACGTTTCCAGTTAAAGTTTTGTCTGTGACTTGAATCAACGAAATCGATTGACACTTTTGGGAGACTAATTTGAAGCTTAGTGAAGCTAAGAACATTGAGATTTTCGTTTCGTTTTCAGCCGCGACTTTCCAAAAATGCAGCATGAAAGATCCGAACATGGACGATTGCCTGACGAAGGCAATACAAATCGCCCTCGCCGAGCTCGGCCCTGGTAAGTCGTAGAACGCTCAAATTTCCCGCAGTCCGCATCGAAAACTCTTTTCCAGGCGTCTCCTCTTTGTCCATACCGACCATCGAGCCGGTGGAAATCACTGAGATGGACATAGGCGCAGGTTCGAGCGCTGTAAACCTCGTCCAGCATTACAAAGGCGCTAAGGTCTATGGATTCTCCAAGCAGAAGGTCCCAAAGGCTCAGTGAGTGAAGGTTCGTTGTAGATGTACCCAAGTTTAACTCGAATTTCTTCCAGTTTCGATCTGGGGAAGAAGATCTTGACTTTCACTTCTTTGCATGATGAAATTCGACAGGAGAGCAAATACACTGTGAACGGTAAAATCTTGCTGTTACCAGTGTACGGCGATGGGGATTCTATCCTGAAATTCAGTGAGTTCGCCTAATTTCGATTTCTTTCAGCGTTTTATGCTTCTTCTTTTCGAATAGCAGATGAAACATTTATTGGAAAACTTACAAGTCAGTTAAGAAATGAAAAAGAAGTGAAAACTTTCGTAAACAGCGTAACAGATTTTATGCTGACGGCAATTTGAAGATTTTACCCTCTCTAAAATAGTTTAAAAAGTGTTGCATAACAATAAATATAAAAGTTTACTGGTAAGGTAACCTTGTTACCAACTAAATTAGTCCAAAAAAATGTTTTAATTAAACGTACTGTACCATAGAGGACCGGTGCTATAAATACTTATTCAAGATTTAAATTTTAAACAAGTAATAAGATCGACAGTGACTTTTTTATGTTAATGTATGCTAAATAACACCGAACTTCCCATACCAATTAATATGCTTAACACACTGTTGTTTGGCACTCAAACGAAAATATCGAAAAAATCATATAATAACATATTTAATTTACATTTTGGGAATTACCTGCGTTTTTAAATCAAACTGTGTGTTTCCCAAAAAAATTCCATACCTATATACATGTATTATTAGAATCTCATATTCACAACCACAAGATATACTGTACCAAAAGAGTTTTATCGCTTTATTTATGATGATACCACTAGTACCAGAAATCCCATTATTGACATTAGCATTAAACATCATATTAATAATTATATTTTAGACGACGTGACGCTGAACCACGTAATAACTTTCAAAGAGGAGGACAAGAAAGGCAAGAAATACCTCAAAGTCGTCGATTACAAGCTGGACGTGCAGCCCGAGAAAGGCTATTACGAATTCCGTAACCTCTTCAACGGTAACGAGGAACTCGGCAAAAATATTAATACAGTAATTAACGATAATTGGAAGGAGATCTTCGCCGACGTCAAGGGCGGAGTCGACGCCGGTTACGGCGAGGTCTTGAAGAATTTCGCCCAGAGGGTGTTCTCTCGTGTACCGATAAGCGAAATGTTTAACTGATAAGAATAAAATGTAGAGATGTTTAAATTGTTGTCAAAGTTGCATTTGTTGTTAGTAAATGTGAGTCGTTTAGTGCAAAGTACGATTTATTGCTTATTTCCTAATGGAAAATAATATGAAACGAAGAATCTTAAAAACTTATTTGTTGTAGGTAATTAAAATGCTTGTGGTTAGGACCATCTTGTTTAGCATTATTCAACATATTAATTAATAGAATTCTCTTTGAAACCAATTGAAACGCTATTTAAACTTTGACAGTTGAAGAAATGATTGTTTTTTCAGCAGATCTCCCCTGGGAAGCTTCTTTTATTTTGTTGGCTACAACTGAAATGACGTTCTCTTGCCAAATTTGCATTGGGCGGGTATGCAAAATTGACTGTAATAAATTGAAAAACATATCGCATTAAACTTATTGCTATCACAAACGAGGCACTAAATCAGTAAATACGCTGCATATTACTTGTTGGATCGCCTCAGGTTACGAAAGTCTATAAATCTGGTCGATTTATAACTCAATCTTAAAAAATTCAATTGCTGCATCGAAACTTTAAGAGATGAAGGAAGCGTTTATACATAATAACTATTCACTTAAATTCACTTAGGAGAGTCGTCTACAAAACGAAATTACACTTTTATTCTTAGATCCTCTTTTATTTGCCTAATTTATTAATATTTCAAGTTATTTTTATACCAGTAATGCCAGTAGTTTCATTTACAAATAAGCAAGACAGATTCGTGTATTGTTGGTTGCTGAATCTGTAAAATGTCTCCCACCCTTCGCTACCATCAGTTCACCTAACCTATTATTATCAGCTGATTTTTGACATTCGCATTGTATTGTTTGTATCAATGTATTGTGCTGTGGAGAAATAGATAAACATTTCCTATCGTATCAAATGTTGCTAAACAAGTACAATTATTGTTGTTTTGAGCGTAATGAGTGTATTAGTCATGAAGTTTTTTTGAGGGCGAAAGACTGCAAGGTAAGTGATTAGTATGTAAGGTCAATAGTTTTATCTAGTTGATTACCTACAATTCCTGATATGATACACCACGATCAGCCAAGAAATCTAGTTTATCGTAATGAGTATACTAAACAATCGATGTCACACGCAATTTGACGCAGTAAATGCTGTAAACGTTGATAAACATACAATTTTTTACTTTTGTTACAATAATTGATGATGACTACTGTAATTACTCGACTTTCTCTGATGGAAATGATTCCCTGAGAAAGTTGCTTTTCTTGACGAACATTTCACGTATCATTTTCTTAATATGGATATTAATAACTCCATATATGTCATCAAAGTCACTCCGGATGCAGTCCGAACGACTTGACCTAAGGAGGCGTGACTGTATCCCGTCACTTCGCTCTTTTGTTCAAGACTAACCTTCTGCCATATATTTTCATGTTCGTTTTGTATGATTATACGGTATCCTTATCACACAATGCGAAAAATTGGAAATAGAAACAAATTTCAGATAAAGAAAGCTTGTTTGGATTCTACTTTAAAATAAAGAGTCATTGTTATTATGCCTTTCATAAAAATTGGGCATCACCTGAAAAGTATAGTCCGAATGTTCAGATTTCCTCTATGATTATGTAGAAATGCGTAGTATCATATATGCGGAATCTATCAAAGACGATATCATTGAAAAAGAGTCGCAATGTCAATAACTTCGACAAATAACATTTACGTTATTATTATAAAAACAGCTATGAAAGGTCAAATTGGGGTTAATTTCTCATACGTTATCAGTAATGATTACTCTTTCTAAAGTTAAAGTAATAGTCCTGTACTGCCACGTTTGGCTGTAATTAATCGAAAAGAAAAAAAAACAAAAACAATGTATAGAATCACTTCTTTCTTACCTTTTACCTTGATCAGAAAATTGTATACTAAAGGATACTAAAATTAGGAAAACTCTAATATATATATGTTAAAACTTAAATATTTCTTTCTTCTAGTCTAGAGCATTGATACCACCTGTGAATGAAAATTGACATGCGTGGAAATATCCAACAAAGAAAAGTCAAAAACTGTAGTTTTGTTAGGCAGATCAACAACAAGAAGCTTCTGTTATACCAAATTTGATCCATTAAGTCTTAATATATAATGTAATAATGTCTTAATGAGTCTCTTATAATGAAACAAAGAATCCCATTATATTCAGTCATCACGCAAAATAAAACTTGTGCTTGTTTTAAGTGCAGATCCTATAAACGTATGTTAATTAATCTGAATTAAAATCCTTCTAACACAAATTCATAGTCAATCAGATCAGTGCAGGCTTATCTTTGCCTTTCATTTTATGAAACAATTATCTTTTTATCTCGGTCATTTATTCAAGGGTTCTGGCTACAAAACGGGGGTCTCATAGCAAAATAATCCAGTCCATGTCAAGGTTTATTTATGACTTTTATCTGAAGAAAAAAGATAAGGTTTAAGTAATTACTCCGGTTAAACACATTTTGTCGTTCACCACTGGTGAATGTCCACGTTTTTCTTTACTGGTGTAAAGGGTGAAAAAGAACAGGTAACTTGAGGAATATCGTAAGTGTTGTAGGTTTTGTTTTAAAAAATGCTGGTAAGGAGGTATGGTAACAATGTGTTTAATGTTTAAATCTAACATTCACTTATTTTATTTTCAGAATATATTTTGTTTGCTATTTTAACCAATTTCCATTAATTACCGATGCATGAGTAGTGATATTTTTCCTTATCGTTGAGTTATGGAATGGTTATGTATTTCGCTGCTGAAATTATTTTGATGTTATTTTGCAACGATTTTAGTTGTGGAATTCTCTCATACCTTCACGCATAAGTGTTCATTAGGAAACTCATTGAGCTAGAGTTTAAGTGAAATTTGTTGAGTTAAATATTAGTTAAATTAACTGTGTGAAATTAATTAATGGTTATGTATTTCGGTGCTGAAATTATTTTAATGTTACATTGCAACGATTTTAGTTGTCGAATTCTCTCATACCTTCACGCATAAGTGTTCGTTAGGAAACTCATTGAGATAGAGTTTAGGTAAAATTTGTTGAGTTAAATATCAGTTAAATTAATTGTATGACACTTTGTCAGCTTTACTAAAACTTAAGCTTTTTTTAATCCTTACATTAGCATCTGCAACGTGTCAAGGGTATACCTTTCGAGGTTTTTTTCAAGATGCAAGATAAAAATCTTATAAAAAAACTGATTACTGAATATCTACTTATGTAAAGTCCTTGTAATGAAATTATAATACCAGATTCACTAATTCTAAATGCGTTAGAGGTTTAGCCTGGATCTTGCAGTGTTATGTTAAACTTAAGAAATTACTCTAGTGTATTATTTTCTAGACAACACTGCGAAATTTATTCTACTGATAAGTGGAATGAAAATGCAGTTATTTAAAGTGTATTGTATTAGCAATTTCCAATTTTATCCAATATTTTTTGCTTAGATAATAGATAAAATTTATTGGAGTTTTGTCCAAAGAACAAAGTGCGTCTTGTTTTGTTTTCTGAAGATGGTTTTATTTAACTTTATAATTATCGTGTTTTTTTTGTGTTCCTCAATTTACATAAAGTATTAAACATTTATGGTCCCACATCATTAATGATGTTTAATTTTAATGGTTTATCATTGACTTTGGACGTCCCATTTTTCTCCTTTAAAAATTGTGGGGATAAGAACTTTTTCTAGAAGAATTCATGTACTTGTTGAGCACCTGAATAAGTACTCTCATAAATGTAAAAGTCATATGTTATCAGCGTCTGAAAATTTTTTTTCACACGACGCAATTTTTTTTTGCAATCTGATTGGTTAAATACTTCAAGAAATGAATCGGGAGATCATTATCATTGACTGCAATTTACTGTGATTAATCACATTGTTCGAGATTATAATGGACACTTTATTGAGTTGTTTGAAAATGATGCAGAGCTTTAATAAGGCATTAATACTGCAATGATTTTATTCAATGCCGATTTGACATTTTAATATGGTGACGGTGCGATGAAGAAAATATGTTTCATCTGTCTATATTTGTTGCAATGTGCTTCAGTTTGTCGATGAAATTTCAAAGGCGACCATTAAGTCCGCTGTATTTTCCAGAAAAGAACTTTATAAACACTACAATATCCTCAACTGAAAAATTCAGTTTTTTTTATTAAATATGTAAGTAGTTAATTAATTTGTCGCCTTCTCTCATACATGACTTTCGCATTTATTGTTCCTAACAACAGAGCACATTCTTCCATTTGCATAAGTGTTTTTTAGATAAAGAAGTTTTAAATAAATCCAGAACAATCTAACAAGTGCAAAAATATAATTTTACTATCTAGGCACTGATGGTAACATAAGTGGTTTTTAGATAAGTAATGGAGGTTAGATCAAAATATGAAGAACTGTTTGTTAACTTAGACTTACTAGCGGGGCATGAGGTTTAAGGAATAAAACTTATTTTGTTTTAAAAAATGCTTGGTAACGGATCAATCAATGTTGTTATTATTAAACAACCATGAACTGCTCAAATGGTTAATAACCGGTTAGCTAATATTGTTTATTGTAATTACTATCAGTACAAATCTAATAAATTACCTTGAAGATCATAATTAATCGTTTAAAACTACACCTCCAGAGCAAGTAATAATGTTCCCATTTTGATGTATAATTGTTTAGTTCACATGTCGCCCAAAGCACGCCTCTGTTTTAGATAATGAGTAAAAAATACGTAAATACTTATTTCCATTACAACAGTTGCCTGCGTGTTTGGTATCTGACTGCAAATGATTCATTGTTGAACACAGTAAAATTCAAAGTACAAGAATTTAATATCGATGTACATTTTAAAATAGTTGTGATTCATCTGATTCGAAGGTAGTTTTGTTATTAAACGTTTTTCATTATGTCGAAACTGGGAGATCGAGGTGGGTCAGATCAGAGCGTGGGGGTGTTTTGGTTTTAATTACCTTTTATTTATTTTTAGTGAACAACATGTTCTGCACATCTAAGTGTAAAAAGTGGACGACTTTTTCAGTTTCGGCTGTGTTTTTAGTCTTAGGTGTGATATTAGCGTTAGGCTGGAGGGCCGTTGTAAACAAAATACTTGACACTGTAAGTACCTGCACATCGCCTCAATTACTAACAGTTACCAATTTTCTGTATATTTTTAGCAACTTTCCCTCTCTAGTCATGGCACGAAAGGGTATGAGATGTGGCACAACCCTCCTGTAACGCTTTACATGAGTTTTTACATGTTCAACTGGACGAATGCCGAAGAATATGTCGCAGACCCTAGTATAACCCCTAAGTTCGAAGAGTTGGGGCCGTACACGTTTAGCGAGGTCCACACTCGTAAAAATGTCACTATAAATAGCAATAATAATACTGTCACGTTTTACACTGAAAAAACTTGGCATTTCGATAAAGACCAGACGAATGGCTCGCTGGATGATGTGATTACAACGTTTAATCCTATAGTCGCTGTAAGAAGATACATTATAACTTACTTGATTCTTAACTAATAACCGTAGTGTTAGGTGGAGTTTATTGTAATTCACGCCGTTATTGCTATTGATGTGTAATTTGTACCTTTTGTAGGTAGTTGCTAACATTGTAAAGTGGAAACACTACCTGGTCAGGGAGGGCGTAAGCTTCCTTCTGACGGAGAAAAAGGAGAAATTGTACGTCTCCAAAAAGGTTGGAGAATTATTATATGACGGATATGACGACCCCATGCTCGATTTACTTAAGAAACTGAACACTACGTTCACCATACCTTTGAAGAAGTTTGGATGGTTCGCAGAGGTATTTTAGATAAAATTCGAAAGTGACTGTGTGTAATCGGTGTATTTCAGAGAAACAATTCCCGCGAGTACGATGGTTTATACAACATAAACTCTGGAGCGGACGATCTTAGTAAACTCGGCATTCTCAGGAATTGGAATTACCGACCAAATATTTCATTTTATCACGGCGATTGCGCGTCGTTAAATGGTACCACCGGTGAACTGTGGTACCCGGTGCATGATCAGAAAACTATAAAGGTTTTTACTTCAGACCTGTGTAGGTAAATTAAAACCCCTGCGTTACATTGCACATTCGAGATCAATATATTATGTTTTAGTACTTTAGAATTGGATTACACAGAGGAAACGGAACTCTTTGGTGTCCAGGGTCATAAGTACCAATTATATAAAAGGAATTTCGACAATGGGTCCACATATCCTGCCACAAAGTGTTTTGTTCCAGATGGAGTCACTGAACAACTGAGTGGAGTCCGAAACGTTTCAGCATGCAAGTGAGTTATCTGTCCTAAAATTTATTTTCCTAGTATAAAGTTTGAATCGGAAATAAACTGCTTGAATGGTAGGAGACATAACAAAGTTTAAACAAAACAACCTGGTAACTTATCATCTCTGGTAAAAAAAGATACGTGAGTCACTCTGCACCAATATTAATTCTTGGTTGTGAGATAGTTTTCATTATACCTACCCTCGCGATAAATGAATTTTATTATGACCTTCTCCTCTTCTTCGAGGTACTTGATCTTTAGATTTATTACCAGACTATTAACACCATCCTTCTGACCGTCCGCACGCGACCCTGCAATGGGCAGTACTGAGTATTTTTGCCAGGTAAGCTTAAAGAGCGCCCATTACGAGCGTTTCGCAAATCGCAAATGTGTCCTTATTAACGACGTAACAAAGGGATGGTCAGTCGGAGAGAATATTTTCTTGGAAAACGAGTAATTATCTGGAGTACCTACTTTTCATTTACTGCAATGATATTTAAAAAATCTTTGTGTTATCTTTTGGCCATGGTAAGCTGGTATAAGGTAAATTGAAAGGACTGTCAGGTCGAAAATCCTTGCCGTGCTATTAAAAGGTTGGGTTATTTGGATTATATTTTCAGTATTCATGTTAACAGCCAAACATTCACATATCGAAAATGTTTCGTCCGTGGGTATCTGATAACAGTGAGAATTTAAACAGTAGTGACAGTAGTGAACTAGATGCGGCAAATGATAGCGCATTTGAAATTTCGGACACTAGTGCTAGTGAAGTTGTAGCACGCCCACGTGAGAGAAAACATTTATCATCTTGGTCAATACTAAAAGATAAAATAAGACATAATAATCAAAATCCGAATGTCAATAACGATAACATAAACGTAATTGAAGAACAGTGTAAAATAATAACGGCAGACGAATGGTCTGCATGTATAAGTCATACACTTTCCAAAGAGAATGAATATAAAACACTTTGGGCACACGTTCCAAAACTCATTATTCCTATCGGGATGAAGCTACGTCTGACGAATAATAATTAAAATTAATCAAACGCAATGGTGAAATGGTATCATCCAATCACAACCATATTTTCTATATGTTTTTGATTTGTTAAACATTTTTCGCAACATTCGTAGAATACTATTTATATATAATTACTGTTCATAAAACAAAATAAACCTTATTTCAATTCTATTTTATAATTTCTTTCAATACGCCCCTTCATTTACCTTTTTCTCGGCGAGCTGCTCGAAGTCCGGCGGCAAAATACCTATAATAAAAACATTAAGACACAATAGACCCTTAACTTCTTGCGATAGTGCATTATAAAATTCATTTATCGCGAGGGTAGGTATAGGTTCAAGATGATTATTTTTACAAAGTAATCTTAATGACTAATTCCTGTATAAGACCACATCAAATTCTGCTTTTTGTATAAAAATTCGCTTTTGTGAACTATTAATTTTGTGATAGGTTCGGAGCCCCAGCCTTCATATCCTTCGCACATTTCCTCGACGCAGACCCCGCATTTAGAGAGGCTGTCGAGGGTATGGCGCCAAACGAAACTAAACATCGAATGTTCTTGAGTTTGGAACCTGATACAGGAACTCCGTTAAATCTAGCTGCAACCCTCCAGTTGAACTTATTAATGGAACCCGTGGATGGGCTCGCGTGAGTACAGTGTTGCTTTAATTACGATATTAAAAAAAATCCTTGTCATCCTTTTTATTTGAACACGATTAGGGTATTATAATTACTGAGATGAACAAAAATGATTAACACAAAAATTATCTGATCCTATCCTTGGATCGTTTGATATTAACTGATCTGATAACTTTTACTGACGTCTGCAAAAAAGTGATTTAATTTTTTTTTTAATTATTCTATCAGAGTTCTACAGAATGTCCGAAAGATCCTCATGCCAGCGTTCTGGTTCAAGCAATCTGTCACACTGACTGAGAATTTGGCACACACGGTCAAGATACTACTCGTGCTGCCCGACGTCGGTGAATACACTGGTTATGGTTTCTTAGGTTTTGGAATTTTAATTTTAGCGATAGGGATAGTAGTCACCGCCCGTAAAGGGTGGTCGTCTGAAAGTGAGGAAACTCAAATATTAACCCAAAATTCACTATAGTATTTTCTTTTTCAGCTTATAAGGTTTGAGGACGTTTTTTACTGATGACAATTTTCAGGACCAAAAATTGTATTTATAAGTAAACGAAGTGCTTATTGTAGAAAATTTTGTCGTGTGAGAATCTCACGATTTATTGAATTTTTATTGGAAAAGTTCACACTGTGCCATGTTTTAGCTTTATAACTTTGTTTTTTTTAATATAATTGACGTTTCGTGGTATATTGAAGAAATTACCAACAAAATAGCTTAGGTGGATAACTCTACAAACTCTCACGTGTTTATCTGTTTTTTAGACTACCTTTCAAAGTTTGCTTTATTGAATTAATCGTCACTAATGAAAGGGTTATACATTCCTCATTATCTTGCCTTTCTTCAGAGTATTTGAAAAGTGTAAAAATGTTACAATTGTATATGTTTTCCTCACGTTTGTTATACACTTGTTACATGGTTTTTGTATATAAGTTTAGAGGTAAAATTACAACAAACTGTGATACACTGTTTTGGTCATTAGAGGAAACTGAAACTTTGAACTTACATTAATCATTTGTATGTGTATTAAATTTATTAAGAGCGATGAATAGTTCTCTATGCAAAGGTCGCTTTGTATCGCCATACATGGTTTTAATTGAAGGTAATTACGTGTTTATCGTAAAAATATCAGATATTTTTAAATGCAGTATTTACAGAAATGTGCTTTTAATGTGGGTACCCTCCCTGGCAAATTTAGAATTATTTTTATAACATTTGAGTACAATATATGCTTTCAAATATATTATATTACCTATTGTTCCAGAAAGAAGCATCATATCACTAAATCATTATAGAATGTTCCACACAATACACATTTAATTTAAAAAGAAACAGGTTATACATCGACCTAAACGACTCAGTGTACCCCCTTTACTTAATTTAAAGACTTTGTTACCAAAATAAAATTCCATTTATATAAAAATCTAACAGTTTGTTTTATTATTAGTAGACATAAATATTGGATAAAAAAGCCTATTCTATATATACACATCACATTTCTATATTTACATCTTTTAACATTTGATTAATTAAATATACAACCTTCAATTGTAACTAGGCAGTTAAAGATTTGTTGGGTGGGTTTATTGTGAACAATATGTACAAAAAGGAGCGAATTCCCTGATTATGACTCCCCACTCGCCGAAGGGAGCGTTACTTCAGTCACATTGTCTGCGGTTACGGTGGTCGATGTAGGCTGGGAGGTCTGCTTAATTAGGTTTGGATTCATTAGTCTGGCGAACACCTGCCTACTTTGCACACCTGAGAAATGAAAAAGAAAAGATTTGACCTATCCAAAATGTAAAAATTGTTTTGTAAACTGTGTCATATCAATAAATTATATATTTTTTTTGTATTGTATTGTATGAAAATTGTATTTAATTTAAGATGGTTTTCAAGAAATTGAAATGCTTGAACATCAACAGTGATAAACTCTCCTTAACCATAGTAATAAACCATATACAGTGAAACCTCCTGTAGTGGACACCTCTGCAATATGGACACATAGGTTTATGGACACTTTTTCTATGGACACTTTATTTACGGTAAATGTGGACACTTTATTTTGGTTTTACCTTGTTTTAAGCCGAAAAAATGTTTTGAAACGCTTGTTAACTTCAGTGGAAATTAATGGATCAACTAAAGATTTATCAAAAAGCATTTTTTGCAAGCGATTACATGGATCTCGAAATCTTGGGAAAACGTAACAACAAACACCATTCAGCAGTGGTTATTTGGTTTAGAAAAGCCGGGTTCAATGTGCAGAACATATTTCAACATGGGAGTCGAGGAAAATATGGACTTAGCTTCATTTAAAGAACTCCTAACTTCATCTCGTTCCCAAATTGCTTCTGACGATTATGTTCAAACAGACACTATTTTATCGACGGAAGATAATGATTGCAATATTGAAGCAATAGTGAACCACTTTCAGCCAGATCAGAAAACTTAGAGTGTCATGAGAAAGTGTAAGTGTAATTAAAAATTACGATTTTTTTTAATAGCATTCATGTTTAACTCCCTAATGTGGACACCTCCCTAATCTGGACAAAATTTTTGCTCCCCCGGGTGTCCGTATTATAGAGGTTTCACTGTAGTTCCAACTACTATTTGACTGAATGTTGGAATAATTGTTGTGGTCGTACCTTTCCCTTGCGTCTGCGCGATGGGGATGACTTTCACTCCTTGCAACGCCTTGATGTTGATCGCGTGCCCCTGGAACCCGGCAGGCAATAAAATCTGCTGAGCCACTATCTGCCCGCCTTGTCCCTGACTCGCCAGTACGACCCTTTGCGTGTTCGCACTGCTGCTCGTCTGTAACCGGACCGGTTGTCCGCTCACCACGATCGGACTCTGACCGGCTTGGCCGGTCTTAGCGGACGTCGTCAGGACGACCTGCTGCGGTTGCTGCACCTTGACCTGAGGATGGAAAACGATGTTGGACTGGTTGAGCAGGTTGTTGGACGCGGCCTGTTGCTGAGAGCCCTTAATGGCGTTCTGTAGCACTAGAGAGGCTCCCGAAGCGGACGATTGTGTCTGAAGTATGACGTTCTGGCCTTGTAGGTTCTGAATAGTCCCACTTTTACTAGCTAATAATACTGGTTTGCCGCCTATGTTCGTCAGGTTGAGGTTTGCCGCGTTCACCATTCGAATCGTATTACCATTACCGGAAATATTCAGCGTGAGAGGTTTCGACGATAAGCCCTTACTCCCCGACAGTTTGACCTGATTGTGTTGACTGAACACGAGCTTCGGTTGGACGACTTTCTGCCCTTCGAGCCCTTGCGCGACCAATTTCGCGTTTATCAGGTGTTGGGCACCTTTTGAATTTTTAGCGCCCAATTGGGATTTGCTCTGTGACCGGGACGACGCTTTGGTCGTGTTCGTTACCGTCGATGAAGTCTGAGAGGCGACCACGAGTTTCGGTTGCGAGGTCAACGCCAGAATGCTACTCTGGGAGCCGACGGCGAATTGAGTTATAGTATTCGTCTTCGTGGTACCGGTCAGGTGGATTATGTTCTGTTGACCGCCCTTTGTGCCAGACACTCGTAGAGTTGTACCTGCAATAATAATACATATTTAACTTGCAGAAAAAATTATTGTATAATGAAGAGATCATATATGTTTTTTAATTTAAATTGTACTAACACATACCTAACGTAACCTAATATAACCTAACCCCATCCCATCTAATAATTTAAGTGCATTAGTTCTAAACACACATTAACTTATAACTACCAAACACTTTATTGGCATGATCAGGTAGATGTGTTCAAACTATCCAGGCATCTAACAAGCTTAAAATTTCTGTTTCAGTTCATGCATCAGCAGGGCCTATTTTTGATTCAAGTGGGCCCTAGGCCCATATACCGTCTGGGGGCCCCTCGTAGGGGTACTTAGGTCAATCTTGGGGCCTATAGGGCCTATTGGAAAAATAGGCAGTGTGCATCAGGTTTACCTTGAGGTAAGGACCCGTGTTGCTTCTGATGGGCCAGAAGGCTTTCGACCGATATCACTTGTCCAGCGGCATTTGTAAGTACTTTCGCTACCACAGGTCCTTGCGTGCTGGACATGGGCTTGACGGAGTTATCTGAAAGTAAGGATATTGCATTAATTGCACGTATAGCATCGCCACCAATGCAGGGTAATACCAGTTTTGATATTGTTATTTACCTGTGGTGGTAACTTTTTGTTGCCCAATAACTTTATTACTCCCTGATATTGAATTCTGTGCCCCCTTTTGCTTCAAAACTATCTGTTGTTGATTAGTAGCTAAGACGCTAGCCGAAGGTAAGATCTTTTGTTTGATAGTCTGAAGTATCTGTTGTTGTTGCGCCGGCGTGAGATTCGCAGAAGTTTTTATCTGGACTCCAGTCGATTGGCCCATCAAATGGTCCTGCTTAGAAACCGCCACTGTCACAATGTTAGGCTGCTCCGTAGAACTTTGCGAGGTTAGGGTCACTATCGGAGTCAGATTAACATTCTGACTGGGTCTCGTTCTCAACAAAGTGACGTTCTTGATGTTCTGGATCTGTTGCGGGCTTATGGTCTGCAGGATCTGCTGTTGAACACTCGAAGGTACTTTAATCTTTTCTTCCGATGGTTCCGAATCTTGCTGCGGGATGACTAGTTGCTGTTTCTGTTGAGCTGCGATTGTCTGTATGAGTTGCTGGGAGGGGGCGTTACGTTGTTCTTGTTTCAGGATCTGGGGGCTCGACGTCGAGACGATGAGGGATTTGCCACCCTGGGAGGGCGACATGATTTTTACCAGACTTTTGCCTGAAAAACGAGAAGAAAATAATTTAATGAGTTTACAGAATGGGTTTAGGGCAAGGCGTTCCTGTATTGCCGATATATTCACTGTAAAAAATGTTAGAAAAAAACATAGTGAAGAGGAAGAGAAGTACATATGGTCCACTTTTGTTTTAGAACCTTTTTGATTACAACTTATACCAAAATCTGTTTTTCTTCACGAGTGACTCATCGCCATACCAAGTTGCGAGTGGCACACGCAAAACTCATAAAGTCACATACCTAGTTAGCGCGATTTGCCGCTTTAGCAAATTTCCAACGTAAAGAGAGAGACAGAGAAAAGCGTAGTTGCCAAAATTTAAAAATCCGCTCTATAAAACATTGGTCGAAACCCGTAGAATGACAATATCGAGAAAGTTGTTTACACAGCGAACGCGTGGTCAATTATTCAATATTATAGTTGCAAAAATAGAAATCAAGATAACATTGTTTCATTCCATTAAATGATATAACTTCGATTCTTTATATTTCGAAGACAAAATGAAACATACACGCCACTGTTTCTACTTTCCCCTCACTTATTCATCCCGCGGAGGACTAATGACTTCTAGGAATTCACTCCGGGATGAATCGAAACTCGGTTATAGAGAATATTTACCGGTCTTCATCGTCGGACTCGAAACACGATTCTGAATGATGGCCTGCAACGCCTCGCTGATCTCCTTATCCTCCTTCGACTGCTTGTCTTCCGGGGACAGCTTGGGGACTTCGACGACGGTCTGCTGTGTTTTCACTTGCGGGCTCTGCTGCCCAGAATCAGGAATTTGTTGCTTTGGTAGATTATTGCTTAGTAAGAGGCTGGTGCCTCGCTGAGGCGAAGTGACGGTGATTATGTTCGAACCGAGGCTCGGGGTCGCCGAGGTGGATTTCGAGCCGAGGCTCGGGGTCGCCGAAGAGGACTTCGACGCGCCTTGCGAACCGGTCCTCCTGGACTGCTTGCTAGGCACTTCCTGAGTAGGAGTTTCCTGAGAAGAGGATGAGGAGTGCTCCAGTTTGGCAGATTTTGATGATTTTTCCGATGTCAGTTTCAGTTTGGATTTCGCTGGGGACTTCCTGGGCGCTGCTTTTTTCGACTTGTTGACTCCTGGAAAAACATGTTTGCTTTTGCTAACTTCATATTTAAATTGGAAAAGTTAAGATATTAAGGCTGCGATCATCATAGCTTTAATCAATTCATAATTCAGATTAATCGTAAGAGGGAGATTTACGATATCTGCGAGTCTGTCAAGTCAAATACACCTATCCCTAAATTGAAATCATGTTAAATGAATATAATGCCAAAATGTGGCTGATCTAGTCATGCACATTTTGGGGTTATTTTCAAACTATAAAAATGCAAGAAAAAATATATAAATGTTGAAAACTTCCCAGTTCAAAAGATAAACGCACATTAGCTGCTAAAATGTTTCCGCACTATGTACTTGCATGAACCAGCTACCTTTACTGTTGTGAAATACATACCTACATATTATGGGAATTCCTCTAAATGTATTTATTTTAAAACACCGGGAATCCCCTGTTGTGTTCATCAGTGTTACCAAAGGGGTAAAATTTAAAAATGCCATCAAATCTTTGTATAGGCGTATGTGGAGCGAGTACACATTTTCATGAATTTTGTTTGAAAGATGTTAACTCATAAATCGTGTAAACCAAGTGCCGTGTAAATTGGGGGATAAGTGTAACTTAGTGATAATCGTCTCTTACGTAGAGAGCATTAAAAAGAAATGTTTCAAACTCACCCTGATATTGCTGATGTATCCTCTCGAAATCCTCCTCCGTTCTATTCCGGTGCAGGTAAATCCAAATCTTCTTCTTGGGGTCGTACTTCACGCAAGGATCCCACTGGGTGTGCATCCTGTCCAACGCACCGGACACTACCGACTGTAACAGATTATCGGGCGCTGCGCTAGAAATGTACTGCGACGATTTGAGCAGTTCACATATCTCAGCCCTCGTCCCTTCCCCGTTGGGTAATCTCGCGGCGGCGTCCCTGACGAGCGACAGTATCGTAACGAAATTCGGTCGATCCGCCGACAGCATCGTGTGACCTCTCGCCTTCGTATTGCCGGCTCCGGGATTGTACATGCCCTTCAGCGGACCGACGACCGACTCGTAATTATTGCAACGGTACGTGAAGGCCTTATGAGGGTTGTCGTACCGCCGACGTTCCTGCTCCCTAAAATCTTTTATTTCTTCCGGCGTCGCCTTCCTCACGCTCCACGTCGTTGGGAACCTCGGAGGCGGCGGAGTACTCGATCTGTCTAAAATGTCTATGTCGAGATCGTTCTCCTTACTCGGAGACATATGCTTGTTCTCTGTTCTATGCTCCAACCAGAAAGTGCATAGAGAGCTTAGTAGGTTATCTGAGTCTCGTCCAGCTCCGATCCACTGGTACACATCGAGATTAACTTTGTACTCCATGTAAGGAACGAAATCGTCTGGTTGCTCGGAAGCATTACCGCACAGAAATGTAATGGCAGATGGCAGAATTCCTATCCAGTTATCGGTGAAACTGTACCAATCGTTCAAGGGACTTATTGGATTCTCCTGCCAAGTTTTCAGCCTTACTTGTAACATATACATATTCATGCGGTGGTCACTGGTTGAGCAAATCACGTCTCGGATCAAAGAAAAGAAATTCGCGTGCGTGTCCTGCATTAATTCAGGTTTATTGCTTAATTCCAGTATATCTATATCGGGATTTTCTAGGTCTATAGGAATATTCATAACGTCGATGCCATCCAAGTCTTCCACCCTCACCGGTGGGTACTGAGTAATGTTATTAACTGACGGTAAAGAGTTGGATTCCATGCTATTTACTACTAGATTATCAGAAGTTTCTACAGTCGGCTGTACAGTTTCGGTCGGTGGTGGCGGCGGTGGCGGTGGCGGTGGTGTTGGAGGCGGTGGTGGTGGCGGCGGCGGCGGAGGGGGCAACGTGGCAGGTTCTTTCTTAACTTTAGGTGTTGGTGCTCTAGATGATAACTTGTTTTTACTTATTTTTACTTTTGGTTTCACTATGTGGTTGATTATTTCATTATCTATCACAGAATCAGAGTCTGTATCAGAATTTGAACTCGGTTCCTCTATTTTTATTTTTGTATTGAACTGTGCATCAGGAGATTTCCTATGGTGTTCTTTCTTAATTTTCTTCCTATTAATCTTGCTTTCAACTTGGTGTTTCGATACAATAGGCATATTTTTGTTATAAGGCAGTTGCGTTCTGTGAACAATATCGCTTATAGTTATACCCTTTGTCACTAATTCTGGGTCATCTGGGTTCTCTAATTTCCTTCTCTTGTGTTGGTGTATAAGACTTTTATATGACTCGTCATTAATGTAGAAAGGGTTGTGATTAGGTACTATAAACTTTTCTAAATCTATCGTTGATGAATTGGACTTCTCACACATAGTACTACTAAAATAATTCTCTTTAGAATTGTTTAAACTGTTCCTAATACTATTCAGGTGTCTTTTCTGTTTCCTAGAAAGAGGTACAGGAGGGCCATCTGGATAATTCTCATCTGAGGAACAACCCGGATCGTCCGTTTTCGCTCTTATCGATGATAAAATTTGAAAGTACCTACGTTTCGTTCTGTGTGATACATAATCGATACTTAACTTTCTCTTCTCCTGCTTAGGCTCTACACCGGGTGGTAAATTTCTAATTTGATATAATAGCTTCGCTTGAGATTCTATGACTTCATGTTTTAGTTGTTCCTTAAATGTTTGGTACCTGTAAAAACAATGGTTTGTCAGGAAGGTGGATCTCGTTCAGTTTTCCAATCTATAGATTGGAATTATTGGTGATTTATGAGTTTGTTGTATGTATGATAATGTTGAATCCGGAAAGGCGTAGAGACAAACTTCAAATGTAAGTGAGTAAAAGTTAGTATTAAGCGGGGAGGCAATTCAGATTTTCCATCAAAACGTTCCATTACAGTCGAAAATTTTAAAAAGATTTGTATAGTAAAGGTAAAGGACATTTATAGAAAGTATACAGATATACGCATATTAACAAAATAACAGCAATGTTCTGTTTGAATAATAACGAAATGTAGATTTTTAAATAATTGCGAACAGGTATTGTTACGTAATAACTTTCAAAGGACATGAGTCAAGAGTGGGTTTATCTAAGCAGAATTATTATTAAATTAAATGAATGTATTGATATGTAATTAAATTAAAGTAGGCAGGTGGTAGTGTAAATCAGTAGTGCTTCACAGCACTGAATATTTAAGGGAACGATATTCTAACAAAGTAGCAAAGATTAGCTTGTTTGGTTTATCCAGAAACGGAATTTTGAACTCCTTGCTAGGCATAGTTATATAATACGATTTAGAGTCAAGGTTGGGATTAACTAATTGAAATATTGTGATAAAAGAGGAGGATTGAACACTATTGCTCGAATACATGTTCGTTATATGTATTTACCTATATTTCGCCTCCTTCTTCTCAGCTTTCCTAATGATTTTCCTCATTCGAGCAATGTCTGGTCTGAAGTAGCCAGCTTTCAAGTCGTCATGAAATTTGACTAGGGGACTATTAAACCTAAATTCGTCAAAGTCGAACAGTCTTTGAAGGGTCCTGGTCTTCTCCAGTTCATCGTTCTCGGGAAAATTGGGCAAGAAAGTCTGCAGATGGTGTTTGTTGACGTCCGAGAACGAGTTCCACACCTCGGACGTGAACAGCTCCCTGAATATATCCTGCCTTTCACACAAACCTTGAGGTAGTTGTAGTTTAACGCCGTCTATCTGAGCGGTTTCCATGCCATCCTCCTCGGAGCTCTCGGTGCTGTAATCAGACGAACTGTCTTCCGTGCTCGAGTTGTCCATGATGAGTATGGTCCCTCTCAGTCCCTGAAATTCATATTTTTAGAATGATATCTGGCGCCGTGACAGTTTCCAGCAGTTCTTCGAGTTCATGACCTCTTTAGAATTCCAACAACTTTTCATTCTACAATTTGAGTGTGTGTGTGTGTGGTGGTTACGTTTGTGAAATCATTCAAGCCGAAAGCGACATAGTACCGAAGCAAGGTCACCTTTAAAAATCACCTGGCTCTAATATCTTGAATTAATGCGATATGTTTATTCGGGCATATTAATTATCCAATTTTACAGGCGATGTATATATAGGGTACCGTCGATAAACAACTAAGTTCAATTTGAAAAAGGCGGGGGAGGGGACAAGAAGACATTTAAAAAAATCAACGGTACACACCTGCGATATTCAGCTAGGTTTTGTCCAGAAATATCTCTGCCTTTAACTGGTTATACACAGGCACGCCTGCATTGCGGATATAGATATACCGAAACAACGCATATTCACGTCTAGCAACTCGCCGCGAAACCATTTTGGAAGCGGCCATCAATACTCAAACTGTTACTCTTCTACGGCGAATTTACACGGCCTGACGGACGCCCGCAACGGGAACGCCGGGAGCATACCACTGCCGGTTGTCCGCCGGGGGGCTCCGCCGAGGATCGCCGCCGGAATCGCCCCAATTACGTCCTAAAACCCAAAACGAAAACCGGCCTCATTTCGCTTTTGAACGCCGTCTGGTGACATTTCGTCGACGTCGGTTGGCGGCTCCGAAATCTGACACTTCGTCGCGATCCGCGCATGCTCTCCCTCTTTCGTCATCAAAATGGCGATCAATCTGCAAGTGAAGGTGCATCCCGTCGTCCTTTTTCAAATTGTCGACGCTTACGAGAGGAGAAATGCCGACTCTCATCGAGTTATCGGTACACTTTTAGGTAAGCCGTCCGTATCTAGTCGTAGTTTTGAGGCGTCACTTAACATTCATCCCGTAGACGCGAACATGCGGAATGTAACCTCAAAACGTTGCATCCCCTGTGTTTGGTACCGCGACAACGAATAATTTTATGCCTTACACCTCAATAACTGACTAACACTCGACAAACTTAACTTTACCGACTGAAGACATTTTGCTTTTGAGCGCATAACATTACACCAAAATCTACTGTACCAAGTTTTTTTATTCCATGGCATTAGGTTTCCGGCAAGGGTTAGTAACACGGCCCGGCCAATGGAATGTACCCATTTAGTCACGTGACTGAACACGAACAGGCTTTTCTGCGATGATCAGGTTAAGAGCTTTTGGTCAACCCTGGTTAGTTAGTGGTTTTCAGTCAAATGACGCGAAAACAGTTTAGTCAGTTATAGGTTAATCTAAGTGTGAATAAGGGGATTTCAGACAAAAACGTAAGAAGTACAGCTTTGTAATTTAATACGTTTGTTAGAATACTCAGTTGATTTGTGTGAAGAAGTTGTTAACACCTTGTATAAAATGAGAATTTTCAAAATGTTCTTTTCTACTTTCTGATAACTTTTCCAGTTTTTTGGAAGTCAAGTTAATGGTGTACTTGTGTCACGCTCTGTACTTTCAAGGCTACTTTCAGCTTCATCAAATCAATATCAAATGTGTCTAATAGTCTTTTACCTTTACTTTTTTATTGAATAGTATTTCATTAAGGTCATTAAAGAAACTTGATTTATGAACCTTATGTATCATTCATGGCTTTCAGATAATTGCCTGCTATTTCCTAATTAATTCCAATAAGGTGAATAGCTTCTTTTACGCAAGCAGAAACAATTTGCAAGGTTCATATTTTTGGGATTTTCCCTCTCGCAACATCCGTTATATTAAACATATTCTCAGAGCACCAATTACTCACACAATCAATCTGTCCATAGGTACCGTGGATAAGGGAGTGGTAGAGGTGACCAACTGCTTCTGCGTCCCGCACAAGGAATATGACGACCAAGTCGAGGCGGAACTGTCGTACGCGATGGACGTGTACGAGCTGAACCGTCGGGTGAACTCGAGCGAGGCGATCGTCGGATGGTGGGCGACCGGTCACGAGGTGACCAACCACAGTTCCGTCATCCACGAGTACTACTCCCGTGAATGCAACAATCCCGTCCACGTCACCATAGACACGAGCCTACAGAACGGCAGGATGGGCCTCAAGGCGTACATCTGCGTGCCGATGGGCGTGCCGAACGGGAAGCAAGGTTGCATGTTTACCTCCATACCGGTCGACGTCGTCTGCTACGATCCCGAGGTGTTCGCCCTTCAGTTGTGCCAGAAGACGATGAGCGCCGCCGGTCGACCGAGGAACGTCAATCCCATGATCGACTTGGCGCAGGTGGCCGAGGCCGGAGGTAAAATGAGCGTCCTCCTGGATCAGGTGCTGCAGTACGTCGAGGACGTTCTGGCCAATAGGGTGCCGCCGAATAACGCCGTCGGCAGATCGCTCCTCGATCTGGTTAATTCCGTGCCGCATATGAATAACGAGCAGTTCGCGGAGATGTTCAATAGTAACGTGAAAGATTTGCTTATGGTAATTACTTTGTCGCAACTTATCAAGACTCAACTTCAGTTGAATGAAAAATTGACTTTGTTAACTTCCATTTGATATTTTTAATAAAATATGCAACCAATGTTTTGTCCAAATAAAGAATGTATATATGTTTTACGTCAGTGAGGTTTCTCAAAGTGGTCAAGTTAGTAGTAGTAGTGACCAGTAGCTAATAGGTAGTTAGTAAGGTTAGAAGAGGTTGAAGGATGAATTGTAAAGTTGTAATCGAAGGGCTTTGTGTTTGTAAGGTGTAATGATGATGTTTTCCACTTACACATTTAAATTGGTCCATTATATCTCTATCTGTCCCCTTTCCAGGTTTTTCATTTGTTATTCCATTAGGTTTTCATTAATTGCAACTTTTAAATCTTGACATGTTTTTAAAGTTCTGCATTATCAAAGTTATCAGTGTTGTATAAATAATATTTGATTTTATCTATGGTAATCCGTTGCTTTCATTCTTAGATTTTTCTTTTTAGTTTTGTTTCTCTTTGTATGTTTTTTTGATTTTTGGGCCTTAATCGAAGCATTTTCAACCCGACTTGCTAAGCTGATGACTATTTAGCAATTATTCGTTCTTTGATGAGCATTTTGTTATTCTGATTAACTTCTCAACATTCCTTTTTGTTAGACCTTTGATTTTCGGGACTTCTTTAATTGTGAAAACATGATCTAAGTTCTAACGTATGGATTAAATTTTCTTCTGAATGCAACAGTGAAAGGTATTGATTCGTTCTGTGTTTGACAATTATTAGTTCTTTCAATAAGCATTTATTTATTTAACCAGCTGTATGAAATATGGGTTAGAGTATATTTTATGTACCACAATTTCATTGCATAGATTGATGACCATGTGTACACAGGCTATTATTGTGATTAAATTGTCACCATTCTTTTTTCTTATACCTTTGATATTTGGGACTTCTTTTATTGTGAAAGCGTGGTCTGAGTTGTGATGTTTGACTAAAGAAAAATTTCTTGGTTTGAAAACTGTGGAAAATGTATTTAGGATTGGATGATTTTTGTCACTAGAGCATTAGAACGTAATAGCAAGCCTTTTACCTTTGTGCCATAAATTTTATTGAAACAACACAGCAGTACAGAAAGTGTTGTCAATAAGCAGTAAATCATATTATTTCACATACCATATTAAAAGGCGATTAGAAGTTATTTGGAGAGATGGGGAAACAAAATGCTTATTTGTGATTTTCAAATTTATGACAAAGTGCATATCACTACACAATTTGTTTATATTTCTCTAGAGTCTCTCCAGTGCTTTAATGGTGGGATGCGCCATACGGACTTGGCGCAGCAACTTGAAGCATTTCTTGGATGAATGACTGGTGGGCTACGCTAAAGGAACTTAGCGAAGCATTTGTTGGATGTATGACTGGTGGGCTGCACTAAAGGGACTTAGCGAAGCATTATATGGATGAATGACTGGTGGCCTGCCTATTCCAGCATGTGTTGGCGAAAGGACGTATTCTACCTTCACTTTCACTACAGCTTGTGAAGAGATGCGATTTTGTCTATATGTAAGTATATTTCTCTATAATGTCTATAATTGGGTGAAATCAAAATCTTTGCTGCACTGAACAACTGCTGCAGCCATCTCTGGTGGAACCCTCGAATGCTTCGTTATATTGACCGATTTCGTGGCGTGGTGTAGAATCCTTTTTTACTCGTTCTAAACGTTTCGGTTCCCCCTCGTCCTCAGACAACTCCCAATAGAGGACGTCATCGAATTCGTGGTCGGAAACCGAGGAAAGCCAGCTGACTATGGTTCCTGAAAAAGAGTTTATAACTCTTTAATATTAATTAAAACCTTCCACCGTACTCGTAATAAATTCTCATCCCCAGTTTTAATCAAGCGGAATATGATAAATGTCTTTAGTTTGAGATGAGAAGGAAAAAAATACGCTCAAGTTGAAAAAGACAAGAAGAGCCGTTTGCTTACGACCGAATGACTAGGGACCTCCTATAAAAGATTATAAAAATGAAAACTGCGAAAAAAGGAGTTGATTAAAAGGGACGGTTAATTCGGAGATCATTTTTTTTTCAAATGGTTTCTTTTGTATTGGTATCTCTTTTTTAATAACTGCATGCCAATATGCAATAACCCATGCAGATTCGTCACGGTTTTCATTATTAATTATTACCATTCCAAAATTTAACAATCAGTTTTTATACAAATCGAAAACCACTAAAACATGTAATATCTGTAATACGCGCACAACACAATCATACAGATCAAATACTGCGCAGAGTGCATATCTTCAGGTTTCGTTTAAGTATATTTGGAAACCTTTACCGAAAATTGTAACGCCATTTTCATACGAATTTCACACCATTCTGTTGTATTAGAAATGGCGAATGCGCCACAAATCACTAACTTTTGAGGAAACTCGGGTAAGAATTCAAATTCTTACTCTCGATTTCCGAATACCGAAAAACTTTCCAAATATTTTTCTGACAAACCTTATGTAATTGTACTATTAAGAATTGATTGAAACCATTACTCGTGCGGCATGAGCAGTACAGAAGTAGAATCGGACATTCTCTCAAATTTTTTGTAAAGGTACTAAGACACGATGCCTTATTGCAAGTTCTTCATTGCGATTACCTAATATGCCGTAATAATTAAACAGGTAAAAAGTAAAATTTTCTTAAGAATGCCGGTAAATGAATCAAACGCTTAGGTGTTAGGACTGTTAGGTTAAGGTGTCATACGTCAGAGGCCTAAAACCGCGTGCGCGTGATTCAGGTTTGACCACAGCAAAGGTCACATTCCAAGGTTCCCGCCTATTACGTAATCCGTATGTAATGCCAAGTTATTAAAGGTTCCGCGAATTTTCCGTTAATTAAGTCGATGCAGCTGTTTTTCACTGCACACCAAGAATAATGCTACCACGCAAGGCTGATGAATGATAACTAAATCTGGATCTAGTCGCGATCAAACCGTTTGACCGGTGGTGTGTGTAAGAGCGGTGCCAAAGGTAGACGCGAAGTGTACCTATGACCGGCGTGATTTGTGACCGACATTAAATTACGCAAAAGTTGAAATTGTCCGAGAAGCTACACTATCACGTTTCGCCTGATAAGTATTTGACGTGCCGAATATTTAACATTTATTTATAATATTGTACACGTGGGGACATCTACTGGCCGCGAGTCCGTATCGCCGAATCGATCGTGGAAGTATACTCCAGCTATAGTGCTGTGATCTAGTTCTAGCTCGGGAAACTATGGAGGATTATACCAAAGTTAGTCACATAGTATCGCAAGCTGATGAAGATGGAAATTATTACTACAAAGGCAAGAAAAAAAATCGTTAATTTTCCCGGCAAAGCTTTCAGAAAACTTTATGCTCCATTTGTCCTATAAATAATTTAATCAAAAAATAGGAATCCGTCTCTGTGCAAAATATCTGAACATTTTAATCGTTTTAAATAATTTGCTTTCTAATTAATATTTGAATTTCTAGAAACAAATGGACGTTGTGTCAAGTTCTAAACTCTTTCGTCCAGTCATATGAAAGCTCAAAATAAAATTATCAACGTAAAATTTTTCAGAAGGATAAAATCAATCAAACGTAGAAATGACTACTTGTATTAGGATTTAGAATTTACATTATTAAGCTTAAGAAGAAATCAGCCTTTAAAATAATTATGAAAGATTAAGTCCTGGTGAGATTTGTAAGAATCTATAAATTAGTTCAGAAAATATACTCAATAGACAACAACCGCGAAGAAATTCCAACAAATTTGAAGTTGTCCATGTAAATAAATTTTTAAACTCTATCATTACAGTTAGTTTTGAAATTCGGTGATTCGATTATGTGATTCTAAAAAGTTTTAAGGTTCGTCTATAGAAACGTGGAAAGTTGTGATACATTTTTGGGACACTTCAATATACGTTTATGAGAAGTTTAAACCAATCTGGGATTTCAATTATGATTTCATGACATTTTGAGATTTGCCACCATAAATAACTCCATAGCTACTTGAAACAAACAGTTAAAAGTTGCAGCACTCTGTGAAGTTATTCCAGTAGATCTTTATGTAAAGTTTCAATAATGATCTTATACACACTTTAAAATTGTCGCTAATGTCCAGTTTCTAAGTTGGTTTTAATGAGATGTTTTCAATAACTAAATGAAATGTTTTACACTGTACAATTAACAAGTTAATATTATTCCAATTTCCCTTATTAAAGGGGCAGTCTTAATGCCGTAATTTGATTTTTTCTTCGAATTAAAATATCACCGATGCCTATAATTTTCCATTAATTTTTATTTTTTATGGAAATTTCAACTATCATTCGTCGATAAAGCAACTTAGAATAAATAATTATATTCTATTCTTTTACGTCTCTCTCTCCATCTATTTATCTGTTAGGAAGATAAACAATAGATGAATTCTGTTATCCAATACAAAGGGAGCCAACGACGTACGTTCTCTTCAAACTTTCATTGCACTCTTGGTAAAATTAAATTGATGTAAGTGAAGGTTTTATCAATTTCTTGATTCTACTAAACAAATCTGATCTTCGCCGCCAGAAGTATAAAAAATGGGTAAGACTTAAGTGTGCAGTTGTACATTTTTATTGGTTCACTCCGAACCTCTTTGTCATCGTAATATTTTGAAAACTGATAGTCCAGATAAATTCATACCCTTCAGAACGGTTATCATTTTTGCTACATATTACACAGCCCCACAAAAAAATAAAGTCAGGATCTGCAGATCAGACATGTGTATTCTTGTGTATTTTTCACCGCGCTGAGTCCGAATCTGAGGTCAGAAAAAGGCCTACACCCCTGGAATTGGCCTCAGAGGTCAATCGGGGGCCGGAAAATCGAGATTCGCAGGTCGGGATCGCAGCATTCGGATTTTCATGTACTTACAAACTTTAGCAACGCAGACGGATTTTCAAACGAGAGCACACTCCATTCGAATCAGGTACAAAATTTTCCAAAACTTGTGACGGACAGACAGGCAGTTTAGTTGAACTATGAGGGTCAGTTAATGACAGTATTGCTAACTGTCTGTATTATTTTTTGAACTATGAATTAATGATACTCGTAAACGTGAATCATCACAGACTACTACTATTTAAATTTTTTGGGGAGGCATTGTTTTTACATCGCTCAAGAGGTTGGGTATAAAAGGGGTAGTGACAGAAATTCTGGATTTTCTAATATTTTGCAATCAAGTATTCAAGTAGGATCAAAACACCCGCGAAATTGGGCGTCGAGTACATGTTCCCCTCATCGATCGAGGAGTACGCGTAAAAGGTAACAAATCCGCGCATGAGCTCGCTACCAATCCACTAAATCACCATTAGCAATGACATTGACAACAATACTTTTTTATTTTAGTTACATTTTGTTTATTGGAAATGTGTAATTAATTTTTATGTCGCCCTCAGTCGTTCGGCAATGGTCACGAAAAATGCACCATAATCAGCCATACCGTTACAGTTAATAAAGCAACTTGCCCGGTATGCACACGAGTACAAAGAGAATGGTTACAGTCACGACAGGTAAGCTATATACATTGACCTTGCTATATACGACCAATTAAATCTCACAAGTTTAATATCGCTTACAACAAAGGCCCAATCAAGCCTGTCACGTTCAAATTTTAAGCACTCACTTCCAAAACTTAAAAGGCTGGATGGCTTCGAAAATATTGTAAGCTCCCGATCGAAAAGATTAAACAAAAACAATTGTCGAATAAATGTGTTTATATTTAAACGTCTTTTCACGTCGGCTAGAATATGATGAATAATATTTCTTCAAACGATCCGAGAGACCCTCTTCCCAACTCTCCCGGGCGGGCCTCCAGCGCCTCGTCAACAGTTTTGGGTCCCACGTGCTCTGGTCATGGGGCGCTCTTCCGTCAAGTTGGGAATCCGATACTCGGCTCGTTTACAGGGTGATTACAGTCGGCTAACCTGACGATCTTCACGACCCCGTGAAGACTGCTTAAACTGGAACAGATACAGAACATCAGGTTAATTAGTTAAACAGTAGCGAAAAAGTGTGACGCATAAAATTGATTAGCTAATCAATCTCAGCGTCACTGGTCTCGCTGTCTGAAACTTTAGTAACGAAAAGTTTCAGTTTTTCTGAAGGACATATGCTCGTATAAGCTGTCCTACAACGTTTCGACCCTTCGCTCACTACATAACGATCATTATCGAGGACCTTCGTTATCATGAAGGGTCCTTTGTAACGTGGTTCTAGCTTCCTGCTCTGTTCGTCATTAGAGCCTTTACTCGTTAGCACCAATACGTGTTGGCCAACCGTAAACTTCGTTAAAGGGGCATGCCTCTTATCGTAACATTCTTTCTGCCGGCTTTGTTGAGCTTTCGTAACGCTCAACACTTCATCTCTTAAAACTTCATAAGGTGATTCCCTGGTAGTAGAATTTCTTGTGGAATTATTTCCCCACTTGACACTGCTCAAGGACTCATCCCATCGAGTCTCGTCCTCCGTAGAAGCTGTGATCGCAGTACGATTCATCCGTTCCACCTGTCCATTTGCACGTGGAGTCGCCGTAGCGCAGAGCACACGTTTGATACCTAAACTTAAACAAAAATCAGTAAAACGTTTACTAGTAAAAGCTGTGCCTCTGTCACAAATTATTCTTCTCGGTACACCAAACATCTCAATGATCTGTTCGAGATACTGTACTGCAGGTTGAGTTTTAGTGTTTGGAACAGCCTTTAGAAAAACTAATTTTGTGAATGCATCCACTACTACTAATAAATAAGCATTTTTCTTTACACTAGTGACAAATGGACCCAAGTGGTCAATATGCAGTGTATCCATTGGAATTCTCTCTTTCTCTATCGGATTTAACCTACCAGGCTTCTTACCAGAAGGTACTTTATTATATAAACAACCAAGACAAGATTTGATGTAATTCTTGACATATTGTTTCATAGCAGGAAAGCAATAACGAGCGCTTATCGATTTAACAGTTTTGTCTGTGGCAAAATGTCCAGCTCCGTCATGATAGTACATGAGAATTCTTCGTCGAGCTGTCTTTGGTACTACCCACCTTAGTCCATTATTAGTTTTACGATATAGTCGATTGTCCTTTAAACAATAATTACTGTGAGTGTCTCGTGATTTATCATCTGTAGTGTTTACAGGTTGAGACAAAGTCTCTATCAGCTTTCGACAGTTTTCATCTTGAAGTTGTGCAGAGAATACCCAGTCATTCTCGGATATAGAAGTATCATTTGTTGGATTTCGACTTAGAGCATCGACATGTACCATTCGTGAGCCAGGACGGTACTCAATTTCGAAATCATACTCTTGTATTGTAAGCCACCATCTTGCGATCCGTGGAACTAGGTCTCTTTTCATTAAGGTATGCCGAAGGGAATTGCAATCGGTAACCACTGTAAATCTTTTCCAAGTAGATATATCCGAAACCTTTTCAAAGCTTCTACTACAGCTAGTGTTTCCAGTTCGTATGAGTGGTAATTCTGTTCCTGCTGAGTAGTGGCACGACTATAGTATTGTATTGGTTTTAAAGTGCTATCCCCTTGACGTTGAAATAAAATAGCTCCTAACCCAACTGTACTGGCATCACAATGAACTTCGGTAGCTGCTTTAATATCGTAGATAGCTAGTATAGGTCGTTGAATTAATTTTGTTTTTAAAGTCTCAAAAGCAGATTGTTGTTCTGTTCCCCATATGAACTTATGGTTCTTTCTAGTTAAAGAAGATATGGGTCTTGCTATGGCTGCAAATCCTTTTACGAATTTTCGGAAGTAACTTGCTAAACCTAGGAACTGTCTAACTTCATGGACATTTTTGGGTGGCGAGAATTCTGATACGGCCTTGATTTTATTACTACCAGGTCGAATTCCTAAGCTAGAAATTTCGTGTCCCATGTATTCTATATTTTCTCGTAGAAAGTGACATTTATTCAATCTTAGAGTCAAACCGGCTGCTCGGAAAATTTCAAGAACATTTTTCAGTTTCTGTATACCTTCAGCGATATCAGTTGAGGGTATGAGAACATCATCTAGATAAGCCATAGCAGATTCAAAACGTAACGGTCCTAAGATTTGATTCATAGTTCTTTGAAAAACAGCTGGTGCATTTGCAAGCCCAAACGGCATTCTTAAGATTTCATAATGGCCATCGGGTGTTACGAAAGCCGTCTTTTGAACTGACTCTTCATCTATAGGTATTTGGTGATATCCCGAAGCCAAGTCTAACGTCGTAAAGTATCTACTACCTTTCAAGGAATCCAAAAGATCATCAATTCTCGGAAGCGGATATTTATCTTTACGGTCTTACGATTTAATGCGCGGTAGTCAACACACATACGTGATTCGCCGTTCTTTTTCTTAACAAGAAGGACTGGACTCGAATAAGGGGAATATGAATCCCGAATAATTTCATTTTGTTTTAAATCCTGCACAATTTCTCTAACTGTTTCGCGTTCACTGAAAGCCATTCTATAAGGTCGGTAAGTAACAGGTATCTCGTCTGTTAATTTAATCGACAGTTTAGTTTCATTAGTTTTGCCAACCTCTGCTAAACTAGTAGCGAAACAATCACGATATTCGTTAAGTGTAGTAAATAAAGTATTAAAATCGAAATTACTCAAGTTCGAATTTACTTGCTTTTGAATGTCGTGTATTTTAAACTTTTGAAATTTAATAACTTCAGCGGACATGACAGGTATAACGGGCTCAGCTGATTGTTTATAACAAGTAAAACCTCTAGCAACTACTTTACCTTGTTCGTAACAAATATCCTGATCTGACGAATTTAAAATTGGAATGACACAACCTTGTTTTAAATTAACTACATACCGTGGAATAATATGAAATTTACCTGGCAAATTTCGATATTGTAAATCAATAAAAACGTCATCAACATTCTAATTACTAGAAATTTCAACAAGTCCAACATGATGTGAAGGGATAACAGTAGTATTCACTGCACAAAGACTAACCTTTTTTGATGGAAGTTCATTTAGACATGAGGTAACTTGTTCTTCGTTATTAAATAATCTTACTTGATCACCTTTAATGAGAACCGTAACGCTCTTATTGTTCACAAATGGTTGCCCCACAGTTATTGACACATTTTGAACGTCATCTGGAACAATTAGTGCTTCCACTTCTGCAGAAGCTAAATCAACAAATAAATTTATCGTTACTTTTGAATTGACCTGTACAATTCCACCAGCAAACCCTCGTAGTAATGCGGACGTTGGTTAAACGTGTAAACCGAGTCTTGTGGCATCAGAATGTTTTATAGTTACTGCTCCACAACCCGAGTCAACGTATCCTTGCAAAGGTTCACCATTAATCATACAATCAATAAAATAACAGGTATTTGCATCATTCGTTTTTGGAACAGCAGGAATATGAAGAATGTTCAAAGACTTACCATCAGATGGCGCTTCAAAGTACTTTACCTCTGGTTGCTTTCGTGCGGTTGCAGACTGCATCTCGGTGGTACTATTACATCTGTTTGCTTCGTGTCCCAGCAAATGGCATTTGGTGCATTCAACGCGTCCTCTACGACATTGGTTCTGGTAGTGTCCCTTCATCTTGCAGTTGAAGCAGGTTACATTCCGCAAATCCGGCCTGGTACCCGTATGGCTGCGTCGATCCCGATGCTCGGTGTGCTGACGTAACTCAGGCTTGCCACTTCGTTTGACAAACGATGGAGATTCAACCAACTGGTCACCGCGTAACGTTGACAGGTATTCTTCATAAAGATCCTCGGGGCACGTGTAACGACCTGCTCTTGCTCCATTCTGCATCGTGATGTTCGTTAAGCCGTCGATGATGCAAGAAACAGCGTTCTTTCCGGTGATTTGGCAAGCTCTAACCATTTCCATTTTACTAAAATAGTAATTGGTCATAGTCTCACCTCTCTGCTTTATTCTTCAGAACATTTTTCTCAATGCAGTAGCGTAGTCGACATGATCTGGGAACGTTTTAGCAATTAGAGTCTTCCATTCACTCCACGAAGCGGGGTAGCTCGTTAAGCTGTGGTACCAGCTACGCGCCATTCCAATAAATCGCGATTGCACTTGGTATATCGTCGTCACATCATCCCACTGGTTTATGGTTTATGGTCAAGCCACTTTTTAGCCGATAAGTGTTCGTTTTCTGGATCAAATTTGGGAATACACTCGCTCCTCAAGGAGTCGCGTCGATTTTGAATTTGAGGTCCCCGTGCAATAAGTATCTCTAACAAACTTTCCAACCTGTTGACTCGTGACTCCACAGCAGAAGTTGTTGCAGATGGTTCGGAATGCTGCTCGATTTCCCTCGGTGCGTCCCGTTGAGGAGTATAGCGGCGGGCTCTTTTACCGTTACCCTCGTCTAAGGGTTCTGGTAACGCACGTTTGCGACGTACTCGCTCGCGTTCGTTTCTTCCGTGAGAAGACCTCTCTGTCGTGGAGTCGGTAGACTCGCTTGTCGACTCGTCAATACGTCTTCCTCGTCCCATTATGTTTCATAAACAAACAACGAATGTTTCTTGTCTTTATGGCACTAAACAAAGCACTAAGTTGTTCGTACAACACTAATTTGTTCACCCCACACCTGAACTGTAAGCTCCCGATCGAAAAGATTAAACAAAAACAATTGTCGAATAAATGTGTTTATATTTAAACGTCTTTTCACGTCGGCTAGAATATGATGAATAATATTTCTTCAAACGATCCGAGAGACCCTCTTCCCAACTCTCCCGGGCGGGCCTCCAGCGCCTCGTCAACAGTTTTGGGTCCCACGTGCTCTGGCCATGGGACGCTCTTCCGTCAAGTTGGGACTCCGATACTCGGCTCGTTTACAGGGTGATTACAATATTAATGATCCATAATGCAAAATTGGCACGCGTAAGGTAGTCAATGTAAATTTTTTAAGTATTCTTTTGATGTCATAAACGCACCAGTAGATTAATTTCATTTTTAGTAGTAGACACCTTGTGTACATTTTTGTAATTGCTCTAAATGCAATAGGACTCAATGCAGTTCGAATTCTAAGATATGATGTTTCTCTGACATATGAAACGGTTACAGACAGTATGGCTGACCGAGCAGGATTTATATGATTGTGGAGGCATTTTTTAAGGGTCTAATAAATATTCCCTTGGCCCGACTGTGGTGGCATAATTGTAAGGATTAAATAATTTAAGTATCTTAGTTCTAATCTTAATGATACGTGGATAACCGTGATGTAAAAATCCGAGCTGAGCTTGCAAGAACAGCATTATTAGGCCAGATTATTAGGCCAGTCTACAAAAAAAAGTTGATTTAATGTTCTACAGATATCTGAAAGTTTTAAATGGTAGGGGGGACCTATAGAAAGATTACTGTATGAACATATACAGCTAGTTCTACTATCGTGATCACTCAAACCGTCTCACCAAAAACCAAAACGGCGCAAATTTCAGGGATGATGTATACATTTCAGATGTCATGGGGGGCAGCTTCAAAAAGTTTCTACTTCTCATGTGGAAGAACTGGAAGCTACAGTACAGGAAACCCGTTCAGACCATCATAGAGATCATAGTGCCTGTTGTCTTCACTATACTATTAGTAGTCACCAGGAAACTGGTAGATCCTGAGTTGCAAGCCGAAAAGATCTACGATCCGTTCTGTCCCATACCGCAGTTCACTCAACCGATCAACAATGTTTTTAATATCTCCTTATGTCCCAACAATGCCGTTATTCCCGACGCAGATAAGTCCGGTTTTCTCAGCATGGGGTGAGTAATTGGTTATTTCGAACATGCATTGGATAATTAGTTTTAAAATGGAGTCGATTAGAATATTGGAAATATTCAATTTACGTTTCGGAGTTGATCAATAAAATTGATCAAATTGATAAAATTGAAAAATTGAATAAAAGTTAACTTAATTCTCCGTTTCTTTTTTAGAATGTTAGCAAAAATGGCTGCAAAAATACAAGATAAGTCCATGAACTACTCGGAAATTATTCCTGGAATTGTAACTATTATTAAGAAATTCGCATCGATGTTCAAAGCGAGGTAAGTTGCAATAAACGCCACGTAGGTGCTTTCATAATTCTAACACTCAGTTGCAATATTTTCACATTAGTTCGTTCTAAGTAGAATAATATTGTTAACACTGATAACATGCAGCATTAGAACCTTAGGTTAGTCCTCAACTTGGTTTTCTGTTGTTTCGAGCATGCAAGTTTCAAATATTCCTGTAACTATTTTCATTATATTTTCAGCGTACCATTACAAATCATCTATTCACCGAACACCACAGATCATATCAATCGAATTATGGCATATTTCATTATCCCATTCGGAAGTTTAACCGCACCCATGGGTTTCGAAGATTCGACAAGCATGGAGAATTATTATCTCACTAGTCCGTCCGATTCTGTACTGGCTGCCATCCAGTTCGACGATAAGTATAAGAACATGTCGACCATCGAGAATGAGAAGGATTTGAAGGTTTACATAAGGTAGCTTATAGACGTAAAACATATAGAAGGAAGGAACGTACAGAAGGTACTTACCTTCTGTTTTCTAATGCTCCTCATTCATGTAGTGCGAGCCTGAGGATGGCTTCCATGAAGCCGAAACCGGTCGCTCATCTTTAAATAAAGCAGTTGGTTGAGACTTGGTGTTTTCCTTTGGTTTAAGGAACGTACTAATTTAAATCTGCACTGTGATTTCGACAAAGAATGTTTTAAATGTGTGTAGTACATTTTGACGTATTTATTTTAATCACATGAAATAAATTTATACAGTAATAGAAAGTTTAGCGGCAATTTCCCAATTTAATACAGGCAACAAGACTGCGGCACAGTAAAAATCGTTACGTTCTGACTGAAATAATGTAACATCTACATATATCGCTGTTGTAAAAAAGCACCTATTCAATATCTAACTTACGGATTTGCCAAAGAGACAAATATGAATTTTTTGTGCATCTTTTCGTCGAAATTGTAATGTTTCTATGTATTGACAAATTGTTGCCCTGAAATCGATACTCGAGATTAGGTGATTAAAACAGGTCGTCCTGAGTCGACTTCCAATATTATCGGTCATACTTGAGGCTAAATTAGTAAGTTACGTAGAAAAAGATTGTCATTTTTGAAGCTTAAATGATCCGTGGATGGAACCGACGCGACCTAAATTGTTTGTTTTTAATTTTATAGATTTCCCTCAGAACTGAAGGTACAAAGCACTTCCCTCGTTAAAACTTGGCAAACCAACTTAGTATTCCCTCTGTTTCAATACCCAGGCCCTAGATTACGCGAATGTACCTCAGGAGCAGAACCAAGTGAGTAATTACACCGTTACACCCACAAACTACCAGAACTGACCGCAAAACAACACTGAAATTGCTTTAAAAATAACTTTCCACTTTCAGATTACTACAAAGAAGGCTTCTTGGCAATACAGCACATGCTCGGATTCGCTATAACGCTAGCGAAAAACAACGTATCGTTCAACCAAGTCGGCAATTGGTTGCTCGATAACCAATTTCCTAAGGTGTTGATGAGGAGGTTCGCTTTCGCCGAGTTTTATTCCGACGAGTTACTGCAGGCGTTAATGGTCATGTTTCCATTGATCATCATGATGAGTTTCGTATACACAGCCATCAATACGGTTAAGGCCATCACAACTGAGAAAGAGAAACAGCTAAAGGTGAGAAATATATGTGAATGAAGGGTATCGAGTGTTGTGGTTCCACTGGACTATAGTACAGTTAAGTTATTGGATATCATTTTCAGGAATCAATGAAGATTATGGGTTTGCCGAACTGGCTCCACTGGACGGCCTGGTTTATCAAATGCCTGATATTCCTGCTGGTCTCCATCATAATCATGGTGATCTTGTTAAAAGTGAAATGGTATCCGAACTCAGACCATTCCGTACTGACATATGCCGACAGTTCTCTCCTCCTTTTCTTTTTACTCGTGTACATCTGCTGCAGTATTACATTTTGCTTCGCAATTAGCGTATTTTTCTCGAAAGGTAAAGGTACTGATCAGTAAAGCACGCTTAAATTAACGTTTAACATATATTTCAGCCAACAACGCTTCGACAATCTCTGGTTTGATATGGTTCTTCACGTACATGCCCTATGTCTTCATCCAACAAAGCTACGACGAGTTATCGTTGCTGGCTAAATTATTCATCAGTTTGACGCATAACAGCGCCATGGCGTTAGGATTTAAAATCATACTTATGTACGAAGGGACCGGAGAAGGTAGCAAACGTTTGTTTCACGAAGGATGATAGTAGCTGGTAGTAATTCTACTTTCAGGGATGCAATGGGAAAACCTTTTCGAACCGATCACGCCCGACGACAACCTTTCCCTTGGTTTAGTTATTATCATGCTGATACTCGACACCCTGATCTATTTACTGATCGCTCTATACGTGGAAGCCGTTTTCCCGGGAGAGTATGGCGTCCCGAAACCGTGGAACTACCTATTCACCAAAAGTTATTGGTGCGGCGTAGACGGGCGTTACGGTAATAATAAAGAAGTAGTAACGCCGCAACCACAGAACGAGGAATTCTTCGAACCCGATCCGAAATACTTGAACGTCGGCATCAAAATCGTTAATCTGCGCAAGGAATTCGGCGATAAAGCCGCGGTGAACAATCTCAACATTAACATGTATCAGGACCAGATCACGGTTCTCTTGGGGCACAACGGCGCAGGGAAGACTACGACGATGTCGATGTTGACGGGGATGATCACTCCAACGGCTGGTACCGCTTCGATCAATGGATACGACATACGGAGGAACATAGAGGGTGTGAGACGGAGTCTCGGTCTCTGCCCTCAACATAACATCATATTCGACGAGTTGACGGTGGCGGAACACTTCTACTTCTACAGCAAACTGAAGGGTTTGCCAGCGGCGGAAATCGACGAAGAGGTGGATAAGTACGTCGCGCTTTTAGCGTTCGAATCAAAGGTAACTACTTTCGCTGTGTATAAAATTGGCGTTAATCTGGCGTTTCCAAATGTAAATTCCATTGTATGCATATTAATTCATCAGGTTGCAATGAACTAAATCCACTTTATTTTCAGAGAGATTCCAAATCTTCGACTTTATCAGGGGGAATGAAGAGAAAATTGTGCGTCGGGATCGCCTTATGTGGTGGTTCAAAAGTCGTCATGTTAGATGAGCCCACATCTGGCATGGACCCATCCGCCAGAAGGGTACTATGGAGTCTGATACAATCCCAAAAGGAAGGTGAGACACATCTTAATACATATATGCAAGAGTCAGAACTTATCTTCTTCTTCTTTATGTGCCGTCTTCAATGAAGGTTGGCGATCACGTCGGCAAATGCGTGTCTATCTTGCGCGATTCTGAGGACCTGCTCGAAATTTAGGCCGGTCCAATTCCTGATGTTCCGCATCCAGGAGAGCCGCTTCCTTCCTAAACCTCGTTTACCTTCCAGCTTTCCCTCAATTATTAGCTGAGGCAACTCGTATTTTTCGTGCCAGAATAGGTGGCCTAAATATGTAGTTTTCCTTATTTTTATTATATGCAGCAGCTCCCGCTCACCACCTATTCTCTGAAGTACTTCATCGTTCGTAATTGTCGCTGTCCAAGGAATCCTCAGCATCCTCCTGTAGCACCAAAGTTCGAACGCTTCCAGTTTGTTTATCATGCCAGCTTTCAACGTCCATGACTCAACGCCGTACAGTAGAATAGACCAGACGTAACATTTTACCAGTCTCAGACGCAGATTCAGGTCCAAGTACAGATTAGAGAGAAATCGTTTATATCGTAGACATCCCTGACGTGCTTGCTCGATTCTAGCCCTTATTTCGTTATCAGGGTTTGTGTCCCTTTCAATCCAGGAACCCAAATACTTAAAGCGGTCTACCAATTCTAGGACTTCACCGTTGATCTGGAATGGAATTGGGATATTCTGATTTTTGCTAATTGCCATGGTCTTCGTTTTCTTAACGTTGATCTTCATACCATAGTCCGAGCATGCTCTTTGTACGCTATCTATAATATTCTGAAGCCCAATGTCAGTATCGGCCATGAGCACCGTATCGTCAGCATATCTTATGCTGTTAATGGTTTCCCCATTTACTTTGATCCCATCTGAAATATTTTCCATTGCGAATTTAAACAACTCCTCTGAAAAGACGTTGAAAAGTCTTGGTGATAATATGCATCCTTGACGCACCCCTTTACGAATTTTCGACGAAGCATATGTATAGATTCTTATGTTGGTCCATGCATTTCTGAGCTAAAACTTGAAGGCTAAATAATGCTTCACGAGTGCCCATGCCCCTCCTAAATACAAACTGTTCTCTCGAGATTACCTGCTCGCACCTATTCTGGATGCTATTGTGGATAATTCTAAGAAGAATCTTTATGGCGTTGCTCATCAAACTAATCAACCTGAAGTGATTGCATTGGCGAGGGTTCGGCTTTTTGGGAATGGGAATGAACGTAGATTATAGCCAGTCTTTTGGAATTTTACCAGAGTCATAAATTTGGTATAGTAGCTTTAGGAAAGGATCCAGATTACTTTCACTAATTAATTTAATAGTTTCTGGATAAATATTGTCAGGTCCTGGGCTCTTGTTGTTCTTGAGTCGGTAAATAGCTCGTTCTAGCTCACACTTAATTATGGTGGGACCTTCGTTGTTGTTGCTGGTATATGTCATTCCTCTTAAGTCGGCAAATAAGTCTCGAATATAATTTTCCCATATGACTATCTCTTCCGAGGCGTCTTTTGCTGATTTATGATTATTATCGAGTAGTCTATATGGTGCTTGTCGCTTATTTGCTCCAGATATTTCCTTTATTTTCTTGTGTAGGCTGAAGCCCTCGTCATGTCATTGTCGCTGTAAGTCCTCCAGTTCTTCACATCTTTCCCTCATCCAATCCTCTTTTGCTTTTCTGATTTTTCGCTGAATAATTGCATGGATGCGTCTATATTCCGTTGGGTTATCTTACGATAACCCACCGTAGAACTTATCTAACGAAGGTTTCTAGTCGCAGTAGTACATTACATCCCAAACGAAGTTTGCGAGGCAAAAAGACTCATCTACTTTCCTTCTATCTGATCTACTTTCACTTTTTTACTTTTACTCATTCTACTACTTCTTTCAGGTCGAACTATCCTCTTGTCTACACATTTCATGGACGAAGCAGATTTATTAGGAGACAGAATAGCTATAATGGCTGAAGGTGAGCTGCAATGCTGCGGTTCTAGTTTCTTCCTGAAGAAGAAGTACGGTACCGGTTACTGCCTGACAATGGACAAGGAAAAGGACTGCGATGTAGTTAAAACCACGCAGTTGTTAAAAAAGTATATTCCAGACATTGAGGTAAATTGAGGTATGACCCAGTAACAAGGGTAAAACTGATTTAAAATATGTTGGTTAGATAAACGGTAACGTTGGTTCTGAATTGAGTTACCTATTGGAAGAAAACCGATCTGCTGTGTTTGAAGCGATGTTGAAGGAGTTGGAAAACAATTCAGATAGGTTGGGAATTAGGAGTTACGGTATATCACTTACTACAATGGAAGAAGTGTTCATGAAGTAAGATATTTCATAAATTATATTTCAATTTCTTCATCTACATCATCATCGTCATCATCCACTTCCTCTCCGTAAGCAAACTCAAACGTTTCTGAATACATCGATTTAAAATTGTTTTTCTCAGGGTTGGTGCCGATCACGAAAAACAAGCGACGAACCAATCGCTTCATACCGATAAATCTTCAATTGGTAATGTTATATTTTATACAAAAATCCAGTTTTAACGTTTTTATTTTATAGGAAAGTGCTCATTGGCGCCAACGCACACCGGAGGATTAGACATGATAGCCAACCAATTCTGCGCCATGTTGATCAAGAAGTATCTCTCGATAATCCGCTCTTGGTTCCTTTTCGCTTGTCAACTTGTAATACCCGCTCTATTGTTAGTCGTGGCAGTTATGATGAGTCGAACTCGGCAAAAGCTCGGACCTCTGAAGGCAAGGGAGATGTCCTTAAACCAGTTTTCTTCTCCGATCACCTTGGTACAAGCCGCCGATGATTCTACCACTACATACAAGGATGCTTACGAAGAAATTTTAAAAGATAATAATTTCGCTAGGCAGGAACAATCAAATTTGACTGATACTATGTTAAGTTTGGTAAGAGCAACGAACTTGTGTGTGCGTTTATCAGCAGGATCCGAATTTTATGCCAGTAAAAGTGTTAAAAAATGACAAGCATAACTTTAAATATGGCAAAAACAAGGTAAATAGGTACATGGAAAGAGAAATTGTCTCACCATCCCGAAATAATACGTTTCGAATTTTATTATACGAAGCAATGCGCAATGGAGTGCATGGATATAGAATGTAGTCAAATCTACGAATTCAATTTATTGCCACAAAATCCGGGCTCAGCATCAAATGCACATATTCGATACGATTACTATAGAGTCGTAAGAAAATTTTGACGCAGCGTACCTAACTCTTATTTCGTAGACAAAAACTGTTCCCAGTACCGTCAGAAGAAATTACATCGTAGGAGCATCTTTTGAGTACTCCAACGAATCTAACTCTCCTCTGTTCACTGCGTACTTCAATAACGATCCTTACCATTCACCTGGAGTTGCGCTAGGTACCTACAAATCGCGACAGTATCCGAATAATTAAACGCAATTTCCGATTTTTACATTCCAGGTCTGGTCATGAACGCCATTTATAAAATACAAACTAAGTGCTCCGATTGCTCGATTAATTTCGTCAATTATCCTCTACCGTACACTGCTGAATCGCAGGTTCAACAAGTCTCCGCTCTTCCCAACATGGGATTCAACTTATCATTTAATATATGCTTCAGCATGGCCTTCGTGTCGGGTTTCTACGTTTTGTTCGTCGTCAGAGAGAACGTTTCCAAGTCCAAACACCTTCAGTTCGTGTCAGGGATGAAGGCTTGGATATTCTGGACAACGTCGTTCCTGGTGGATATGTCTACGTACTTTGCAACTGTGATATTGTATATAATCGTGCTACTGATATTGAACGAGGATGGATTTACGACAGCGGAAGATATCGGTGAGGAAAATTTTAGTTTTCGATACTAACCCATTGATCTGTCGTACAACATCTCACGTACTGCTTGTTTAGGTCGCATATTCGTCATCATGACGTACTTTGCCTGGGCCTTCTTACCTCTGGTATACCTCCTGGGATACCTTTTCCAAATACCTTCGACGGGATTCAGTAGAGTGATGTTAACAGCGATATTTTCTGGTAAGTGCGTTCATCTGATTTCGATTCGAATGTAACAAATGGGATTTCAGGCAACGCTACGTTTATAGCAGTGCAAATCTTCCAACAGTTCAAGGATCTGAAAGACGTCGGAAAGACTCTGCACTGGATATTCCTGTTGAGTCCTTACTATGCGTTATCCACGGGATTCAGCGAAAGTTACAAGGCGTATTCATACAACAGTTTCTGTAAGAAGTATACTATTATTTGCGATGCCTTACCTTCGCCTCAGACTTGTATGGACAGAATGCCTGCCTCGGTGAAAGAGATCTGCGATGGTGAGATTGTTTCTGTTTTTTGATTTTGTTGAGGTACATGTTAAGATTTTTAGTCGCCGACGGGAATTACTACAAGTGGTCCTCTCCTGGGATAGGTCGCAATATGTTATACTTGTTCGTGGAGGGAATCGTATTCTTTCTGATAATATTCATTATAGAATACGAAGTGTTTTCGAGATTAATATACTTCATCACACAGAAACTCTCCCCTAAACACCCAGTCGACGTACCGAACGAAGACCCAGACGTCCGGGACGAAAGGGAGAAGATCAGGAATAATCACGAAGCCGACCTACACAACAACTACATATTAGCCTTGAAGGACTTGACGAAGTACTACAAAGACTTCCTGGCTGTGAACGGACTGTGCCTTGGAGTGAAGAAGTTCGAGTGTTTCGGCTTGCTGGGGATAAACGGGGCGGGTAAGACGACCACGTTCAAGATGATGACGGGCGACGAGAAAATCTCCTACGGCGAAGGTTGGGTGAACGGGCACAGCATGAAGACCGCGCTGAAGGAAGTGCAGAAGGCGATCGGCTATTGTCCGCAATTCGACGCGCTCCTCGACGACATGACCGGCAGGGAGACGATCATCATGTACGCCCTGATCAGGGGCATCAGCTTCGAGAACTCCAAGAAGATACCCGAGTACCTGGCCAGGGAGTTCGATTTCTCGAAACATCTCGACAAGAGGGTGAAGCAGATGAGCGGCGGGAATAAGAGGAAACTGAGCACGTCGCTGAGTTTGATCGGCGATCCGCCGTTGTTGTACCTCGACGAGCCGACTACAGGTGGGAGGTTTTCTAATACAGAGCTCTTTGGAAATGTTTGAAACGTTGTTTTTGATATATGTGGTAGTGATAGCTCTCTTTTTATCGTAGAAATTTCCGTAGGAACTCAGGGAACGTTCAGGACGACACGAGAGAATGATTTGATTGCACACTTTTTTTTTTCTTTACTCCTCTGTCATTTCCATAACTTCAATGCATTTTTGAGAAAGTCACTCAAACTTTTCGGTCCTGTAAAAGGTCGTCAAGACGTTTCAAAAGGCCATCCACATTACGTTAACAATTTTCACTATGATTGGGGAATCCCCGTTGTGTCATCCGCCATCTTGAATTTAAGGGTGAACTTTCCCCCTCAAACAATTCCGAAGGAAAAATGCTGTCAAAAATTTTTGCCACGTTTGCCCCTTTTTGGAGCTAATTCGATTGGGCTAAACTACGATTACATGCTCCTCTTAGGTTCCACTGGAACCTTTTTCACCTGTTTCACTTTATTCCGTCCAGGTATGGACCCCGCCACGAAACGCTACCTGTGGGACGTCCTATGTCGCATCCGCGACTCCGGGAAATCCATAGTGCTCACCTCGCACAGCATGGAAGAGTGCGAGGCGCTCTGCACCAGATTGGCGATCATGGTCAATGGAAACTTCAAATGCCTCGGATCGACTCAGCACTTGAAGAGCAAATTCGCCGAGGGCTACTCTCTGACCATCAAGATAAGGAAGAGGCCGGACAGTAGCGGCAACGAGCACTCCGAGACCGGTCACATCGAAGAGTTCATCGGGCGACAGTTACCGAGGGCAGAGTTAAAAGAGAGGCACGAGGAGCTGTTGAGTTATCAAATAAGGGACAAATCGATACCTTGGTCGAGGATGTTCGGTATCCTCGAGGAGGGAAAGAGGCGGAACGAAGACATCGAGGATTACTCGTTGGGACAGAGTACGTTGGAACAGGTAAGGATGCGACGGAAAGGGAACAGAATTCTTTGACTTTGAATTAAATGTTGCAGGTATTCTTGACGTTTACCGGTGGAATATCGGACTGAGTAGAATTGGACTACCCCGACTAATTTACTACAGTGTGAACCCGTAATCGAAGTCGCCTTAATAACTTGGATATGTTACATTTGGTGCTTATTAATGTTGAATGATAGTATTTAAAACTTAACCAGCGAACATGACATTATTTATAGGTATTTAAAATATTATTTATTGATTCTCGATACTTAAATAATTATTTTTGTGCTTAAGTGATTGCAAAACATACGTATATAATTATATTATGCGAAAGTGTTGTTTCCACTGTTAGGAAGAACCTAATTACCTAGATATGGAATATTTATTATTTATTCATGTGTTATCGTTCCACCGAACTATTTCGTAAAAAATATTCCGATATGTAAACAGGAAACAAAACAAGCATGATCAATACCCGATAAAACTGCAATGCGTGCTTACAGGGATCTCACATTTTTCCAAAAAATAATTACAAACGCTTTGAGGCATTTTCATTGACTTTGTTAACTTCCATTTGATATTTTTAATAAAATATGCAACCAATGTTTTGTCCAAAAGAATGTATATATGTTTTACGTCTGAGGTTTCTCAAAGTGGTCTAGTTAGTAGTAGTAGTAGTAACCAGTAGCTAGTTAGTAAGGTTAGAAGAGGTTTAAAGATAAATTCTAAATTTGTAATCTAAAGGCTTTGTACTCTTAAGGTGTAATGGTGATGTGTTCCACTGACACATTTAAGTTAGTTTTTTATATCTTTATCTGTTTGTTGTCTTTCCAGGTTTTTCGTTTCAATATCCCATTAGGTTTTCACTAATTGGAACCTTTAAAATCTTGCCATGTTTTTAAAGTTCTGCATTATCCAAGTTATCAGTGTTGTAGAAATAATATTTGATTTTATCCATGGTAATCCGTTGTTTTCACTCTTAGATTTTTCTTTTTAGATTAGTTTCTCTTGGTATTTGTTTTTTGATTTTTGGGCCTTACTCAAAGCATTTTAAATCTGACTTTCTCTCTAACTTTGTTATTGAGCATCTCTTTTCTTCCCTTCTTCTGAATGCCAACAGTGACAAAGCTAATGACTATTTAGCAAATATTGATGAACTGTTGATGAGCATTTTTTTGTTCTGATTAACTTCTCAATATTCTTTTTTGTTATACGTTTGATTTTTGGGACGTCTAATTGCGAAAACCTGGTCTAAATTGTAATGTATGGATTAAGTTTTCTTCTTTTTCTTCTGAATGCAACACTGAAAGCTATTGATCTATTCTGCATTTAGAAATTATTAGTTCTTTCGATAAGCATTTATTTATTTAACCAGCTGTATAAAACATGGGTTACACTAGTACAATATGTACTAAAATTCCGTTGCATAGATGGATCACAATTTGTACACAGGCTATCCTGATTAAATTGTCACCATTCTATTTTCTTATACCTTGGATATTTGGGACTTCTTTTATTGTGAAAGCATGGTCTGAGTTGTGATGTTTGACTAAAGAACAATTTCTTGGTCTGAAAACTGTTCGTGGAAAATGTATTTAGGATTGGGTGATTTGTGTCACTAGAGCATTAGAACGTAATAGCACGCCCTTTAGCTCTGTGTGCCATAGATTTTATTGAAACATAGCACAGCAGTACAGAAACTTTTGTCAATAAGCAGTAAATCATATTATTTCATATACCACATTAAAAGGCGATTAGAAGTTATTTGGAGAGATGGGGAAACAAAATGCCAATTTGTGATTTTCAAATTTATGACAATAAAGTACTACACAATTTGTTTATATTTCTCTAGAGTCTCTCCTGTGCTTTAATGGTGTGGGATGCGCCATACGGACTTGGCACAGCAACTTGAAGCTGTTCTTGGATGAATGACTGGTGGGCTACGCTAAGGGAACTTAGCGAAGCATTTGTTGGATGCATGACTGGTGGGCTGCGCTAAAGGAACTTAGCGAAGCATTTTATGGATGAATGACTGGTGGCCTGCCTATTCCAGCAAGTGTTGGCGAAAGGGCGTATTCCACCTTCACTACAGCTTGTCGTGAAGAGACCCTCGATGGTACAAGAGCTGCGATTTTGTATAATATGTAAGTGTATTTCTCTATAATGTCTATAATTGGGTGAAATCAGAATCTTTGCTGCACTGAACAACTGCTGCAGCCATCTCTGGTGGAGTCCTCGAATGCTTCGTTATATTGACCGATTTCGTTGCGTGGTGCAGAATCCTTTTTTACTCGTTCTAAACGTTTCGGTTCCCCCTCGTCTTCAGACAACTCCCAATAGAGGACGTCATCGAATTCGTGGTCCGAAACCGAGGACAGCCAGCTGACTATGGCTCCTGAAAAAGAGTTTATAACTCTTTAATATTAATTAGAACCTTCCACCGTACTCGTAATAAATTCTCATCCCCAGTTTTAATCAAGCGGAATATGATAAATGTCTTTAGTTTGAGATGAGAAGGAAAAAAATACGCTCAAGTTGAAAAAGACAAGAAGAGCCGTTTTGCTTACAACCGAATGAATAGGGACCTCCCATAAAAGATTATGAAAATGAAAACTGCGAAAAAAGGAGTTGATTAAAAGGGACGGTTAATTCGGAGACCATTTTTTTCAAAAGGATTCTTTTGTATTGGTATCTCTTTTTTAATAACTCGGTGGATTGTATACCTTTTTCAGTTGCGATGTAATTAGGGGTTGTTTTTGTTCCCGCGGCCTAATAAAGGGAGACATTTTTAATGATATCAATTAAGATTTTCGAGATAATGTGGACACAAAAGAGTATTCCTTCACATAATTCAAGTCTAAATACAGGGATTGTATATTGGAGAACTAATAACCTGTCGGCAAACAATCGAAGAAATTCCGTCGATAGATAATTAATAAAGCCCATCAAGGCAATACAAATCAGTCAATTCGAATTTCATTTGATCTCATTATGAATAATTGATTATGTACTTTGTAATTATGAAAATTGCAGAAATGAAGTACCCATAATAGTCTATTTATACCTATCCAGCTATGTATTTTAAATGAATAGCAATACCGCCTAATTCAATTTTATTTCTTCTTCTTCTTAGTGCGCCTTCTCCTTCCGGAGGTTGGCGATCCAAATGGCAATTGCAGTTTTGGAAACTGCAGCACGGAATATTTCTGTAGATGAGCGGTCAAACCATCTCCTCAGGTCCTTCAGCCATGAATTCTGGCGTCTTCCTACTGATCTTTTACCCTGTATTTTGCCTTCTATTATGAGTCGAAGTAGCTCATATTTTTCACCCCTCAGCACATGACCCAAGTATTGAATTTTTCTTTCTTTGATGGTGTTTAGCAGCTCTTTTTGTTTTTTCATACGTTGGAGTACTTCGTCGTTAGTGATCCTTTGAATCCATGAAATTCGTAGCATCCTTCTGTATATGTACATTTCAAAAGCCTCTATCCTTTTTTCTGTTTGTGTGTCCATTGTCCAGCTTTCACACCCGTAGAGTAGACAGGGAAAACGTAACATCTAACCATTCGAATTCTGAGCTCTAGACTAAGGTCTGATCTTGTAAAAAGTGTTTTCATGCTCATGAGTGTTTTCCTCGCTTGTTCAATCCTTGAATATATTTCCCTTTTCGGGTTACACTGGCTGTTGATATTAGCTCCTAAATACTAAATATTTTATCTATTTTATCGATACCTACTTTTACATAAGTAAAAGTAGGTATCGTCATTCATTTAAAGTAAAAGGTAGGTAGGTAAAAATGATATCTACAGATAACACGAGCTATTGAATTTCCACCAATCCATTTAGCTTACCTTAAATGAGAGTTGTTTCAATATTTAGTATAATATAATTAATATTGTTCCAATTTCATTTCCGGAATTGATTATTTTGGTAATTCGGTATTGTATTAACAAACAAATCTGTCAAAATTAATATGATAATGAAATAAACACAGAAATGTATGTGTAGTTGTTTCCTCAATCATAGTTATTTGAATACAACGAAAGCACATCGTTTGAATAATTTATAATGTAAAGAAGAGGTTTTTCTAGTAAATGTTCTGCACTGGCTATTTTAATTTTGTTTTTAAGTTCCTGTTGGAACATAGTAATTACAGTAAGACCTTCGGTTGTAGACACCTCTATAATTCGAACACATTTCCTTGCTGATTAAACATAATAATCTGGGAATCAATTATTTAGGACTTCATGTCGTCATTCAATTTCGTTGTGGATTCTGTCTAGTATCAGTAGTTCAATAAATAACATTTTGTAAATGTCTTTATTCATGCAAAAATACTTTCTTCATTTTTCTTTATCGTTTTATAGGAAAATTTTGACTCAGGATCTACATTTTTATAGATTGCCATTACTTGTTTGTAGATATATTCAAATCCAGCTTCTGTGGTCTTTGGTTTTGTCCTCCAACGTTTCTATTAACTTTCTAGCAGTCGATAAGTACATATTTGCTTTGTGGGGCCACAATTATTCTATCAATTTTCAATAGAACCAATTTCCACATAACAAAATGACACATCTTAAAAGTAAATTTATGGATGTATAGCAATCTTCTATTTCTATTAATGCTTTTATAACTTACGGCAGCTCAGAACACGAAATTTTGTCTTTCAAGCTTCCTTCACATTTTTTTGAATACGTCTTACGTAGGATTGACGAAACAGGAAACGATTTTGAATTATTTAAAGAAGTAACAATTTCTGGGGAAACACTTGCAGCATGCAATTAAATTCAAAGAATGCGCCAAACACGGAACAAGCCAGCCATGTTGGTTCCATTATTTGAGCTTTAGACTTATGAATATTTGACACTTGTTTGATCCAGTCTTTTCTTTAGTGTGAAGGAAATCTATAAATCTTTTTTCAATACCACATTTGTCATCTTCTGTTTTCACATAAGTAGGTATCTGGTTACTTCAGATATTTGTTGTTTGAAGGGTGGGTGTTCGTACTATAGAGATTTCACTGTGTTAGCTTTTCGAGTTTATGTTAAAAAGAACCCAAAAACTTGAAAATAAGTTAAAATTCTGAGTGGAGTTGTCGATTATCGAAATTAATATTTTTGAGAGAACGTGAAATTTGTGCTTGTGCTGAAATAGTGGAAGACTTGTAACGTATTTACCCGTTGAGATTTCGCTGCGTCATTATTGGGGATACGTATTATGAGCGGATTCGTTTTCTCTTCTGGCAATATCCAAATGCAATTATCATTGAAGAAATAACTCGAGTGGAGCGGCTTTGAACAACTCAAACTCAGTATGTACCCTAAAAAAGAAAGAAAAAGTGATATACGACTTGTTTATGACGGGTAAACATTTCAGATATTTCCTTCTCATTTTAATAGACGGTAATAGATACGCCTCCCTCTTTCCCGCCCTTCCCCATTTCCGATCGACGTTTTCATCAACTTCCTGTTATCGGAGATTATACGCGTTGCATACGTATTTGCTTGGTCTTGATTCCGATCGTCACTCCTAATGCCGCTCGAGCAGAACAAATATTTCTCCACTTTTCAAGCAGACAGTGCAAATACAAGAATCGATTTTTTGCCCTCCGTCGCCACCCCCTACTCCCACCCCTCCACGAGGAGGAGGAGGAGGAGGATCTCAAAGCTCCGAAATTACATGTTAAGCGCTAAACGAATTCTTTTCGAAATCCTGTCGCTTCATCGTTTTCGCAAATGCTCATCGTATATCAATTAAAAAAAATATATATATATAAATTCGCGGACTGATTCTATTGTCGGCGGGAATTATTTTGGAATTAAATTTCAGACGTCGGCGGAATGTCAGCCGGGATGGGTTCTGAGAGGGGAATTCTAAAATGATACGAAACAGACACGTGACGAAGATTTGTAATTTTATTTGCGACATGGTGAGATACTAAAGGTTTAGGGAGAGTTTTGTAGATCTGCAGTGCTGGACAGAATGAGTCACTTTGTACTTCTAAGATTCAATGTAAGAGCTTAGTTGTACCCAGCTAACAATTCAGGTCAGATATTACCAGAAATTTTGGTCACGTAGGCTGTTTCACCATTTGTATTTGGTAGAAAATTACTAACTTTTAGCGGCAAATTTGATGATTTTTACCTTAAATTTTCGTATACAGTTAGTAAATTTGGTGAATTCGCATCATAAAGTATTAAGTTGCCACCTAAGCTTTGGTAAATAGGTTCCCATTTTACGACTGTCACAGAAATATACCGATTTAGATTAGAAATGTACTTCATGGTGAAAACTAGGAATGGTATTCTATGCTTATACTTCTCGTCGACATCAGTATCAGAATCTTACAAATATTCCATACGCTGATGGTACTAAATTAGCTCATACCTAAAGTTGTAAATTCGTAAACGCAAGAAATTTATTAAAAAATAAGTATTTTATCAAAATAAATATATAGTCGTAGTACTTTAGTGCTTCGATATGTACAAACCGAATATTCCTCTGTCAAAAATGATGTTCAAATATGAAAAATATATTTACTCTGAAATTAAATTTATATTTGAAAGCATTCGCCATATTTGGTCTTAGTGTAAGATGCCACAGTGCACCAATTATCTTATGAAAATCTTAAAAATAAATCTAATTCGGGAAATATAACTATTCTTTATTTTGTCTTGAAATATGTATTTGCCATATTGTTTTCAAAATATTTAAGTGACAATTCACATAAATTACTTACAAATTCAGCGAACTGAAAGCACATATTGGAAGGAATAACTCAGTTATTAATCTTGGTTACTTTTTGGTTATTAACATTGGTCAACATTGGTAAAATTAAATTGGTTAAAATTAAAATTGGTAAAATTAAAATTGGTTAAAATTTTGACTATTTGGTCTTAGTGCAACATGCCATATTGCGCCAAATATCTTATAAAAATCTTGGAAATACATCTAATTTGGGGAATATAGCTATTTCTTATTGTGTTTGGAAATATATATTTGTCACGTTGTTTTCGAAATATCTAAGTGACAATTCACTTAAATTACGTACAAATTCAGCGAACTGAAAGCACGTATTGGAATGTATAACTCAGTTATTAAAATTGGTTACTTTATTGTTACTAAAATTGGTTAAAATTGGTAAAATTAAATTGGTTAAAATTAAAATTGGTAAAATTAAAATTGGTTAAAATTTTGACTATTTGATCTTAGTGTAACATGTCATATTGCACCAATTATCTTATAAAAATGTTAAAAATAAATCTAATTTGGGAAATATAACTATTCTTTATTTTGTCTTGAAATATGTATTTGCCATATTGTTTTAAAAATATCTAAGTGACAATTCATTTAAATTACTTACAAATTCAGCGAACTGAAAGCACGTATTGGAATGAATAACTCAGTTATTAAAATTGGTTACTTTTTTGTTACTAAAATTGGTTAAAATTGTTAAAATTAAATTGGTTAAAATTTTGACTATTTGGTCTTAGTGTAACATACCATATTGCACCAATTATCGTATAAAGATCTTAAAAATAAATCTAATTTGGGAAATATAACTATTCTTTATTTTATCTTGAAATATGTATTTGGTATTTGCCATATTGTTTTCAAAATATCTAACTGACATTTCACTTAAATTACTTACAAATTCAGCGAATTGAAAACACATATTGGAAGGAATAACTAAGTTAATAAAATTGAGTAATTTTGACCATTTAGTTTTAGTGTAACATGCCATATTGCACCAATAATTAAAAATGTTACTCATTGGTGTAGTTTGGCTACTTAATTAGTGAAACAGGAATTTTCCACTTATGTCACCTATTAGGAGGTGTTCGTGACATTTACTAAAGTAACTTAATACGTCATATAACCAAAATGTGGCCTAATACGTGCAACAGGGGGCCACCCATGTATATATTTCACCAATTTCCCACCATACCAATTAGGTGATAGAAACTAACATAATATTGCGACTTATTTGGATTTTTTTTATTAAATTTTCACGTCGCTTTTTTGGTTACCTTGAACGACCTCACTCAATTCACTGAAATATAACTCAATTTCTACATAGATAAGTGAAACGAATTTTGACTTTGGTGAACAAAACCTAAATTGTCAGCTGGATATAAATTTATATTTTTGCAATCTTATGCCTGATTGTACAACTCGATTTCAATAAGGGGACACGCGGGTTACCAATTTCGAGATATCGCATTTAATACCATTATAAACGCCTGACTGTAAAATTACCTTTTTCTGGGATAACGTTTCCAAAGTATCTAAATTGAATGTTCTTCCATCTGGAAAACAACAAAAGCCTCCTTTAGATATTCAATTCCCCCTTTACTCACGGAAATAAATGACTTTCTTTCTGCTCCCATACAAATGTTTCAATGAGATATCTGTCAGACATTTATTTTACTGGGGAGGTGAGGAACGTAAAAATGAAAACAGTTGAAATGCGGAGTGGTTCGAGAATTAGATGGCGAAATTTTATTGCAACAACTGTTGAGATTAAGACGTCTTTATAGTGCCAAAACCAAGAACGAGTCACTCGCAGAAAAATACCGAATGATCACGTTCAAGGAAAAAAGTTGAACCCCTGTGAAATTTTCCGGCAGTCGTATGGCAGTCGCCTCTCGGTATGTTTTACGTACCGCCCCGAGGCTTAACTTATTTATGGATTTCCCTCGTTTGTTCGGCTCACTCTCCGATTAAAATTAGTTATGAACCCCGAGCAAATTATATCTCGCACGACGAACTCCTAAGATATCTCGTGTAGCGAAGCATCCTGTTGCGAGGGCTCGCACGAAAACTTTTTTAATATCACGAATCACAGATCCGCCAAAGCTAAACTGATCTCTGGTGTGAACGTTAAGTGAGATATTTGCCCTGCGGGAGAACCTCTCTTTAATAATTGCTGGAAATAGAGCAAAAAAGTGAGAGGAGGAAGCGGCGCTGCACGAGAGGGTCTGTGCGAGAAAGGCAGAAATTAGATGCTCGGATTGGTGAAATATCGCTCGTTGGATCCTTTCCTGTCTGCGCTTTAATTAAGTTTGTTAGCTCTATGAGTTTAAATGCTCTAGGTATCGCTTATGGTGTTAACTTGACATCTATTCTGATCCCATTCACAACGTAATAGATTGATATAGATGTGAAGTCGTGGAGGAAATTAACGAGTTAGCAAAACTTCTCCTTATCAGTTTTCTTTCAAATCGTAGTAACCTACATAATTACCATGTGATATTTGACAAATTACGATTATGATGTTATCGAGAAAAACTCGAATAAGGGCCAAAAATGATAACGTTGTTAATGAAAAACTTAAAAAAATTGAATTAACATGTAAATAACATAAGTAACATAGTTGGAATTTTCACAAATCAAAGGTATTCCAGATCTAAGTAGGTCTAGATTCTAAAGGAGAAGACATCACTTGCTCTCTTATGGGGTTTTCTACGCAGAAATGCATTCATGGGTCTCCCCTGTATAGTATGTAGCCAAATCTGTGTAACCATCGAAACAAACTTTCTTCCATAACATTATTAATTAATCAATGGTATCCTTAATTATTGGAGAGTCGAAATTGATCCATTTTTTTACTTTCTCATATGGGGACCCATATAGTACCTAAGAGAAAGTATTGTAATCGAACTGATTTTCATTTTTGAGATATTGGCATTTCTGGACGTTTTGAGGTCTCCTGAGTTCAACAAACATGTTTTTTGAACTCAGTTTTCTCAAAAAACCATTTTCTTGAAAACTATTAATAGTAGAAAGTTGAAATTTAGTATGCAGGGAGGGTCCACTAAAAGCTCGATACCATATAAATTTCATCATAATTAGCTAAGGGCAAAGGGCATTTTACTCGTAATTTTTCGTTTTTTTTTTGATTATCTCAAAATCTTGTAATAATTTATATATAAACGAATATTTCGAGATAAAAATTTTAGATGTAAAAATTGGTTTAGATGCTTAAATATTTTTTTCCATACGTAACTTATGAATCTCCGATTTTCCATTACATCCCATGATTTTCGACTTGAAATTGTTTCAGGCGGATACTTTATGTTAAATGGATATTTTCCGATAACAATTTTCAGTGTAAAAGTTAGTTTCGGTGGTTAAAATTATGTTTTCCAAATTTTTTGTAAAATAAATGTACCCCATGTATCAACCTCCAACGACAGCTGGGGTGGTAAATCGTATCGGATACATTTGTTTAGTAATAAACAATCTCTCCGAGAACGTTTTTTTTTTGCTATCTCCACACCCGTACTATTTCGGGCATTTCGGTAGCAAAAGAATCCTATCGTTTACATTTGAATCATCGCCGCTTATCAGCACAATTACGTTAAGAGATTTATCTCTCGCTCCGAACCTTAATCACCGTCAGTTTAACGTATCATTCGAACGAGAACGGACGTATCGGTTTCTCCGCTCATGCGAGTGTGTGAGTTTGTGAGTTTTGTAAGTTGTGGCGCGAGTTTTGTGAGTTAGCATCGTGACGTGTCGTTCCTGGGCTCTCGAATGCATTGAAATTATAATTGTGGCGGCTGAATTGCGCACTTGAACGTTTTCTGAGTGACATAACGTCTACCCTGAGGAATTCGGGGGCGAACTAGGAGGAGAGAGCGTCCTGGAAAATCGCGAGTAGGTGGCAAGTACTAGAGGATAAACATATTTTCGAGTTTTTTCACATTTAATGGAAATTGACGTTGAATTTAAGTTTTTAGTAATCTCTAAACGCCTATTACCTAAAAATAAATAACCTAAATCTAAACTCTGAAATCCAAAAAATCTAAAATAATTTTTAATAAGTTTTTAAAATTAGTTCGTGAAGGGAGAGTTATGCCAGTAACATATTTAAACAATAAAGGGACTCGTTTATTATTTTTAACAAAATGCTAATAAAAAGTCATTGCTTCATTTAATAGAAATTGGCATAACACACTTAGAAACTTTAAATAAGTCAATTTTGAGATATCAACATGCATAAGTTTTACAGATTATTCTACATTTTCGTTCTTTACAATTAGAAACTGTCACTGTTGCTTCCAATTTACTGCAAACAATTTTTTTTATTAAAAACGTTTCCTTCTTAGGAACAAAATGAGATACATGTACTTGTACATAATAAGGTAAAATTAAAAGATTCTTATTTCGACCTATGGACATTAAATTTTATTGTTGTTATAGTACATGAGTTAATTTATTTATCGTTTCGAAAAAGTTAGTTGCATTCAAAAATATTTTTCAGAAATCTTTGTCTTCTAAACAACCAAAAGAAATATTTACTAATAAGAGAAAATATTAATATTTTGTCCAGCCATATGAGAAAGTCTTACATCGCCATTTTTTCCATACGTCAAGTTTATAATAATTTGGTTCTTCTTTTACTATAAGTAATTCACTCATTACTCCTTCTCCTAAACTTGCAAAATATGTAATCAGCAGATCGACTATAATCAATTTTCTTGCTACTATTCTTTCTCCCACTGTAAGATTTAATGATCTCCCAGGACGTTTTATCAACATTATTTGATGTGATATACCTTGCAAAAGCTAGTTTTCTTACCGTCTCTAGATACTTTCTATAGTTTGATCTGCGGATCTTAAAGTTTTGAGAAAATTGTTCAATTATTTGAATTCTGCACAAAGTTTTGAGAATTTCTCTCAAATTTCTAACACCTTGGTTAAACCATTAAATATTTTCATTTTGTTCCAACGAAATTTGGTTTTGTGTTTCACTTTTGCATTAGATTTTGAAATATAGATACTTAAAAATTGGCTATTTCCTTTTTCCCTTGTCAGAGAAAAAATTTTAGTCCTGACGTTCTAGTCATTCTTATGATATCATGATTGGAAGAAACTGAAAATATTAAAACATCAGTTAATGATGTATTTTTTTACTGCTATACTAAATTGCATCCAAATCTCAATTTTGAAAACAAATGTCAGAAACAGCTATCCCTAGAGTAAAGTGACAAAACTTAACTTCAATTTAACTAATCGACGTACTTTACCGAGGTCAGCTTACACTCACACCCCTTTTTCCACCCCCTCAGGATATGAAATTTGGGATTATTAGGGAACCACCAGGGAGCCCATCCTACCAAGTTTCCAGTAACTAGTATTGCATATATTTAACCCCTTTTCCACCCCATTGGTAAGTGAAATTCGGGGTTGTAAAATTATTGCGAGCCACTTTATTCGGAGTTGAAAGTTTCTAATTACTCAAAGAGTAACATTTCAGAATGAAAAACCGACAAATATAAGTGTTACTTATATTTTTCACCCCCTCGGAAAGAAAGTTATGATGTTTTTCTGAACAGTTTTGGAGCCAAAGCTATAAGTGTGTAGAGTTTAGAGTTTCTACCTGTTCGGGTATTGTTAAGTGTATTTCGTCATCAGTAAGGGAAATTAGAGGGTTGTAATTTCCCCTTTGGACCAATTACAGTCATTCAAAACGTACATTTTCCACTTACACTAAGGTTTAAAGCATTTAAATTTTCGGAAATCATTTACTGTTACCTTTATTGTATAATTCTATAATTATAATTTTTCTTCTATAATTTTTCTTTGTAATGGTACGCCTTTGCTTTTGGTGCGCTGCGCCACTGCTGCCTAAAATAGAATCATCCAGAAACGCTTTTTTGTCCAGTCGACGTCAGTACCAACGTACTGAATTTTCCTCGCTTTCCCATTGCTCGCCTGTGGTCACGTGCAAGGACATTCACCTTCGACTGAAGCCTGTCGCTCTGTTATCACTTTCACACGTTTCCGTTTCTTATCGCGTTCGGGTTTCTTTCGAATTCGGTAGTTCCGTTGCAATTCGAGGATTTTCTCGACAATTTTCCGCTTTCCCGGCTTTCATTGGTTTGTGACGTACAGTGACTTTTGTGGTTGATAGCAGCCCTATGATTTATCGTAATTTTGTTGCTGAATATGCTGAGTTTATTGGTGAGTGTTCTGGTTATTTCGCTGTGGTGATCATCGCCATAAACGAAGGTATTTTGTTAGTTTTCTCTTTCGGGTTTTCGGTACGTACAATCAGTGTGGTTGGACCTTTTACGAAAAAATGAAGGGAGCTATAGAACAAAAGGGTTGGTTTACTTTGGAGCCTAAACCAATCTACGTACGACAGCCAAAGTGGAAAATACATTTTCGGCCCTATTATTTGCGCCCTTCAATATCCAACAGTACTTCAACCCAATAACAATAAAAAATTACTACTATCAGTGTCGCAACTGTACCAATAAACATAACCTAACCTAATCTAGTTTCTAGCAAACGACGTTAGCTACCCAAATCTGCTGTAAGACAAACAAGTTTGTTTTTAACAAAATATTTGATTCCTTCTAAGACAACCTTCTCCTTAAACAGCATTTTGATTCTTTAGAAGAGATTTTACTAATCTAAACATGCGATTTTGTTCACAACTAATTTACAGTTTGTCTTCTAGAATGCAGCTTTGCCAATTTAAATTCTATTCAAGAAATAGTTTTTTGATTACAATCATAAAATTGATTTCAAGAAGACAGTTCTACTAATTTAAACTAAATCTATAATTTTCTTTAGAATTTTGATCCATAGGGTCAGCTTCAGATAAAAGACGCCGAATTTCATCACAGCCAACCTTAATTAGAAACTTGGTTGTTAATGGAGGGCTTTAGTAATCTAGATTTAGTCTCAAATAACAGAGAATTTCCTCATTGAAAAATTAGTATCGTAAAGGACTCCCATACTAATCTAGATTTAATCTCGGGCGCGAAATTGTTTCCTAATTAGTAATTTAAATCCCAAGATGTCTAAAGTAGTCAATTGAGTAGTTTGCTCTTAATCACAAATTTGATTTCGTGAAGACAGCTTCACTTACCTAGATTTAATCTAAGACACTATTTTTTTTTTCACAAATTTGATACCTAATTGACAGTCTTAGTACTCTAGATATGAAATTATTTCCATAATCAGAAATTTGATTAATTTGATCTTAATCGTTAAGTAATTTGGTGTCGAAGGCTGCTAAGGTAGCTTACTTATAAGACGTTCATTTCAAAATTAGTGATTTTTTTTTCACTAATAATAATAATAATAATAATACAGGGTGTTATAAAACAAATGTCATATACCTACTTTATAAGAGGAGGGAGGGGTGTGATTGTATAGTCCAAAAATATCCAGAAAAGCCTTAACCAACATGTGTCCGAAAACGATTATTTTTTGATATACAGGGTGTTGAACTTTTTGAAAAAATAGTACATTTTTTAATTATTTTCAAAATTACGAAATTTAGGTTAATTACATAGTTTGGTGTGCTGATTACAATTATGGTGTCGAAAATGTTATAAGGTAAATGTGATTTTTAGGGGTTGTTGGGGGTAAAAATGCACCAACTTTCTTATACGTAACTGTTTAGACTTTTGTTTGATATTAAATTATGACAGTTGTGTTTAAACACACTGTATATTCAAACATCTTTTTTCTTATTCATAAAACTGTTCCACAAAAGATGACTTTAGATTTTATATTATTGTTCTACGTTGGTAACACTTTCATGTTTTTTTTTTCAGGGCGTCAATGGCTGATATCATGAAGGCAGAAGGGCAGAAGCTGTTGTCTTCTAACGGTGAGTTATTGTTTTGTTTAATGGGCGCATGTTTTAAAAAATTGTTGGCGAGTTAGGTGAGATTTCATTTTGTATAATGCTACTTGGCTATAACTGATGAGGAAATTTTCCAAATAATTATCCTGAAACTAAGGAATACGCCAAAAGCAGAAAAAATTCTTTGTGGCCCTTTACCGGCAAAACATTTTCCTCGCTTTTAACACCTACTGTTATCTCGCTGCTGTAACACGATACATTCTCATTTTTACTTCGAAGCACAATTTTCATATTTCAATTTTCAGGAAATCATTATTTAAATCTCTTTTTTGCCCGTGATATAACAACGACAAGAGTAATTGAAAAATGAATATTCGTTTTAATATGAGACAGCGGAATTCGCAGTATGGAGGATCTATTCGTACGGAGGGCGCATTGAAGGTTTTAATTAAATCGAATATAGAAAAATTGTTTTCGAGGTAATAAAAGAGAATTGCAATTCTGCGTGTAAACAAAAGTCGAACGTGACGAACGGCTAATAACGAGCATTTTGTTTCGTGCCGAAATACTGCCGGTAAAATTATGCCGAAAATGAGGTGGGCTTTTACCGGTGCGACACTTTTATTTATTAATTAGAAGTGGTACACGGCAAGGCATAAACTGTTCGCTAATTTACGGCAGAATGCTGTTTGTAACTTTACGAGAAATATCCAAAACTTCATTGAGTTTTTGAGGTTTTCACCTCAGTGTACTTGTTAATGTTTAAAAAACAAACTTAAAGTAACTATCAATAATCTGAGCAAACGTATCTTACTTTAACGTAGCGTTTAAACATGTTGCGGAGTAATAAACCCGCGGTTAATATAATTCATAGTTTCAGCGGTTTTTTCTCGGTAAATCTGATAATCGCGGGGACAGTAAACAATTAGAGCGAGACTGTAAGTCCCCTTCAGAATGAATTTATGACGGGAAACAATGAAATAAGAAAGCCGAGGAGACCGGCTCCTATGGCAGTCAAGATGAGGAAAAATAAATTCCCTCCGACCAAACAAGCGGGTTGCTGAATTAGTCGCAACTTTACGAGAATGTTCTGATCTTATCCATGACTTTCCTAAAGTTAATTATGGAATACCCCAGTATTTGTATAAAATGTGTTTAACGGAAGTTTGTTGAGGATCGGGGACTTTTGGTCAATTAATTACTGGCACATCATGAACAGGATGGGATGAATTTTTTTTTTGTTGATATTAAATTTATTAACGATGTTTGAATTTCCTCGGGTGTTTCGATGGGAAGTAGTACTAAAGCTCTGAAGTTTAGGTACTTACAATGTTCAAATTAGACAGACATTAAGGTACTTTAAAATTGGAAAAATGGACATTGATTTGTAATTACGTACTAATTTATATATCCAAGTTATTATATCAAAAAATATTATTATTTTCAATTACAAAATGAAACAAAATGTTCTTCAAAAAATCTCAAAAGTGCTATGCTTTCTAGGTGAAAACATGTTTAAATCGGGAAAAATAGCTTTCTACGATGTAGATTGTCATTAGAGCACATTTAAAAAAACCCCATGGCATGCCAGGCTGAATGGTAGATTTATGGGTAGGATATAGAGTAATGTAACAAACACGATGTTTCAAAAAAAGGTATACAAGGTGTTAAAAAAATACAAACGTCAAAATTTCTAACTTTTTGCATATAACTTTTTTTATGTACGTTTCTCAAAGATATGTTTTATGCAAAAGTCGTTCGCCTCTGTAAGATCAACAAAAAACCTAAGTAACATTTTTCTCTCAGACGCGAAATAAAATTTTTTTTTCTTCAAAAAGTAACTTTTTTCTGTACATTTCTCGAAAAAATATTTTATACAAAAGTCGTTCGCCTCTGTAAGATCAACAAAAAACCTAAGTAACATTTTTCTCTCAGATGCGAAATTAAAGTGTTTTTTTTTTTAAAATAACAAGCCGCCATTTTGAAACCGCTGGACCAATTTGGCTCATTAACGAACTCGACCGAGATTTTCGGCCAACTGATTTTTGTACCAAATTTCGTGATTCTTTAAAAAATGCGACCTGTAGCTTGTCGACAAATTTCGTTATATCCGATATATAATTATATATAAACTTTTGGGAAATGATTAAGTATGATCCTAGAGTCCAAAAAACTGAAAACCGCATTTTAATTCCTCTTTTTTCGACTTCGTTAACGAATGCAATACTAGATAAATCTACCAATAAAATGAACATTCACACTTTATTAGCATATCTAATGTTAACTTTCAAACAGAACAGTGGCAGGGGAATTGTGAATACTTTCATTAATAATCACATTTCGAGTTTCATATCCCAGGTTAAAAACTAAAGGGTACTAATGATTTAGAAGAAGACTGTAAATAGCACGATATTGCTTCCTCCAAGAATTCTTCGTTGGAGGATAGGCACAAAGCAGACTACGAATTAGAATTAGAGTATAGCGCATAGGAAACCAATTTAAACCTATAAATCGTGACTTTACCTGTTACTAATCCAGACACGATCGCTATTAGCATCGTAATCACCAGCGCTGCCAACTGGTACCATCCTTGCACGTCAGCTCTCCTTCCTGTATACTCTATGAAGGCACCCGTACTATCGGTACCATTCACGCTCAATCTAGCCGGGTATATTTCGTACAGACTGTCGCGATAAGAGCTTTTGGTAGCTGTAGCTGCCACGATCGCCCCAATCACACCGGACAGTACTCCCGGCATACCGTGGAGGTTGTGGACGCCGCAAACGTCGGGTATTTTAAACCTTTCCTCCAGCATTGGCTGCATCAAAAAAAATATTTTTAGCCGAAGTTTGAATCAAGGCACAGCGAGGAAGTTAAGTAATTCAAATTGAATTTAACTCGAGGTTTAAGTCATAAATATTAAACTCTTGAGAACTGGGCCACGAAGCTCTTAAATATTTAAAAAATTTAACGCTCTTAATAATTAAAGGTATTAAATATTGAAGAGTTTAGGGTATAAAATTGTAGAGGTCACGGCTTGAGTTTTGGGTGAGTTCAATTTTTTTACTTAATATTGGTCGGATTTATCGCCATAACTGAGATTTATCAATGGAGAATTCGGCATTACATTAACATCTAAAGCAGAGATTCAATACAACTTGTACACTCATTTCAAATAGAGATCTTTTTCCAAAATCCAAATCCCTGTCCAATGTTCACACTTCGCTCCCGAAGGTACCAACCGATATTTTCTCGTATCCAAGAACGGAGAGTACCGCTGCCAACGTTCCGATAATCATGGCACCGCCCGGTTGCACCAGTAGATTCACTACTGTTCCAATTGCGACCCCGCCCGCCAAAGAAGAGTTCTGGACGTGTACCATGTCGAACTTTTGTCCGGAACTTATCGCGGCCGAAACGGCGAAAGTCGTAAGGCAGCTGGCCGCAAGGGCCAAATAGGTGTTCATCACGGCTCGTTGCTGTTGCGTGCCCTCGAGATCGATAGCCGTGAAGCTCGGCCAGTAGAGCCAGAGGAAAATGGTGCCTTGAATATAGAAAAATGTTAAAATAGTAGTACAGTTAAATTATTATTATTATTAGTAAATAAAAGTACAGTTAAATTTGGGCAAGGGAACGGAAAAGGTTAAGAGAGTTTTGGAGGACATTAGACGAAAAGGTTGTCCCGACAGTAGTAAATTATGTACTATATTGCGTTGGTAGTAGAAATACTAGTCATATTTAAAATTGACAGAAATATCCTGAAGTAACTGTTATATACAAAATTTGGCCCAGGGTGCTAGAATTCTAGGGAATGCTTTCACCCCTTATCCTTGAGGCAGTTTGACAGCTTTTTCTTTTTAGGGCTGTTCATGTTTTTTTCTACACGAAATAGAAGTTTGATTTTATACTTCTTACATAAATCCACTAAACCTGTTGATTTTTTCAATCCATGGAAATTAACTGTTGCTTTTAAAGAAAAATACACACAAGCAAATTGCATTTCCTGGGTATTCATATAATCTGTTTGTTGTAAAGAAACGAATAACAGGAAAGCTCTACGATTTGCACGCTCAGCAACGAGCAAAATGTTAAGTATTACTCGAAAATGAACGATTTCCCAGATTAAAATTATTTTTTAAAGAAGTCAATTTCTTAAATACCCTCTTGGTTTTTTCTGGACGTCATTCCGCCAAATAAAACTCTAATGTCATTTATAGGAATCTTCCTATTTTTGATGAAACATGTTTCGAACTTGATCTGCTTTAATCTTCAGTCGATGATAAAGAAAAGTGGTTCCTGGGGAGGAAAACACAAAAATAATTAATGGTGTTGAGACACTAATTAAGTAATTAGTCAGTTCCAGTTCAATCAGATCAGTTTAATAATGATTAATAAATAAATTTAAGAGCAGGCAATATGTGTTATCTTCTATTGTAACAAAACACCAAATTACCAATTCTACAAGTTAACAAGATGTTAATTTCGCTCAATGTGGTTTATATAACCCAGTCCATACTTTCCACCCTAGCTGTTATATATTTTACAACTAGTTATCATAAGACAGTGATATATTTACATACATGGACCAATAATAAAAATAAAATTATAGATGAACATTTAGGTAATAACATAATTGCCTTTTCTTAAATGTAATATCATTTAACGTTTTAAGTAATTTAACAATATTTTCTTTGAAAATAGAAAATAAACGTTGCTTAGGTTTAATAGTACATTATCGAAATTTTAAGGGACTTACGTACTTCATCTTAAAGTTAGTCACTTCTCACAACATCCCAAGGGTTTAGAAATAATGTTAATTATAATAATGTAGTTGTGTAATTGGTAGAAAAATGGGTAATTAGGAAAAAATCCTGGTACCAAGAAACTTTAAACCACCCTTTACCATAATTTGTCTACAAAATGATTTATTTATCTACCATATTTTTACTAATGTTTCATTAATTCGACAAATCATTAAATAATTTAGTGCACCCTCTAAATATAATTTATAACATCCTCTTTCATACATCACAATACAAAAATGCACAATACACCGACGTCTTGTACATTTAAAAATACCACAATATATTTTAAAACAAGCGTTTCACTAATTTCTTCAACGAATTTATGTGTTATCAGCAACGTTCTCTGATAAGGAAGTCGTAAACAGTTTTTTGCTGGTCCTCTTAGACTCGACGAAATACCCACAAAAACTGTTTGAAAATTTTAACTAATACGCTAAGTAGTATTATTAGGTAGAAATATTTTACATTTCTATTTAAAACAAAGTGATATAACATTAATTTCTAACTGTCAATATTACCAACTCATATCAATCAACGCCCGCTGACGTTAACTTTAATTAGCTAATTATTATTTGGGCGCCTACTTGGACAGGCTTATATTAATTTTTGCTTAATTACGTTTTTAAATGTGAATTTGGCAAAAGTTAGACTCTTTAATACAATTAGTGTATTAACTCCAATTTCCTTACTTTCTTGTCCTATGTTAAAATACTGTTAATGTATAAAACAAAAGTTATCCTAACAATTAACAACCCTTAGTAAAATGTTGTATAAACTTAAAGACCGACTTGACATTTGAAACTTGTTATAGAAATTGCAATAGATAATTTGCAAATGGAGGCCAAATTTTGAACGCAGTTCTTTCTTCAGGTTAATTCTGTCAGTTTTGAGTTATTTTCTTCTTTTATTGCCAAATGTACAATTAATACGCCAAGTGCTATAGAAATATTTTACAGTTCTATTTAAAACAAAGTGGAATAATGTTAATTCCTAATTGTCAGCATTATCAACACATATTAATTAACGTAATATCTACCTTCTGCCTGTTGACATTAACTTCAATTAATTCATTATTGTTGATGCTTCTATTTCCATCGTGATTAGAATTATTCATTGCATTATTTTTATTTTAATTACTTTTTTTAAGACTGAATTGGACAATCAATAAAATTATTACATGTTAACTGAAATACTGAAAGCTGTCCATAGATTTATCACACATTCCTGGACGAACCTCGAGGAAAGTGTAAAACGCGAAATGGAAAACCTCGATATTTAAACGATAAGGGTAGATTTTCTCCCTTACATTATGAAGAAATTATAGGGTGAGTTTTAAGTGTCGGAGGGGTTGTTTTTGGTGGAATTACATATTACTAAATTATTTCCTTGTGGATAGTTTGTCTTCTCTCAATTTTGACGCAAAACTGTTTGTTATAGTTGCTCCTAAGATATAGGGTGTGTATGGATCACTATAACCGTAAGAGTCAGGGATGTTTTTAAGGAATTACATAATTATTATCTAAATTACATTTTTAACTCTCGAAGTTGGGTTTCGCTGCAAGGGAGATAATCTACCCTTATTGTTTGGATAAAAAATTTATATTCCCGTTTCATAGTTTTCTCAGTATGTGTCTAGGGATGTTTGCAGGGATGTTTCAATACCTCCACGGGTAATATTTTAATTTCTCTTATTATATAATTTGAATAATAGATGGGAAAATAGTATATATTTTTGAAAAGAGACCGCGCGATTTAGTCTCGTATCGGTGGTTTCGGCAATTTCTCAAGACCCTCGTCTCGGTATCGTTACGAGATCGAGATTTCTGTCTCGCCCTAGATGTAAATCTCCGGTGGGTGTCGGAACGCGCGACGAAATCCATCTCGCCAAGGTCTGCGTTTGGTATTTCCTCAAGAAAGTCGATTACGCTATCTAATTGTTTTGCCAATCAAGATCTCAGGTCCTCTAAATTAGTCTCTAAGCCGTTACTGGCAGGTCTGTATACGACCAGGGTGATGTGATCGTGAAACCCTGATTGAACCTGTCACGGCAGGTTTGATTACACGCGAGACTCCCGCCGTAAACTTCCTGTAAGAAATTACACACACTCACACAACATATATGTTAAGCTATCGCAAGGTCATTCTTATGGACACCCCTTTCCCGTCCGGTTGTGTTCACTTGAAGCCCGTCAGTTGCACTCTTCCCATCAGATAAGCTCCGGGGCGAATCGGAACTCACCTATCATGGCGAACTTGTCGGAAGTGTAGTTGGATTTTTGCAAGGAAGCCGACACTTCCTGTTTCCCTTCCTTCGTCCTATTGATCACGTAACTCACCGCCAGGCCGAAATAAGCGCCGAAAGTGTGAACGAATATCGAACCGCCTGCATCTGCCACCTACAAATAAAGCGTCTTGTAGTTTTGGGATAGGGCCAATTGTTGGCGTGTGTCGCCTCCTTTTTTCTTATCCACGTTCATACACCAACGTCGAAGGGATCAGGCGATGTTCCGGGCTGCCGATGACACACAGAGAGAGAGAGGGGGTAGTTTTCGTTATTCGAGGGTAATAATGTTTCGAGACGATATTGTATATATAGGGAAATTTACCTGGCGAAATGAGAGAAATGCAACGAAACAACCGAGCTGTAATTTTTGTATTGTGGGTTAATCTTGAAAATAATTTTGGTACCTACCGTTTCCCACTTTTTAACTTTTTAAATTAAGTTTGCTTTATTCTTGTATTTTCTGGATGCACATCTGCCCCCCTCCCGTTTCTCTCACACACGCTCCACTATCATATATATTATACCGCATGGTACACGCAGCTACATGCGTTTTATTAATAACTTAGATATCTATACAGTGTGCTGGAACTTTGTAGAGACATGCTCTCTTTTTATCGACATAAGACAATACTTCAATGAACTATGTTCTTTTTTATTATTTTTCCTTAATAATAAATTTACATTACGTTATGTTTTTTCACGTATTTATATATTATATATATTACACATAAACCTCCCTTATTTTTATGGTCAAGAAATTAACTTTAGAACAGAGGAACACTAATAAAGTTCTCTTGCCATTTATGGTCGTTCTTAAAAAAGTCTTTGTATAAATTTGCGCCGCCATTTTCGATGACTTGTTTTGGCGAATACTACAACTCAATAATCCTCCCCATTTTGCTTTCTCCTTCTATTTTGAGACCTTCGTGGTTAAAACGTTTCAACACAGGCCCACAAATTTTTTTTTTGATTCCACTGACCAAACCATATAGACTTTATGTTGTAGAGGTTGCTGAGTCCGAATCCGGGGTCCATTTGGCTCCATCAGGTAAGGTTTTTTTAGAGGTCATTTTAGAGGTGTTTGTAATCCAAAAATCCTAAATGCGAAGAGCACGTCCCAACCACACGTTATATGGGTTTTCGGGGTCGACGAGTCTGAATCTGGGGTCTGCTTAGCTCCATCACCTAAGGTTTCCTTTACTGGTCATTTTAAGCTCATTTTAGGGGGGTTGTAGTCCAAAAATTCTAAATGGAGAAGAGCACGTTCCATCCATACGTTTTTCGAGGTCGCTGAGTCCGAATCGGGGGTCAGTTTGGCTCCATCACGTAAGGTTTTTTTGTAGAGGTCATTTTAAGGTCATTTTAGGAGGTTTATAGTACAAAAATTCTAAAAGGCGTAGAGCACGTTCCAACCATACGTTATATAGGTTTTTCGGGTTGCTGTATTCAAATCTAAAGTTTGATTTTATGGTGATTTTATGGCAAAAGTTTGCATAAATAAATGTAAGTTACACGAGTATATCTTTCTCTTCAAAGTAGTCTTTTTGGTCCATAACCTTCCTGTTTATTTAAAAATAACATTTTTATATGAACTTTTGCAGCTCAAATTTATTTAAATGGAATAAATAAATCATTCCACAAAAATGAATATAAATGAATATAAAATGAATATGAATAATTTAATAAACACTAACTTATGGAAAAAGCGTACTTCTCAAAATTTACTTCATGTAAAATTCGCCCTAAAATCACCTTATATCATATTTAAATGATCTTCAGCCTTAGTGTACAGTCCAACAAACTTTAGATCTGAATTCAGGAACCCCAAAAACCTATAAATGACCTCTAAAAAACATTATGTTATGGATCTACGCGGACCCCAGATTCAGACTCGGAGACCCCGAAAACCTATATAACCTTACATAATGTAGCCAAATGGATTTGGACTCAGCGACCCCAACAATATAAAGTCTATATGGTTTGGTCAGTGGAACCGATTTTTTTTGAGGCCCTGTGTAATATTCTTTGTACCAGAAAAACTTTAATTCGAACTAAAGGACAATTTAGAAAACTATTGACTCTTGAAAATATCCCTTAAAATATGCCCTTAAAATTTAATTTTGTGTTACTCTGGGAGTAAAATGTTTTGAAAATTGTATTTTCGGAAATATTATAGACTTCTCCTACCGCCCTGTACTGGATTTTGAAGTTAGGAAGTTGAAAAAACGAGTAAGTGTTTTTGTTTCAAAATTTTTCTCCAGAATTTTACAAAGAGCATCACTCACCCAACGCTTATATGCTAAGTGCTAAGGCACTTTCCATTAATGTGTTTATCGTTGTTTTGTATTTTTTTAAACCCACTTTTACAAGAATGTATATCCATATCCTTGAGAGCAAACTCAAAGTACGCAGAATAATGTTGCGGTACAAAAATCCCTAATTTCAAAAAAAAAAGAGAGATCAGGTTATTACGGTTAGTGCAAACATTATGTGAATGTCCAATTATATTATCGTTGATTTAAAATAACCAAAATGTTATTTTCCGTTTAATGTCAATAGTGTGAGTGTATAATTCTACCGAAAGGGAAATGTTCATGAATTATTAAATTGATAATCCATGAGGAGCGAAACCTGCTGATAATTAGGGTTGTTCATTGGTCAAATATGCCTTAAAGTTTAAGGGGGTAGTCTGTTTCTCAATAGCTTTTTCCCACATTTGTCACATTTTGTCTTTTTTACATATGATAATATAGATATTTAGTATTACAAAAGATTTTTTTTTATTCTTAGGCCCCGATATGGGCGTAACACGGCGGGCTCAAAAGGATCCTTTTTTTCTGGTTGACATGATTTCTCCATTCAGAAACATCTGAAATGAAACATTTCAAAAGATTATTAAAATATAAGTAAGCGGCTATCGCCTGAACTAGGATAAATCATTTTGACTGAAAAGACACAAAATGGCGGACTTTTAAAAATTTCGACCCGTTTTTTGCACTTTTTTTTCATATTAATTGTTTAAAAAAATGGTTAAATATCAATCAATTTTTATAATCCTAGTTCGAGCGAAAACTACACGTGTTTGGAGTAACTCCCCAAAATTTGAGCGAAATCGGTAGGGTGGTTTTTGTTAAATCGTGTCAACCAGGCCGAAAAACGTTGTTTCGAGAAAAACGCGTTTAAAGGTTTTTTTTTCGAAAATTACAGAAAATCTTAAAAAAAAGTATATTACGTTGGTCACCGATGACTGTTTCATATATTATGCCTTCCTGTTCTTCAAAAGTATCATTTTACATACAGACTGATTATTGTTTACTTGAAAATCAGGGTTTTCTTGTAAAATTTTTCTTACAGATGCACTTGTTCTGCTTGTGTCACAATTACTGGTATGTCGATTTCCACGAAAATGTCTTATTTTGAACGATATGGTCTAGGATTATGACTTGTAGTAGTACTGGTTTTATCCATGTTGTCCAAATTTTCTTTTCTGAACAAATAATCTTGTATGATTGTTATAGACAATAAATACAAACTTTCTAGTGGAAAGCTAACCTAAAATTGCTCCAAAATAAAACAATGATATTTGTAAGAACCGAAATTGTATAGAAAATTAGCAAAAACTTTAGCATAAGCTCGGCTAAACTGAACACCTGCAGAAAAGGCACATGCGCGCGCTCACAGTCTTAAGCTCATATACGAATTTCTCGAGATCTATGAGCAAAATAAACTACAGTACACTATTTTTAAAGGTGTATTGTATATGAAAATGACATTTTTGAAAAATCGATTTTTTCAAAATACCCCCTTAACTCAGTTTTTAGTTTTGTGAAAAGCTATTCCGTAAAGTAGTCATTGCCGGTTAAATCTTTTTGGAAATATTTTATGAAATGTTTCTTCAACCTTCAGTACGATTTTTCGAATCTTTTAATGTTTATACAATGTTCACTGTAGAAACTCTTACTTATGCCTCGCTTGTATTAACCACGCTGTTCTTAAAAGGCTCTGACTCACCTTCGTAACATACGGACGTATTTTTCCATTTTGTGCCTACGATCTTCGACCCCTGTCACGTAATATTAGGTGGAGGTTAAGCAAGTCGCCGTGTTCCGTAAAATTTATAACTAAAACTAAAATTTCCGGATAACGACTGGAATACCTCGCTCGAGGTTTAGAATAACTTACAATCAGTTTTAAAAGGAAAGTTTGTATCGAGTTACAAATCGTCCGCTGTGTATTATCGGGCGAGGTTCTTTATATCGCCGTTCACGATTTTAGAACTTTTAAACTTCCGATCAATTTCATTTTTCGAAGTTAATCCACGGTCGGGCTCAATATAAATGCTGGGCGCCGTAAGGTACGGACGATCACTGCGAGTTTATGAACTGTTAAAGTTCGTGACGGTGCAAATGATGAAGTTTGATATGTTATTTTTACAACTCTGCCAGCTCTATAACCGGCGACTTTCAGTCCACAAACTGATGACTCTGTATAGTTGTTTATTGTGCTGGATAATACATAAGGTATAGACGGTGACAATGTGGGGCATTGAGTTATGATGATGTTTTCTTTTTAAAGTTAAAGATATTTTACCGAAGTTTATTAGCTTTTCCTGTTTTGTTTACGATATTTTTACAAGCCAGTCAATGTTGCGGGATGTTTATATTTCTGGTAACTACAATCTTTCAAGCGATCGAAGACCAAATGGTGGGTAATAGTTGCCATAAACCAAAGTTGTTTCACAACAACGACTCTACCGTAAAAAGGAAGTGATGCCTTTTCAAATAGAAAAATGAAGTGGGTTGTAAAGACCACATTAAGATTAGTTCCTTACATTGTAAAATAAACCCTGTCAATGAACAACAAAGGAAACGCATATGTTTCATTTTCCAAAGAAAAGTAATTGGATTTCATAACTTAGCGAAAAATATACGTGCACGTACTTACCACGGAAAGTTATCCTCAGTCTCCGCAAGGACTGCATGCATTCACACCGTCAAACTCTACTTGATCGTGCAACCAATTTATTGAAATAAAAAACAACCGTAAACTACTACTGGTATGAAGTTATCGAAAAGTTCTCGAACGGGAAACTTTAAAACCAGACATTTTCCAAATATTAACCGAATAAAGTTGGTCGGAGCTTAACTTTTCATGAACGAGTGGAGCGCTATTTTAAAGTTGTGAAAAGTTCATCCGACGTCTGAATCTTTAATGGTCTAAGCGTAAGCAACGATAGGTTTATCCTCATTCCCTTCACTAAATGTGCGTTTGATGATTGCTAGACGAGCAGGGAGGAGCGTTGATTATCCACCCTACGTTGAGTTTACTGATGTTTGTGCTGGTTGAATTGCAATGATTATTACACACGGGCAGGCCCTTGTCGACCCCTGGGCTGAATATTGAACAGGCAATCAAGCTCACTTATATATTATTTGAGATTACCTAATGATTATTATGTTAACGGTGTGAAGAGAGTTATTATTCGTTTTATCTAAAGTTTATGTACCAGTTGAATAAGAATACTTATTACACACGTATAGGCTGTTTAAAATTGCTGAGAAAAATTTAACATGCGATCAAACTAACATTTGGTTTGAGGACGTCATTATCCAATCAAAGTTAAGCTTATTATTTTATCTTTTAAATAATAATGCTTATAACACACGTACAGGCTGCTTAATTGCGTCCAAGTTAAACAGACTAATACAATCTAATCGTTGTGCAGAAATTTTGAGTACAGTCATAATCGTTAAGGTACTTTACGTTAAGTTATTATTATTATTATTATTATTATTATTATTATTATTATTATTATTATTATTATTATTATTATTTTACAAGTTGAATAAGTATGCTTATTACACACGTATCGGCTCTATTCGAGAGTACTTAATAGTTAAGCACTTTGTTGGTTGAGTAACAATGCTTATTACATTACACATGTACCGGGTGTTTGCGATTCTGGCGCACAAAATTGAAATGGCAATCAAATTAATTTCCCGATCATTTGAGGTTACTTAAGGTTGTATACAAGGTTTGAGGATTCATTATCTACTCTACATTGAGCTTATTATTTTATTAGCTGAATAAGAATGCTTATTACACACTTATAAACTATATCAATTGCGTCCTTGGGTAATAAATAGAACAGACAAACAAACTTATCTGTACTATTATTTGAGATTACCTAACGGTTAAGTGCGAAGTTGGAGGATATTCACAATCTAATTGACCAGTTGAGTATCGATGCCTATTACATTACACATAGATTGGGCGTTGTTTGAGCAAAAAAATTTTTTGAGATTACCTAATGGTTGTGAATAAGATGTCAGTAACTCTGCATTGTGGTATTACTATTTTGCCAGTCGAATAAGAATGCTCATTACACAAGTACAGGATGTATTGCAATTCACATTGATGACTAATGTTAGATTTGAAGTTGGAATTTATTAGTTATAAAAAAGAGAGTAGTTGAAATTAGCGTCATAACTTAATGTTTCTATGAAGAGTTGGATAATTTTTGTTTTATACTTCTGCAATTGCTTCAATTTTTCTAAACTAAACAAAATAAATATTTTCTGGAAACTAACCTTTAATATCTTGATTCCTATGTAAAGGTTGGCGCAGTATATAGCGATTTCTATAAAGCCCATTACTAACAACTGCGTAACCGAAGTTCTTCCAATTAGAGCTCCCAGTGATATCAAAAAAGCAGCTGCAGCTATTTCAGCCTGTGCCATACTGAAAAAAGTATATATTAGAAATAAGGTACATTTCACACTAACCTTTATAAAAGGAGTATATTTCGTACAAAATTAAGAATCTTCTGAAGTGAATCAAATTTTGAAACGGTAGTTGAATTAAGAAAATTTACCATAACTGGATTTTGATATTTTATATGTTGACCTTTAGTTTGAGTTTTATTTCAGGATCATTGATTTATCGTAGGAGACTTAATAGTAGAATTAGTCTAGTCAACATGTACCATTTTTGAAAACTTTTTTGTATAGTCTCTGAAAATTATGATCATGGTGTCATTCGATTCGTAATGTCATGTAGAAAGTTTAAGGAAAGATCCCAAAAGGCGCTCAAAAAAAATGCAAAAGTTATAAACAATTAAGTAAAAAAAGTCCGGCTTTTGTTTTATTATGGAATATCTCGAAAAATATTAAAGATTTTCGAAATATTAAAAGAGATCTGAAAAGGTCTTTACTTTTCATTAGTTTATTTAATAAACAATTTGTTACTAGCAAATTCATTTTTTTCGTTTTTTTTTTAAATAGTACTTACTTCTGTAATAAAAATAGCCATGTGTTGTTTTTTATGAAAAAACATTATTTTCTATTTTTTATACAATTTTTAATAGATATTATTATGCCTTGAAACTTGTCTTTTTTATTCGTTAATTGTTAATTACAACAACTTTTCAACTATTGCAGATATAACAATAATGCTTTGGGTATTTTTTGTTCACTATTAATTAATTAACAATTTACGCCTTTCCCTGTGGTTTTAGCTCTGTTATTTATTTATTTATAGACTATTATTTTTTAGTATATACCGAGTCGGCCACCGACTCGGCGCATCGCTTATGGACTATCTGTACTTCAAAACACACGTGATTCGGCTGCCGCTCGGCATAAACCTCTCCGTGTGTTTTCCTGGAAGTCAGTAGTCCATAATGAAATAAATAACAGAGCTAGAACCGCAGTGAATGGCTTAAATTGTTAACTAATTAATAATGATCAAAAAAGACATAAATCATTATTGTTATATCTGCAATAGTTTAAAAGTTATAGTAAAGTATTGCAATAACCGAATAAAAAGGACAAGTTTCAAGGTATAATAATTTTTATTAAAAATTGTATAAAAAATAGAACATTACGTTTTTTCATAAAAAACAACACGGCTATTTTTATTACAAAATTAAGTACTGTTTAAAAAAATAAACGAAAAAAAATGAATTTGCTAGTAACAAATTGTTTATTAAATAAACAAATGAAAAGTAAAGAAAAGACCTTTTTTTTTTAAGAAACTCTAACAATAATAGAAGTAATGATTTGCAGAGAAAAAAATTATTCCTTAATTTTAATATTTAGCCGCAAATACAATTGTCAATTAACAAACGCATTTTTTAGCAACAAATACATTTTTTTAAGAAATCGTTTTTTCTTTAAAAATCATGATTTTCATTAATAAATATATTTCAAAAGAAATATTTTTGATTTGCACATAAACAATGTATTTGTTTATAACAATTTTTTAAACAATGGTGGTAAAAAATAAAAAAAATAATATATTTATATAGCTAGAAACCTATAGAAATCGAAACATTTAAGATATTTAAAAAAAATAATTTTTTGTTGACTTTCTCGTGTTGTTTAATTTTCGATTGTTAATAAAAAAGTGTAAAATCAAAACTTGACAATTTTTGCAACGGTGATCCATTTGTAAGCCTTTTAAGAATAACTTTAGTAAGTGAAAAAAATGCTAGGGTTTTAGTTCAATAATTATCGGGGTTTTTATGTTAACATTCAGTGTAGAAAAATTTGTTAAATAACAAATGCATAATTCATGGAGAAATTGGGATAAAAATTTTTTAACCGCGGATTATTGTTAATTGATGTATCCCTATAGTACATGATTTTTTTTTATTCCTTGATATTCATATTTAATATGTTAAAATAATTTTTTTTGTTATGGTGTCAGAGTCAGGCAACGAGTGCGGAAGCCAGACTAGCCGTTTTTGGCTCTATTTTCAGGGCTCTGTAAAAATCATAAATATTGGAGGTACAGTTTCGGGAGTTGGAACTCTTTCTCAGCAAATTTACTGATCTTTCCAGACCTCTTTTAATATTTCGAAAATCTTTAATATTTTTCGAGATATTCCATAAAAAAAACAAAAGCCAGACTTTTTTACTTAATTGTTTATAACTTTTGCATTTTTTTTGAGCGCCTTTTGAGACCTTTCCTTAAACTTTATACATGATATTACGAATCGAATGACACCATGATCATAATTTTCGGAGACTATACAAAAAAGTTTTCAAAAATGGTACATGTTGACTAGACTAAATGGGCGCTACTGCGATTTAAAAAATTCGAAATAGAGAAATGTTTCCTATTCGACACAATACTATTAAATTATACACATAATTTTTCAGCAATGAAAAGTGTAGTTTAAATTCTTGTCGTGTGTAATACTGCTTCCTTTTTAAAAAAAAGTCATCGAGCCTTTCTTAAAGGGTAGCTCAATTCGCCGGTAAATCTCCTTCCGAAGATAAAGAATGTTACGTCGACCTGTCACTAATTCACAAATCGCATCGACCCTCTCCGTACCCACATCTGGGGTAATAATTTAGCCCCACCGTAAAATCAAGGTATCCATAGTCTAACCCCGATCCGTCTCGATTATCACATCTCATCTTACCTTTCAATTCCCAATTCAATTTTATAGGTTTCGTTGAGGCCGTAGAATCCCTGGCATATCAAAGCCCACTGAATTATAAAAGAACCCAATAAAAGGGTGAATCCTAGCGAGCTGTACCCGTAACGTTTAAGGAAGGCCATGAGGTAACCGAATCCGAGGAAAATCATCACGTGGACGTCTTGGAACACTGGAAAAGAGACATAATTTAAATTTAGGGATTATGTCGTCGTAGAACAATCTTTTGAAATATGTTTCCCGATTGTGCCTAAAGTGTTCTGGGGAAGAAATCAAATCGTCGACTCCCGCGATGAAAAATTAATCACGATTCCTTACATCTCCATTTCCGATTCTCTTGCCTCGCCTTCCCCTATTTTGTTGTTTACTAAGGAATGCCCCTCAATTTTAGAACTAGTTCACACGGAATACCTCAATAATTCATATGTTTACTTTGACGCTAATGGCCCATCTATTATGATAAGCATGCACTGTGAATATTTTACAGTTTATTGGTGCAACAACAATTTATTCCTCGTTGTAATGCAGATTTATACGTTGCCAGGGCGATCTGTCTCGCAACAAAGCCAACAGATGTCAATTGCTTCGAGATTTTTAATTTTCAAAGCACAATAGGCATGATGACTAATTTTGAAAAACTACCGTGTTTGAACACTTTTAAATTTCGTGCCAAAACACTTGTAGGTGTCATGGCGTCGCTTTACATAGGCGTGACGTCACGCCCATATATAAATACATCGACCACAGCATCGATCTCAACTTGTAAAGTGCATGTCAACGTTCAGTGACTTCAGTGTTCAGTATAATAATAGTAAATACCGAACAGAAATAATCGGTAAAAGCGCTAAAATGAAACAAAATGATGTTTACATAGGAGTGACGTCATTCGCCGTTTCACTTTGCATGGCGAGTTGCTATAATTTATGTTTTTATTTTAACAAAATACAGTTTATCGCGCTTAAAATATTGACATTAATATATTTTTTTAGAATTATTTCATTATTTAATATATTATAATATCATTATTTCAGTAATTCTTTGTTACTGTCATCATGTTTAATTGTCATTGTTTAATATTTAAACAAAAAAAAATGTATTGTTATAGCGAGAAGTTCATAAGTATACAAGTCGCGATGATAGTACGTTATTATCTTTGCAAATACTACTTTAATTGTTTGCGATAATCGTAACATACGTACGTAAAACTTCCACATTTGTTTCAAGTAACGAAGACGAACAAAAATTCGAATCTCCTGTTTGATGCAGTTATTTACTGACCCGTGAAAACTCAATATTATTTTTTTTCTTACAATGAAGTGATGTTTAAATAACATATCATGTTTGTTTAATATCTTAAAAACAATTAAAAACTAGGTAGGAGGGGATTGTGTTATAAAATCCAACGTTCGCTTGAGAATGGTGTATTAACAATTGCAAAAAGTGTGTTAGATATGTTTTTCCAAAAACAAGTGTTATTTACATTGTGGATAGTGATATTTCTAAAGTATTCCACAGCAGAAACTTTAGTGGAATGTTATGAAAGATTAATTAACAGCAGTGCGGCATTGTCTCTTAGTTACGAATTACCGACAGATGCAAGAATATTCAAAGCAGAGTGTGCAACTATTGAAGGTAAGTAATGTGATACAAAAGACTATCAAAGAGATATTTTTGTTATTAACGTTAATTTTCCTTATGAAAAGTTTTGCAATAAAACACAATTATTAAATTATTGATATTAGTAGAAGTGAAATTTATTATTATTTTAGCAAAATAAGTGAAAGCAAAACATTTCCTACTTAAAATAATTTCTTTATTAAAGCTTGTATTCATCGTCTCTTGCTTACAAAAAATGTTTTATAAAAAGATGAAATAATATTTTTGGTATGTATCAAACACTTGGAAATTTAATAATCTAACTCATCATTTATGACGCTTAACGTATTTAACGCATTTTAGGTGTTTGGTGACAGGAAAATGCATTAATGTTCAGCAAGATACATAAATTTTCATGCATCATTACCAGAGTTCTTAAGCTACGTACATGTATGTAGATATGACTGAATATTTATAAATGTTTGCAATGTAGTTTTTCAATTCTAAACATTTTTAAGGGAATTTCGATATTATCGAAAAGTAAATGTCATATTTGGAACATTTTCTGGAAATTAATTCATAGTCAAAAAATTCTCTTACATTTGTTTCGTAAATGTCATATTGTTTTCAATTTATATTACCTGATTAATCGAGTGAATGACAAATGTTTAGGCAAAACTTCTCATAAAGGATGCTTTCTGGTCATAATATTTATATCCAAGGTTTTCCCTATATAGCTAATTTAAGCATATTGTAACGAAACGGCTCTAGACAGTAAAAACGTTACAATATAAACAGTATAGTCCAGTCATTATGGACTTTTATTATGGATTGTGGATGCATTATAGATTGTTCTTGTTTTGATTTAAATTAACATTAACAAATTATTTACAGACTATGGATCTTATGATTTTGTCATAATCGGCGCTGGAAGTGCTGGTTCCGTAGTAGCAAACCGTTTATCCGAGTTTCCAAACTGGAAAGTTCTTGTTTTGGAAGCCGGAGAATACAAAAACGACTTTACTAGCATTCCTGGATCTATTTCCTATCTTAGTTATTCTAATTATAGCTGGGGTTACTTGTCAACACCTCAAACGCATGCGTGTCAAGGTAACCATATATTAACTCCTGGACAAAATTAACGCACCACCACATATATTTTGTGTTATTTCAAAATAATGATGATTTTCAGTTGTTTAGCAATCTTACAAGTAGGCTCTGGATATACTTCAACAGTTCAAGTAAATGTCAACATGGGTTTTGATTTAAAAGTGTAATAGCAAAGAAAAGCATTTTCGATGAAATTTGATTTAAAATCTGATCAGAAATTGTTGCTTATTAAGACTAATTGTTTTGAGCCACCAAGGTTTTTATTATGATAGTGTAAGTGCGAGTGTTCTCCAGTTTAATAATGAATCGCAGAACAAATTTGTCAGTGGAAGAAGCAGTAAGAGCATCAAGTTTGCTGAATGAGAGATATTCAATGCGTCATGTTGTTAATGTGATAGGGAGAAACCAATTCAGCATAAGTCGCATGGTTAGACGATTTAACGAGACAGGTTTTCATTTACGAAGGTCGGGACGGTGTACTAATCCAATAGATGACCGTTTTAGATGACTTTAGATGATTTCTTAGATGAAACATAACAACGACTAGTACTATCCTACAAAATGAACTCGTAGCCGCTCGAAATCTTCTTGTATCTTCCCTACCGATTAGAAGGCGCTTAGATGAAGCTGGATTAGATAGCACAAAACCGGCCAAGAAACTCCTGCTCACCAGAGAGCACAAAATTCAAAGGTTGCGTTTTGCGAGACAACATCAAGATTGGACTCGTAATGATTGGAAGAGGGTTTTATTCTCAGATGAAACGAGAATCAGCCTTAAATCTTCCGATGGACGTGGGCGTGTCTGGAGAAGGCCAGGAGAGAGATTTGCAAGTTTCAATATCACTCCAAGAGTTCCGTTTGGTGGTGGCTCTGTAATGTTTTGGGGAGGCATCTGTTTCGATGGCCCCACATAATTGGTCTCCAAACGTGGTAGGTCAATGAATGCGAATTATTATCTGGAATATATTGTTGTTGGCCATGTAATGCCATTTGCTCCTATTGTGGGACCGAATTTCTTGTTTATGCAGGACAATGCTCGTCCTCATGTGGCTGGGCAGGTTATTCGCTACTTAAATGCTATAGCTATTCCGTTCATGGAATGGCCAGCGAAGAGTCCCGACATGAACCCAATAGAGCATCTATGGCACGATATTAAAAAAAGGATTTGACAGCGTACACCTCCACCTGCCAACCGCAATCAACTGGTAGATGCAGCAATGCAGGAATGGGAAAATATTCCTCGTTCAAGTCGTTCAAAATTTGAGCTCCTGTATGCCAAGACGCATGGAAGCAGTAATTAGGAGTAGAGGAGGATACACGATACTAGAACAGCTCTAAGTCTGAAAATTCTATTGTTTTCGTTTGTTTTCTGTTTGCAAGTTTGCATTGTTTCCAAGAAAAAAATTTTTTTAATAATAAATTATTAGAGATAACGCCCTGAGTTGCTGATTTCATTTACTAGCTACTAGACAGTACCTAACTATGAGCTTTTATTGCAATATTAATTTCGGTATTGTAATTATACAAGTTTAATAGTGTGGTGCGTTAATTTTGTCCAGGAGTTTATTCGTATTCACCTTTAGTATCCCATATTCATACAATTTTTTCCCAGGAACTTACAACAAGCAATGCACGATCCCGAGAGGGAGAGGCGTCGGAGGCACATCCTTGATCAACGGTATGGTTTACAGTAGAGGCCATTATTTAGACTACGAGAAATGGTCAGATTTAGTTAAAGATCCCACCTGGAGTTACGAGAACGTCCTGCCGTACTTTAAAAAGTCGGAACAGTTTTATGCGAACGATCCGGCCGCACCGGTCGATCCAGGATTTCACGGTTTCGAAGGGGAGTTCAACGTGGATTTTCACGTACCACCATCGAACTTAACATCTGTTTTCATCGAAGCTGGTCGAGAACTCGGTTACAACGTAACGGATTCCAATAGTAAAAACGCGATGGGCGCCTCAGTGTTTCAACTTAATACGAAGCGCGGGAGGAGAGTTGATACAGGCACTGCGTTCGTGATACCTGCGTTGACGAGACGAAACTTGAAAGTACTAACGGGAAGTTACGTGACCAAAGTCGAAGTTGACGTGACTTCACCTGAAGTTAAGAGCGTTGTATTCACCAGAAATAATAAGTTTTATCGAGTTAAGGTACGTAAGGAAGTGGTTCTTTCTGCTGGTGCAATAGGTTCTCCACAGATCCTTATGCAGTCGGGGATCGGGCCGAAGGATCATTTGAAGGATTTGAATATCCCGGTCGTACAAGATTTGCCAGTGGGGAACGCGTTAGGAGAACACGTCTTGATAATGGTGATGTTCTCTTCGAATTCCACGTCAGTATCGCAGACGTTGAAGGAACAAATCAGGGACTTCCTCAACGGTTACGGTGCTCTAACAGCCGGCATATCGGTGGAATCTGTCGGATATTTCAAGAGTGATGTAGAAGACACCACAGACTATCCTGATATAGAGGTGATGATGCAAAGGATATCCCCGTCTAAGGCAGGACAAAGGTTGTATTGGTACAACGACGAGACGTACAACTCCGTATATAACATCAGCGTCGATAACGCTTTTGTTTTGGAAATAACGTTACTCCATCCGAAATCGAAGGGAACGTTACGACTGAAAAGCAACGACCCGTTCGAGTATCCCCTGATCGATTATAACCTCCTGTCAGACCCAGACGACGTCGAGACCTTATACAGAGGCATACAGTTCGTACGTAACTTAGCCAATACCACAGCTCTTCGAGGAATCGACTTAACGCTCGAGGCGCGCGAAATCCCGGCGTGTTCCAACACCGAATTCCTCTCCAAGGAGTATTGGATATGCTACATAAGGCACACTTCTGTTCCGTACTATCACGTGTACGGCAGTTGTAACAGCGGAACGGACCCGAGGAGTGCTGTCGTCGATAGCGAGTTGAGGGTGTTCGGGGTGGAAGGGTTGAGGGTGGCAGATGCTAGCGTGTTTCCAGTCGCGATCAGCGGGCATACCAGCACGCCTTGTACCATGGTGGGCGAGAAAGTTTCTGATTTTATTAAGAAGGCTTATGGCGTGTTGGAATAAATCGTGGTTGGTTAGTAAACGTGTTTCGTGACGAGAGAGGAAGGGAAATGTGTCGGAAAGACGCATGAAAGGGACGTCATGGATTGCTAAATGTTTGTAAGAGGAGAGACACAAGTCGAAAGTTGTTGAAGTTAGATTTTCTTCATTCTTAATTGGTGTTTGACGTTGCATTCATAGTTATAAAGCACACTTTTCCAGATTTTAGACGTGAAGTAGAATTAGGCATTCCAACGACCTGTCAAAAATAAATCCAATATAGCCGTTGTGGGCAAACAACTTGGTTATGTCATCAGTGACTATTGATCGAAAAGTGTTCCATTTTATGTTTTTGAGAGTGAGTTAGGTTGTTTTCATCTTTTTAAATTTACAGTGCTGTTTTTTCGAATAAAGATGCTCTTGTATGCTTTCATTTGTGCTTTGCTGTAGTAACTGTGGGTTAAAACTAAATATGAAATGAGGTCCATGTTGGTGACAGGCGGAACTCCGTGAATAGAATCGTCCAAATCTTCAACTTTCAATGTAAATGGATCCACATTATCGATTAACTTCAGCTTCTTTAGATAAATGCAAAAATATATATAGAAATGCAAACACAAAATTTTGGTAAGTATTTTCGAGCTTACCGTTCGCCAACATGGCGATTTTCCAACAATAATGTCTTTAAATATTCACTTTGCATCTTAAAAAGTATATAAGTACTAATAGACCGTGGGCCCATGACACCAAAAGTGTCGATAATCTATGTTCATATGCCCTTTTAGGGACATACTCAGACAGCCCGGGAAGCCGGGAAAAAGTAGCCCCGAACGTCTGGGCCCAGTCCTAGCACCTGCTATGACCTTCACTTCTTGTTGATGCTGGAATAAATCGAGATGCCCTCTCCGAAGTCGTATGCAAACGTCGGAATATGGTTAATGGGTCTAATGGAGTCGTTCCACCAAAGGGCATACTTTCCTCGATCATCGTCTATCACCAGTGTCTATCACCGTCTGGCTAAAAGGGCATACGAATATAGGTTATCAACACTTTTGGTGGCATGGGCCCACGGTCCATAACAAAACCGATAAAACTTTATAAAAATCACCTTTTCACCAACAAACAACATAACCATGAACACTTTCTTATGGCGCTGTCACACTGTCAAACTTTGTTTGCCCACAGCCGCCATATTGGATATCACGTGGTATGGAATGCCTAATTGTCTATTTTATATATACAGAAAAGCAAAAGGGTAGTCTTGGCTGCCTAGTTTATATCACAAAACTTGTAAATATATCAGGGCTGCAGCCTAAGGACGGAGAAGGAAAGCTTATTTTTCTCATTTCGATTATATTCTAATCATCCTCAGTCACTCGAATGTGAGGTTTTTTCATAAAAATTTATGCATCTATTCGAAAATTACACTTTCTTGTTTTTGCGTTATCGTAAGGTGACAGACATTGAAAAGTAATTAATAGAAACGACATTAATATAACTATCATCCCGCCCTTTAGCTCTCCTAGCATCATTAGCCATCCAGTTTCTAAAAAAAGCGAAATAGATTTCAAAATATACAGAGTGTTCCACGTTGTCATTGTTTAAATAGGTACCATAATTGTTACGCTGTGATAATTGTTACCAGTTCCTTATGACCAACTGTCATTTTTCAAATTGCATCACTTTATTTTAACAATTCATTCTTAATCAACCATATATTACTTACGTAATGGTGTCCTGAAATAAAATTTTTAATGATTGCACAACTGGATATTAATTCAACTTTCCCACACTGCATTTATTTTATTTTGATTAGGTGTCACAATTTTATTGTCAGAACATTTTGACAGTTATGCACAGTCGAAACTAACAGGTGAGGAGCCTTAAGCGTCCCCCTTAACTGACATTTCGACATTTTTACTCGATTCAGATTTACATGTAATGGTGTAACTACGGAATAACTTTCTACGCTTAACACCAAGTGCCTATAAAATGGTCATAGTTAAAATTTCCAAAAAATGCCATTAACTGAGTTATTTCCAGGTGCTTGGTAAAGGAGTAACTTAATACGCCGTAACTCCTGAAGTATACCTTTCTGCACTTGTATCGTTATGGTACATGTGAATCGGGATTGAAGATCTGGAAATAGCTGAGGTATTAACAGCTTTTTAAAATTATTACTGTAGCTCAATATTTTCTCTACCTTTTGTTGTAGCAGCAAAACTGTAGAAAGTTATACTTGCGGAGTTGTAGTATATTAAGTAACTCCATTACACGTAAATCTAAGTCAGCAATCACCAAATAGCTCAGTTATTGACTTTTTTGGAAACTGTTGCCGTGGCCATGCTGCAGGCCTACCACTTGCTATAGGAATAAACCAGTATAAAGTTATGACGGGAGTTCAGTTAATTCCGTAATCTAGCAACCGTTGGAATTATTGTGTCATTTTGATTTATATCTTAGATCAAAGAATTAAAATGTCATTAATTGCGCGCCAGGATCAATCTACGACATCCATCTCTCGCTCTGTTTCCTTTCATAAAAATTCCAACGGTTGCTAGATTACGGATTTAACTGAACACCCGTTACATCCAAAGTTACATTATATTAATAGTTCAGTCATTAACAGTTTCTGGAATTCTTACTGTAGTAATTTTGTAGACCTTTATTTATATAGTGTACAAAGTTGCAATTCCTGGGTTATCTAATATTATCCAAACATCTTCAATAGTTTACTGTGAAATAACCTTTGGCGGAAGGTTACAAAATTCGATGTTGGAGATTCGCCTCTAACTTCACATACTTTCTTAAATGACGCTTTGTAATGCATCTTAACTTTAAGGTGGTTTTCATAAAGGCGATCTTTACTATTAAGGAATTATTTATTTAACGAACGACTGTGCTGTGAATAAATAAAATAATTATTTTCTGTTTTGCACTATTATGTTATGTGCTAAATATGTATGTATTTAATATGTAATATTAACTTGTAATGATTTATCTGGATAATTCCCACCTAAGCTTACGGTGACTTTTCATTTTTGTTGGATTTCTTAACATTAAGATACAGATTTGTAGACGTGCCGTTTATTGACAAATTTACTTGGATTCTTTGTCCCTTGTACCTTGAAGCATGAATTTCTCGAATATACCCTTGTTTGACGAAAATTTCATTTCAACCGTGCTGTTCGACTAAACAGTAAATTTTTAATGGGCGCTGGCTCTTAGGGCCCCCATCGACCTACTAATTCATCTCGAGGTTGGCTAACGACTTTCCACCTTGGAGTATGGATTTCTTGAATATAATTTGGAACTTAACGAAAGGTGCATTTCCTCTCGTTTGACTGAAGAGTAAATTTTGAATATTTCTGTCGCTCTTATCGACTTACCTTACATATGTCGAGATTAGCATTGTTCCGCCACTGATTTCGGGAGTAAAAACCGCGCCACTATTTTAAACAGTGATATTGGTTACCTCGCACTCGAAGTACAATCCCACTTTCTTTATGGGCCCTCTGTGGAACCGCATTTTTTCAGTTTATGTGTTCCTCTGGATTTATGCACACATACCCCGAATATTGTTTCCATTCACTCCGCGTCTCGCGCGATAAAAATACCGTTTGCTTTAAAACGGCCCTTTGTTCTTTTTCGGAAACTTTTTATTTTGAACGTACGCCCGTACGTAATTCCATAAAAATTAAGCACCGTTAAGGTTCGGTTTTTTGTTTCGGCGTCGGGGCAATATTTTCGAAAAATCTGGAATAACTGCCCCGTTTAAAGCGAGTATGAAAGCTACATCTGCTTCGGCCCGATTGTCGGCGTAATCCAAAAATGCGATAAAGCGGAATCACGGAAATACTCACTTGCGTATTTTTTATCGTTAAATCCCTCCTGGTAAGTTCCGAATACACAAAAAAGGACTATCATGATAGCTTGCGCTATTAGGAGAGGCACCCATACTTTTTCCTTTGAGGGCATTTTGTGAACTAATGCCAATACTTAAGACGGTAACATACTCCGGTAATTTTCTGTATGTTGAAGAAACCACAACAACAGGATAATTCTGGTACGATTACTTGTCCAGGTCTGGACTTGAGCTAGATTTTCATCGTTAATTCTCGAACCTGCGAGCTCACTTCTGGTAATTGTCGTCAAATTGGCATCAACTCAATAATGACGTTATAAATCTTTCCCAAGAAAATCCATCCTTTAATTTATCTGAAAACGTAGCAATACAATTTCCAATTCACCAGATACACATATAAATCTATCAGTCACTGGATTTTTAGGAGAATTTATTTGACATTTCTCATTCCGGTATCCGTTTTCGGCCAAATGTATTCTGTCTTGTACGAAACGGGACAGACAATTTTATAAATGTAGAGGAAACTAACACCACAGCCATGCCAACTTTGTTTTACGCCTATCACTGCAAGACCGCAATGAATTGAAACGTACTTGTACTACTGTGTGTCCGTAAATGTCTGTACCCAAATTATGTTGGCACGCGTGGGTGAAACCAAACTTTAGTTGGCAACAAACGCTCCATGTCGCTTTTTGATTGACATTTCAGCCAGAATTTGATTTTCAGGCCAATGAATTTCTTTGAAATTATGTTGGCAATAATTAATTAATCCGTTGAAAGTTAAAATCACTATCCATGACCTTGAATGGGTACAATCATTTACGGACACACAGTATTTTCAAAACAAATACCGATGCACGTCGTTTTGATGACGTCACCAAAAATCCAATACTACCAACTTAATATAGTCCCAGAACATCGCAATTTATGTGTTCCGTGTATATTTTAGTTTGAGAAATAGGCATTCCAAACCACGTGATATATATCCAATGTGGCGGCTGTGGGCAAACAAAGTTTGACAGTTTGCCAGCGCCATAAGAAAGTGTTCATGGTTATGTTGTTTGTTGGTGAAAAGGTGATTTTAAGAAAGCTTTATCGGTTTTGTTAGTGCTTATATACTTTTTAAAATGCAGAGTGAATATTTAAAGACATTATTGTAGGAAAATCGCCATGTTGGCCAACGGTAAGCTCGAAAGTACTTACTAAAGTTTTGTGCTTGCATTTCTATATATATTTCTTTGGAGTTATCTAAAGAAGCTGAAGTTGATCGATAATGTGGATCCATTTACATTGAAAGTTGAAGATTTGGACAATTCTATTCACGGAGTTCCGCTTGTCACCAACATGGATATCGTTTCATATTTAGTTTTAACCCATAGTTACTACAGCGCAGCACAAATGAAAGCATACAAGAGCATCTTTGTTCGAAAAAACAGTACTGTACACTTTAAAAATATGAAAACAACTTAACTCACTCTCAAAAACATAAAATGGAACACTTTTCGATCAATAGTCACAGATGACATAACCAAGTTGTTTGCCCACAACCATAGACATAATACTATATAGACTACGGATCGGTATAAGGCGCGATGTGCCCAGTGGGAGCGAGAGGCAAATAAATAAGGCGACTTGTCTCTCACTCTAAATGGGCGGAGCTAACAACTCCGTAACCATGACGCTCTAACCTATACAGCCTTATGTCAATCATGTGTCAACATAATCAAGAATTTGTTATCATTTATCTTCGAAAACTATTGAGGAAATATAAGAAATGAAATAAAACTGTAAATATAGTGGGAAAATAGTGGAATTGAGAATAAAAGGTTCGTTTTCTTGGAGTTTAGAACCCGCGACCTCCAAAATAAAAGGACGTGACGTAACTGACAAGACAAGAGGTTAGAACGTCATGGTTACGGAGTTGTCAACTCCGCTCATTTAGAGTGAGAGACAAGTCGCCTTATTTATTTGCCTCTCGCTCCCACTCGGCACATCGCGCCCTATACCGATCCGTAGTCTATACAGTATTATGTCTATGCCCACAACGGCCATATTGGATTTATTTTTGACAGGGGTCGTTGGAATGCCTAATACACATAACCATATATATTAGGTTTGTTCCATCAGCGACAGAAACTGGTTTCAAACTGTCAGAGGCATGCGCAATAGAAATTATTCGTACGAATTTGGACCTAATAGGACGAATATTTTTCACTGCGCATGCCTCTGACAGTTTGAAACCAGTTTCTGTCGCTGATAGAACAAACCCATTGCCAACCTAAAATATACACGGAACACATAAATTGCGACGTCCTGTGACTATATTAAGTTGGTAGTATTGGATGACTTATCATCAAAATGACGTGCATCGGGATTTGTTTTGAAAAGAGTATACTTATCGATACGTGCTACGTGCATAAGCGAATAAAACATGGAAATATTGTTCTAGCTGTTTATTAAATAACTTTTTCCCCAAAATTGACTCAAAAAGCAGACATCGGCTCCGCCGAATAAGTTCGTTCCGATCCAATCAAACTTCGTCGGATAACAGAATTCATTCTGGTCGTACTGTATTGTAACGAAACGGCTCGCCGGCCGCGACATAAACACGCCGGGAGCTACACAAGTTCGCCTTATTGCAATTCCGGGAAGGACGACGGGAACAGTCGAGAGAGTTCGATGCGATAACAAGTTCCGCGAATTCTAGAATGATCTTCAGAACTTCGAGAATATTCCGGCAAACGCCTAGAGCCTTCTACCTGCCATAAAAAGGGAATGTCGGACCCGAGACGGGACAGTTGAAGAATCGTTGTGTAAACATTCGGGCGAGAGACCGCGCGCGTTAAAATAAATAAACATCTCTCTGTGAAATAAATGTGTTAAGAGTTAGTAATAAATTAATTAGGATAAATAGTGTAGTGTTTTAGTTTTAGTCAATAGTAAAAACGTTACAGTGGTGTCAGAAGTGGGATTAATTAGTGAAATAAATTAAGAACAATGAAGAAATTACGCGATTTAAAAGTGACGGACCTCAAACGCGAGTTGGAAGATAGAGAACTCGAAACGACAGGGTCGAAAACAGTGCTACAGAAACGCCTGGAGGAATATTTAATCAGCAATGGAGAGGACCCTGAAACTTTCGGTTTCGAGGAAGAAGGTGAGCTCATCCTTAACAAAATGGAAAAACTTCATGGCGAGTTGGACAACAACATAAAAGAACTCCACGGCGAGCTGGACAATAAAATGGAAAAACTCCACAACGAGTTGGATAACCAAACAAAGAAGATGAAACAACTTCATGGAGACTTGGACAACAAAATAGAAAAACTAGATAACAACATGAAACACCTCCACGGAGAATTGGACAATCTAGGAGAACTCCACGGTGAGCTGGATATCAGGATTGGAAACCTTGACAGCGCCCTTCAAGCCGAGAAACTCCAACGACTGGAATTGGAGAACCAACTGCGAGAATTGGGGACCCGATTAGAATCCATGCATGTCCAGCCCAGTCGGCAAAACATGTCCAGTTCAGGTAACCCGTTTAACGACTCGGAAGAGGTAACCAGGATCGAGGCAGTTCCTACGGCGAGTCATCGAGTGAAGCCGCCTACCTTCGACGGGGAAATTCCCTGGGAGAACTACCTCCGGCAATTCGAGGCAGCGGCGAAAGCCAACAACTGGGCGCCAAGGGACAAGGCAGTGGCTCTGACGGTCGCTCTCCGGGGAAGCGCCCTCGACGTGCTGCAGACGGTTCCAGAGGGGGAGCTGGACAACTTCGAGCTACTCGTCCAGAGGCTGCAGAGGCGATACGGGCACGCACACTTGGGTCAGGTCTACCAATCCCGAATGAAGAACCGACGACAGAAGCAGGGAGAGAGTCTTCAGGAGTTTGAAGCCGACATCGCGAAGTTAGTCAGATTCGCCTACCCGGAAGCGGCGGAGTCCATGACGGAGAGTCTCGCGGTCTCGGCCTTCATCGACGGCTTGAGGGATGTGGAGATGCAGCGGGCGGTACGGCTGTCGCGTCCCAAGAGCACATTGGATGCCCTCTCGATGGCCCTGGAATACGAGGCTGCGACGGAGGCGTCAAGGAGCTGTGGCCGCGTTCGGGCGGTGGTCGGGGACGACGCATGCGTGGAAGCCGAGCGGAAGGAGGACGCTCTGGAGCAGGTTGTCCTCAACGCCCTCAAGGGACTGCTGAAGGGAGACAGAAGGGAACCGGCGAAATGCTGGGGATGTGGAGAGGTTGGCCATATCCGAAGGGACTGCAAGCGCCCTAGGGTGGAGAAGCCAACAACGGCCCAGACGTCGGAAAACTAAAGCGGGTCGGCTCCAAGGGGGCAGCTCCGACCCGATACCCGTTCCAAGACCCCCTCATCAAGATAGCTACCCTGAGAGGTGAAGGTGGCAGCCTGTACGTGGATGGCAAAATTAACGGCAGGAAGCACACTCTACTGATCGACACCGGGGCATCCAAGACGATCCTGAAGCCAGGCCTGCTGAACGCGCGAGGGAAGAGAGTGATGGAGTCCAGGTGGAGGTTGCGAACGGCTACGGGCGAAGCTGCCGCCGTCCACGGAGAAATAGACGTCGAGATCAAGATCGGCACTGCACGATTCTCACCACACCGAGTCCTGATCGCCGACATAGAAGAGGACGCCATCCTGGGAATGGACATCATGAAGACCCACGGCTTCGCACTCAATTTGAAACGACAAGTAATGCAGGTCGGCCCAGAGGAAATATTCCTGCACACCAAGGGTGAGACGATCCATCAGATAAGGCTGACAGAAGACACGACCCTGCCGAGTAGAAGCGAATCGATAGTGGCGACCCGACTTCAAGGCGTCACAGGAAAAGGGAGTCCTGCCGTAGTGGAACCTTGGAACCACGACGTGGAGGTGGGCCGAGGCGTTCTAGTGGGGAAGACCTTGGTGACGCTGGGTGATGAAATTCCAGTTCGGCTCATCAACATCAATGACTACCCAGTTACCATCCGCAAGGGGACCAAAGTGGGAACCTGCTCGCCAGTGACGTCACTGATCCACCAGGTGACGGCGAGCGCTGGCTGCAGAGTCGCGAAAGTGGAGGAAGCTCTAGTGGGCGCCTGCGATTCTCTCGCTGGATCCGAGAAGAAGAGGCTTATTGAGCTACTCCGTCGATATCGATCGATTTTCGTATCTGACAAAGGACCATCTGGGAGAACGAATATTGTTAGACACAAGATCAATACGGGGGACGCGAGACCAATCCGTCAGTCAGCAAGGAGGTTGCCGCAGGCGAAGCGGGAGGTAGCAGAGAAGATCATCCACGACATGGAGAAAGAGGGAGTCATCGAGCCATCTAGCAGTCCCTGGGCATCTCCTGTAGTCCTGGTAAAGAAGAAGGATGGAGACACCAGGTTCTGCGTAGATTATCGTCTACTAAACAACGTGACGAAGAAAGACAGCTACCCTCTTCCCCGGATAGACGACACCCTGGATACTCTGGCCGGATCGAAGCTGTTTTCCACCCTGGACCTGAAGAGTGGCTACTGGCAGGTGGAAATGGACCCTGCAGACAAGGAGAAAACGGCTTTCACAGTAGGATCTGGACTGTGGCAATTCACCGTAATGCCATTCGGGTTGTGTAATGCGCCGGCTACTTTCGAGAGGCTCATGGAGAACATACTCAGAGGGCTCTCCTGGAAAACGTGCCTCGTGTACCTGGATGACATAATCGTGGTTGGGAGGACGTTTGACGAACACCTGTCAAACCTGGAGGAAGTCTTCAAGAGACTCCAAATGGCTAACCTGACGCTCAACCCAAAGAAATGCCATCTCTTAAGAACGAGAGTACACTATCTGGGTCACGTGGTCAGCAGTAACGGCGTCGAGGTGGATCCTGAAAAAGTGCGAGCAGTCCAAGAATGGCCAACACCGAAGGACAAGCATCAGTTACGAAGTTTCCTGGGGCTTTGCACTTACTATCGTCGTTACGTCCGAATGTTTTCTGACATCGCAAAGCCGCTGACACGACTAACCGAGGAGAAACGAGCCTTCCTTTGGGATAAAGAATGCCAAGCAGCCTTCGACGCCCTGAAAAGACGCCTGACGACGGCCCCGGTTCTCGGGTTTCCGACCCAAGAAGGACGCTTCATCTTGGATACAGATGCAAGCAACGACGGGATCGGAGGGGTTTTGTCACAACTGCAAGATGGGCAAGAGCGGGTCGTTGGCTACTTCAGTAAAGTCCTGTCGAAGCCTGAGAGGAACTACTGTGTCACCAGGAGGGAGCTGTTAGCCGCCGTGAAGTCAGTAGAGCATTTCTACAAGTACCTATACGGAAGGAAGTTCTTGTTGAGAACGGATCATGCGGCGATCAGATGGCTCCTGCGATTCAAGAACCCGGAAGGCCAGGTAGCTCGGTGGATTGAGCGTCTTCAGGAATACGACTTCGACATCGAACATAGAGCAGGAACCAGCCACCGTAATGCTGATGCTCTTTCAAGAAGACCGTGTCCGGAGGGATGTTCCCACTGCAGTCGTGCAGAGGTAAAGGAGGCGTCTACTTGCCGCACGACGGTCACCGACGAGGACTGGTCACCAGACGGGCTGCGGCGAGCGCAGGAAGGCGACCCTGAACTCCAACGGATCCTGAGGTGGAAAGAAGAGGGACGTCGGCCGGAATGGCAGGAAGTGGCTCCATCCTCTAGGACCCTGAAATCGTACTGGGCACAGTGGGACTCCCTGGTGATACAGGATGGACTGCTCAAGAGGGTGCTGGAATCCGATAATGGCGCAGAAAGACGATTCCAACTCATCGTGCCCAAGATTAAGGTGGCGGAGGTGCTACGTTACCTCCATGACGGAACCTCAGGAGGACACCTGGGAGTAAAGAAGACCCTGCAGAAAGTGCGCGAGCGTTTCTATTGGGTGGGCTGCTCGGAGGCTGTTCGTGAATGGTGCAGGAAGTGTACAGTTTGCTCAGCCAGCAATGGACCGCACCGCAAGCCGAAAGCCCCGATGAGACAGTACAATGTGGGAAGTCCTTTCGAGAGGATCGCCCTAGACATTACTGGGCCATTCCCTGAAACCGATTGCGGCAACAAATACATCCTGGTGGCGATGGACTACTTCACGAAATGGGTAGAGGCCTACGCGATTCCCAACCAAGCAGCAACAACTGTCGCCGATGTCCTGGTGAAGGAGTTAGTGAGCCGCTTCGGGGTACCGTTGGAATTGCATTCCGACCAGGGGCGTAACTTCGAGAGCGAGCTGTTCCAGGGAGTTTGCGAGAAATTGGGAATTCGCAAAACTAGAACAACGGCGCTGCACCCTCAGTCTGACGGAATGGTGGAGAGGATGAACCGCACCATGGGCAAGTACCTCTCGAAGGTAGTGTCTCAACACCAACGAGACTGGGATCAACATCTCCCCTTTTTCCTGATGGCCTACCGTTCTGCCATCAACGAGTCCACCGGCCAAACACCAGCAAGGGTACTGTTCGGGCGAGAGATGAGGCTTCCCTGCGATCTGAGCTTCGGTTGCAAACCGGGAGAAGATCTGGCTGGGGAAGACTACGTCACCGAGCTGCGCAGAAAGATGGACCAGATTCACGAGATGGTACGGACGAATCTCCAAGTCGCCAGCGACCGCATGAAGGATCACTATGACGTCCGGGCGGACAGCGGCATATATGAAGAAGGAGACCTGGTGTGGCTGTACAACCCGCAAAGAAGACGAGGGTTATCACCAAAGCTTCAGAAAGCCTGGGAAGGGCCGTATACAGTGAGGACCAAGATAAATGATGTCATCTACCGGATCAGCAAAGTCCCGAATGGGAAACCCAGGGTGGTGCATTACAATCGATTAGCGCCTTTTGAGGGAGACCACGACCAAGATCAACAGGTGCGCCAACTACGGCCCCAAGCGGATGAGCCCTCCTTTGAAGAGTTTATGGCTGCGTATGGTGGGACCGGGAAGGCCAGATTCGGTGTGACCAGGGAAGAACAACGGGATCTGTTCGGAACACCGCCTGAATATGCGCTGGCTCATTGCGTGGCCCAGGACCTGCGGATGTCCCGGGGAATTGCCGCGGAGTTTCGGTCGAGGTTCGGCAAACTGGACGAACTCCATCATCAGGGACCGGCAGTCGGGCGAGCGCTGAGGATTAAGGAAGATGGATCACAACGGCCGCTCTTCTACCTGGTTACCAAGAGGAGGTCCTTTCACAAGCCCACCTATTTGGACCTGTGGGACGCACTACATCACCTCAGGGATACCCTACTTAGCGAAGATCTAACTAAGTTAGCCATCCCGAAACTGGCTTGCGGATTGGACGCCTTGGACTGGAGGGTCGTCAGGAATATGCTGGAGGTCTTATTTCGCTTCACCGGGGTAGACATTTTGGTGTGTTGTTGGAATCCTGAGAGAAGTCCCCACAAGAAGACCGTGGCATGTTATTTCCACCAAACCTCGCGTTGCAGACAGGGGACCAACTGCAGATTTCTACATGGGCCTGTCAGGGACACGTTTCGGGACGAAACATCTTTAAGGCGGGGGCAGTGTAACGAAACGGCTCGCCGGCCGCGACATAAACACGCCGGGAGCTACACAAGTTCGCCTTATTGCAATTCCGGGAAGGACGACGGGAACAGTCGAGAGAGTTCGATGCGATAACAAGTTCCGCGAATTCTAGAATGATCTTCAGAACTTCGAGAATATTCCGGCAAACGCCTAGAGCCTTCTACCTGCCATAAAAAGGGAATGTCGGACCCGAGACGGGACAGTTGAAGAATCGTTGTGTAAACATTCGGGCGAGAGACCGCGCGCGTTAAAATAAATAAACATCTCTCTGTGAAATAAATGTGTTAAGAGTTAGTAATAAATTAATTAGGATAAATAGTGTAGTGTTTTAGTTTTAGTCAATAGTAAAAACGTTACAGTATTATAAGTTTCGTACATGTCGGATCGAAATGCACGTAAAGTTAATGCGAACCAACTACACACGACATGAGATCAAAGTGTCCGTCGAGGCGTAATGGGGTTATTGGTTGATTAATCAGTTCGTTGTAATAGGCAATGCGCGTTTTAATTTCTGGGAGATGGATAAAGGATTTAATCTACCTACTTTTAAGTCGTAATAGTTAAAACGATTCGATATGGTGTGGAAGCCGCGGAGGAGATTGATGAATATTTCTAGGAGGCGAAAACTTTGGATGGAGCTTCTCGTGAAAATGTAATTAACTATAGAGACTAACTTCAGTGATGGTCCCTTAAGATCAAAGGTAATCTGGTATTCGTATGGAAATTTGAATATTGTAACGGAGATATTATGCCAAATTTGGTGATGTTTGTTAAAATTTATCTGCGAAACATTACGATGGAGACGAAATATTTAGTGATTACCTGTTGAACTTTCGCGAATTGGGTGAAATAAATTTCACGGTTGTGTAAACTATTTCGTGGTCATTCCAAACTTTAAATTAACGGACGGCACGTATTCAATTCCCCTTCCATTTTAGTAATGAATATGTGCTTCTAGGTTAAATTCAACGATGTAACTGAGATTCTTGCTCTAATTCAACAAATAGTTGATGAGACAGGCAATGTGCTTCAGAGAGTTAATGCGGACACTGAGGACTTTTCATCACTATAAATTATTAATCTGGCAATTTAAACAAACTGAAACGGATCTGTAACGCGAGAATATATAGGTAATACAAATATTTGAGTGGGTCAAATACGATTTAAGTCGACAATAATTGGATGTATATGAAGTTTAAATAAGTTATTTGAATATCCATTACAGGTGAGGTCTGCTAATCGTTTCCAACTTAGACGGTAAAAATCATGTTTTTCGACACTAATAAATCCTGTCATCATACAAATCGTACTTTCCATATTTTGTAAGAATATTGTTTCCTATTTCGTTCTCTGTATACGTGGATTTGATAATATCTGAGCAATTGCTAGGGGAATTTTTCACTACGTGGCTGCCCTAACGAGAAATTCCCTCTCAAAATACACAAGTCGATTTTTAACACAGATTTGTTAATAAAATTTGCCGAAATTGTTAGGATTCTTAGGAAGAGAATACTTTCCAAAATACTGTAGAGTTGTTCCCAAGCTCATTACAATGATACGTATCACCTTCAAGAACTTCTGCTTTTGTATACACTAAATGTTCCAAAAGGAATCCAATGTACTCAAATAAGCCTCTCCACTAACAAATTTAGATAAAGTTTCGTACTATTACGTGGAAATGAATGTTAAGGCAATAAATAAAATAAATCCTGTCCAGACATTAATTGTAGGAAACTGGTGTCGATTTGGGGAGATTTCATGCTTCAAACTTGTAAATTATGCGAACCTATTTGCTGTAAATCCTACCTGATCAGTGTACATTACTGAGTTAATAATCTAATGATAAATGTTTTAATGTTCAAAGCGGTTAACACCGCAGTGTGTAAATGACTGGAAGTATGAAAGAATGAATGAAATGAAAGAATGAAATTGCACTCTCAACCCCGAAAAATTGACAACCCTGGGTGGGACTTGAACCCACAACCTCTGGCTTTACGCGCCATTACTCTACCAATTGAGCCACCATTTATCATTAATTCATATGGTGGTCGGCCATATAACGACTTTGAGGGGCACAGGGACGAACGGGGTCGTACGCTACTATGTAGCAGTGACCCGTCAGCGTTGCCCAATAGCCCATCATCCCTTGCACCCTCGACTTCGGGAATTTGATGGTTCTGGGTGGGAATTCAATTCATATATGCCTCCTCTACAAGGTGGCTCAATTGGTAGAGTAATGGCGCGTAAAGCCAGAGGTTGTGGGGTGGCTCAATTGGTAGAGTAATGGCGCGTAAAGCCAGAGGTTGTGGGTTCAAGTCCCACCCAGGGTTGTCAATTTTTCGGGGTTGAGAGTGCAATTTCATTCTTTCATTTCATTCATTCTTTCATACTTCGAGTTAATAATCTGTCTGTTGTTCCAATAACTAAAAAGTATATTATTGCAGCGAATGAAATGATCTCAGAGATTAATTTTGTTCAATTGCCTCCTAATGATGCTACTGAGGATGGCAGCCACCGTTTCCAAAACGTTACGAATTATGAATATTGTTTGCATATTTACCTGTGGAAAGTGTAATTACATCTACTATATTCGTGCTCACAGTTGTTCCTAATCGTCTATTAATCCTCTCAAAAGTTTTCCTATTCGGAATTTAACGGTCTGGAAATCGTTCTGCATTTAACCTCTTCACTTGCAAACTACTGCAGAGAGCAAGACCATCATCTTATTCATCACCTTATTCATCAAGTGTGTACCTCATTTAGAAATTGTGATTTTACTGAAAATGGTAAATTATTACAAGTTTTGTTATATTAACACAATATGGCAGTTTATAAGTTTATGAATTTTTTTTAAGAATGACAATGTCTTTAGATCTCTTTTTCTCGGAGCTGGTTACATTTAGAGACGTACAATGACCTTTCTTAATCTCAAGTTACAAGGAATTAAAAACCACCAATTCATTGAGGAAATATTACTAATAATGATATCAATTAATTAATTATTAAATTACTATTAATTAGTAGTGATAAAAAAATGATTGAAAAAGTCTCAGGAATTACTCACACCTGGCTCTCCAGATATGTCATTACAGCCACATATACGTCCATCTAAACATTTGTAATTAACGAGAGAATCTTTAAAATAACAATTTTTTTTGGATAAAACACACTTAAAATTTGTATATATATATGTTGATATTCCAAGATGTATTTTACTTCCCCCAGAGCTTGTTCACATATATACCCTGTACATTTGTGATTAAAACTCAAAGTAGTGGACCAACTATCAAAATAATAAAATATGAGCAGGTATGATGATCCTGTTTGTTACTGCCCTCTAAGTGGAAAGCGATCTCAAATTGGTTTAGGAATAATTTATGCGCTTCGAAGTAGGTACAATTGTTTGTGACAGGAACTTCTCATTAAATATTAATCAAGAAACTTTGCAGAGCCGTCATGGAATATTCCATCCAGAAACTTGTAAAATATTTCAGGAAAGACTTTGGTTCTCATCAAGTATTATTTCTGTTACGCACTTTGAAGTTTCATATTTCGTGAAATTAACAATAAAACGTTTTATTCCAAATCATCCCTTATCTCCCACGCTATTTTTCACATTTTCACATTTCCTCCATCGACTAACTCGACCAATTTGTTTGAAGGCGTTCGCGGCCCACATTCGTTCCAACTTACATGTCAGAAAAGGCACAAAAGGTCCTTCATAAGCATAACTTTTATTTGATTCAAAGAAATCGGGAAGAAATATCCGAACCTTGGGATGTGATTTTTCCTTCTTTTTAAAAGGGAAATGGCGAGTATCAGAGGGAAAATAGCTAGAAAAAAGGGAAGTATTGAAATGGAACTGTTATCCGATTCTTACGTCTTCCGTTACATTGGTGCGTTATCGTTGTCTTTGAGGTGCAGTGGTGTAGGCAAAATATATTTGTTGAGTAAAGAGTAAAGTTACCACTTACTTTTCTGATTTAAATAAGCTCCCATGAATACTTCTCTAAATTTTGGATAAGCTTGCTATAGTCTGTCAAAATAACCCATGGAGTAATAAAATCTCATTATAAATGCAAAACCGATACAAGGTGGCATCCTCTAAATTTTGGGAGTTTTATGTCTTACACGCTGCCTTAAGGATTCGTGTTGTATTTTGAGTGACTCACCCGAAACACGTGCGAATATTGTACCGCTGACTATTGTAAACATACAGGGAATAATCACTCTCTGGCGTACGTTCGGGGAAAATGAGTAAATACGCAATAGTCTGTAACTGGAAAAATTGTGTGTGTCCACACTTGCATCGGAATTTTGATTCTTGATGGAATCGAAACAATTCAAAATTATAACTTTCTCATTAACTGAGAACGGTGCTAATTTTGGGCGTTTCGATGGTCTCGGTTAATTCTCCATACTCCAAAACGTATCTCCGTAGTTTAAAAATACCACTATGAACACACAGGACTATATAATGGCTTCCTGGTAAACTCAGGTCTTTATTTTGAAATTCAAACTGTCCCTGTCTAATTACACACACTTGCACGTCTAGGCAATGATGACTGACTACTGATAAACTGATTTTAAATGAAAGAAATGGGCCGATGTTATTTACATGAACACCCGAGATGTTAACGCAATCATTTGCAGCTGCAGTTCCCTTAACTTACCTAGAATTGCCGAGATGACAATATCCGTTGTGGTCGTTTGGAAAGCAAACTTTGAAAACATAACAAGTAAAGATCTTTATTGCGTAAAAATATTTATTATGCCTCTTCACAGTCACTTCCTGCTCTGACAAAATTAACATTAGTGACTGAACATTAGTAGAATCAATGAGTGTGTATTAATCAATGTAGCTACAAAAAAGTTGATAGTATTTGGTTGTGAAAGTAATTGAAATTTTTATGTAATGCAAGTTTTCACATTTCATAAAATAATAAGTACATACAAATCTCCCGATACATAATAATATAAAAAGAGGAATGAACTTATCATTACATATACGATTATAACTCATTTTTCATTTCTTTAAGAACGCCTCTGGTCACCGGCGAAATAATCGTTTTATTACTCCACGGGTTATTTTGACAGACTATAGTTGCGCTCCTGTTGGAACTTACTTGAAAATGCATAAACGTCAAGCGACACGTCCCCTTAAACGTTTCCTTTCTTTCTCTTTCTTCCTCTGAAAAAGATGAAACACTTCTGTTTCTTATCTGCATCGATTTGTTTGTAACTCTGCGTTCAATCTGTAATTTGTTAATAAAAGCACACTCCTTGTTCAAGTCTGGATTTATTTCACAAAAGATCATTACGTTACGACACTTTCGAAGTGAAATACTTCTTTATTTACAAAAAAATCCTATTGAGTTATTACCTTAAAAAACATATAAGTAGTGTATTCAACATTTAAGTGAGTTGTCACATAAAATATAATTGTGTTTAGGTGCATTTTAACTTTTTATATTACAACATAGGGATGGTTGTGCACAAAACTTGCCAAAATCACCGTTATAATAATTACGTTATCAATATATCCTTAAACGTTACCTACCGTAGTTATATTTAATTGAGTAAAATTATTATCAATTTTCAGTTGTTGATCTTGACAAGTTGTAACAGACGGAATTACATGTATTCGTATGTAATGCATATTAAATATAATTAATTACGTCGAATATTTGAAATAGACTCTAGTTACATTAAACATTTCATGTATCAAAATAATTGAAATAAATGTATCATTCAACGTCCATTTAGCGAATGGAATGTGCCATATAAGTACTTATTTAAACGATAAGTCTATAATATTGTGACTACATTTCAGGTGTGTATTGTGTTTAAAAATATTTATTAAATATACAACAATCAGTTAACATTTTGTTAAGTAATGGGAGGGTGAGACGAGGAAGTAACTACATTCGAATGAGAGGCGGAAATGTTTCCGCGTTGATTTACCGTCGAGCAATTAAAACGGAAATATTGTAACTATTTTTCATTCATTTTAAAATGCGGGAAGCTATTTCGTTCAAATGTGGCCACCTAAAACAATAAGTTTACGTCCGTATCGCGAATTCTGCGATCGAAGCTGTGGAGCTTTAATGAATAAAAACTTTGGACATTTATCAGAACGGGCGTGAACAAATATTGGTAAAAGTTCACAGCGACTTTTCCGGAACGCATTACACTATTGTATTTGACCGTATTTTGTAACTTTGTAATACATTGCGAGTGTAGTTACGGGATGAGAGGTGTCGATACACATACTTAAAGCATCCTGTGTTTCAAAAAATTGAGCATATTTAAACTAATATACATAATTGCTTTTAGGAAATACTCTCTTAGCCGGTAAAGTCTACCTACACTACCTCAACAGGATACTTTAATTTTCTTTATGATAATATACAATTACAATTAGATCACTCCAAATTCTCTATAATATATAATACATATTTAATCAGTCATAAGGATTTCATTCGACACATTTCACTTGTATTCCAGTAGATCTATACTTTTGAACGTTCTTACCCTAATCGAGTTATTAATTTAAGCACTGCGTATATTACAACTTTGTTTTATATATGATATGTTCCGGACACTTCCTTCTATACATCTTTAACCACTAGTGTGTTTGATCCATACCTACTATTTCGAGTTCTTCACTTATATTTCTCTTTTATAAAATTATATTTGTCTTTTTTTTCCTATCAGTAGTATATCATAATAATACGTGGGTCTATTTACAATGAGTGCAGGAATGCAATGAAATCACTTGTGAGTTTCTTATTTAAGGAATAAATACGACATCCATCTTATGCGGAGAAGATTGCATGAATACATATTTGTTATGCAGATAATGTAGTTTAAATCATTAGCCTAAGGGGGCGTAGGAAAATATACAGAATTATACCTAAGAAGTGAAATTTAGACTTTTAGATTAAAGCTTGTTTCTGTCGAGAAGCGAAAGAAGAACTGTACACGTCTTTTCAATTTGGACGTTCTGTTTATTTTCCCTTTCCTCAGTACAGTTTTAAAATCTACGCTATACAGGATATTAAGAGAAAACACAGCCCTGTTAACAAATACAAATCCTTTTTCTAGAGTAGTAAGTACACGGGCGATATTAGGTAGGTATGTACATAATTATTACGAGCAGGAACGGGGAAGTACGCAAAGAACACCATTAGCCGGTATTGAAGTACTGTCTGGATAATAATTGATATCTCCCTCAGTGGAATGGCTTTATTAATCTAGTACCTCTATGGAAATGATGTAAGAACCAACGTCTACTGTATTGCATTATGTAACTATACAATTAACGTTATTTGGTTTTCAAGGTTTTACACGGATTATCATAGCGGGTTTTGTGTAGTTTGGACGTTTTTATTGAATGCAAATGGTATTAATCATTAAATAACACAGACTTTTAATGTTTTTAACATGTCTAGGTACGATAACTATATCTATTTTCACAAGTCAATATTCGCTGTACATACAGTGCGATTTAAAAAAAATGGAATTCCAAATACCAGAAAGGTTTCAAAATTATGAAAAAGCCTGTTTCATTTTTACAATTCACAAGACAGCCCCCGCTTGGATTAATCTCTTTCAATTAGGTAAAATTAAACGGGAGGATGTTTCCAAAGGCCTGACTAATAACTACAGGTGTGCGGTGTCTGCAAGAGGACATAGCGACTCGAGGGTTTAATTAAAAAATATCGTCCTGATAAACCACCGAGATCAAAAAACGGGCAGGGTGGAAGGGGACGTTGGAAGAGTAATGATGTTAAGGGAAATAATTGAAGGACAAGAGGCTTAGATCAAAGCATGACTGAAGGCGAAGTCGACGAAGAAGTTTGAACACAATAGGTCCATCGAATTGGGAAAGGTTCTGAAAAGTACAAGGATTCCAATCGAAGCGAGCATGTTTCAGAACGTAGCCTGCAAACAAAGCGAATTAGTAAAGTGGGAATGGAGTTTCAGTCACGGTGAATGCAGGTAGTAGTTAGAAAGGTAGTAACGTTTAACGTATTTCTTGACAAGCAGACAGAATAGTAGTTTAAAGTACAAGGTGCAGAAGACGTCATATGTCTTCTGCAACGAGCACTTTACAACATTTTCTATGTTCCGGCTTTCATTTTATTTTTATTTATGTTTAAATAATTTAAAATCTCTTATCTAGGGATTTTTTTTATCGTGACATTTAAGTTGGTATTACTGGTGTTTTCTAGACATCTGTCAATTTTCACACCATTTTCATATTTAATTTATTGGATTTAAATAAAATTGAAATCATGTCTCGAGAATCCGAATCGCATACAAGAGGCATCCTTATCCCATCGACACGGCGGCCATATTTATTATTAATTTTGTTTTGACAGACATCAGACAGCATTACCAACCCAACAAAAAAAAATTACCAAAAACGATGCTTTAATAAGCCTCATTAAAGCACTGTTTTCGGCCATTATAGAGCTGTCATTTTAGTGCCGGAACATAGAAAAGTTATTTTCAACATTAAATACTTAAACCACTATTGAGATAAGAGACATTATGGTAATCGACACTCTGAACGCACTTCATTCCCAACTCGCCTAATTAACCTGTAGATGTAAAAAGACCAGGTTAAGTCTATCTTTGCATGTTATCTCTATTTTTGCATCAATTTCCTCATTCACGCCCTCCTCATAACTCAATTGGACTAACATTTCTTTCTGTACTTCGAATCAGTTACACGGTATTGCGGTAAAGTAGTACTCCAAACTCTCTAGTACCTAGTCTAAGTACTCTAAGGAGTTAGTAAGTTAAGGTGAATTTAAAATCAATTAACGCACCGATTTGCATGAGGTATATGAGACAGCCTCCGGAAAACAAACAGGCCTTCAAGTTCAGAAATATTTTCGAAACATTACGTTACGTCTTTTTCCAGGGAGAAATTAATATGTCAAAAACACTTTACTTTGGAAAAGATCGATTTTTGCCTACATAAATGTAGTGTATTAAGGTATAAAAATAAGTTCCTGAATTGTTTTCAACTTTGACAACCAATTAAGTTACCCTTGGGGGCTCGCAAGACGATCTACGGGATTGTATAAATTAGTAATAGAATAAGTGCCTTCACAGCTACTGTTTAAGTAAAGATAGTCATAATTATAATTAATATTCGTGTTAAAAAAATTAGCAATTGAATCTTTAGTTCAGATAACTAAATCTACTGAACTGAAGAACGTTCACAACTTTCGTTGAGTTAACTTTCACAAACCATTAGTCTAGAAAGCTCTCTTTAAGCTAATGTGGATTTTGGAAAATATTGGAAAGTATGCAAGGTGTAACGAACTATTTATTGCTTCGTACTTAAACTTCCGAAGTAAATATTTGATCCCAAGGCACCAATTTAGACGAATATGTTTTCGGCTGAAAATGACTGTCAGTCGCTCGAAACGTGTTTCAATGAAATCTCGAATAAATTTAACAAAAATTGTACGCAATTCGAGACAAGTTTAATGGGTACATTTAGTAATAAGGTTTTACAGGCCAACCAATATAGATTTTTCTGCGCACTAAAATTTAACCGGTCAATACCTATACTATAGTGTAGAAGATAGTTGAAACCCATAGATGAAAACCCACTTTTATGCCCCAGCGAAATCGGTGTTGGGATTTTTATAAACAAATTATGGTGCAAAAAATGGATTTTTTTAGTTTTTTACGAATATTGCGAAAAGTAATTAAGGGATCGTTATACGACCAAAGGGACTTTTGTAGGGAATCATAAAACCTAGAAAATGGTTTGCTGCACCACACGGTCGGATCATTTTTAACTGATAACATCACGAAAAACCCACAAAAATTTATTTTTCTTGAAAAATTCGTAATTTCGACAAATTTGAGGCTAAAAAAACTATCTTCAGGATAATGATAGATAATAATGTTTAATTTATGTTGCGCAGTTTTTGCATAATCGCGTTATAAACCATTTTCGCACCTTTTCTTGCAAAATGTGCGATTTTATGGGAAATAAATTTTTCTTAATTCTGCAAGTAGCATTTTAAATCAGAAACCTGTATCTTTAAAACGTATATCTTGGATTTTCACGTAAGAAGTGGGAAATGTATGAAAAAAGGCCCTAAATGTTGCTCCGATTGCCCGAAATCGCTTCTAGACAGTCTCAGGCAGCTGTGGTGGGGAAAAGCCAGCCTTTTATGCGATTTCCAGCGTTCGGAGCAACATTTAGTTTCTTTTTCAGTCCATTTTCCACTTCTTACGTGAAAATCCAAGATATAGTTTTAAAGATACTGGTTTTTGATTTAAAATGCCGCTTGCAGAATTATGAAAAATTAATTTTCCATACAATCGCTCGATTTGCAAAAAAAAGGTGTGAAAATTGTTTATGACGCGATTGTGTAAAAACTACGCATTGGTCGGAAACCATATTCCGCACACATAAATTATACATTATTACCTATCACTACCCCGAATATAGTTTTTCCAGCCTTAAATTTGTAGAAATTACGAATTTTTCAAAAAAGATACATTTTTGGGGGTTTTTCCGTATTTTCTCAGTGAAAAATGGTCCGATTGTGTCGAACAGCAAACCGTTTCTTAGGTTTTAAGATTTCCTACAAAAGACCCTTTGGTCATATAACGATCCCTTCATTACTTTTCGCAATATTCGTAAAAAACTAAAAAGAAATGCATTTTTTTGCACTATAATTTGTTTATAAAAACACCAACACCAATTTCGCTGGGGCAAAAAGGTGGGTTTTCATCTATGAACTATCTTCTACATGATAGTATAGGTTTTGACCGGTTAAATTTTAGTGCGAAAATGTATTCATTTTAAGCTCTATTGGTTGGCCTATTATGTTTGATTCAACTTTAATAATTCGGAATATTGTTAAATCGACGTTTAAATTATGCGAAAGTCATTGAAAACAATGGGAATTTTTGTTATCTAGATGTCTATCTAATGTTATCTAGATTTCTATTTTTGCAACTATAATATTGAAATAATTATAGCGCTATTACAGAAATCAGATGACTGGAAGAAATATTGCCTAATGAAAAATAAAACCGAAAAGGGTTCTCGTCTAGCCTACAAGACGAATACCCACAATTTCAATCCCGAATATTTATAAAATCTACCTAAGTCGTTTTGTTATTTACGCTTCAAAATGGATTGTTAATGAGCCTAAAGACGAATATCACACGTGTACTAACTAGCGCGTATTTTGCCGAACGCCGACACTGTTTCCCGAACACGTGTTCGATTTGCAAACAACTTTCTCCATATTGCCATTCTACGGGTTTCGACCACGTTTCGACTGATGTTTCATAGAGCGGATTTTTAAATTTTGGCAACTCCGCTTCTCTCTGTCTCCCTCTTTACGTTGCAAATTTGCTAAAGCGGCGAATCGCTGTGGGGATGAGTCACTCGTGAAGTAAAAGGGATTTTGGTTAGTAGAAATAACTAAAAATTAAGCAATGTAGAGACGGTTGATTTGAGGGCTTCTTGATTTACATTGGTTACTTAAATAGTGCCAAAATGTACGTTTCACGAAAAACGCTAATACATCTATACATATTACAGAAGTGTCGGATATGCCTCCTATCACCTTCAACTTGCTATAAAAGTATCCTGAAAAAAATGGTTTTTCGTTAAGCGGAAAATCTGGTCATTTTATTGAAGGGGACTATTGCTTGTAGGAGAGTTTGCAAGCAGATTGTATATAAATAACAGTAAAAACCTATATGCGCTTTTCTAGTGCTGTACACTCCGCGCTATTGTGGTCTTTAAATTTATGAACTAGAGTTGTAACTGTTTAATGTTTTTCGAAAGTTTTCAAAGATATTTGAAAATGTGGGTTGAGCCATGAGTGCAGCTTTTTAGACACTTATTAAACTTTACTGCTTCAAATGAAATTTTTCAAGGAGCACTACGGCGGCATATCAGATTCCAGCTTTTTCAAGCTCGCTGCTTTTATTGGGACCGCGGCAACAATATCAGAACCAATAAAACTTCTTATTTGACTAAAAAAGCGATTTGTTTTGATATATCCCGTCTTAATATGCATTGTGGGATGAATTTGCCATCTCATATCCTCTCCGGCGAGGATTTCTGATATGAGGATAAAAAAAATGCCATCAATCACCGTACATGATGTGCCACTGTGAATATTTCGGGATTACCGTTCTGGACCATTTGTCTGATTAAAATCGAAAAAAATACTAAAAGCCCCGTACTTATCATAACCTCCCCCCCCCCGCAGATATTGTATTCGGCTTGATGGAATCTAGAAGCGAAACGTCACTCGGTCCTAATAAATTATTTTCGAGGTACTTTAGCCGAACCGAAATCGGCGAAGTTGCTAATCTTCCGCTCGGGAGTCCCGTCCGCCCTTCGCCGTTTAAAATTTTATTAAAAACGATTACGTCGATAATTATTTAATCATTACGAATCTCCCGGAGTGCGCCGTAAACATTAAACTTCACTGACGTTCATTAGCAAATATTATTTTCGTTACTTCGGCGACGCGCTCCCTCTCAAAGGAGCCTTTCCCGATTTAACGGGCTAAATACGACACAGAGAGCTTCACATAGGTACATAAGCACGCCAGTCACGTTTAAATTATTGTTAATTTCAATTCGATCTCGCCAAACAACGGCGTTTGCTTCTATTTACCTTTGTACGTGTGTATGTGTATGTCTGCCTCGAAATGAGATGTATAATATTAACATACGAAACTGAAAATTACCACGTGAAACGTACTATTATTCGAGATTTAATCGCGGGTAATATTTTTTTTTAATTCGAATTAAAATCAACAGGTGATTAACAGGGAAGTAAATAAGGAGCGTTTCGTTCCAGGGATCTGTTTTAATTTCCCGGCGCTCCCCCGCCAATTAATGATAATTTAATGAGGGTTAAAGGAGAATTTAAAAAAATTGCATGGATGGTAAATAGGTACAGCAAAAGAGTAAGAGTTTAATACGAAGCACTTAAAATAACTACACAGATTTAGTTTGCTGGCGAGCCATAAAACCGATAATTTCGTTGGTAGAACTGTCATAAATGACAACAGGGGAATGTACAGTTTATGTTCATAACTGAGGATCGGATTTTATGCGAATTGCACGTATCGTAACACGTAGTATGAATGTAGTATACAGTAAACACATGATAATTGAATTTCAGTTCTTCCAGGAGCTTTTTATTAGGTTATGAACGTAGGATTTTTAAACCCTACACTTAAGATGAGGTGCATAAAACAAGATTAAATTCAGAAGTAGTATTTGCCTCATGTCGTAATCTGTTGAAAAGCAAAATGAAGTCAGTTATTAAATTTGTAGTAATGGAAACCTTATTTTCGAGACTCGTGAACAACTGGAAATAAGCATATTTCAAAACTGTCGGAAATTATGACTTGTAATAACAATGGAATTCATGATCACAGAGCACCAGGGTTTCTTCAGGGTCTGCTCGCTTCACAAAGTAAATCTTACTTTCTGAAAATGCAGAAAAATTGCATGACGGCATCAAGAGTGTTATGCAGTCACACCGCGTTCTTCGAGGACATATATCTCGGTTTATCTATTATAACAACGAATTTGCAGAGTTGGACAGATGGAGTGATATAACGGCGAATTTGGGGCGCATTCGCCAAAGTTTCGGAAAATATACTTGCGGCTTAGTCGCAGTGGCGGACGTCTGATTTTGTTTTGTTTGTGTGTAATAAGTAAAGACCGGATTTATATGCACAAAATTTTGCCAAAATATGCGCATATATATGCAAAAAAAATATGTCAAAATATGCCTAAATTTTAAGAAATATGCAAAAATTTAAAAAAATCGTGCACACTTTTACACAGTAGTATAAAAATAGAAACAGGTATAGAGTATGAAAATAACATCGTTTTAAGAAAAAGTAGGCATTTTATAATTAAAAATTATATCTATAATATATATCTGTAAGTTATATTTTGTATTTTACTTAAAATATAACCTTATGTACAGATATATCTATGTATTACAATCATAGGTACAAAAATACCACAAGTAGATACAATACATGATTCTATATTAAAATATCAGGTAGCTATTTCATAGCATTTTAGTAATGTTTTAAAATCAGAGTTTTTTGCAAAATATTTGACCACTTTTTAGTTACAATATTTCCGATATTTCCAGGTAGGTACTTTCAAGATATTATTTTCGAAATCTTTTATTACCTTAATAGACTCCATTATTGGCATATTGGGTTTATCTAAGTCATTAATTGTAAATTCCTTAGAAAATGCAGCATTATGAGGAATTTGCTCGAAATATACAAAAATTAGAAAAATGGTCAGAATATGCAAGGCACATATGCAATATGCAAATGCATACAAATCCGGTCTTTAGTAATAAGAATATAAATATATTCTATAGATTCTATAGATATATTCTATAAAATAATATGAAACTAAAATTAAAGAAGTGTTTTTCATTAAACAAAACTTATCCGCCATAATCGCCTTTGATAGTTTTTATCGCCATCTGACCCGATATGTACGAAAGTTCTGTTATTTTGATTTAATTTCACTTTACGCAAGTTTCATAATTTGTAACATATCGAGTGAAGTGTCGTTATAAAGAGCATGGTTTTGTAGTAAATGTCGATAATCATTTCTATTTTTGATGCGTATTTTAACCATTTTCATTACAAATTTTGTTCAAGAGTGATGATGGAGTGGATAATTGTTCTCCTCATTAGTATACTCGCTGAAAGTCAAGGAAATGTCAAGGGTAAGTGTGGTTGTTTTCAATGTGGTATTAATTTAGTAATCTTAGTATCAATTAGTAATCAACTATAAAGCTCGATGGTTTCGGCATATTTTACACAAATAACAAACAAATCGAAATACAATAGAACCTCTGCCACTATAATTGACATGGTTTATTAATATTTCAAATATTTGACGGCGTTTTTCATAGCTATCACGATATATCTACTCGTGAATTCAAGAATAGTCAAAATTTTTACTTGATTCCTGAATTAACTACACATCAACCCATTAACAATCCGCTATAGTAAAAATTATGATACACTTCCATGAGGCAATGTTCCTCGGTATACTATGTCCAGCCACAATTGGAACACATAAAAAACACTTAATGGCTTTTTACGGAGTGAAGAGCGATGCCGCCTTGTCCTCCATGGGCGTATCATTACGGATAATAACTCTAACAATGAATTCACTTCCAAATCGCACAAACAAATGGCACACACATTCACACACCACTGCTTTCTCGAATATAAGTGCGGAAGAAGACATCGCACGTGGCCGCTGTGTTAGGGTCCAGTGGACCATCCAGTATCTGTAGAGTCTCGCGTACTTCCTCGTACACGATTTCACTGATCGACTGTACACCTGCATCTTAGAAGAAGAAGAAAATACAAACGAAGTGCCGCTGTCGTAAAAAAAAATTGCGGTCCAATGGATCCTCTAGTTGTTTATCTGTACATATCCATACATTCACATATACGATTTCACTTGGGCAACTGAACACCTGCATTTTAAAAATACCAGTTCGTTTCTGAATAAGCAAAAAGATAAGTCCCATGGTTTTGTATAGAGACAACGGGCTCTTTTCGAATGTCCTCGGCAAATTCAGATTTTATTAAGTGTTCCAATTGCTACTGGTTGGAGTATAGGTTCATTAATAGATCGTGACGATTGATTCCGGAATAATAAAACACTAAACTTAATGTAGTAGAGAGGGAAATGGAGAGGACATTTCGTACCTTCACAAACAATCCGTAAAATATTTGATCAACTGAACGAGTCGCTAAGTAAACCTAATAAATGCATAAGACTACCTTCGACCGTAACCATCCATTCCGGCGAAATTCTTGACAATACTAGCCTGCAAATCCGACAGTTCGTTAATCCCTTAAGCGTTTTGTTTCCACTTCTAATTGATATGAAAGCGCAACCGGAGTGTTATTTAGGTGTTCTTTGTTCGTTCCCTGTTCCCGCTCATCGAATTTAATTTTAAACAGAACGAGAATGATCACGAGGGGGTGAACACAGTTGTCTTCTTTAAATTTACTCGACCCGTCGAATGGACCCAAATTTTGACACATTAAGACTTTATTTTAGGCGGATCGAATAGGTGACCACAGTTCTTAATTAGAAATTAACCTTAATTTGCCCTGGAAAATAGTAAAGTGTCATTAAAACAGATTAAATATGAAATTTAATTATGAATGATTCTTTCGTGGCAAGATTTTAAAACAAACCAAATTTACCATGTACCGCGGAAAATATTAAATTTAATTATTAATAATCTTGTCGCTTCATACTTTAAGAGCTTTAAAGTTCGTGCACAGCTGCCTTTCAGTGTTAACATGTTCTAATCCCACAAATATCGTTCCTACATAAATACGGTATGTTAATATCCTATTAACATTATGACGGGAAAGTTAATTCTCCATGTAAACATACGAATTAGATCCTTTGGATCTTCTATAACAAGTGTTAATTCATTATTTATCTGCGAAAATGTAAATTAAGTTTATATGTACTACTTTTCATTACGTTCGAAAGTCTCATGTTACGTACTTACGAAAAACAACGTTACCGATTATTCCAAGTTTAAACGGATGCTCTACATTTTGTGAAATCTTATAATTGAAATTTTTACTCGTCGCGACCTGCTTAAAATGTGAGCATTGAACGCAAAGAAAACGTAGGAAAAGAAAGCCGAGACCTGAACACTTTCTCCTTTATTTGGAGTAATGTTCTCCTCGGCAGACAAATATGTATGTACACCCCTATTTAATATCCGCCATATATTTTCCATTATACCGGGGCCAGGTGATCCCGCCGGCCACTTTAAAAGATTTATTCCCCTCGATTGCACAAAGAGCTTTGAGAGTGCACAGCTGCTCGGACTCGCCGAAAGACATAGTTCTCGTCGTGTATTCCGACTAAGGTTTTTTTTAATTGCACTCCGGGTTAATAGGATGTGTATCCTACGGACGTTCCTTGGCGCCTCAAAAATCTTCCGCTGCACGAGAGGAAATATGCGATCGTATAATACAAAGTACGTTCAGAATTATTCTACTCACGATACGTCCGACGGTCTCACCCAATACAGTAGGGGAGCCCAAGAGGGGATTTTTGGATTTACTCGAGCGCGTCAAGGGAGGATACGTTATATATTGATAACTACCTCCAGCCAGTATGAGCCATTAATATGGGAGGGTTCGCCAAGGGGAACCCGTCAGATTAGTAAAAAAAAATCGATTATCTGAAATACTCGAGCGCTTCAAATTAAGGTAAGGGGGGTTAATTACTAACTAACAAGTGTCCACTTTGCTAATCTGACGATTTGAGCGTAACCTAAGGGAGTGGGAGGGTAACAAAGTTGCAACAATAACGATGTGTGGATATACTCGAGCGTGGTCTCTTTTTTTTATTCTAGAGGTAATTATACCATAATAACAGAAAAAATATAATCTGACGATTTTCGCAAGCCGAAAGTAGTCAAAATCGTTAATTAAGAGCGTGCAGCTATGGTAAAACATGTATTTCCCACTCCACGCCTCTATGTCCTTTTCGCTTTTCTTCTATCTCTGTCTGTCTCGCACCCAGGGTCGGATTATCGCCCCTAGGCAATTCTCGGGGCCCCATTTTCTTTACCGTTTTCTTACCTTTTAAAATACATTTTTTCTATTACGCCTTATGGGTTAGCTTACCATGGCAACTGTTGCTACACATTTTTCTTAAATTATTTCGGAGGTGACACTTCACTCTAATTTAAATTTGATGCCCTCTGTCAGAGCGTATGACAATGACAGTTTGTGAACCAATTAGAAGAGCAAGCATAAGAGGCGTGTTCGTGAAAGCCTGAGAGAAGGGAAAAGCAAGGTTATGCTGTTTTGTCGTAATCGCTTCTGATTGGTTAACAAATTGTCAATGTCATACTTTTATTCAAGTACTTTTATTTCAAAAAAATTATTTTTAAATCGTCAGATTAACGATACCCCTTAAAAGAATCGTCAGATTTTTGATCAGCGTGGCTGGGATATCATGATGAAGCTTCAATATGCTAATCTGACGCGCTCGAGTATTTCGAGATGGCGATTTTTTTTACATTTTCAAAAATTCGCTGCGAGCTTTCGTCACTTCTAAATCATCAGATTAAGAAATTGGAGCATCTTTAGTTAATTATCTTATGGTTATTATTATGAGTTAATTATTTTTTTTCGATTTTCATCCCTTCCGCATAGCCACCCCCACCACGCAAATCGTCAGATTATTATATATTTCATATCAGAGACATGGTGGGACATGAAAAATATTATAATCTGACGCGCTTCACTATTTCCATGTCATTGTTTTTTTTTTACAATTTTGAAAATCTGTAGACACTTCACGCTAAAAGTGAAAACATTATAGGACCATTTACTCTTCCTATAATCTAATCTACCAATTCTAATAGGTCTCCGCGACGCTCGAGTAAATCCACATTTAGCATCATGGGCTCCCCTACTAATAAAAATCCGTCATCGATATTATCGTTCACGATTTGTAAATGGTTACTCATTGACAACTTGTGTTCACAACACCCATTTCGACGTGGAATACGTTTCTGGTTTTAAAATCGAATGATTTCAACAAGCGGTAAGTTTGATGGAAATGATGTTCATAATGCGTTTTCTGTATAAAGTTTTAAAATGACGAATTGATGCAGAGTCAACAAGAACCCATCGCTAAGAAGTTTGGTTTAATCACGTTATCCCCTTTAACGTCAAAATTGACTGATTTTGACGACCGAAGGTTGTCCAGCTTCTCTAAGTTGGCCATGGCAATGTAACCAAATGAAAACACCAAGTCTTCACCCACTGCTCTATTCAAAGTTGAGCAACCGGTTTCGGCTTCATTGAAGCCATCCTCAGGCTCGCACTACATGAATGAGGAGCATTAGATCACAGAAGGTAAGTGCCTTACAAAAGTGAGTATTGTGAGTATTGTTTTTTGTAAGGCACTCACCTTCTGTGATCTAATGCTCCTCATTCATGTAGTGCGAGCCTGAGGATGGCTTCGATGAAGCCGAAACCGGTCGCTCAACTTTGAATAAAGCAGTTGGTGAAGACTTGGTGTTTTCATTTGGTTACATTGACTGAATTTGACTTGAATTGAGAAATCACTCATTAAGGGAAATTTTAAATTAATTAAAACACAATTAAGAAATAAACTAGGAAAAGCAATGACAGAGGAGAACAGCATGACATTACTTTTGCAATAACTGTGCTGATTGGGCTATCCACATTAGTAGTTCTCTCATTAGGACGCCCTACAGTTTATTTGCAATTTTTAAACATTTATACTGCCATTTATATCTTGTATTAAAAAATCCTGTTAATTATTTAATTAATCAAAACTGAATTTTCATTATGGTAATACTTAATACAACTAATTTTGCCTTAATGGGTCAATAACTTTAATTTAATTTCCTTTTAAATACAGTATCATTTCGACAAACTGGAATTGACCATTAATACAGATGTTTAATTCCCTAGTGTCCAAAGTTACAGTTACTGCATTCTATAAAATTGGTTATGACTGGAATGATTAAATGAGGAATGTGTTGGAAAATGCCCAAAATAAATCCATAGTTTTATAGATCTTTTGATTGGAAGAACTCAAATTCAGGAAATAAATTGCATAATGAAAATCCAGAGATGTCGACGCAGATTTTGGATTTTTTTCGTATTATTTAGTGTTTGAATTTGTGTCTTTCTTGACTTTTATGATTTTGATCAGATTTCTCGGTTGCCCTACAAATCTGACCTCCAGTGATAATTCTAGTGAATCCAGTAATAAAATTAGGAATTTGGGTGACGCTGTTAACAGATAAAAATGTTAAAGGGGATAACAGATGTAGCAGCAATTTATAGGTTCCATTTACCGACAGTAAATTACAGTCCTAGGGTGTTTGCATATATTTTCGTACGAGAAAGTGCATTACGTTGTTGCATGACAGTATAAATTGGAAGTGTAACGATGGAAGTGACGAAAAACGCATCCCACATTAGTATCACTTTATGAAAACATAACTTTTTCGTATTAAATCAATCTAAACGCCTTGAAGAAACAACCACCTAATAAGTACTAGCAGTACATTTCTATATGATTCCTTAATATCGTATTTATTGCCTCCGATCCCGTGCCTGTGCCGGCCATTTCCGACCTTTCGTTCCCGTCCGTTTTTCTGGACCTGGACCCTTTCCTGGACCGAGGTCCTCTTACAACACACGCGATAGTCCGACGACTACCACAACGACACACGGTACTACCGCGTTCTTCGCGCTGTCCGAGGAAAGCGTTTCCGGCGATAACGTCGTGCTCTGTTTCACAGTAATCGGCGTCGGACGGTACTCGTTCGGACAGGGTAGATCGTTCTCGGGGATCGATAGCAGGCTTTTCCTGTCGTGGAGGGATATCTCGTTCTGCAGGTCTGGCTCCTCTGCTAGTATCCTTCCGGGACCTGCAAAACAAGGGAGATAAGCGTGAGATCGGAAGTGGCGATTTTGAGTTTTAAGAAGGGAGGAGAATGGATACAACAGTATTTACAATTGCGGTTTAAGGGAGGAATATAGGACATAATCCTAAACGAAGACGTTGTTAATGTTAACATTAAGAATAATGTTAGACGAATTGACAGGAGCCCTCGAAGCTACAAAAAAGCATTGGGGTTAGACTGTATCAATAATAACCCCCGGACAATCACCCACCGGGCACTTACCCTCCGGACATTTACCCCTCCATACCAAATACCCCCCATCCGGACATACTCCCCCATGAAATCATGCAGAAAAAAATACCAAAATTTGGAAATAATGCCCAGTGGAAGCAAACAGAAAAAGTACAAAAAATTGTATTTGAAGTTTATTGAGAATTTACTCCTTACACTCCTTTCTTTTCAACGGGAGGTAAGTGTCTGGGGGTGAATGTCTCGGGGGTTATTGTCCTAGAACCGCATCAATGCAGATTGTGGAAATATGGAGGTATAATGTTACATTTAAGCAGTGTTGTTAAAATTACTTCACAGTAAGTAATTAATTACAATTACAATTACAAAATATGCGATTGTAATTGCAATTACAATTACAATTACATTTGCTTTTGAAATAGGATCAGGTAGAAAGAATTTGTTTATCATTTGAAGGCAAAAAGTATTTTTGAACTTCACTCATGAAGAGTTCTCCAACTGTAACACAGTTTCCTTTATCTGTATCAGAATTGATCCAGTTCGGTTTAAACTGTGGTAACGAACAAGTTGCAAAAGTGTATCGTCTGCTGGATGACTGACTGAAATCTAGAATATGTGAAAGTCGTTTTTAACATTTAATATAATTTAATTCCGGAGCTCTACACAAAATTTAAAATTACAAAATTTTTGTTCGTTATGAATTAACTGAAAAATGGTTGGCAAAACATAACCTAGATACAACTGGCTTTCTCCCTGAAAGTATCAACAGCTGAAGCCAATGGTTTCATAACAATAAAATATTCTTGCAAAAACTCTAATTCAGTAGATTTTAGTTTGTGTTGTAAAAAATGTTGTAAACAACCATCCCCAAAAAATCATACGAAATGAGCCGTTTCCTAGAAACACGACCCTAATAGGATAGTTAAAGATAATCGTTAATGCTAATCACTGGTTGTAACAGGGATAGAGTTGCGTTAAAGAAACCAGGTAGTCAGAACCCACAATAAGCAACTTTAAGCTACTTACATATTACCTACTAAAAATATTAAAAGCACTTTTGTAAAATGTAATTCTGAAAAGTAATTGAAAATGTAATTGTAATTGTACCGAAACGAGTAATTGAATTACTAGTCAATTACAATTGGAAATTTTCGTTTCAAGCAATGGAGAGCAGGTGATTAAACATTTTGGACTGTGCTCAACTTTGGTAGCAACTCTTCCACTGATTTGTTACGTTTCTCCTCGTATTCAGCGTGATGCAACTGTTGCGTCGTTTCGAGTAATATGCGTGCATCTCTCGCAGATTCTCCGCGTGTCGCTTTTCATCGGAAAATTCGCCGTCCGTCCGTCCGTCCACAAAGTTGGAATTTCCGCGCCGTGAATGGCGGCACAAAAACCGCAATTCCAGCTCGCGTATGTGTGTGTGTACCCTTCATTGCCGAGCAAAGCGTTATACTTACCGGGACAAACCGCGTCACGGGTGATTTCTGTCGCAGATATCGCCCTGTCATCGCTCTGGCTGCACTGGATCTTCCGCAACGAGGCTTTCAGGCTCTGGTTGATGGACTGCTGGTAAAGAATGTAGACCCATTCGAGGCGACAGTCGCACCGGAAGTTGTTGCCTGCAACGGATAAGCGACGTTTTATTATTGTGTTGCACAGAACTGGGCGTGGGATTGATTCGGGGAGATAAGAGGCGTCGAAACTACCCTTCGACGGCTTCGTTTCTCGTAATATCTCACAACAAAATATTTAAGGGTTGGCCCATAATAAAACGTTAAAATCTGAAATCAATTCGTACAAACTTAAAGCAAGTTAATTTGATGAAAGCTCCAAATTAGGAAGTGCAATCTTGGCATTCCTAAAAATGGTAAAATTGTTCAAAAATCATTAACCACCAAAGTACGATTATTGAAGTGCTATATCCAGTATTTAATATGAATAAAATCTATTTAATAACGAAAGTATTCTCATACAACATCCAGAATTTATTTCTACCATATCGAGTGTGGTATTAAATTGAAGAGCTCATAAAGACGATTTCGAGGGGTATATATTTTGCAAATTTCATCTACTAACGTAATGAATATAGTACATTTTAGATGCGATTTACAGTAAATATTAAATCTGATTTATTTAATATAAAATTAACTCGGAACTCTATCGAATGAGGTATCGTTTTAAAGCGCTCAAAAAGCCGATTTTTCTGAACACACTTTTGTTATTAAAAATGTTTGTTTGCTCTAGTTGTTACTACATTTATATAAGGTTACAATATATATTTATCCAATCGGATTCTTATGCTACCTATGCACCATCCCTTTCTTATCGTAATCCGATAAGCCGGTAATGGGTTTCGGTGCAGTTTACATCCGAGCATCTGAATCATCCAAAATCAGGAGACTGTGAATTATGGCTCTACCGTCGCATTCTAAAAATTTCATGGTTGGATTATATTGCCACAGAGGAGCTGCTTCATAGAATGAACAAAGAAACAGAAATCCTGTATCAAGTGAAGGAGCCTAAAACCTTGGCCACATCATGAGAAATCCTGAAAGATTTCTGCTTCCACAGTTTATACTTCAAGGCAGGAGTGTAGGAAGAAGTTGAAGGAAGTTGTAAGGAAGAAGAAGAATCTCATGGTTGATAAATCTCCGAATATGGTTTGATACATCAACTGTGGGCTTATTCCTTGCCCCAGTGGATAAAGTGCGTCCCACTCGCCAACACCCGTAACGAATATAGCCATCAACACAAGAGGAATCTTCGTTCCTGTGATACCCTCTTAGGCAATACGAAGGCAAATAATTGGAATTCACTAGAGAATGTGGAGTTTTCTCCAAAGTTTCTAAGTATCGACGGATAAGCCCCAAAAGCAGAAGACTTAATAAATGTGTTACACTTCAATCATCTTTGTGAAACATGTCATCACGTTCAACATTAACTACTTTGTATACGAAATATGAAACATTACCCCATTACCAAAGACATACTTTTAATATCCACTTTAGGATCCCTTTGAGCTTTAAATTATTTTTGTGTGCCCCAGTACAGAGAAAAGATTAGTAGACGGCCCGGATCAAATTCTGAACAAATATAGGGATTGGGACAGAGACCGGTCAGTAATTGATGCGAGGGGAAAGTTTTAAAACAAAGTTTGTCGCAAAAGTTACAGCGGAAAAGTTTTATGGTTTGATGGGTATTAAATGAATTGGCATTAGGGTACTTTCAGTTGACAAAATAGATTTGGGAAGACAGAGGGAAGTTACGGAAATGAGGTTATTGTGGGGGTGCTTGCGGGGAAAAAATGGGGCACAATTTCGTTGGATTCGCAGGAGTCGGTCGAGTATTTTGCTGGGGAATTATTAAATAGAGGAAGAGAAATGGGATTTTCCGATCGGGTTATGGGATCGACATAGAACGTAGTGCATGGATTCAGGTCGTAAATGCGGTAAAGCAACACGTTTCCATTTGAAACAATTGTAACGCGCTTTGTGCGGTTACTTGGGGCGATTTGGACGAATTTCGGGAGTTCGGAAAAGGGTTTTAAGAGTCGGTTTTACGGTTTTGCTCGGGCGCCAGATTTTTAAGGGTTTTCTCCCTCGGGAATTAACCTGGGTAATTTACGAACTCAGTAGATTACCAGATTTGTCTGTAGAAATGAAACACACACTCAAAACTAGAAAATCCTAAATTAATTTATTCCCAAACGGCAGTGAAAACAATTCGTACGACTAACACCTCTTGGCGCTAGGTCGTCGAACGGAGATCGGGCAAAAACTTATTTACAAGTATTTATGTGTTTCAAAAAGGAAACACACAAATGCGAGAATGTATAATTATCACAGTTGGAGAGAAATAAAATTTTATTCTAAATGAAATCGGAAAGGTTGAAAATTATGCGGCGAAACGAAAAATGCGGAAATGGAAAATTACAATACTCTGCGAACAATAAAATTAAGATTCGAAATATGAAAAACGCTCTAAGTATTGAAAATAGGAAAATTGAAAATTATCCTAACAATTTCACAATGAAAGAGAAATAGCTAGATACGGAGACGATAGGAAAACGTGCAGTGTCTAATATTCGGTAAAACGGTCGTTTACATTAGGAGAGAGTGGGAGCGAAAGAGCGAGCGGAAGATTGTGGTGAATTCATTTTTCCCTACAACGACGGGAAAAATTAACTCGTCGCGGTTCTGAGAGACGGGTGTTGTCACGGTAAACGGTTCGAAATACTAGCTAACATATAGGGGCGGAATAGCAAAACATTTACTATTAGCAGTCGGTAATGGACAATTACATAACAGATAACAAATAGTTCGGTCGGTATACAATATGACGGCGGTGACGCTCACAATTACATTTATCGGTCGGTAATAAATAATTCGGTCGGTTTGAGTTAACGGTCGGTAACGATCAGAGGTACATATAATTCGGTCGGCGGTACGCTCACAATCGGACGGTAGTAAAAAATTCGGTCGGTTTGATCAGACGGTCGGTAACGTTCACAATTATTACAAATATGACAATTACATATATCGGTCGGTGGGACAGAAACACAACGGATAAATCCTAATAACGAACGGCTTGTCACAGACAAGTAATGGCTCTCACCTTAGATTAACTCGGGCAGAGAACACCGGAGGGGGCGAGTGGCTTGTATAAATTTAGTCTTGATATTTAAACGATGGTAGATTGAACATTGCCCGATCGGCCGCCATCTATTTGAGATAGGTTCGATTTTATGATTAATTGTGCGGTGGGTGGTCTACTCTCAACTCTCAACTCTAAATGGGCTTCATTACACAATAGTCAGTACCAATACTAGTGATTATTGATTGGCATTATGACTGTTGCATTATAATTCATTGTGTAATGGACGAAAAAATTGCAAACCGACGATTTTCGATTTAAATGGAAATATCGAGTTTATTCCATACCGCATTGTAACATATGTTTAACATTTTGCTACAATACTGAAATTTCAAAATTTGGGTCGCAAAACAAAATGGATCTTTGATCCACATTCGCTTTAATTAATTAAATACTTCGACGCAATCACCACTTTTTTGGTAAAAATACTGTTTTCCTTACCTCACGAAATCCCACGCACTCACCATTCCTCTTCTCATAATATGTCGAAATAATATCACTTCTAGGTAAAAAACCTCGTACGTGTTGCTGTTCTTTTATTAAAAATTTCTGCACAAAATGGGCATGACAAAAGGGCAAAAGTACCTTGTATGTAAGTGTAGGTTTGTCCAATTAATGTTAATTTGGATTTGGACTGCGGATGGGTCTCCGTTAACTGGAAAAATATTTCCAGAATCTTAATCGACAAACTTGTATCTTTTGTTTGTGGTGAAAAGGCATTGAAAATTCCTGGCTTCCAGTTCCAACAGAATTAGCTTACAAATCAATGAATTTTCAGGGGGTTCGCAAAAGAATATAAGGCCCAATTCAGATTTGCCAAATTACAAACACTGCGTTTGAATTGTTTGATTTTATTTTCAATTTATTTAACGTCCAAGTAACGTTCAGTCAATTTTTTTGTTTATCAATGTAACATGAAATCTTACGTTTTTCGAATAATTAATGTGTAAATTTTAATAAATAGCTCAAAATTATACATAATGATTAAAAAAAAAATCGGATTCGAGGTTTTTTCGTTATTTGCAAAAACAGGTATTTTGACGTGAAAATTTTTGATTGAAAATTAGGGTGCTTTTTGGATATTAAGTCAAAATAAGGTGAAAAAATGAATATATTAAATTAACAAAAATACTCTATGTTTGTGACATAAAAAGGTAAGTTTTCTCCAAATTTCGTGAAAAAATAATTTTTTTTGCAAAAGATAAAAATATAGAACCAAAATCTTGGTTATTGGAATTTTTCACATAAATTTTGAGGTTATGTGAAAAAAGTGTTGATACAAAAGTTGTAGATCTTTTTATTACCTACAACTTTGCCCTTTAACTTTTTTTCATAGGACTTGCAGTTTTGCCGGAAATCAAGATTTTTTACCCTTAAAAATTCAAGATTTTTTAAGAAAATCTTTTAAGAAAATTTTTCAAGAAAATCAAGATTTTTTACCCTCTCCCCCTTCCCGACCTCAGATCGCTCGTAATTTATTTTTCCTTTTATTTTTGTCATATTCTCTACCCTTTCCAATGGGTTTCATTCTACTATAATTTTCTTGCACTTTTTACCATTTTCAAAATTATCGACACTGGTCTATAAATGTGAAGCAATTATAAGGGAATTGCATAAAAATGCATTTCCTCTGCGAATTCGCCAAAATATAGAAACCATTGGGAAACAGGAAGAGCGCTTAGAAACATGTCAGGCTTGAGTAGCAGGAGATATTTGTTATTATCTCGTCATAAATTAAAATTATATTGATTTTCATACGTTATTATTACTTTGTGTACGTTTATGGATAGGCATGATTTTCATGATAGTTATTGAATATTTTCGTGAAGATTGAAAATTCGTATCATCCGAGTCGATCGAAGGGACGTCCGGACGCGACGTCGAAATTAAAATTAAACGTGAACGAGGATTCGCAAAAATCCCCCCCGGCCGGAATAATAATCCTCGCAGTCTATCGTCATATCAGCGCCGAAATTAATGACGTATAAAAACAAATCCAGTTTGTGCAGTGGAACGGCAAGACCAGCCACAGACAATAATTTCCGAAGTGGGGTGGCTGTTAACGCCCATTTTATCACGCGATTTCACCTAGCGGGACCCTCTTCCTCTCCCACTCGCGAAATTAATGTCCCAATGAAGTCACGGCAACGCCCAGGAAGCCACTCTACTGCTGAATTTAATAATTTTCACCCCTCAGATGTGTATATTTGGGTGTGTATTTATATATATATGGTTTGGAGGATTAAATTTGAATTTTATTCAATATTCGGATCGCGTACTGCGAAGATGGCTAATTTTTTCCGGAAATTTTTTACCCCAGATGCTTCCCTTAGAATTATTGCGCTTCGACGTCGCCATTTTTGATCAATTTCGATGAACATCACATGACTGCCAATACGATTCTGGTTGTAATTTCAATGCTCCTTCGACCAAGCGCGATTTTCAAAATTTTCGTCTATAATCACTGCCAAAGAGAGTAATCAACAAAAAATCATTTACTTTTTCATGATGCACCTTCAAAATAGTTGACTCGAGGGTGGAGTGGTCTAATTAATGCGTTATCAAACATAAAACCTTCATTAGACTACTTGCTTCAATTATCCAAAATTTTGTAATAACACCAATTAACTAATTACCAAAATTACATTTCAATTTAATTAATGGTGAAAGACGCAGAAATGTTACACGTTAGCTCAAATTTAACGAAACTGTTTGCCGTTTTCCGTCTATTTTTGCCTGTTATCAGCTGAGTCACAAATACGTACAGTTTTTTGTCCTGAGATAAAATACTCTCTGGTGCGTCAGAATGTTCGGTAGTTATATTTTAGTTGTGCGTTGAACTCATTGGGAAATGAATCGGTTTACATTATGGAGGTGTCGTGTTAGTAACTGCTTTAAAATTTCGGTGATGGTGTTGGGGGTTGTTGAAATTACCATGGTGAAAAAGGTGATTTTTGAACTAATTTTAGTACAGTTTCTTGCGTTTTAATGTACTAGTTGAATTGTATTTGTTGTTATTGTTTCAGGTGTGGTGTAGTGACAGTGATGGACATGGTGGAGTCCGTAGCAGCGGTAAGGATGGAGGCGTTACCATCATGCCTACATGTCATTGTCAAAAGGTTTGTTCTCTTTTTCATCCATTTGGAAGGACAGTTTAATTTTTCGCCTATAATGCTGTGATTCAATGTTGTAATTACATTTAGTGTTGCCCACGAGACGAGACGAGACTTTGAAAAATGTCGTCTTGTCTCGCAAAAAATGTGAAAAGTCTCGTCTCGAGTCTCGTCTCGTGTCATACCTCGCGCGAGAGTCTCGCAAAAGTCTCGCAAATTTCTCGCAAAATCTCGCGATTTCGTGCATATCTTGCATTTTGCCGTTTTATTACGTCCGGTTCCTCCTTGCTCCTCAAATTGTAATCTTATCGAATCTTAGCGAAATGCTTATCAAATTTGCTTTTTCGACAAGAACTGAAATAAACCATTTATTATAGGTCGATTATAACATGAGAAGTCGGGTAGATAATCTCCAAAGGTCGGCGAATATAAAATAAATTGTCATAGAGATATTAAAATAGTATATTAAAGTATGAGTGGATATTGAGCTCTTTCAAACACGAGCGAGTTTTCTAGCACGACGGCGTAGCCGGAGTGCTCGAAATAGAGCAACTGCTTGAAAGAGCAGTTATCCACGAATATTTTACGCGATTTTTTTTTATTGGTACCATTTTTTATACCAAAACCAAATGCATACCCAATATGATTAATTTGAATGACACTCGGGACGCTTCGTGACGGCCCGTCGCACGTCGTGCGACCAATCGGCTTGTCCCGCTGCGGCCAAAAACGCTCTGTTATTGGTTGATATGGCCGTTGTTGATACGTTTCCATGGCGACTTTAAAACAAGCGCGTGCGAAAAAGCTCGATTTACGCACGCCAAAGCATGTTTAAATAGGCAAAATAGCGTACCAATAAAAAAAAACTAATAATCGTAAAGCTTAACAAAAAATTCTGTCAACAGGGATAAAATGTCAAACTTTTCTCCCGTTGCAAAAAAAAACTATTTTATCCAACATAAAAATGTTGTGAATATTTGTATATTCCCTAGGTAAGTCTTCAACTCTAGAAAGTCGCGGGTATGCGCCAAGTTACCACAATTAATTAAAAACTAACTTAATTTACAATTATTTACCTGCTGAAACTACAGCTTGGACTAGTAACAGATTCGTTAACTGTTGAAGTTTCACTAGCAGTATCCGCTTCTTGCGCTTGTTTTTGGGGTTCAGAATTATCATCAGTGCTTCCACTAGTTAATAATGAGTCTTCTGAATCTAACTGTTTATTCATGAATTATCCAGTTGTTGTAAACACAGGCTGCTCGCTATTATGCGCCTTCAAAAAAATATGTTTCAACAACATTCGCCATAATTAGAATAATTAATTAATATTACAATTTTTATCTGCGATACTTCGAGATTTTTGCGAGACTCTCGTGCGAGATTTGAGACGAGACTTTTTGAATGTCTCGTCTTGTCTCGCGAGGAAATTTTAAAGTATTGTCTCGAGAACGAGACGAGACGAGACGAGACTCTCGCAAACGAGAATATTGTGAGCATCACTAATTACAATTTTTTTTTCAGGTGAGTATTTTCGACGACAATGGCATAGAACTTCAGATAAGGGCAGATATATAGGAGGATAGCAGCTGTTTGTAAGGTTAGTAACTTTTTCAACGATTTTTGAATATCTTATTTGAATTTTTTTTTAAATTTACAATTTTTATAACTTTGTTTTTTGAACTTATTTAATTAAATAATTTTTTTTTACTTAAAAAAATATCGCTTTCATAGGAAATTTAATTCTCTACAAGAAATCTTACGGCACATATCTTCGAAAAATGCATAGTTTTTGCGCTATAGCCGAAAAATCTAAAAGTGGACAAACCTACCCAGTTCTCAAAAATGCATTTCTAAATTTAGAAGCACTTTTGGATTTTATTCCTTTAGAGGTCAATTGACCGTATGACAAAATAAAATACCTTGCACGCGTTAGTTCCTTATTAAATGACATAGTCAATAGCCTATTATCAACAGGATGCCACCGTAACATGCCATACCGGTGGACAAATTATTATTAAACTAAGTAGAGTAAATTACCAGAAACTTATATAATTTTTATAAAAATTAATAAGGTTGTTTCATCGCGTCTAATCTATTCCGAACGTCGCAATTACATATTATTATCCCCATGTAACACTCATTATCTACACAAATTTTATTAGTACCAAAATCAGCGAAGGTAAATGTTTCTTATTAATTCGTGATGCTACATTACCCAATTGAGGTTTATTAGGAAAGCATTATGACAACCTTTTAGAGTGTGTTTTGTCATAGTGATGGTTTTTAATTTTTCTGTAATAACGTACATTTTTGAAACAACTTTTCAGCTCGTTATAACTTTATCGCATAAGATCCAACTTTAAATACATTTAGTAAAATTTATAATCCCTCATAGCAAATAACGCAGGAAGATGTAATTTTCAATAATTTTAAATGAAGCTATCCAATGTGTAGTTGTAATCTCTTTTAATTATTTTATCGTTATTACGAATTTCGACAGTTTTCACAATAAATAAGAAACCGGACGAGAGCCTCACTGAATCAGCTTGCGTTACTCTATTAAAATATCCAGCATGCGTTACCTTCGCAGAAGCACTGTAAAGATTATCATTTAACATGACTTTCCAATGGCAATACTATAAAAATATCGGTTTAGTTGGAATCCCAGCGCGACTTTCCAAATAATAATTTTTCCCGATCGTAAAAACGCGCTTCCCCGACAAATTGAAAAGCTAAGCGACACTTTGCAGGCGGGAGTGAAAAGTCCCGTTCGGAACAATTGTTCTCTAAATATTATGACACGGAGTTCGACCGTAGTTTCCAGAAAATTGTGGGAGAAGGAAAACTTTCGGAACATAAACAAGCCGGGCGAATGAGCGTAAAGGTCCTGCCGTGGAGCAGACTGCGGTAATGCCGTCGCAGGACTTTTCGGGGTGTAGAATATCCGATTGTTTCGGTCGAGAAATTCGTCGTTTTTTCTTCTCCGCACTAAAGGACACGGTGAAAAATTGTTTATTTCGCGTACGTTTTCAGCGGAATTGGGGAACAAACAGCAGATGAGGTAAACGTAAAAGGTTGTGCCATTAAAATTAATTGCAGATACATCGGCGCTGTTACATATTTATGTGTGTTAACAATGTAAATACGTACGTATGACAATCCCTCTCGACAAATTATTTTCTTGCGTAAAGCGTCCCATTATCGAGTGAAACGGTGCGTCCCACCATTTTTTTTAATAGAGTACATATGGAAATAAAAGCTCATTTGTATACTTTCCATGATACCGTATTTTCTATTTATTTATCGCATCCCTGTTGTTCCGTGTCAATTAGTAATCACGGATTTAGCATAGCGTAAGCAATATTTTTAGGTCCGAAACAAAAACAAACAACATAACGTTTTATGGCATAAAAATTCGATGAAACGGCCCCGATCATCGTTTTTGCTGCATTATTCTGAGCCGATGAATGTTTGTTTTCCACGTGGATCCGCGTTACTCGTTCCGCAGATGCCCCACGTCCATTGAAAACGTCGGAAAAATCGTAAAACACGATTCTGAGGGAATAACGTCGATTTGTTGACGTTTCGATTACTCGCGACCAGGTCACGACGATTAATCGAATTGTGTCGACTTCGATGAAAATGGAGATAATGACCGAAATGGTTGCTTTTACTTTGAGGGAAGCGAGTCAGATTCTTGTTGATTGTTTCATGTCCTTTTATGTAGGAACTATGCTAATGTAGTACCTGTTGGTATCAGTTATCATCGTTGATTTCAAATAAGAGTATATTATTATACTAGTTTAATAAGCCGGAGTATTGTCACACGAGAGTTGTAAAGCACGACGAGCGAAGCGAGGAGTGCTTTAATAGAACGAGTTGACAATACGTCTTATTAAACGTGTGTAATATACTATTTTATCTACTTTGCTTTATTACTTCATTAAATTGTGGCTGTTCAAGTTCTGGTATTACACTAGGGAATTTTGCTTGGGTTGGTCTCACTGACGTCACTGACATGGACGTTTCATATTTGAATTTGAAAATCTAGTAGCCCTAGGACAAATTCAATAACTACGCTCTTACTTACGTGCGAGAAATGGAAGACAAAACTGTAGAACTGACCTGTACACCGTATTTTCAGGAGAAAAGCAAGACAAAAAAGTCTTCGACGCTCTGGACATCGTACTGTAGCATGCTGGGAGCATGTCTAAATGCTTATACGAACGCAGATATATCGAAGTTTTCACGATTGCATGCTTTTCTCAAACGGCAGTCTCAAAGATATCAGCCTAAAAAATCAAAAATATTGGATATTGCCGAAATAAATCAGTTTTTAAGTCAAGGCGACGATCTTCATTATTTGGCAATTAAAGTAAGTTTGTTTTTTTAATAATCATGATTCATTTGTTACCTGCTTGTATTGTTTTCGTTCAGGTTATACTCATAATGGGATATACTTATTACTTACGGGCTTCATCTTATTAAGAAATATGTCAGCCTTCGCCCAATCGATATAGCTTCAAAACGCCTTTTTCTCACATACCGAAACGGCCGATGCATCACTAGCCCTATAGGGATTAATAAGATTAGCCAAGTGTCACGCATAATTGCTACGTTTCTGAATCTTGCTAATCAGGATCAGTACACGGGGCACTGCTTCCGTAGGTCCAGTGCATCAAATTTGGCCAATAATGGAGCAGATTTAATTACTATAAAAAACCATGGGGCCTGGAAGTCTTGAGCAATAGCAGAGGGGTACATTGATACTTCGTTAACAAGGATACGACGTGTGACGGATATGCTGAGATCATCGACATCCACTTCTACTTCCGTCAATGCACAACCAATGTCCGAGCCAGAACCCCCTAAAATTGGAACTATAAACAATATCAATTCAATCACAAATGAGACCAGTTTCGAACGAAATATTCAGGTAGATACTAACTTTAATCACCCAAAATGTCTCTGGCATTAGCATAAATGCCCAAGCCACAGTAATGTCGTAGTTAAAGTTTTCACTAATTGTACATTAGCGGTAAGCCTACATTAGCTACTGATTAGTTGTTCGTCTTTTGGGTCACACCGTCTTTTGTAACTTGTAATTTGTAATGCATATTGTACTAGAATAATATAAAATTATACCAAATAATACATTTTTCATGTAAATTTTAAAGGTTATGTTTACTATAATATAACCTTGGCTGCACACGTCTCTGTGAGAGGTTGACATACCAACTTAACAAAACTAAAAAGTTACCAAAAGTAGTGTAAGAATATGAATATTATTACACTACTTTCGGTGTAAGAATGAGATCATTACTAACGCAAAATAGATAAACATTATTCAAGAAATTTTTGTATCTCGTGTCCATTCTATTAATCAAAGCTTCTTCAATAGCTCATAGTTCAAACCTGTCAAAATTCTTCTCGTATTCAACGAGGGAAGATTATACTTCATCTTCTTCTTCAGGATTTAGGAATTCTGCATGTTACTTCTCTGATATCTCTTCTTTCATGACATTGGTAAAGTCTGACTTTGGCTGGTATCTTTTTCTCGTGCATTCTCGTTTATATTAAAGATGTTTAATTTCGTCCTAAACCTCTGTTTCTAAATCTGTCCAGTTTTGTGCAACTTTTCACTCTTCGTAGAAATTTCATTTCTTGGGGTTGTATTCTACTTTCTTCTTTTTACTTTCTCATATGAGGTTAATATATCTTTATTTAGTTAATTTTATATTTATTTGCGGTTTATTATCTTTTTTTTTATTTCGTAAACATTTTTTAATGATGCTTTTAAGGCTAGAATTTTTAGTTTTATCTTTATATTTAGGTTTATTTATTTATTTAACTTTTTTTTAATTATGAATTTTTTTTCATATGTGAGAGTATTGTAATCGGGTCGATTTTTCGAAATTGAGTTATTAGCATTTCTGAACGTTTTGAGGTCCCCTGAGTCCAAAAAACATGTTTTTGGAAAAACGTCTGTATGTATGTATGTGTGTATGTATGTCTGTGTTAGGATTTTTTCAAAAACCAAAAACCACAAACGATCAAAATGTTGTGTTTAGACTTTGTACCATACCAGGACGTGAAAATAACCTTTTCATTAAAATCGGATAAAAGGGTAGTTTACTCTTGTCACTTTTCGGTTTTTTGAATTTTTCTCGAAATTCGCTCGAAGAATTTTTATTGAAACATTGAATATTTATTGTACGATTAAATAGGTATAAAAAAAGTTTTCTAACGATTTTGGCTAAATCTTCTGTGAACGGCACTTTATACTTGTCAATTTTCGGTTTTTTCAATTAATTTCGAAATTCAGTTCACGATTTTTTTTAAACTTTGAATATTTATTCTACTATTGAATATGTATAAAAAAAGTTTTCTAACGTTTTTGGCTAAATCTTCTGTGAAGGATACTTTATACTTGTCGATTTTTAGTTTTTTGTATTATTCTCGGAATTCGTTCCAAGAATTCTTTTTAAACTTTGAAAATTTATTGTGCAATTAAATATGTTTAAAAACGTTTGTAACGTTTTCGGCTAAATCTTCTGTGAAGAGCCCTTTATACTTGTGGTTTTTCGGTTTTTGAATTTTTCTCAAAATTTGCTACAAGAATTTATTTTAAATTTAGAATATATATTCTACCATTGAATTAGTATAAAATAAACTTTTCTATCGTTTTTTGCAAAATCTTCTGTGAAAGGTACTTTGTATCATTCTTCATTTTTTTGAATTTTTCCCGAAATTTGCTCCAAGAATTTTTCATCATAAGATGAAAGATTTTTCATCATTTTTCGGTCATAAGATATATCGCAGCTTAAATATTTAAAGTGATTTACCTGTTCGAATGCTATATCATTTACGACTATCTTTGTCCTTATTGGATATTTACCTAAGAAAGGCATGGTTTTCGTTTTGCTTGCTGATATTTTCACGTCGTATTCTTGACAGGTTGTTTGTAGTGTTTGTAATTTCTCCCTGTAGGACGTCTTCTGTTTCCGCTAAGAGTACTAAGTCATCGCCATACTAAATAGAGTTTAGGGTGGTATTTTGGTCTAAATATGTACCTTTAGGGCACTTCCTTTTCCACTCTTTCACAATGGCATCTATATATATGTTAACTAACGTTGGCGAAATACAGCAGCCTTGTCTACTGCCTTGTTGGTTGATATTGCTCTAGTTAAGGAAGGTTGTCTCAAAAAAGCCCCTTTTATAAAAGATTTATTATGTCGACGTTTCGCCTACAATCTGAGGCATCATCAGGACAACACAGCTAAAATTTACATTAAAAATCATACATAAGAAGGATTTACATATTTTACACTTACTATGTACGTTGTGATCTTATTAAAACGGATAATTACACTAAAATCTTCATCTCGGAGAATGTATCACAGTGATTATTAATTGATCTTTTCATATGCTATCATTCAGCTGTAATCACGTTCAAAAATGAAATGCAAGGTCATAAAGTCATAAAGGGCAAAAAATAGAATGGAATGACAACCTGAAACTAATTAAAGATACACTCATTAAGAACATGTACCCAGAACATTTTATTCTATCAAAAATAAAGAAAAGAAAACATATTCTCACCACCTCATTACAGCCTTCCATTAACAACCCTTCCAATACTTCTCACAATTCCAGAAATTCAGTTGCCAAATACATAAAATTTCCTTTCTGTTCTGAAATTGAAAAGAGAACACAAACTCTTCTTGAACCTTTTCAACTCACGCCCGCTTGGTTCAATCTAGAAAAATTGGATTCTATTTTTACTAAACTAAAAGATTCAACTCCCTCTAATTTAATTCATAATGTTATCTATGAAATCTCATGTAAGGATTGTTTCCCAAATCCACATCCATTAAAATATGTTGGACAAACAAAACAATATATACACAAACGTCTTACACAACATCAGTCAGCAATCAAGAAAAAAGACAATATTCATTCTGGTTTGAGTGATCACTCCATTCGTACAGGGCATACATTTGATTTTGAGAACACTAAAATCCTTAAGACAGAGAACAATTGGTTCAAAAGATTATTTTTAGAATCAATCTTTATCAAACTTACTCCAAATTCATGTAACTCTCAAACAGATTTCCTAGGTCTTATCAATACATACAAAAATCTATTACATAACCAATCCGAACATTGATGAAAACAAAACTCTAACAAATAACTTAATCACAAAATGAAATAAAATACCATAGTATACACCTTCCTTTTACTCTTCTATTTCACGTGAGATGGCATTATGGGTATTAAAACATATTTAAAATCAACAATAAACAAAAGAATTTACTCAAAAAAAAAGAGAAAGATGGGACCATATTGTGTTTTACTTTCGAGACCTTGCATTTCATTTTTGAACGTGATTACAGCTGAATGATAGCATATGAAAAGATCAATTAATAATCACTGTGATACATTCTCCGAGATGAAGATTTTAGTGTAATTATCCGTTTTAATAAGATCACAACGTACATAGTAAGTGTAAAATATGTAAATCCTTCTTATGTATGATTTTTAATGTAAATTTTAGCTGTGTTGTCCTGATGATGCCTCAGATTGTAGGCGAAACGTCGACATAATAAATCTTTTATAAAAGGGGCTTTTTTGAGACAACCTTCCTTCTGTGTTTGAGCTGCCCTGAGAACATCACTTGGTTTTTTGCTCTAGTTAACTTTCTGCCCATATCTATTGCAATTTTGGTGTCAATGTATTGTATAAACTTGGTATTACTCTTATTAAATGTTTTGGATATCCCCGTTTTTTCATAATATTCCATAATTTGCATCTGTTTACATTGTCAAAAGCTTTCTCAAAGTCTATAAAGCTTATATGTGTTTCTATGTTATTGTGTTTTTCTATGATTTGTTGTATTGTGAATATTCCATCTATTGTCGATCTACCTTTTCTGAAACACATTTTTTCTTCTTCTATAAGTTCTTCTGTCATGATATTCAGTCTGCTATTTGGAAGGTTATACTCATTAGTTTTCATTGGTTTCCATATCCCTCTCTGTGTCGAAATTGTTCGTTAATCTGCTAGATATGATTTTCATAAAGGTTTTGTATAGCTGTGATATAAGGAATGTCGTATCTATATGTAGTATCGTATATACAGTATCTATTATGTAGTCTATAATTGTCTAGAATTGCTGGATCACCTTTTATATGCATCAGTATTGTGTTAGTGTTGTTTCAACCAATGGGTATCTTACCTTAGGCATCTATTACATAAGATCTCTAGATATTTGTTAACTTTTCTACCTCCTTCTTTGAGAAGTTCTATCAAGATTCCGTCATCTGCCGCTCCTTTCTATTCTCTGTCTATTCTCTGTCTATACTCTGTCTATTTCATCTTCTGTTATTTCTGGCAGGTCTTCAGAATTGACATTTGTTATTGTCCTTTTCAAACTCGTTATTGGTTCAGCCGATGGAGAGTTTCTTGGGGTATACAGATCTCCATAGTATTTTTCGGTTATCGTTATTATCTCTGTTCTATCTTTTACTTCAACGCCCTGATAATTTTCTTTTTATTTCCTATTTTATTTCTTTTTCTATTATTCGCTCTAGGCGTTCTTATTGATATTTTATTAAATCAGCTTTTATTTGTTCTCTTATAGTTTTATTCAATTCTGCAAACTCCACTGTATTCCTCTTATTTTCATTCAAAAGTTGGCGTCTTTTTGTTTGCATATCTTGGGACTTTCTACTTATTGTAGGCTGTTTTTGTTGTTGAAGTGAGGCGACTCTAGAACTTGTTTCTAACAATCCATGTGTTATCACTAAATTTAATTCATCTGATTGAAGCTTTTACAGATGTAAGTCACTTGTTTAGCATTAGGGGATTTAATAATCAATTAGGCTTGAGGTATACTCTTTGGATATGCAATATGAAGGTATTTTTGTTTTTTGAATTGTTCTTATTTTAACCTGGTAGACCCTTTATTGTGAACGTATGATTCAATAGTTCACTAGATTTACAGAAAATACCAATTTCTAACAGGGCATCCAAATAATTTAAGCAAAAATGCTTAATATAGTGATTAGGGGTGACAAGATTTTGTTGAAAAGTAAGGCACTCCTAATTTCCATAGACTTAATGAAAACCGCTAATATGCACTACATTCCAGAAAGATGAACCTCTATTGTGACATGATAAAAATAGCAAAAAGTTTTAACAGGTCATTCATATTCAACGAGATTCAAATTTTAATTACAAATTATTAAATTCAAATTGTATCTCCCGCTTTTATCTCGACCAATATCAAGATTATGAACTTGTTTATTGGATCTTTTGAGCATGGTCGGTCCATGTTAAGTAATTTATATATAAAAAATAATCAGTCCCCTTCGTCACCTGCGGCGTTGTTGCGTAATTATAATTTCACGCTTGTCGTGATTTCGCCTCGCGGCGGTCCACTTAAATTTAATTTAAATATTTAATTTCACAAACTAATCATCCCTCAAGTGGTACATACGAGCACCCCGGCCGGGATGCTTGATTACAATTTGTACTGGTTCGTTCACAAAAAAACGTAATTGTATTATTTATTTGTTTAATTTATGAATTAATATTAATCCACTGGATACACTCGACCACTATGTGGCCGAAATGAAGTTTTGAATATTTATATAATTGTGTTAGTTAGCGGAAAGGGTACTGTATATTTCTCCAACTCATTCTTTAATTAAATAAGGTGTAAATTACGTAATTTTTGAAATATAACACAAAGGGGTACTGTCAGTAGAATGTTTCTTGAAAGTTGATGCAGTACTAAGATATTTCTCCGAGAAGATGTAGTTTTTGGAAATACAAACATACGTGCCTCAAACGAAAGACGAAGTTTGTAAACCATTCCGTTGTAATCTAATATTAATCTCGTGTAATGCCATTTCTGTACGTTTCCTTTTGCATAATAAATCGCTGACAGTTAGTTGCCAGTGTAATTTATTTTACAACGTAAACCTAGCCGAAGCAAGTGTATTACATGACGGTGTATCTACGTTCAATTCTCTCTAAAAATTAGTTCAAGTGACACCTTTTTCATGTTTGATCAGCTTTCTCATAATTAACGGAATACCTGTCGCTTGTAGGATTTGTAATATTGAAAGTGAACAAGTCTCAGACTTTCATATATTTAATAATTCCCTTGGGCAATTTGAAGAAATAGAAATTTCTAAAACTCATCTCAAAAATAACAATAAGTACTCCCACAAATTCACGAAGTTAATAAAGTTTAACTTCTCGAGCAACGAATTCTGAAAGGACTCTCGTGAAAAAACTTTTTAAAAGATCCTCGACATCAACGTTCGCTTACACGACTTCAGATTACAAATTGGTAAAGCAGTTTCAATTGCCAAGAGGTAATTTTAATTAAAGAATTTTAGGAGCAAGTTAATTATTCATGGGTACCTGGAGGGAATTTCAGGTAAAAAAAAAACGTTACTTCCATGTATCCTTCCCCCTTATTATGGGGTGTTTCCATATTTTCAACATTGTTGCTAATTAGCGTTAACAAAACGAAACATGAATTCAAATTTACAATGAACTATGAAGTAAATAGCTTTCGCACAATTTTCGCCAAAATCGTTGCTTGAATTAAATATTCGATAAAATTCTTCCTTCTAATTATCGCTGGGATAGGGAAGTTCGGATTTTAAATATTTCACGAGAGCAAATGATATTAAGCGGAGAATTGTTAATCCTTCCTTAGAAGTCCCGAGAGCGACGAAGTGAAATATTCACGAGGAGAAAAGTAAAAGTTGTCTACTTTAATATCTGCGCGAGTACAAGTTGTTCGATTTCAGGATTTGTTCACTCAATTTCCCGGTTCGCTCCTAGGGAAGGGGATCGGAATCCGTATTCTGATTGGCCGCCGTCCCATTTATAACTTCGTAATGAGTTTAAAGTCGAATTGATAGTTGTCGAAAAGTATAAGTCAGATTCGGGTTATTGAAAAGACGGGAAGTTTCGAGGAAGTATGAAGGATATTATTTGGAGATCTCCACGGTGCGGAAAATTAATTTTATAGTAATAGTTTCAAGATTGTTAGAAGTTGAATGTCGGCGGGAATAAGGGCTGATAGAATCTTTCGGAGTTCGTTCTTTTCGTTTCGGTAGTCCGGATTGATAGATTAGGACAGGACTATTTGTTCCGAAATATGATGTTACTTCGTTATTGGTTAGAAATGGAGTTTAAAAGTTTCTTGGGTTGATAAAGGCATTAAGGCAGAGTGCATATTTTGTACATCTTGCTTATTTTATAGGCAATTTGGATAGGTTTATTAAGAACAGCATAATTTATGTTATATGTAAAAATGTACTTCACCACTCTCAATTTTTATTTGATCATGAGGTTATCAGAACTATTATGTAAATTACATAGAAAAGCAAAATTTGTTCTTACAGTTGATTCATGAAACAGATGACAGTTTCCAATCCTTTTTGAAATATAAGAAAATACTAGAATTTTTTTTATAAATTTATTGATGTAATTTATTTGCCCAGACTAAGTTAATTTGCTACTTTCAGAAGGCATGACGTCGTAATGGGAAACGGCGTTTATCGGTGCTGTGAGAGTAAAGTTTATAAGATTTTAAAATGTTCTTGAAAACAAAGTGAAATGTTCTTTAAAATCCTAAGAAAGCTTTAAAAATGTTGCTGTTAACAATAAATGAAATAATGAATATGGGTTTCTATTCGAACTGAATGACATTTGAGTAGGAAATTTCTTTGACTCGAACGACATCTGAAAGAAAAATGAAGAAGACCTAATTCTTGACAAGTTTACAAAAATGTCTCACCACCACAATTGACACCAAAAATGTTCAAATAATTTAAAGTAAAGAATGATTATTGATCACTTTTGCAATTAATTATATAAATTTCCTGAGTTGTTGCAACAATTGTGGTATTTTTTGTAATATCATTTCCTTAAAAGTGACATTTTAATTGCGTATTTTGATTGCACAAATGTGCTAAATTTCAAGCATAAAATGTACCGACATTCCGTATGTCGGTACCTTACCATATTTATGGCTTTTTGAAATTAATGGAGGAAAATGTTTTGCTGATATTTTCAATCAATGACATGTCATTTAAAAACTTATAAACATTCAATTTCAGTTCTTATATTTCACTTCATTCTTACTACTTAACTCTCAGAACTAAGTCTTTTGTAAGAAATTTATAAATTAGTTCTGCCTTATGATTTTTCATAATTTTTGCAATTAGTTTTAATAACTTCTGTTGTTGCATTAACTACCCTATTTTTTGTAACATAGTTTTCTTAATCGTGACTTTTTAATTGCGTAATTTGATTTGTGATTGCACAAATGTGCTAAATTTCAAGCATAAAATGTACCAAAATACGGACTTCACATATTTATGGCTTTTTGAATCTAATACAGGAAGATGTTCTGCTGATATTTTCAATTAATGCCATGTCATATAATAACTTATAAACATTTAACTTCAGTTCTTATATTTCACTTCATTCTTACTACTAAACTCTCAGAACTAACTCTTTTGTAAAAAATATATAAATTAGTTCTGCCTTTTTGATTTTTCATAATTTTTGCAATTAGTTTTAACAACTTCTTTAGTTGTTGCATTAACTACACTGTTTTTTGTAATATAGTTTTCTTAATCGTGACTTTTTAATTGCGTAATTTGATTTGTGATTGCACAAATGTGCTAAATTTCAAGCATAAAATGTACCAACATACGGACTTCCCACATTTATGGTTTTTTGAAATTAATGCAGGAAAATGTTTTACTGATATTTTCAATCAATGAAATGTTATTTAGAAATTTACAAACATTCAACTTCAGTTCTTGTATTTCACTTTATTGTTACTACTTACCTCTCAGAAGTTAGTGTTTTGTAAGAAATTTATAAATTAGTTTTGCCTTCATGGTTTTTCATTATTTTTGCAATTAGTTTTAATAATTTCTTTAGTTGTTGCATTAATTGCAGTACTTTTTGTAATATCATTTTCTTAAACGTGACTTTTTAATTGCGTAATTTGTTTTGTGATTGCACAAATGTGCTAAATTTCAAGCATAAAATGTACCGACATACGGACTTCCCATATTTATGGCTTTTTGAAATTAATGCAGGAAAATGTTTTGCTGATATTTTCAATAAATGACGTGGTATACAAAAACTTATAAGCATTTAACGTCACTTTTACTACTTCACTCTCAAAACTTAGTGTTTTGTTAGGAAATTGAAACTTAGCTCTACCTTCAGCTCATATTTAGCTTCCATAATTTTGTTTTCCCTATATGGTCCACTTGTCTATATTGCTATGCTTAACTCTTTTCTCTTATTACAAGATTTATAGCTTTTTGGTAAAATATCTCGTTAGTGCAGCTTGGAATTAGGTACATATCAGTATTACCTTGGAACCTTGGAACTAGGAAGGTAACTTGGAACCTTACTTAACTAGGAACTTAATTGCTGGAAAGACAATTCTTTTGATGCAGTCGCTCAAAAAACATTTTTTCGAAAAACAGTTATATATTACACTAATTTTTGACACTAGTTTGTATCCTTACGTTGCTTACCCTTTGACATTAAACTGAATGTATTTCAGTTCGTCGAGTTGTATTTAAAAATTTTCCGAGGCAGTCCAGCGTGTAATTAAATCCTAAAAGGAAATTTCCACCGGCCGAAAAATTATCCCTGCCAATAACGCGTTTTGCCGGTAATCATTCCGAAATTATCTTTTGTTTACTTAGTTAACGTTATCGGACCGCCCGAGAGGGTCCGAAAAGGGCAACGGTAAAGATAACAAAATCTTTATCGGGATGTTTTGCTCCCCCTTCCGCCGGCCCTTCGCTCCCGCCCTTTGAGTTTTCACCATAAACGTGTGTGGTGTTCAAATTATCGAAAACACCATCTGGCGCGCCGTTTGATTATGTCTTCCGAATATTGAGTATTTCCCGGTTCTTTGTTTTCGGAACGGCCGACCGTTTTTGCCCGGAGCCGCCGGGTAATTGCCCGGGAAAATTTTTCCTTTGCCGGTCGAGGTGAAATTTTAATAATTAGGCTCTGTTTTTAGTACAAATTTTATAAAACTCTGTTGGTTTTGTTATGGGGATTTTCCTCGGTTTCAGTTGAATTTCACGATTTTCGTGACCGACAATGTTTTGGGAAAAGCAGTTGTTAAAGTTGTTTTCTGATCAATATCTTACAAATCTCCAATCCCGAGCTTACAGCTTACAAGCTTGGCTCGACATGTACTTTGAATTCGATAGTTTACAACACAGTTATTTCAAAGTACAATTTTGTCCAAAAACGTAATTTTTTTCGTTCTACACTTATCAGATCTCGTCCCTGAATTACCTACTTTATCACTAAACATGCCGTAAAGTATGCACTATTTTATAGACTTTCTAAAATTAATTTCTTTTCTTCTTTTAGGCTATTTAATTTTTTTTCGATTTTGTACTTTGAGTTGTTTAAAATGGTCTTAAATTTCCTTAAAAAATAACTGCATTGCGATTTTGTCTTAATGTGGAATGTATATAGGACGTTCAGCTATTTGACTAACAAATTCCAAACTTCAATTTCAAAATGACTTTCTGAAAATATTTTAAACAGGCCTTGTCGCATTAATTTTTCAGTAACAATTTCAGAAATTTCGGCAATTTCAATAATTCAGCTTTCAACCAATACTTTTAGTTCCTTTCTACAAATTACAGCGCAAATTCGCCCTACACCTATCAGATCTCGTCTCTGAATTACTTACTTTATCACTAAACATGCCGTAAAGTATGCAGTATTTTCTAAATTTTCTAAAAATATTTTCTTTTCTTCTTTTAGGCTATTTATAAAAATTTTGATTTTGTACTTTGAGTTGTTTAAAATGGCCTTAAAAATTCCTTAAAAAATGACTGTACTTGCGATTTTGTCTTAATATGGAATGTATATAGGACGTTCAGCTTTTCGACTAACAAATTCCAAACTTTAATTTCAAAATGACTTTCTGAAAATATTTTAAACAGGCTTGTCCAATTAATTTTTCACAATTTCATAAATTTCGACACTTTCAATAATTCAGCATTTCACCAATACTTTTAGTTCCTTTCTACAAATTACAGCGCAAATTCGCCCTACACCTATCACATCTCGTCTCTGAATTACCTCCTTTATAACTAAACATGCCGTAAAGTATGCACTACGTCTAATTGATCCGTTCGTGCGGTGGCGCAGTTTCCTCATAACCTGCCCCGATATTCTGTTTGAGTAGCCCATTCATCGCCCAGTTAACAATTTAAATGCAGTCTAACAACAAATTTATGTTCTGGGAGGGAATCAGGAAACACATTTGGGTAAGTTAGTTCTGCACTAAACTCTATAACGAGTTAACTATTGGTAAAAGGGTACGTGTAAACAATATAAATCGTCTGGTCTCGGGTTTAATGAAACTTTCCGAATGCGAGTGTTGTGAATTTTGAGATGGGCCAGTAAATACGTATTTAATAGTGTTGGATGTTTGAGTGAGATTATATTTTAATTTGATGTTGCGGGGTTAAAGGTAGCGTATTGGTCTTGAATCGACGATTAGTTTAGTTTGAAATGACTCAAGTGGTAATTTAAAATACGGAAAATGGAAAAAATGGAAATTTGTTTTTTGTAATTTTGTATAATTTGCATTGACCTCTGACAGAACGTTTTCTGTTACTGACGTAACCAATTGGGAAGTAACAAAAACAAGAAAGCTTGCTTACACTTACATTTAGTAAGATTCCAGTTTACTGGCGATTGCCATATTGAACCTACCTACCGATCGTATTGAGAAAACAACGTAAATTGTGTTAGCTAAAAATTTACAAAAACTGCCCTTCATATATCAGTTAAAATTAAATTTGAATCAAGCAAAGCAAATTTTGTAATGGATTCCTGCCGGTGAGGTGAAAACCTGATTAAAATTCTCATACACAACATTTGTTTAGGAACTGCTACAAAAAAGTAAGCAAACATCAAATGTTAGCATTTAAAATTTTTCATTAATTTTTTTATTGAAATTTATTAAATCCGAAGGTTCCGTAAACACAAACAGACCGAAGTAGAATTTTTCAACTTCCGACAGTTTGGGTATACATACACACACACACGCACATAGGTGGACGTGAAAAAAATATCTCTTACACAAAATCCGTTACACGAAATAACCTCGTGTTTACTTTTAATCAAAATTTCGTCAGGTGTCTTATTAAAAATACGGTATCGTTGTTATTTTAGAAACTGCAAATAAACTCATTCTGGCTAGGTTTCAACCCCTTTTTTCAGACACCATTTTTTCTGAAATTTCATCTACTCCCTCCGTTAATCCTATATCCCTCCCCGAATTAATAATAATGTTCCTAACGAACTCGGGAGTCATTTGCTGCAACAAATTTTAACACAGAACTCTTTAATTTTACACACAAAAAAAATGATGCCCTGGGAAATCCTCAGGATTTGTCGTCTTGATTGGGTTTGCATTATTTATTCCCTAACGAAGTCAGGGAACTGGAAAACCGGGGAACATTTCCGCTTAAAATCTTTGAAGAAAAAATGGTGAAACTTTTGTTCGAGGTTATACTCACGGCAGGTCGTGACTGTAACTGTCTCCTTAGCGGAAGCACTTGCATTACAAATTTGAAGAATATTGTAACGTTTATTTCTAATGTATTTACACTGTCCTAAGATTACACTACACAAACTTAGTTTAAACTATTTAATTTATATCGCACTCTTAATTATTAATTTATTTATACGCTCTCGCTTGTCCGTTTTTCGGCTTGTTTATTCACTCGCGGCTTCACGTCTAATCTAATCTCTCCGACCGCAAGCCCGCTTATATACACCTCAGTTGTATCCGCGATGGTTCCAGAAATAACTCGAACCTTCTTTTTTATGTAGGAACGTCCAGAAGGTAATAAATCATTCTTCCTTAATAAGATGTTGCCGGGAGTCAATTAAGCGTAGCGACGTTCTTTTGAGGTAAGCCGCCGTCCGACACATTTCGCGCTGTTGTTTACATTTCGCGTTAGAATATATTCGTTAAGTTGTGTGTACGCCACGTCCTAACGTGTCCATTGGAAATTTACAATACAATCAAGCAACGTTAGCCATTTCAACGTACAAATAACGTATCCAACTGAAGATAAGATCTGGGTGACATTTCCAATTTTCTTTCAAAAAGCGCGTTCTGCAAGGCCATTCTTGGTGCATCCCCTTCGTACAAATTTAATAACTCGAGATTAATCATTTTTACTGAGTTGTAACTGAAGGGATGAAACCGAACTGGTCTAATCTTTCATCAAGTCCGGAACGACATTTCCCCGCGATAAACCATCCGTCTAATTTCGTTTACCTGAAAGCGGCGCTAAGTACAGTCGGGAAAGCATCTGGAAAAGCGGCCGACACACTCAACGTTATTACCTTTCATTATATTTTTATGCTACGAGATGACCACTGTTCTCATATGTCCCATTACTCTCAACCTCTTCTTCTATATAATTAAATTTTCCATTTGCGCAATTGCGCCATCCCCGAAGGACGCCAATTATGGCGATGTATTTTTTACGGTTCAAAGTTTAATTAATTTTATATAAAATTGATGCGGTGGTGAATGATTAACGCCAGTCTCCTCAATCAGGTAACTTTTTATGAGCGATGTAAAATCGCCATCTTGAACAATCTAATTGGTTAATTAGTGAACATGTTTGAAATAAAATAATTTGTATATGATGTCTTCTTTATCCTTTTACTAAGTTTACTGTATTGGTTCAGCTGTAATTTGTTGATAAATTGGTTGGTATTGTCACTAGTGTGGTTAATGCTTCAAAGGGCATTAAGATATTTTAGGAGGTGTGTCGCAAATACTATAGAGAAAAGGCGAATTTGGACGATCTAGTTATACAAATCCAAACAAGAGGTAAAATAAACATCAAGAGAGGAGGAGAATTTTAAAGATATTGTACAGTCAACAATTGGTAAATTATTTTATTCTACAAAAGTCTTATGATGCGTTTCGAACAATTAGTGCTGATTTTCAGTTTCTTCAGCATTTTCGTCTTAATTTTAAGGCTGAATAATGTTTATACATGGAATTTGTTTAAGACAACGTTACTATCCTAATGCTGATGGAATTTCTGTTAAATATATGGTTTCCTTGGTGTTGAGATTTCGATAGTCACTTGGATTAACCCGACTCAAAGTAAATTCCTCGAAAACAGTTCCCTGAACAGATTGTCTCTCGAAATTAGGTCCCAGAAAACAATCTTTCACTAATAATAACAATAATAGGTATATTTACAAACAATAAATTTACTTTACCGAGTGTAAAGTATGGAATTAAATTAATTAAATCTTTATTTAAATAAAATCTTCGGGTATTAAATCGTTCACATGACATATTAGCCAATCAAAATAAACCAGAGGAACATAAACCATGTCCTTGGAGTAGATCGTAAGATGGTAGGTAAATAGAAAATATCATTCTGGTTGAATATGAATAGGGCTAACTAGGGTGTTGGCTGGAGTAAAATTATCTGGAACTCCTAGTAAGTAGGGATTGATTAAATTTAATAATAGGAGAAGTCTAATAGTAATAAATATCCCCAATTGGCTTGGAAATTAATTTACTTTCAATTATTCCCCTATTGAGATTAAATAATCAACCCGATTCTAATGAAGCATCAATTATGGGTTATACAAGAAGAGTAATTTAATTTCATTGGTTTATAGTTAAATTTTTAATTATTAATAAGTTTATATTGAGAGGTGAAACTTTATTATAAAGATTAAATTAATAAATTAATTGATCTAGGAAAGTTTTATTTCCAAAATAAAACTAAATTCAATACATAAAAAAACTAAAATTGAAATTAACATTTTGCTGAACCACAGTAAAGTGAAGTAAACATCTATTGTAAACATTAAATTTAAACCCTGTTAACACCTAATCGGTTCAGGTAGGTATATGTTGGTCGATTTTTGATTCCCTTATTTTATCTTTGATTAACAAGTGACCGTTACTGGAAAGTTTATCTCTTCCCTTATCAGAACAAAAGCAATAGGCAACTAAAAATCAGCTCCAAAAATCGAATTGTCGAAAACAATATTGTCCGCTTCATCGGTGATTCCCATCTCGGCACAAGAAGCAGGTAAACGATAAAATTATACCCGGCAACTCGGCATACATCTAGGCAGGTACTCGATTCTACAGTGCCCATCTCGGCATTGGGTGATGCCCATAGGGTGATCCTTGCCCCCTTGCGTTTCTAACGTACTTTCGAGCGTATCACATGACGTTCACTCGAATACGGTGTGCTGCGTATTATCAAGAAGGTGCCTCCCTAGATTTATGCCGAGTTATTGAGATAAATATTATTGTAGTGTGTACCTGCTCGATCCGTTGTGCCGAGATGGGTTATTAGAAATGGACCGACAAGGTGTCGTAAAATTGACCGCAATAAAATGTGCCGAGATGGGATACACCCCGCTTCATATATGATTTAAGGAAGGTTGACCATGTATCTTCCAAGTACCATCCTCTACTCAAACGGTTCAAGTTTAGTGAAAGTATTATTATTTAGTATTCAAACTTGTCATCCTAAGTACCTGTTGTATAATCTAAGCTTCTCATTCGTAGTTGACGATAGATATTTACGTAATGTAAGAAGTATGTATTGGATTACTTGTTTTTACTTAATATTGCCAGAGATAGAAGCGTATCTTTGTGCTGCTTTCGTAAGCAGTTAGTTTTTAATTTCTTCCTTCTATTTAAGTTTTGTGATTTTAATTTGACTTAATTATATTTAAGTTTTCACGATATAGTTATCACTATTAATGGATTTGTTTCATAAGCATTTATAACTAAATTATCTCAAATACATTACGATCATTACTAGTTTGTAGTTTCTTGTTGTTGGAGCAATTACTCTTATATTAATTTTCCATTTTTTGTGGTCTTAATTTGACATAATTATGTTTAAGTTTTCACGATATAGTTGTCTCTAATAATAGATTTATTTCATAAGAATCTAGAGCTAAATTATCCCAAATATATTAAAATTATTCCCAGTTTGTTGTTTCTTGCTGTTAGAGCAATTAGTCTTATATTAGTTTTCACTTTTTTCTTTCTATTTAAGTTTTGTGGTCTTAATTTGACATGATTATGTTTAAGTTTTCACAATATAGTTGTCTCTAATAATGGATTTATTTCATAGACATCTATAGCTAAATTATCCCAAATACGTTGAAATTACTCCCAATTGGTTGTTTCTTGTTGTCAGAGCAATAACTCTTGTACTAATTGTCACTTTTTTCCTTCGACTTTAGTTTTGTGGTCTTAATTTGACATAATTATGTTTAAGTTTTCACGATATAGTTATCATTAATAATATATTTATTTCATAAGCATCGATAGCTAAATTATCCCAAATATATTAAAATTATTCCCAGTTTGTTGTTTCTTGCTGTTGGAGCAATTACTCTTATATTAATTTTCACTCCTTTCCTTCTATTTAAGTTTTGTGGTCTTAATTTGGCATGATTATGTTTATGTTTTCAAGATAATTAATGAATTTATTTCATAGACATTTATGGCAAAATAATCTCGAATATGTTGAAATTATTCCCAGTACGTTGCTTCTTTGTATGTAAATAATGATTCTCAATGTTAATTAAATCGTCATTTCTACCATACTACAAATTCAATATCGATGTTTGTTCGGAAATGAGTTTAATTCAGCTGTCCTAAAATTGCATTTAAACAAACATCATTATTTTGGTTTAGGCATATATTTCCCGGTATAGCCGATATCGGGAGGTAATCCCTGAAAATGAATACCCGAACATGACGACTGGCCAATTAGATTAATCTTGCATTGCTGTGTATTCAACGCAGTCGAATAACTTCGCTACAATAGGATAATCCTGAAATTAAGAGAATGCTTGTCGCTATTAGTTCTACATTTCGAAACAGATTAACCTTTAGATATTCGTTCTACCTGCGGGTAACAAGAAATGTTTCAGTCGCTATCAAATTTTCATCTCTAATCAACGAATCTGCAGTGAAACGCCGTCGAACAATTTGCTTTAGTTAATCGAAGTCCATCCCGAGCCCCACTTTCTCTCCCTCCTACCCCCCCTCTGCCGCTCTCTATCAACTAATAGAGAGGCGATTTTCTGGAAGTTACCTGGGGTCCTCGGGGCTGGATGGCCGCTTAAATTAACACATCACAATATCGTATCCCGGAGGAGAAAGGGGGAACGGCAGGACGGCGACGTTAAAGTGAATAGTTCGTTAGGAATATCGATTCACGGACGACGATACAAATAGCCATCGTTGTGGCTTTTCGACTTACGGCATCCGATCGTGCCGGGATTCGACAACAAGGTTACGATCCAGTTATTCTCAGCGATTGTGTTGTTAATACGTATCGAATTTATGGATTCCGTGCAATTCTGGGTTGTCGGATCGAGGATTTAAAAGGAATGGGATCACTAGTGGTGATAAAATTATATCCAACGAGTTTGATGGTACGATCATTTGGTCTTTGCGCATGTCCAGCTCAGAGTAATCGTTTAATAAGAGTCTTAAGGTTGCTACGGTATCCATTATCAAAGAATCCTCTCTTTTGGTGGACACGAGACGAGACGAGACGAGAAACGACATGGTCTCGTCTCGTCTCGAAAAATTCCCAAAAATTATGTCTCGGCTCGTCTCGTCTCGTCTCGTGTCTCGAAAAGTCTCGAAATAAATAGACGTATATAGATGGTACTTTTATAAATGTATATTTTTTTGATAACATTTACTGATTTTCCTGAAGTACCTATACAGGTGTGGTAAAGTTGAATGTACAGTATTATTTTATTGATGTTATGTTTTGATAAAGAATGTTTCATTCTTAGAAAATATTCAATCAAAGAAATTAGATTATAGAGAATAGGTACAAAATCGAAAATAAATATCATTAATAAATATATTTGTTAGGATACGAAATATAAAACAAAGTTATTAAATAAACTATATATTTTTATAAGGACAAACAAATTAATATCATCTGTATATTATATATTATATGTGAAATTGGTATTATTTGATAGAAAATATCAAATTTTAAAAGTAAAATTACCTACCATAATTTTAGAAAAATGTGCTGGTAATGGTATACCTACCTATTTACCTCATATTATCGCTCCCAGAAAAAAAAAAGATATTGTGATTAACCAAATCATACGTTTTCGACATAAAATTAGAGGGCACTAATTAGGTCCTTATTATGAAGCTGAATAACCTATGTTAAGAACTATTTGGGACGGTAATAGTCAGATCAGCTATAGTTTTATTTTATTCAATCAAGATGTTCATCTATCAGAAAAGTTGTTAAATTTGGAAAACTATGCTACTAATGAATGAATGAATGAATGAATGAATGCATGAATGAATGAATATTATTGTTAAATATGCCCATTACCCCAGATAAACTTTTCACACCACTGTCCGTCCGTCTGTTGTATAATAAACCCTTCCAAATTTGTAAGAAAACTACGGGCTGATTATAAATTTTACTCCCTTACTGGACAACGACACGGTTTATTCCTGACCCTTTATTAGGTATCCTTTTACCTGCGCTTTCGTCCTTATTGCTATGGAGTTTGGTGGCCTTTCATTTTACAAACGAAAGAAAATTCTTAAATTGCAATTTCTTAAAAAAAACATCGAGACTTCGAGACTTTTCGAGACGACACGAAATTATGTCTCGTCTCGTCTCGTCTCGAACCAGTACTGGTCTCGTCTCGTGTCCACCACTAATCCTCTCTTGGAGACGTTTCCTTGGTAACTTTTGATTCTCTTGTCTCTTCAATTTTGAGATCGTTCTTAGTGGTTTTCTGGTAGCCTCAATTAGCTTAACTGTTGCCTCAATTTTACCTCAACAAGCCTTTCTTGCCCCCACTTTTGTGCATTTACAGTTTCCCTTGTTTTAGTCAGCTCTGGGTCTAGGAAAATTGCCCATTTCCCGAACAACAATCAGTCAAACAGAAAATTGTCCGAAAATAAATATAATTTCTAGACATGAAGGAAATAAAAATAAATTCCATGCACAATAAGCAAATTTCCATTGAAAACCCTTCGATATGAAGATTACATAAAAAGTGAAATATTTGTAAACATTTAATAAGTAGTGTTGCCTACGAGACGAGACGAGACTTGGAAAATCTCCTCTTGTCTCGCAATAAAAGTGGAAAGTCTCGTCTCGAGTCTCGTATCGCAATAAAAGTCTCGTCTCGTCTCATGTCTCGCGCCAGTTGTTGTTCATTTATTATTATATGAGAAAGTTGGGTTGTTTCTTCCAATACACACAAGGTACACCTATTTAAAAAAAATGAAAAATGGAAAAAATGTACTTTGGGGTATTGTAACAAATTGTCTTTTAGATAAATTTCATTCAGGAAATTTTTATTCGGGCAATTTTCCGGCTACCTTGCGCTCTTAATAGAATTTTTCACTACTTGCAAAGCAAAATCAGTTATTAATAAAATTTTAGAACTATTTAAAAAACTTGGTTTAACAGGAAGCTTCCAGTTTCCAAGTAGGAGCAATTAGCATTATTTCCCCAATTTCTTCGTTAACGACGCACTCAGTTTACCATGCTTTGAAGTGAGACTGAAACGTTAAACCGACCGGTCAAAGCAATCACCAAAAGCAAATAATTTAGACATAGCATCAGACATGTAAACTCCCGAATCGTCCTACGGTGAAGTTAATTTCGATACGCAGGTACAGTAAATAGCGATTCCCGTACAGTTTCAGGTAAATAGAGCTGTTCGTATTACAAAATCGTAGTAACCGACGTATTATTTCATCGTGTGACGTACTTCTTCCCGCTGCGTTTGGACGAGTGTTCCGCCGTTTAAATCAAATTTTATGTCTCAATAGCGAGAGAACAGGCCTCGTTCCTTCATCAGTCTTGTATGTTTTAAAAGTAAATGTCCCGTGAAATGAAAGGCGAATATAATAGTGCTACGTTGCTCACGAATATACAGCCAGTATACGACGTTGGACTACGTTTGAGAGTGTCTCCAACGGAAATGTATTATAAAGATAAATTAACTTTGAATAAATGTCGTACGACAAGACGGAGTTGCTTTTTTGTGTTACGGGTCAAACAAATGCATCCCCGGAAGGCACACGGGTGACTCCTTGAAGATGTTTTAGGTTGATGAATGTTTGAATGTCATTTGAATAATAATAAAGCCATGGGAGAAATGTACATGAAATTTTATGAGCTGGATGTTATATATGGCGCATATTAAACATAAAGATTCTAAGAAGGAAATTCTCATACATATTCCATAGGGGAAAGTTTAAGATATCTGCAGTTATCAATCCCGGCAGGTCTTACAATATCTATTTACACATCACTTAATATCGATGTGATTTCACGTATTGTTCTATTCACACACAGTACTTTTATTAATATAAAAAAAATATGCAAAACGCATTCGTCATAATATACAAACTGCACCATTTTTAATGTTTTAAAAAATTTCTAATTTCCTTACTCGTAAGATAGCGTGATGAAACTCGTGTCCCAGTACTATATTTTACACTGCCGGCAAATTGAATTAATTGGGTAGCACTAATGACAGATAAAAGCTTGACCTGTAATTATAGAATCTTCTCCAATAAAATATACATTATCAGATACTTCAAACAAAGACCTCCTGCTTGTTAATATTTCATACTTTTCGAGTAAGGGGAGTATTGATTAAAATTACTTCAGTGGAGGTTAACGATCGAAAAAAATAATTTTTCTTTGGGAAAATGGGAAAACGGAATTTTGTTAATTACAACCTTGACAACTATCGAAAAACATACGAGCTGATTACAAAAGTCATTTATTTGATTAAAATTATATGCATGTCAATTAATCGTGATGATTTGTTGTTTATGTGGACAGAAGTAGGAATATATATCACATTATCCAATTAACAGCTTCTGAATAAACGTATTTACGTTTGTGCCGTCATTAATTACATCAAAGGGAGGGGCGGAAAATTAGTTATAGGTGGCAATAAATCCAATTAAACTGGAAACAGTAATTTAAAAATTGACAGCCATAAATTTATTAAAAATGATGTATTACGTTTTGGAGACTTGCGAGTAGGTATTTCATAAAATCCTGACGAAAATTTAACTCTTTGTTTTGGGTTGTTTCGTGGAATAAGGTTAGCTTATATTGCAAATCCATATGTAGCACTTGAACGATATTGAAGTAGTGACATGTTATTCCATATATAACTTGTTTGTGATTACTTGAATTATTTGAACAACTGAGTATTGTTTGACAAATTCTTTTCTAGTATCAATAGAACAAATAATGTTATGTCGCTCTTAATAACTAGTGATATAAGTGTGAAGTTTGGAATAGTCGAATTTGTTGTGTTCACGAGTTGGGACGGTCAAAATGTTTATTTCCAACTTTGGCCTTTGAAATTAAACACATCTTCCTTGTACATTATGTGTTAGGATTTGTTGTGCCATTTTCCGAATTTTCAGCAATTTCCTATCCTCCCTCCCATCTGTATTTCCGTATAGCGACGTAGTCTGAAATACATTAAAACCACATACGTACGACCCCCTCGAATGCTCCCACAGAAATCGACTGATCGAACTATCGCAATCTATACATCTCGTCTCTCTCCCCCTCTCCCTCTCTCTCTATTTGAAATCCGGGAATTTAAAATGTCATACGGATTTATTATTTGAAGGGAGGCCGTGTGAGATTTAGGTCACGGCGTACAACCAAAGGGAAAGGTCTGCAAATTTATCAGAGGAAAAAAAGGTGGATGCGTTTTTCTGGGACCCGCTAAACGGGCTAACGTTTTTCGGTTTCAATTGGAAATACGCGCCCCTAATGATAAGGGGACGTGTAAAGGGTGAGCGCTCATGGTGATAAAAATGTTAATTTTTTCTTTTTAAATTCCAGCGCGAGGGAGAGAGAGCGATATATAAATCGTAGAAGCGAAATTTAGATAAATGCTTGGATTTGTCGCGACGACGCTGATAATATTTTTTTTATAATGTATTATCTTAATTGCTATCTAGTTTTTTGTTTCGTGAACTCTTGTGCGACACAATTTAAACAGAGGAATTTCTTACACTTGAAGGTTTTTCGAAGATTCGTTGTTATGCCCTTAACTGAAGTTAAAAATTCGAATGATATTATTTGTAGTAAATATGTATTTCAATCTAGTCCAAGGCTAAATCTTTTATTTGATAATAAAAGCAGAGAAATTACCCAGTTCCTTATCTCACATGAAAAACATGAATTCATCGCCTTTATTAGCCGTAGTAGCTTCTGACGCCGTCAACGTAGTTTTAGAATATCTCCACGTCTAAGAATGCTTCCATAAATTGTCTAATTAAAGTTCCGCTCCTGAAAACAAGCTGAGCCGCTAAACTGGATTATTAAAATTTTAATATATGTTTTACTTAAACTTAGTTTCCTGACTTTTTAATATAAAACAACTATTAAACCGTTATTTCATACGTAGCAAAACAGACGTGCAATTCCACAGCGTTTCAGTTTTGTCCCTATCATATAATATCATGTCCTAATTATATCTTAAGAAATGTTTCTCACAGTAACCAGTATAATCTTTTTGTTGAAATTTACATTAAAAATATTGAAATTTAAATTAAAAAAAATGTCACGCTTCCAATTTTGACAAATTCATAAATTTGATATTTCTATTAAACACAGTTACAGGGTAAAAATTAATTACCTCGTAGTACTTTTATGATCAAAAACTTGAAGCATCGATGATGAAACAGCATCTCTCTATAAATATCTAGCATTGTCGGTTGCACCTATTTTAGACACAAAATCATCTTTATCGAAATGTTTTGAGCAAATGTAGGACAATTTTGTTATGTTATCATTTTCGCTAAGTTCCAAAACAGAAATCCAAAAATTTCTTTTAAGTGGATCTACTAGGAACCTAAAATAATAACACTGATAGAACGCCACTGAGATGATACATAGTCTCAAAAAATTTCATTAATAAATCTCTTTATTTACCCATCAAAAGACAATCCCGAGGCTTTCCCTGCATCGCTATAAACGTTTTCTATTTTTATCAAAATACACACACACAAACCGCGTACACAACGAATTCTATCAGGAGAAAGACTAGGACGCGATGTTGCCTCTCATAACAAAAGTCTATATTATTTTATATTTACGTACAACTGACCAACCGCAGGCGAAGTAGGCTGGATATATACGCAAATCGTAAGCGAGAATTCGTCATCTGCATTCATGCAACAGCGCAAAAAAATGCTTAGAATGTGCTAAGATCTTAGCAATACATTATTTTGTAAACAAACGGGTCTAGTTATATTAATGGTCTGTGGTAGGAACGGTTCAAATTCAAGCCCTTTTAATATTTTCGTGATGAAGATGGGATTTCCTGTAGATTTTCCTTGCCCTCTCGTCCTATAGTAACAAATTAATTGTTTAGACTTATATATCCCCTTATTTTCATTCCTAATTCAACCATTAATATGCGGGCTTGTTAAATTTCTTTACAGTCGAAAATACCTGTATAATAAAATCACCTTTTCGGTCATGCCGTCGAAAATTCGCATCAACCCATCGTAAAACTTCTTCTTTCGCCATTTACGTCTATGATATTTAATGTCCTATCTGATTTTGTTCATCTAATTTCTTTTGAGTGCTGTAAATTACATGACCATACATCACTTGGCACAGCAAATTTTATTTCAACGTCAATTCCACATCTGTTAATTACGTCCGATGTTTCCTTAAAGCAACTGTAGGCTGTCCATCGTCGTAAATCCCAAAAAAAGTTCCATTTCGGCACAGAAGTTGTGATCTTTTCAAATTTTCCCTTCAAAATTGGACTTACTCCGTTAAAGGTCAATTTGTATATGGCAAAATTGAATAAAACGTTGTAATACACCCGCGGATAAAATTAACGTTTAACTCGCGATATTAACGCGCTACTGATCGTTAAACGTTCATTTTATCCGCTTCTATAATAAATAACTAATATGTCATCATCGACAGTTACATCAGAGATGTTTTTGAAGCACCCTGAACAATATTGTTAAGTATGGTTCTCTTGAATATTTTGTACAAATATTGTCGTACACCTAAGAGTTTGTTTAATTTTTTTAAATTGTCATGTTTGATTCGTAAGAACCGTCTTTCATGTTTAACGTCATCTCTCCTAAGAAAATTGTTTAAATCGTCAATAGTTAACACATAACTGAGTTGGTGGTTTCGAACATTGAGAGCCCTGTCTGCAGACTCTCTAAATTCATTTATAAAATATTAGAGTCTTTAACCTCTAATAAATTCTAATACTATAATACTAATATAATACTAAATAACTATTATTTGATAATAAAAGCAGAGAAATTACCCAGTTCTTTATCTCACATGAAAAACATGAATTCATCGCTTTTATTAGCCGTAGTGGCTTCTGACGCCGTCAACGTAGTTTTAGAATATCTCCACGTCTAAGAATGCCTCCATAAATTGTCTAATTAAAGTTCCGCTCCTGAAAACAAGCTGAGCCGCTAAACTGGATTATTAAAATTTTAATATATGTTTTACTTAAACTTAGTTCACTGACTTTTTAATACAAAACAACTATTAAACCGTTATTTCATACGTAGCAAAACAGACGTGCAATCTACAGCGTTTCAGTTTTGTCCCTAATCCAAAGGAGGAAAATCATTAGTCCTTGTAGTTTACTACAGACCAAAAATAGTAAATAATTTCAATCAACCCATCTCTCGAAGTGATGAGAGCGATTCACTACGACTCAGTAACTGACAAGATTTAACGAAACACATTGTTATAAATAATGTTTGAAAATAGAGAAATATTGTTTTTTCAGTATATCAAAAAAATACACTAATTGTCCCAAATATAAAAGTTGCAGTAAATTGTTTCACCTCCAAAATGACATTTGATTGTTTTTTAAATCGATTGGGAATTTTCTAAGAAACTTCTAAAATCAAATAATTTTTTTTAGCGAAAAATATATTGTAACGAAACAGCCCGCCATAACGATAAACACACGTCGAAATGTGTCGCTTCTGGTAACTTCCTAACGAGGTAGATTCTGCCAACTGATGGATTTCCGGCAAACATAAATAAACTCAGTGCATTTAAAACAAATTTAAACGGCATTGCATATAAAACTTGTTTTAAAATTATTACTTTAAGGATGAATTAAGTATTTATTTATACATGTACGTAAACTGACTTTAAATATAATAAATAGTATCATTTTTTATATTAAGTTATTCGTTCATAAGTTATGTATTGAATAAAAATCTTTTTTTTTTCAAGTAAATATATGAAATAACACGCGTTTTAAAGAAAAAGTAAAAAAAATAGAGAAAAAATGGCTGAATTCAAACGTTTACATCTCAGTCAATATTAAACAGATAAAGTTTTGCAAGCCACCATTTTAAAGAGAATTTCATAAACTTTCTTTTTTATGAAGCAATACCTATAGCTGAATTCACTCAGAAGAAAGTTATAGCTGAAAATTGGAAAAAATTGAAATTTTTCCATTTTTTTACTTTGTTTTTTTGAATTTATTTCATTAAAAAAAATTTTTTTTTACTTTAAAAAAAGAAAATTTTATTCTCTACAAGAAATCCTACGGCACATATCTTCGAAAAATGCATAGTTTTTGCGCTATAGCCGAAAAATCGAAAAGTGGACAAACCTACCCCGTTCTAAAAAACGCATGAGTAATGTCAGCCCCAAACAAAGGCCCCATTTAGAAGAATAGGATCCCTTAGATCAGCACCTAGAGAAACTATAAATAGGAAGCTCCACAACCGGACTTCAGGATTAGATCATCAGACGTCGGGCGCGTAACATCTCTGTTATCATTTCATTTATATTGTATTTTACTTAATTTAAAGTGTAATTAAAGTTTTAAAATAATTTTTAAAAAGGTCTTTTGAACGTCGAAAGACATAACTCATGGCTAAATTTAGTAGCACTTTTGGATTTTATTTCTTTAGAGGTCAATTGACCGCATGGAAAAAATAAAATACCTTACACGCGTTAGTTCCTTATTAAATGACATGGTCAATAGTCTACTAGGAAAATTATATAAAACAACTTATATATATTTAGATGAAATTAGTAAATAATTCGCACAATACTACTTAATCTAGATATCTAGAGGATACTATTACCTTTATTTATTATATGTACTACTGCAATCGAATTTAAACGTCAAATCGGTTTTACGAAACTGCCATTTTGCACAAGTAACATAAGAAAATTGTTATGTTTGCGTACAATCGAATTTTTTTTTTCTGTAAATCCAAAAATTACTCCTTTGTACATTCGTGATTTTTATGAATGAAGCAATGTTTAATAGGTTCAAGAAAACGGTTTTGTAATTTACTTGTATCGTTGTCTCAATACTTGTGTTGTTCATGTGCGTTGATTCAATTTTTTTCGTAACACTTGGTAAAGTAAGTCTTCATGTATCTTTCCATTAGCATTTGTAGTGATCTGATGATGTCCCAAACGTGAGACGAAACGTCGACACGATAAACTTCGTAAGCAATAAATTTCACACATCGAATCCTGTCTTCGGTATGAATCACTGAATCCCGATTCTGTTAAAAATTTATTCCAATGTTATTAGCTGACGTCTCCTAAATTTTCCATAATCCGCTTTAAATTCTTCGGGCGTCGACGTCTCCGGTCCGGATAACTCGGACGTTTGATCGAAAAGGCAAAAAGAAAAGTGGAATTCGAAGCCTGGGTTTTCCACACGAATCAATTATGTGCGGCCATCAATAATAAAACATCTTATTATTGAATCCTGTCACATCCAGGAAGGAATGACCGGCGGCCATTCATCATAACAAGTGAGAAACAGGGAGAAGGGCAAATAACAGGCTATAACAATGCGCCCTTGCAAATCGATCCGGAAAGATATGGGTTAGATTTAATGTTCCGGTCATTTCCGATGCTGGTGCTAGATATCTCTCTTTTCTCGCTCCCGTCGCAATTTATTTTCGACAAAAATATCATTATCAAACACAGAAATGGGTATTGTTCATTTCATCCTCAAGTAGACGGTTTGTTATGTAACTTGTGTTACAAAGGCCATGTAGTAAAAGTGACGATTAATTGGCAATTTATATATTGAAGAGTTACGTGTGTAAAAAGTGTTTTTTGGCAAAATGGGACCTGGAACAGAACAAAAAATGTAATTTCGTTACATCGACGATCCAAACAATCCAATTTACAGTTATATATTCAAATTTCAACAAAGTGAATTCGAACTGGCTTTTTATGTACGTGTCTGAGTTATCCTACAAGTGACACTTCTATCGTTTTTATTCCTTGGATTATCATGCTAAGTGACGCGTTAATTTCATGGGGAAATTATCCAAAGATCGTTATTCATAAATTCTTATCGATTATTACCTCATAACGTCATAAATGTATCTCATCAAGTAATGCTATTACGTTAGAGAGATCTTTTTCTTATACTGCGGCGAAAGATTATCTAGCAAAGATAAAGAATATATGGAAACGAAAAATGTCGTCTTTATCTCCCCTTCTTTCTTCACTACGTCCTAAGGTTCAGCGTCACATTAATATTAATTTATTATGTTATATTTATTACAAAAACTAATATTCAATTATAGATGTTTGACGTATATGATATCTCCTATCTGATTTTGTTCGTCTGATCTCTTTTGAGTGATGTAAATTACATGACCATACATCACTCGGCACAGCTATATTTAAGTCAACGTCAATTCCACATGTGTTAATTACGTTCGATGTTTCCTTAATAGTCCAGTCATGTTAGGTTGAATTAGGTGAATATCTCGGGAAATCGATATACCCAGTATATTAACACGTAAAACCTTCTATTTTGGCATCCTAAAACTTTCCTTAAAATTCACATATAATTGGATGGCCGCAAGTTCTAAAGTCGGGGGTCAAAATTAACAAAAACCGATTTTTTCTATATTTTTTGCAAATATCTCGTTTTCTATTGGTTTTACGCTATTTGGGTTTATTATCGATATTGTAGAAAATCAAATTCTCTACAACTTTTATCTTCAACATGTCTTCATACCTCGAAGTATTTTCGAGATAGAGGGCGGAGAGCGCAGGTCAGAGAATCATGTGAGGTCATGGTAGTCCCGATCAAAAACTCGTAATATTAAGGTTTTAAATTACTGCTAAATATTTAATTAGTATTTGTTATCAACTTTTACATTAATTACATTTTTTTGGTTATTTATCTATATTTCAATGTAATGACTTTCTAAATAAATAAAGAAGAAAAGAAATAAATTTTTAATTAATGTTTTTATTAAAAGTGTCATTAGATATATTTAATATTTAAGAGTTTACGGATTTTAAACAATATGTGCTTAGTTATTTTTTACTCCAAATGCAATTATTGTAAATGAGAATATAATTAAAATGTAATTAAAGTATGTCCCTTAATAATTTTTCAATTACAGAAAGAGATTATGTGTTATTGAGTTGATAAATTTTAGAATTATTAGAAACAAAGATTGAATTTAATGTAAAATTGAATAAGAAATGATAATTATGTATTTAGCAATAATTTATAACCTTAATATTACGAGTTTTTGATCGGGACTACCATGACCTCACATGATTCTCTGACCAGCGCTCTCCGCCCTCTATCTCGAAAACAGTTAGAGGTATGAAGAAATTTTAAAGACAATAGTTGTAGAGAATTAAATTCTGAACAATATTGATAATAAATACAAATAGCGTAAAACCCATAGAAAACGAGATATTTGCAAAAAAATTAGAAAAAATCGATTTTTGTAATTTTTGACCCACGACTATAAAACTTGCGGCCATCCAATTATATGTGAATTTTGAGGAAAGTTTTAGGATGACAAAATAGAAGTTTTTAAGATTTAATATACTGGGTATGTCGATTTTCCTAGGTGAACCCCCTATAATGACTGGACTATAAAGCAACTGTAGGCTGTCCTGTCCATCGTCGTAAATCCCAAAAAAGTTCCATTCCCAACGTTCTTCGAGCTCCCCATGGGAATCTCATGTTTTTGAGGCAAAGTGGCCCGGAATTCCCATTACTAATTTATTCCCATGACTTTGATTCTAATCAGGTTAATTCCGTTCCGAATCCCCGACATTTATTTAAGCGATCAATCAAGTCCGCATATCTAATGGAGTTAACACCATTAAATTCGATCCTCTTAAACGCCTCCCCTGTAATGTTTATCGACTACTAGATCAGAGGGTGAATTGATGACAGAAGACAACTCGAAGCTTTTAGAAATTATCACTTAGCACGTTGCACTTTTGTCCGGACAGGTCGTGAAGAGGGATTTACCTGAACGTTTTGGGAAATTGAAAAGGCGTTTATATCTCTGGGGAAAGTTGCAGTTGAGTTTTATTATATATTTTTTATTTTAATATATTTAATAATTTTAAATATAATAATAATAAATAATTTTTAATAATTTAATATATATTTAATATTATATATTTTAATTTTAGCGTGTAAAATAATGTGGAGTTTACAGTGACCCTCATTCGACACAAAGCGGGGCTATTACCGCACTTAGCACTTCTCGAGTTATCTACACCATATTTTATCTTCCCCCGCCGAACTTTTTATTGAATATATTCATCATCCCTGCTCAGTACGTACAATAAAGAATAATATCTCATTTAGATCGCGGTCATTACATGTAATGGAGAAATCTGAAAGCGCGATAACACTAATTTATTATTAACTAACATGAACTGGCACCATAATCCTAAAAAATATTTCAGTCCCACCCGACGCACGAAGTTATTTATGAGATCGAGATTTTTCAGAGATTAAACTCATTAAATTTATCGTTCACGATCCGTTTAGTACGGAAAATCCGAAATAGAAAAACAACTATATAACGTCGGACGGGGTGGGGATGATTTTGAAAAAAAAATTGTTTTTGTAAAAGGGCACTTAAACTGCCCTTTCTCGTACTTTAAAAATGATAATGTCCGCGTCATAATTCGAGACTTCAATGGTATAAAATTCAAAATTACACTGCCACTTTTTCGTCCTGGTCCATGGGGGTGAAATGGATTGAAATTCAATTAGAGGCTTATATGGGGTACACATACAAACATATACAAAGCGAGTGCAGCAATCAGATATTAACCAGACATGTAGGCGACAGGCGAATTGGGTGACATGGAAAATCTATTTCACGGTATCGACGTCACCGCACATAGCCAAATATCACGTGAATTCGGTTTCCTGAAACAATACTTTAATAATAAATTAAATTAGAGAGTGTACATAGCTTCCAAGTTGAAAAGCCATTGGATTGCGATCCTATTGTGCGGTATCCGAGACGTCGAAATAGTACATAGTGTATACCTGTGAAAGCGGCTTTGGATATAGCGAGAAGGGAAGAAGATGAGTGGAGCGACTTGTTATGCCTTCTCTTCTCGCATTAAATATTACGCTACAGCTACTGGGAGTAATTCAATACGAGTTTCAGATTTCAAGCGCTAATTATGAAAGTTAAAAAAAATTAAATTTGTTATAATATTAAATATATGCAAAAATATGACAATATTGTTGAAATATGCAAAATTTATGAAAAATGTTACTTATATGCGCAATGTGCATAAATATGCATTTCGCATATAATCCGTCCACTGGTCATTATTAATGTCATTTTAGGCATGTAAATGATCAAATAACACACTATAACAGTTATAATCTATAACTCACTAGTGAGTTATGGATTATGTCACGTTCATATTTAAAGTATTTATATAGAAACAACCTGTTTTAACCAAAATGTATAAAACTTACTGTCAAGCTTTGATTTGGTCACAATGCTTATTAATTATTATCTCATAAAAAACAGGTTTCTTTCACTTGTTGGATAAAACAATGTATGCCAGTCGCGTGTTATGTTTCCTAAGTCACTTGAGAATTTATACCACTCGGCCTGAAATCTTCTCGCGTGACGTATTTTCAACATAACACATTAGTACCATAAATAACTATTATTTATTAATAATTACCATATAATATATGTTAATGGAACACATTCCATTAATTTGGTTTTGGTGTGTTTGACGGTATCGACCGAGGTTTATCGTGTAGTAAATATACTGAAATATCTCCCATACCATAAATACTACGATTCCCTTCCAGACTTTCACATCTCACGTACATACGATCACATCTCATAAATTCCAAGGGAGAAACTCTAAACCTTTCCCTTTTTTGTTTTCGTTTTAATAATGAGGATATTTTGTCGCGCCGTTCGCTCACGTCCGAAATTGCTTTTGCATTTCTATCAAACAAAATGCAGTCGTAATCGCTAGTCGTGTTTCCATCAAAACGTCGCACAATATCGGAACCAGTGAAGCGGGCGCAATAAAATAGTTCGAAAAATTTATACTTTTCGCGATTACTTGACGTGATCCAGAGAATGCATCATTCTCGCTTCTCTACGCGTGTTCCTTTGTTCATAGTTTTTCATTGTTACGTAGCGAGCAGTAGACCTTAATAAGTAAGTCGGAATGACGACGACTCGATTGTGACGAAAGTGTGATACGGGACACTTTGCATGTATAATTCGTGCATTTACCAAATCGAGCGTTGCATTGTACTCGCTGGGGGTTGATGGTGCGAACGCAAAAGCTCCACTGATCTGATCATAAATACACGTACTTACTTCCGCTTCATTTTTCGTGCAATGTTATCCCGATACCGTCTTCTGGCTTAAAGCATTCTACTATATCATCCTATTCTGATACATTATGGACGTACGAGTCTATCCATTGCTGATTTTGAAACGTGCCATGCAACTGGTAATGTTGGTATGATGTTTGTCGATACACGAGTACACATTTTACAGTTGTATCGCCACGTCTCGTGAATATTCAATGCACAATACCGACCCGGAACGTCATTCGAATGTTCTTTTGTCAAGATAACGCTACAGTATCTATAAACGCGCGTGGATTAATAGGTTAAATAATGCATGTAAACGTGCAAAATATATGATTGCGTAATTATTTGATGCGTTAAAATGAGCTGCATAATTCGTGGTGTTACTTCCCCATAGTAGTTGCTTTGTTAATGAAAAGTGGTTTAATTATGTAGCTAATATTAAATTAATTAAATTTTTTTATTACTAACGCAACTATCAAAAATAGGAATCCCATTTTAATAAACCAGTGCACAGCTGTACGGACTCATTTCGGAAGTTTTTGTATCCCTCGAATGCATAAGCGCGCTTTAATGTTCAATTTAGTTAATCTGAATATATCGTATTCAGCTGAGGGCGTTTAAATTATTAAACGAATATATTAAAAAACAAGCGAAAAGGATTGTTGTAATTTATTGCCTACTAAATCTTTTACACTTCGTTGTAAAAGTTTTATTGACGTCCTGATGTAATATTAATGAAAAAAGGGCCCATTAATTCCATGTTTTACGGTTCAAAAATGCTTCGCGGGTTGTAGGCGTGACGAATAAAATTTGTAATTTGTCTACAAAAGAGCATTTCCTCTTAATTATATGTATGTGGGGTGCGGGAAATGGGTTTTATGACAAATTTTTGGGGTTGGAAATTTGAATATCCCATTCGGTCGTCGATTAATAAAATAAATTTTATTGTATTTTTGTTTGTTAGCAGTATCTCTCTTTTGGAATAGTACGTTGTTAATGAAACACATTGAAACACATAGAAAAGCAATGTTACAATCATTAATTTCAAATTATTTTTGTACAAAACTGTTAATGTTTCGGATGTGTAAGATTTATCATCAATCAAAAAATCAAAAAATGTTATGTTTTCGTGTTTTATCGTCACTACTCAGAAGCCCAAAGAGTTATGGCAACTCACTGTTAATTGATTTTATGAATTTTGGAATTATTTGACACAAATTATCCAATTTAAAATCATACTCAAATATGGCGAATTCACTGCGACTTCGCCATATTAATTGCCCTTTATATTTTTTAACAAACATTAAAACATCAACATTTCTCTTTAACAACAATGCAGGCAATTCAATTAGAGTTATCCATCCATTCACCGCTTTCATAGGAAATACAATAGGGAACTGCCCGTAAATGACTAAATATTTACTAACTTAAGCGGAATTTAATCGCTTTATTTACCGGAGCGAACATTTTTCTATTTTAAAAGTTTACAGTAACTTTCACATCGCATCAAAACATTCGTATTACGGTATGTTAGTTATTCATCTAACCGTAACATTTTAAATAATTTATCTATGCAAACGAAGGACGTTAATCGATTATGAGTTGTATAGCCGTAACGCGTCAGTTTGAAAAATTAATACTACAGTTTGAGGGAGCTTTGACAACTCAAATAGTAGATTGGACTTACAGAAGTTCGACTATTGTGTGTACAACACGCCGTAGTAAGAATTTTGAAACGTAAACGCATTCGTATAATGTATGTAATGTAGCTTCTTACTGGAAAATCTCCGTATCACAATCCAGACCTGAGATTTATAACCTGATGGAGATATAAACAAGAGCAATAAAGTAAAGGAATGCAACCGATTATCTTGTAATAAAGCAGATAGGACGTCTCAAACCCAGAACCTACTGCGTCGCGTCGAATGGGGCCACCCTTGAAAAATGCCTCAAATAAACTTTATTGCTGAATTTGCCTGAGAGTGCTAGACGTAATGAATTGCGGCGCTTTTGCCCCAACTGCCGAATAAATAATGTACAAAAAGGCATCAAGACGAAGGAAAGAACGAAGGGAAAAAACAAGAAATTTCGTTAGATATACAGTAATGGCAACGCTCGCCATGAAAAATGAAAATTGCACTTTGATACGAGTCGGTCTCCGGGTCAGATTTGTGGAGGACGGAGGGCGTTTACACCGTTGCGGGTTCCGGTAGTTCTGGGCCGTAGCTCGTTTTCACGCTTTTCAAAATTCAACAGAAGTAACGTTACCGAAACCTTAAATAAGTTAGACGTAACACTTATGTCGCTTTGAATTAAATATGAGAGCGAATCAGTGCTAAATCAGGAAAAACAGAATGGGGTATCTCGGTATCAGTTTCGCGCATTATGTTGCACATCATCAGATTATCCGTTTAATTGAATAGACCAAAAACGATATATACAGATAAATTAATAAAATTGTAAATCAAGTGTGGAATGAAAATTTAACTCTATTTTATTGCCAATATTTACGTCTGCTACTTGGTAATTTGTATAATCGATATGATGAGTTACAAATTATAGATGAGGTATTTATTTTTACCCCTGTTTACTTTTGGATGATAATTAAATTACATGAGTTTCTTACACAGAATAACTCACAAATAAAATATAGCTGCAGAGAAGTAGCCGTTAGAATGTCTTAAGTGGTTTATATCATTGAAATTTTATAACCTCCCAAGTAGCACACGACATTGGCAGACCATTGGGAACATATTGATCGGATATAGAATGTTATTCCAATAGTGTACCAGTATTGACCCAATATTGGCATACTAGATGTAGCCAATATCGAACTAAAAATATATTGCCAATATTTACCCAATATGGTTACATTAGATGTAGCCAATATTGAAATCCAGATTATTGGACCAATATCGGTTTAATAAATTTAGCCAATATTGAACTTAAGATTAATTACCAATATCTATCCAATATTGTTACCCAAGTTCCAGCTAATATTGAACTTAAGATAAATTACTAATATTTAACCAATATTGTTACGCAAGTTCTAGTAAATATTGAAAGCTAGATCATTTGACCAATATCGATTTAATAAATTTAGCCAATACTAAACTTAAAATAAATTACCAATATTTATCGAACATTGTTATCCAAGTTCCAGTCAATATTGAACTTAAGATAAATTACTAATATTTTAACAATATTGTTACGCAAGTTCCATTAAACATTGAAAGCCAGATCATTGGACCAACATCGATTTAATAAATTTAGCCAATATTGAACTTAAGATAAATTACCAATATCTATCCAATATTGATGGATGCCAATATGGAACCCAAGTTCCAGTCAATACTGAACTTAAGATAAATTACCAATATTGTTACGCAAGTTCCAGTAAATATTAAAAGCTAGATCATTGGACCAACATCGATTAAATAAATTTAGCCAATACTGAACTTAAGATTAATTACCAATATCTATACAATATTGTTACCCAAGTTCAAGTCAATATTGAACTTAAGATAAATTACCAACATTTAACCAATATTGTTACGCAAGTTCCAGTAAATATTGAATGCTAGATCATTGGACCAATATCGGTTTAATCAATTTAGCCAATATTGAACTTAAGATTAATTACCAATATTTAACCAATATTATTACCCAAGTTCCAGTCAATATTGAACTTAAGATAAATTACCAATATTTAACCAATATTGTTACGCAAGTTCCAGTAAACATTGAAAGCCAGATCATTGGACCAACATCGATTTAATAAATTTAGCCAATATTGTACTTAAGATAAATTACCAATATTTAACCAATATTGTTACTTAAGTTCCAGTAAACAATGAAAGCCAGATCATTGGACCAACATTAATTTAATAAATTTAGCCAATATTGAACCTAAGATTAATTACCAATATCTATCCAATATTGTTACCCAAGTTCCAGTAAATATTAAAAGCTAGATCATTGGACCAACATCGATTAAATAAATTTAGCCAATACTGAACTTAAGATTAATTACCAATATCTATCCAATATTGTTACCCATGTTCCAGTCAATACAGAACTTAAGATAAATTACCAATATTTAACCAATATTGTTACGCAAGTTCCAGACAATATTGAATATAGATTATTGGACCAATATTGATTTAATAAATTTAGCCAATGTTGTAATTAACATTAATTATCAATATCTTCCAATCATTTCCGCACAAATCATAAGACTTATTTTTACACCTTTTCAATGTAATATAAACCCCTGAAATTTCGGAGCTTTATTTAGTGACACCCTATATTATATAAACCTATTTAATAAATAGCTTCACAAAATTTTATACATAATTAAATTACTAAAATATTTTTAGATAAAATAGGGAAGAATTACAGGGAATATAAATAATGTACTGCAATTGGGAACTTTACAAATATATCGGAAATTGATTTTTTTGTTTGTTTGTTATTTCAAAATAACAAAAATTATCTTATAAGAAAATTCAGTGACAAATTCTACCAACAAAATCGAAACTTCCATTTTAAATTTATATCTCGAAGCAGCAAATCACTAATTTCTCGTTTGCATCGCTATGTCCCAGAAATAAGTTTGTTCTTAAGTAAATATTTGTCAATCGTTTCAAGGGATGAGGTAAATGGTTATAAATTTTTATTAGGTCGAACGTAACGACTTTTCGCTGAGTGCATCATTCATGCTATAAGTTCTGCATGCTTTTAAGTTCTTTTAAACTTCTCTAGAGCTTATAAACTTGTTTTCCTTCTTTCAACAAAAGTTTCGTTGAAATACTTTGCTCTCTTGCATTAATAACTTACCGCAAATGTCATTATTAGTAATTTATCTTAATTTATGATTGTTGTAATAGTCAAAAATCGATTTTTGTTTTGTTTTGGTAATTAAAGATATTTGTGATGCATGTAAAAGTACTAAGTTACTGCTTGTTCAAAATGTGATGAGGTAAAATTCCAAGAAAACGCGTAGCTACCTTTGTCGGTATCCGACAATCGACGAAGTATAAGCAGCGTTAGAAAGTCATTGACGACGTCGTAGCACTTACCATATTAGCTTTTGCGTGCATTCGACATTGACAATAATGTCGAAATTTTTAAGGCACGCCTCTGTCGCGGTACATTGTTACAGTAGTTCCGATAAGAAGGGGTTTATTGGCTTAGTAGGTTCTTGGAATTCTAACTCATCAGATATCGAACTCGGGCTGTACTAAACAATTTTAGTAAATTTTATAAATTAAAATAAATAAATAAATAAATAAATAAGTAAACAAAATAGATAAATACTCTTTGTGGGAATCTACAAATATATTCAACATCTATTTATATAAGACCGTACAACCGTCATTACTACATGCAACAGCAATTTCAGCAATGAAAGATACAAAATTTTGGAGTTATGTATTGTTTAAACATACATTGTTTACGTCATTGGAGATTGTTTGACATTCTGTGGCAAGTATTACCCATTGTTTTCAATAATATTTATAATGTGATTAATGGATTCAATATTTGCATTACTTGATTGATAAATTAATGACAATTAGAAACAAAGGGGACAATAAAATAAATCTCATTAAGTTTCCCAAAAATGTGGCAGTCCCCTTTCTATTTTTGAAGTCTACATGCTCAATATTACATCACAACAATAATACAATAGCAACTTTAGAAAGGGATAAAAATTTTGAAGTTATGATCTATCAGGATATAGAATGCATGTGATGGATTCAATATTTGCACATTTGATATCATAGCAACAATTTGAAACAAATTATTTGTATTATAAAATGAACTTGTTGAGTTTGCCAGAAACTTTGAAAAATATTATTTGGCCATCAGACGCAATTGAAGTAACTATAAATAATTTTTGTGGTATCGTTAATTTTCAAGCGCTTTATTCGAAGAAACAGTCGGTCTTAGTAATCTAATTGAACCCCTTGGGTATTCTGTAATTATGTTTATAAGTTCATTAGCACTCTATGATGTGCACATATGGAGCGTGTAACTGGTGGTGTGTACCAATAAGATCTTTTTAACCCTCGTTTCCTTCTAGACGCCTATTATCCCTCACAGATGGCTACACCATCTTTTATATCTGCGATATAAAAATTGGGGGCGACAAATTGAAGTAGATGGTATTAAAGATATAATTTTAAAGATTAATTGGAACGGCTGATTTGGTGTTGCCCAGTGTTTTGTCTAAACAGATTGGGTAATTAATAGTAGTATCGAGCGAGTGAAATAAATAATTCATGCGGTATTATTGTCAACTCTCTAAACGGCAAAGCGGGATGCACTTCATTAGATAGGTTTGCAAACCCAATCAGGAACGGAGTATATTTACGATACGTTTGACAATTTCGTCTTCAATATTCGATGCAGCAATCACTGGCAAAATTAATGTGACGGAACGACACGTCCCACCCGGAGCTACTACAATTGACGTGTATGTACGAGGCGATTGTGTAATCTGTTTAATGTAGTACGCGGCGATATTAGCTAATAAATTTCAGGTGCCCGTTAGGATCAGGAGCTTTTTCGACGCGGGCTCTACTAGCTCGTGATACGATTGAATCGAAGGAGAAACGTCGATTGATGAATCGGATTGTTTGACCTGTTTCCGACGACGTTGTTAACAGTAAATCCCGTTTCCATTCTTCTGCCGGGAAAATGTTTACGACTCTATTTTAATTTAAAGAATCACCGGCGGCAATCAGCTTCAGTACTTTTTTCTATTTCGCCGCATTCTGTTCGGATGAGGGGAATTTTGAATGTAAAGGTGTTTCGCGGAGAGCCAATTAAGGCGCGATGAATTTCCCGGAGATTTTCAATTTCGCAAATTAACGGTCGCTGGAAAGGGTGAAACGTCGGAATTATTAGAAATTCCTTACGAAATCGTAAGAGATTTTTCCTCAAGATCCGTTTGATTCTACTGTATTGTCAATTTGCTTTCCTAATGTCATATGGAATTTTAAACTGAAGAAACCGACAAATACCTCCTCAAAACAAGATATGCGGTAAAAATTACTACCGACCTATAGATAATAGTATATTATTATACTAGTTTAATAAGACGAACAATACCTCTTATTAAACGTGTGTAATATGCTATTTTATCTACTTTGCTTTATTAATTCATTAAATTTTGGCTGTTCAAGTTCTGGTATTACACTAGGGAATTTTGCTTGTGAACGAAGTGTGAAATGATCTCTTTAGAGAGTGGACTGTATGTAGATATCTCTCGTAACTCGTGGGTGGCTGCGGAGATAAATCTTGTCTCCAGGTTGTAAGACTGAAGACGATCTGGTAGATTGAAGATCAGGGCGTGACGTGATCTCTTTGAAGTTCTTGTAGACGGAGATCAGGACGTGACGTGATCTCTTGAAGTTCTTGAAGTTCTTGTAGTTTGGAGAGAGGGCGTGACGTACTTCTCCGGGTTTGGATCTGAGGGCGTATCGTGCATATCTGGGGTTTGAGGTTCTAGTAGTTTGGAAAGAGGGCGTGACGTACTCTCCGGGTTGAAGTTTGTTAGGTTTTGGGTTGTCGGGTTAAGTGGCGTGAAGAAAGATCACAACACACTGTCGTTTTGAGCATACTAGGGTATACTGGTTTATTACCAAAATTTCACAAGCTTTTATACATCTTAAAATTACATTGGTTAAATGGCAAATTAAGTTTTATTACCTTTCGGCGTCCTAGATTGTAATTTCCCTGACCTAGATGTGTGCTTGACCTTACGGAGCGCGTTTGTTATCATATGACGAGAACTGGTGTTATGCTTGCGTGACTGATTGTTGTTGTAAGATTTTGAAATTATCACTTTGATCCGCGCTCTTTCGTCCACCTAAGCGACTCATTTGTTTTAATACCCTCTTTAATAGTTATTAATTACTTAATAATTGATTACTTTATCAGCAAGCACACTAGATTATTTTCCTGACTAAGTTGTTCTAATTAATGTTTGATTACTTAATTTGCAAGTAGAATTTTCACCTAAGATGTTATTAACAAGTTGCTCTAGTTATTTAATGGTTATTAATCCCTAATTGAAGATTATGTTCCCTAAATTCCCTATTAAATCCCTACAACCCTACTTAGCTCTCTTTTATGTTGATCGTAGAGTCAACAGCTTGGGTTGGTCACATTGACGTCACTGACATTGACGTTTCGTATTTGAATTTGAAAATCTAGTAGCCCTAGGACAAATTCAATAACTACGCTCTTACTTACGTACGAGAAATGAAAGACAAAACTGTAGAACTGACCTGTACAGCGTATTTTCAGGAGAAAAGCAAGACAAAAAAGTCTTCGACGCTCTGGACATCGTACTATAGCATGCTGAGAGCATGTCTAAATGCTTATAAGAACGCAGGTATATCGAAGTTTTCACGATTGCATGCTTTTCTCAAACGGCAGTCTCAAGGATATCAGCCTAAAAAATCAAAAATTTTGGATATTGCTGAAATAAATCAGTTTTGACGTTAAGTCGACGATCTTCATTATTTGGCAATTAAAGCAAGTTTGGTTTTTTAAAAGTCATGTTTCATTTGTTACCTGTTTGTATTGTTTTCGTTCAGGTCATACTCATAATGGGATATACTTATTACTTACGGGCTTCATCTTATTAAGAAATATGTCAGCCTTCGCCCAATCGGTATAGCTTCAAAACGCCTTTTTCTCACATACCGAAACGGCCGATGCATCACTAGCCCTATAGGGATTAATAAGATTAGCCAAGTGTCACGCATAATAGCTACGTTTCTGAATCTTGCTAATCCGGATCAGTACACGGGGCACTGATTCCGTAGGTCTAGTGCATCAAATTTGGCCAATAATGGAGCAGATTTAATTACTATAAAAACCCATGGGGCTTGGAAGTCTTGAGCAATAGCAGAGGGGTACATTGACACTTCGTTAAAAAGGAAAAAAGATGTGGTGGATATGCTGAGATCATCGACATCCACTTCTACTTCCGTCAATGCACAACCAATGTCCGAGCCAGAACCCCTTAAAATTGGAACTATAAACAATATCTATTCAATCACAAATGAGACCAGTTTCGTACGAAATATTCAGGGAAATACTAACTTTAATCATCCAAAATGTCTCTGGCATTAGCATAAATGCCCAAGCCACAGTAATGTCGTAGTTAAAGTTTTCACTAATTGTACATTAGCTACTGATTAGTTGTTCGTCTTTTGGGTCATACCGTCTTTTGTAACTTGTAATGCATTTTGGACTAGAATAATATATAATAATACCAAATAATACATTTTTCAATAATACATTCATTTTTGTAAATTTTAAAGGTTATGTTTACTATAATTTAACCTTGACGGCTGCACACGTCAACTGCAACTTAACAAAACTAAAAAGTTACCAAAAGTAGTGTAATAATATGAATATTATTACACTACTTTTGATGCAATAATGAAATCGTTAGTAACGCAAAGTAGATAAATATTTTTTTTGGAAATCTTCAGTTGCTTCCGTTTTTCAAACTTTTTCAAAGAAATTTGCAAAATCTCGATTTTTCGAAATTTCTGCCACGAAACTACCCTACAAGTTTCATCGCGTAATTCTAGAACACACTTTATTGGGCCGAAAAAAAAGGGAAAAAAGGTCGAAATCGAGGTGTTTTCTGCAAATACAGGTCCATTTTTTATTTTCAAAATTTTGATTCCTAAGTAAATGAGTAAAGGAAAGTAATTAAAGCGCGTCCCTGATAATAGAAATAAAAATTTTTCTCTTCTAAGACGGAGATGGAGAGCGCTTATTTGTGTCTTAAGGGGTTTAGGTTAAGTGAATTGTGTTGGTAGAATTTAGACAAAGTGTTAAGTGCCAATTCTAGCTTTCTGTTCACTTCTTATACTTCTTCCACGGCATATTGGAAGTGTTTTGTACAGTCTGGGTAGTTTGTGTATATGTTGAAGAGAATGGGGGTCAAAACCCTTCTTTGGGCAAGCTATTCTGCAGTAAAGATCCAATGATTTTGACGAGGAGCTGGTCTATTAGAGTGTTATAGAGTTTGACCATCAGCATTCTATGGTTATAAGCTATTGACTATGTCATTTAATAATCAATTTAATAATTTTTCCACTTTTTTAAACTTTGGTTTTTGAATTTATTTCATTAAAACAATTTTTTGTGGACTTCAGAAAATACCATTTTCATAGGAAATTTAATTCTCTATAAGAAATCTCACGGCACATATCTTCGAAAAATACATAGTTTTTGCGCTATATCCGAAAAATCGAAAGGTGGACAAACCTACCCCGTTCTCAAAAACGCGTGGCTAAATTTAGTAGCACTTTTGGATTTTATTTTTTTAGGGGTCAATTAGCCGTATGAAAAAATAAAATATCTTGCACGCGTTAGTTCCTTTTACCCCTGGTATTCTCGACATAGTCAATAGCCTATTAAATGTGTCGTAGGCTGAGCTTAGATCGACCATAGCCAGCCCTGTAATTAGTTTTCCTTCGAAGCCCTCTTTGATATGTTCTGTAAGGTTAAGTACATGGTTTGTACATAATTTTTTGGAAAAAAAGCAACGCGCTTATCATTAACAATAACGATGTCATAAAAATAATTTGATCGTGAAATAGAAACATTAAAAGCACAAAACAGTTTATATCGTTTAATATTTATTTCAAATTATCGGAAATTTTGAACAAAATCCAATTTTACCTGCGTTAACAATTTCATTGACACCGCCACAAAAGAATGTATTGATTATCCGTTTGACTTTGTTCCGAAACGCGTATTGAATGTAATTAAATAAATATTTGTACATTTGTTTAGTGTTGACTGACAAACGAAACTCCACAAAGCAATGTTCCATTGTTTCCCCTTTTCAATTAATGCGGGTATTTTAATTAAAACCTTTTTCTGGGTCCTTTAAACGATACGAAACTACTTCTGAGGCGACCGAAAGGGACGCGATATAAATCTGCAACGTTGTCAAAAAAATCTCGCAAATGCGTCGGTGCCATTGTCCGGTGTACATGTGAAGAAAATTTATTAGCTAATAACGCCGCCATACCACAATAAGCAGATCTCAATCGAACATGAACAATACCCCAGTATTGTATTATGCTGGAAATCATTAATCTCTGAAACGTATATATATATATAGACCAGTACTGCAGATATAAAAGGAGTGGGTGCTTTTTTTGCATTGCGAGAAACCTCAAAACCTGCGAGGTTTGTATCATTTATTATCTGCGTGTGAAGGGTGAAACGAGTATCTCGAAACACTCGAAAGATCGATCGTACGATAGTTGGTGTTAATTAAAAAGGACGAATTTTTCCAAAAATTGATAAACCAGGAAAATTCGAGTTCGTTTGCATCTGGTAACGCATTTCAGCGGCGGTCGATCGGACACGATGTTTTCCAATTTTTCTTCCGCGCGGACAGGTACAAAATAATAACGCAATTATTCAATGGTGTAGACAACTGTACGCTACAAGCATAACGGATGGTTCATTTCCTCGTGACCGGATCGATCACAGTTAGTTGTATCTCTTTTCGAATTTCCCCGCTACATTTTGATGAAATAAATCGTAATGCAAATATAATTAATAGTGGATGGTTCAATATGTAACACCGGAAACCGAGCAGGATTTTTATTTCGAAATTTATTGTCACGACGTATACGCCAGTAGATATAACGAGCGTGCATCGAACGCAGATTCGACCCGATTAATTAATTGATGGGAGTTTTTATGTGAACCATTGTGATAAAAATCGTAATTTGGAACGAAACGATTTATTGAGTAATGCAGTACTCAAGTGGCGCTCAATTTTAATTGTAAAAGAAATGACAGGTGCACAAGACGGAAAATTTATAACAAAATAGAAGTTCGCAAAAAGCCATATTTCTCTGTAACCAAATTTGAGCTTCATATCTTCTTCATCTCCTTTTAATAGGCAGGAATAGTCTGTTTATGCATTCTTTTCGTCTGAGTCTGGGGCTTCCTGAGAACCGGAAATCCAGGTTTCTGAGGTCTACCCTGGAGTCTTCTTGTATTAGGTTTATTATTCCTAGCAATTATTGGCAGTCTGCTGCTTTCCATCCGTGTCACATGTGCAATAACACATATGTTATTATTGGGCTGATACTGGTTTTGTAGATTCGGGTTTTAGCCTCCATGGACGTGAATTTGTCTTTCCATGCTATTTCTGTAAGAGCTCCTGATATTCTATTGCTCTTGGTGACTTGCGTTGTTACTTATTTTATTAGGTACGTTTCGCTCGATGTGTCTACTCCAAGGTATTGAAATGTCAAAGTTTGTTTTAATTGATGGATAGTTTGGTAACAACATAGAAGTTCGCAATCAGCTGTTTTACTCTGTAACCAAACTCGAGCTTCATATCTTTTTCTTCTCCATTTAGTAGGGAAAAATAGCCTGTTTAGTCATTCTTTTCGCCTCAGTCTGGGGCTTCCTGAGAACCAGAAATCCAGGTTTCTGAGGTCTACCATGGAGTCTTCTTGTATTAGGTTTAATATCCATTGCAATTATTTGCAGTCTGCTGCTTTCCATCCGTGTCACATGTGCAATCACACATATGGTACTATTGGGCTGATACTGGTTTTGTAGATTCGGGTTTTAGCCTCCATGGACGTGAATTTGTCTTTCCATGCTATTTCTTTAAGAGCTCCTGATATTCTATTTCTATTGGTGACTAGTTTTTATTAGGTTCCTACTGCTGGTTATGTCTACTCCAAGGTATTTGAGTATCAAAGTTTGTTCTATTGTTTTGTTACTGATGCACAGTTTTGATCTTGGCGGTTCCTTGGATATCATATCACTATTGATTAGGTGGAAGCGGTAAAGGAGTCTCTGGAGGTCTTCCTCGTTCTCAGCTATAATTACAGTGTCATCCAAAGGGCGGATAAAATGCAAAATGCATCTTTTGCATTATTTGCATTTTTTTCGTTTTTTTCTTCAAATTTGCATTTTTTTCTTAAATCGTGCACTTTTTGTATTTTCTTTTAAACTCTGCAGGATATTAAAAAAACAATGTACTGATGAAGTTATAGATTCACGAAGTTATAACTGAAACTGAAATCTGGTTATCAAGTACCTTTGGGTTGTTTTTACCTGTGTATTCTAATCGGAGGAGGATGTGCTTCATAACTCGCAAATTACTTTATACTCTTACTTATACTTTATATGTACATTATACAAATTCGTAGAAAGGCTCATTTTGACCGCGGGGCAGAGATAGCTGTTAGTTTTAGTGTGTTTTTTAATCCTCTACGGCCATTGTACTTGTTTTGGGATCAAGTTGATGTACGTCCAATTTTAAGAGAAATTAAATTCAACGGTTGTTCTGAGAATTTAAAAATGCCAAAAGCATATTTAACTGAACTGTAGACTAAGCCATAGTGGGCTGAAGTGGAATGGTGACAAATTATTTTGTACAGTATGTTCGAAAATAGTCAGTACATAGAAAGCAATAACTACCTAGATTAATTTAATTCAATCAGTAGTTCATTTATTTGCTAACAATATTCCAATTACGGCAATTGTTTTGAGTGGATATCAAATATCTAGATATTAACACCATTAATATAACACACTGGACTGGTTGAGGCAGTCCAATTATTAAATGTTCTTGAAGCGGAATCAAAAAGGTACATGGAAAAATTGAAAAATTAGTTTTCTCCAAATTTTCCAGTAATGTACAAGCTTTCGAAGGATTTTCTGTATTAAAAACTGTTGCAATAATGTTTGCGAGCAACTTTAATTGTATAATAAAATTGTTATAAAACCAAATATTGTACATGCATTAAAATACGCTCCTGTTACTTCAGTAGGTATAGAATGAACTTATTTTTAAACATATGTTCACATCATTGCCGAGTATGCTGACATATTTGTCAGTTTTACATTAGTTTAATCTGATCTAAGACCAAGTTATATAACGTTGGACTAAGGGAGACTCCTGATGGGTGCCTATGTTTAATGTTAGTTTTTGATTAATTTCCATTTTAGTTTCTGTGTCGGTTTACAGTTCTAGCTCTTTCATTATTCTTATGTCTTCGGGTGTATTGGATTGTTTCAGTATGTCAGATAGGCGGATTCGGTCATAAACTTCAGTGAAATCCATGAAATAAAGATACGCTGTTTTGTTATATTCTATATCGTTCTCCGATAGTTGTATTCTTGTAAAAATGGCATCAATAGTTAATCTATTGTGACGAAACTCTTGTTGCTTTTCTCTGGTTTCGAGTCAGTAGTGTGACTATGCCAGTTCTAACTCAAAAACACGGCTTTTCTCGTCAAGGTCAGAAAACAACACATTTTGGTACCCAAAATGCGCGGTTTGTTGCCTATCTCTGCATTTTTGACCCAATTCCCCATATAATTTTAAATGGGGGTACAATTTTTTGCCCATTTTTCGGTCTGAATTCGACTGCGGTGGAATTTCTAACTCAACAGGCTAGGCCCAAAAAACAACACAAGTTTCTGTGTTGAATTTCTGACCCAACCGCCCATATTATTTTAAATGGGGGACAGTTTTCGCGCCCAAAATGGTACGTAATGAGTTGTGCCACAAGTATGACGTCATCGGCTAATGTAGGTCTGCCGGAGCGCGCGCCCTGTGTGAGAGAGAAAGATAGAGAGTGAGAGAGAGGGTGTCGTCCACGGCTGGGGTTGAGGGGGTGAGGGGTGGGGGTAGCCCCAGGTGAAGGGGTGGGCGCGAGGGGGCGCGCGCTCCGGCTGACCCATTTAAAATAATATGGGCGGTTGGGTCAGAAATTCAACACAGAAACTTGTGTCGTTTTTTTGGGCCTACCCTGTTGAGTTAGAAATTCCACCGCAGTCGATTTCAGACCGAAAAATGGGCAAAAAATTGTACCCCCATTTAAAATTATATGGGGAATTGGATCAAAAATGTAAAAGAAAAAAGCCGTGTTTTTGAGTTAGAACCGGCATAGTCACACTACTCGAGTCTTTGTTCTATTATTGTTTTCAATATGGCTGTTAGAACTTTCATTATGGAACTTAGGAGCGTCTTGTAATTTTCCGGATTCTTTTCGGCACCAGATACTTAATATCCAGCATTGTGATAATTTTCCTTAGGAACATTACGATTTCAAAGAGTTTTGTCAATTCCTCGACAAGTTTTGTTAGGTCGTAGCTCGAAACTCATTCACTATATTAGGAGAATATATGAGAGGAGAGCGACCGAGCGACGATTTTCCATGTAGATTCACTGGAAATCGATCCGGCGGACTTGCTCCCGACGCTCACAATTCCCACTTATTCCGTCGATGATCTCGTTCTAATACCACAAGATACCCAATCGCCGATAATAAATTCGGTCCCACTTTTCGAGGACTCTCTAAACACGACGACGAATTTATTTTAATCCGCCAGGAAATATGCAAATCCCACTTTCGATCGGCATCGGTCCGATTCGCCGATCGCGATGCTCAAGTTATTTTTTAATTTCTCTCGTATTCTTTCTTTGCGTTCCGGGGCGAATTAAAAATTTCTGCTAATCGGTTTAGCGGCTATGTACGAGAAGGTTCTGTAGAAATTGGTGTTTATCGAAAATTCACGTTATATTCCAGGGACTTAACGAGTTATTAAAAGAAAGAGCGGGGAAAAAAGCGATTTGAAAGGGAAAGAATTCAGAGAGAAAATTTGTTTGCTCGGAACGAGATGAAATGGAAATTTGCACCGATGTGTGTTTGACTTTACCAAATGAATAATGAAGGTAGCCGTGTTAGAGTTCTTTTAATTAACATACGTGTATATTTTCCATTTGCGCCTAGTAAATCGTGGTAATCTAGTGGACTTTATATATACCAAAAAATTATGAACTCAAAACTCGTCGTCTTCGACGTCTACTTCATGAGTTAAGCATATTGGCCTGCTCTGACTCAACTGCCACTCTTTTCTATACCTACTTTTTGGTCTTTAACTTAGTACCGAGATTCTTGCATTAGTTGTACATGAGGGTATCAATTGCTTTGATAGTTAGCTACTTTGATTGTAATTGCTTTCTAATATCAGTCCTCTTTATATGGCCTAGTTTTATTAACATCTCTTTACTCCTCTTAGAAATTGCATTTCAGCCGCTTCAATTTATGACATATTCTGTCTCTTGATTATCTAAGTTTCACTGCAAAAACTAAAAAAATCTTTAGTTGTGTTTCTCGTCTGCAGCGTTTTCCTAGAGTTCTTCTGATGGTACTGCACACCTTATTGAAAGTCATTAGCTTGTTTTCAATATCATTGTTGAATTCATAGCTTATGTCACATTCCGGTTGATTCAAATAGCTAAACATATGTTATCAATGCAAATTTGGAATCTTATCGCGGTTTTACCTTCAAATGTAATACTTTTTCTTTCATTTTTTGAGATTTAGCAGTTGTATTCTCTTGCCATGCTGTTAAGAAGATGTACAGCCCTTTGCAAATCATCCTCTGATGTTGCGAGGATTGCCTGATCATCTGCAAAGAGAATTTTGTTTATATTTGTTGCATGGTGGATTGAAATCCCTTTGGAAATCACTATTTTCCAAAACTTAATCAGATCGTCAATATACAAGATTACTTAATTTATCTCAACTATTTCCTAATTAATTAATTTATATCACTCTTAATGTTAATTTATTTCACTGGTCCGTTTTTCACGTTATTTATTTACTCGCCGTTTCACGTCTAATCTAATCTCCGACCGCAAACCCGCTTATATACACCTCAATTGTATTCGCGACAGTTCCAGGTCATTCCTTTCCCAAATAATGTTTACTTAGAAACGTCCAGAAAGGTCTAGGGGTAATAAATCATTCCTTCTTTAATAAGGTGTTGGCGGCAGGCTCGAGACGGTTTTTATTGCTGAATTAGCGTAGCGGTGTTCTTTTGAGGTAAGCCGCCGATGTCCGATAAGAGTAAACACATTTCGCGCAGCTGTTTTGCATTTCGCGTTACATTAAATGGAAATGTACTAGTGATTAATTTAATCATGATAGAATTTCTCTATACAAATCATACATATTTAACCCACATCTTTATAAGGTATTTGTTCATATAATAATAACACTTGTATATTAGACAGTGGCATAATTAATAATTAGTTATTCGTAACTAACCGCTTACGTTCATTTGAAAATAATTTATTAATCTTTTTGCAAACTGTTGCGATTAAATACGTTTAATACTTCATTAATATGCATAACCAATACTAATTACTAAACTGATTCAATTCGTAACGAACTAATTATAATGTTATACAATTATTGTCCAAAAACGTGGTTTCGAATATTAATAAGCGGTCCACTATTAATAATTTAATCGTCGTGCTGAATTTTCCGTAAAACACACATCAATTTTATTGATTGATCCGGGCATAGATAAATCTGGATTAACCTACTCGACACTCTGGAGATTCAATAAATATCAGTAACAGCAAGATTACTAATATTAAGTTTTCAGATCTATATTTGTATACAAATTAGGGAAGTGTTTTTGGTTATAAAGTACGCATATTGAACACTATTTGCATCTTACAAATGCAGGCAATCAATTTTATTTAGAATTTTGTCTTTTATTTTACTTTCATAATACGTTGTAGTTTCAATTTTCCCGTTACCGAGATATCATTTTCTAGAATTAGAACTTGGATATCAGAATGTTTGAAATTTTGTTAAGTAAGTTGTAAACACTTCCAGGATCTTATGGGATCGTTAATAGTAATTATAAGCGTTTTAATAGTAGTTTAAAGTACAAGCTGCAGAAGACGTCATATTTCAAGCCCGAGTCCGAGATTCTAACGAGCCGCAACATTTTCTATATTCCGGCTTCCATTTCATTTTTATTTATGTTTAAAAAATTTACAATTTCTTATCTGGGGATTTTTTTTATCGTGGCATTTAAGTTGGTATTACAGCCGTTTCCTAGACATCTGTCAATTTTCACAGCATTTTCAAATTTAATTTAATGGATTTAAATAAAATCGAAATCATGTCTCAAGAATCTGAATTGCATCAAGTACAAGAGGGTGTTTGACACGGCGGCCATATTTATTTTTAATTTTGTTTTGACAGACATCAGACAGTATTAGGGAATATCTTGTTACCAACCCAACAAAAAAAAATTATCAAAAACAATGCTTTAATAAGCCTCATTAAAGCACTGTTTTCGGCCATTTTAGTGCTAGAATAGCTGTCATTTTAGTGCCGGAACATAGAAATGAGTTTTATACTTTAACTGAAGTAAAGAAGTTTCATAGGAACTTTTACAAACTGATGACATTTTTAAAGGATTTGCACATTTTCTAATTGAAATGTAAATTTTAGGAAGTTGTACCAAATACCAAATCTTATGTTGAAAAGAAGTTGAGAAGTTTCTAAAAAATAATGTAATGATCGTAACGAACTCGGTTGTTATCTGCCAATATGTTTTGGCAGAATTAGAGTTGTTTGTTTAAAATTTAATTTGAGACGTTTTAAAGGGAGTTTTGATACATTTAAAGGAGTTGGGGAGTTTCTGAGGAAAACATAAGACAATTTAAAGCACAGATGCCATTTTACAAATATGTTATCTAAATGTTTGGTAGAAGTTATGATGTTTCGAATGAAAATAAGGAATTTCTGAGTTTATCGTTACAATTGTAATATCTTTCAAGTTATTGGAATCATCTCAGTAATTTCGGAAATGGCCACGGTTTGTGTATTTGCCATTTCAACGATAATATCCGATCATCTGAGCATTAACGTCTACAGTGAAGTCAACATGACAAACAATTTCAAAAACGTTTAAAAGCGGGATTTCCCGAACCGGGTCACAATTATTTTCTATTATAACTCCCAGGAAAGTTCGATGGAAGTTTAACGATGACCGAACTTCCAAAGTCCACTCTTCTTGTTTGAATTTCTCTCGTGCCGGATCGCAGACAGATATGTGGCCGGAGTTTCTAGGATTTAACTTATATACTCCTGCTTCGGAAGTTTATTAAGTCCTATCACGCCCCATAGTTCGGGGGGGAGATATAAAAAACAGTTTCTTTAAAGTTAGGCGGAAGGCGAAGGAGAGGAGAAGAGTCCGCATTAACAAGGCCGGGCGAGATGGCGGATCGGAATTTTGATGATAAAGGCGAAGTGTTTTACGGCAGTTTGGGCCGCATGTAGATTTCCGTTGGAAAAGGTGTGAATGTGCCGGATGGAGTTTTATCGCGTTTGGAAAGCCGCCATTCTTATGAGGATTTCGGAAGGAGAACTTTTGTAACTTTTTACTACTTGTCGTCAATTCCGCCATTACCGCTGTTTACACAACAGACGGGGGCGGAAGGCGAGAGTTTTACGGCGATTTATTGAAATAAATGGGAACGGCGCGTCTCGAAGTCACGGAAAGTTAATATGAAGTAAAAGTGATTTATCTATGTAAAAGTATTATCGTGAGTTAGTCTAGTCCTCTCTTTAGACATCTAACTAGAAATGTGAAACTTGAAAAGCATCAGAATTTTGAATTGGGACGTTAACTTCCGTTTAGTTTTAAATGATACTTCTCGACATTCTCATGAAAAGGTTATTTGAGACAATATCAAGTTTTCAATATCAGATACATATTTAGTAAAAATTGTTAAGACATTAGATTCATCAGTCTGAAACCTTCTGGGATCTTTTTCGAAAATGACTCTCTCTCTCTCTCTCTCTCTCTCTCTCTGCGCTGCCTTTTACATATTAATACTTATTATTACTTTTCCTATTCTTCTTCTTCTTTAAGTGCCATATCCGCGGCGGATGTCGGCAACCATCATAGCTATCCTGACATTTGAAGCAGCGGTTCTAAAAAGGTGATTTGAGCTGCATCCAAACCACTCTCTCAGATTTTTCAGCCATGATATTCTTCTTCTTCCTATGCTTCTTCTGCCTTCTATCTTCCCCTGAATTATTACTCGTAGGATGCAGTACTTTTCGCCTCGCATTATGTGCCCCAGACATTGCAACTTTCTCTCTTTGATCGTACGTTCAACTTCTTTTTCTTTACCGATTCTTCTTAACACTTCAACATTTGTGATACGATCCGTCCACGCGATTCTCAAAATTCATCGATAAGTCCACATTTCGAAAGAGTTAAGTCGTCTCATTGCAACTGCATTTAGCGTCCATGCTTCTACCCCATAATAAAGCACACTGTGTACATAGCATTTTGTCAAACGCAATCTGAGGCCTAATGTCAGATCTTTACTACACAGAACTTTTTTCATTCTTATACAGTTAGTACGAGCTTTTTCAATTCTGCTCTTTATTTCTGCGGTATATTCATTGCTTTCTGTAATAAGTGTTCCCAGGTAAGTGTATCTTTTCACTCTTTCGATTTGTTGACCTCCAATTAATAATTCTTCATTTATGGTATTGTTCTTACAAATTTTCATAAACTTTGTTTTTTTGACATTGAGAGAAAGTCCGTACTTTCCACTACACTTTGAGATATCTTGTTCATAACTCTCTCCATATCCTACAAACTATCTGCTATTATTACTGTATCGTCAGCATATCTGATGTTGTTAATCAAAACTCCATTCACACTTACACCAGCGGTCTCATTTTCCAAGGCTTCTAATATAATTTGCTCCGAGGCGTATACAGTATACATCCTTGCCTGACTCCTCTCTTTATTTCTATTTCTTCAGATCTGTCTTGGCCATTTTTTACCGTGGCCCGTTGGTTGTACTACAGATTTGAAATCAATCTTACATCTCGTTTGTCCAAGTTTTTGCTCTTAAGAAGGTCTATGAGTTGGTCGTGTTTTACCTTAGCGAAAGCTTTATTATTAGTCTATAAAGCAGATATAAAGGTCACGATTAACGTCCAAACATCTTTGAATCAACACATTAATAGCAAACAATGCCTCCCTTGTACCAACACCATTTCGGAAACCAAACTGAGTATGACTAATATCCAGTTCTAGTCTGGAATATATTCTGGTATGTATAATTTTTAATAGAACTTTCAAAGTATGTGACGTTAAGCTTATGGTTCGATAATCGCTGCATTCTCTGGCATTCACTTTTTTAGGTAGACATATGAATGTTGATGTTAGGATTTCTTGTGGGATAATTCCTGTATTGTAAATTGTGTTAAATAAATTCACTAATATATATATGTGTTTGTGGTTAATTAGTTTAAGCAGCTCTCTTGGTATCTCGTCTGGACCTGGCGATTTCTTATTTTTCATGGATTTAAGTGTATGTTGAACCTCCGACTTAGTTATTTCAGGTCCCACGTCTCCACCTTGATATTCTTCATAGGTGTTTTCCAGTCTTTGATCATAAAATAATTCCTCTATGTACTCTTTACTATTTATATACTTTTACTATTACTATTAATTATTACGAATATTTGCTAGTACTTTAACCTAGAGAATATACACAGCCGAGTAGAGTCTCATATTACTGAATGACACCGGGTATAAGTTCAGTGTTCTGAAAACATTATCCAAGTTTCTGTACAAACTGTTTTTGATTATTTTTCTTTAAGGAAAATTGGTGTAGTCGAACTATTGATTCATAAAAAGTTGATGCGAATGTTTGAACGAATTTATGGACTGAATTATATCGAAAGGTCTTCGTCCATTAACATCACATGTCGTGCCGTCGTTTAAACGATACCTCTACGCTAATAGTTCCGGCACGGGGATAATGCGTGACGATATTATGTAAAATAAACAAACGGCGCTCGCCAAAAATGTATAAAATAATCTTGACTTTAATTTATTTAATAACGGCTAATTAGGTCAATTTGGACATGACCCCCACCGAAAACACCGTAAAACCTTCCCAATTACCGGACGCCCCAACATCGGGCTTGCTTTAATTATGCACATACAGGGGCCTGTACATTTTAGTTGACAGCATTAGATTATCCGGCACCGAGCCTCCTCGCTCCATTTATCTGCGGGAAACTCCTTTAGAGTCGGCCCTTATCTAAAATTCAGTTTTAGTGTCTCGAGTTATGTATATTGGAAACGTATTTGCCACTCAATTCGTATTCAACTCCCTATCCAGGTTTCATTGCCAGCTGTTTATACTTGTCGGAGCGTATCTTATTAAAACTTAAATCCAGGCTTTAGGTGAAGGGGAGAAGAATATATTTGTTTTGAGACGCGTTTCTATACACTTCGGCTTTGAAAGGTATGAGTGCATTACATCCGAATTTGAGTACAAGCGCAGTTTTTTATTAGATTGCGCCAGTTTCAATATACATAAACTGGTAAAGAGGATCAATAGGATCAGCCAATTAAACAATCTAATTAATTTGTTTAGGAACAGAAATATTTTCGTTTTTCGTACTGCAAATGTATGTAAATTTATCAAATAAATCGAATTTAATGGACTACAAAAGTCGCATTTTTTCAAATATAGCGTTTTATGATGCGAAATAATGTGATTTCCATTTTAAAACGATAAGGCTCACAATGTTGAAAACCGATTATTATCGCGCGAGGAAACGTAAATAAAACATAAATATACCATGTAATAAAGTAATAAATGCGCGAATTATTCCAAGTGCCCAGTAATCTTAAAGCGACTCAATTTAGATTAAGCTGACGTGCTGCGCAATTAATCTCGTCGCATTTTATTCTAAGAATACTAAGTTTCTCCTGTAATACTCTAGATTATACTACTAATCGTTAAGGTAGGAATTAAAAAGAAATTTAAAGCTAAAATGAGACTTTAAGCTACACCTTCTTAAGCGATTTTGGTCAAAAGATTTAAAATCAAATGGTGCTTGTTTTAAAACTAAGTTCATTTCGGTTTAGTTTTTTGTTTTAAAGCAATATTGAAGAATGTTAAATTCGTACTGGAAATCTGGAAATTGACTAGAGTATTAGTTTCTTGGACAAAATTACACATCGTTTTAATGTTTGGAGAAAGTACTGAAACTGGAGTACCTAAGCTTCAGCTTATCGAGACATGTGTTTTTCAGAACTTCTGAAAAATTGAGTTTCTTGCAAATATATCCTCAATTTGGTTCAAAAGATAAATTTATTTTTGCTCTACAAAATTAACGTGAGATTTTGAATAAGTATCTTTATTTTAAGTGAATTTTGGAAAAAAGTACCTACAAAAATTGATGTAAACTCCTGATTCATTCAGCATTTACTTGATTACAAATTCAGTTTTCAGAAAAATGATTGGAAGTCTAGTTACCATGAAAATAGTTATGTTTGTGAAAGCGTAGGACAACTAGGAAACTGTAAAATTTACTACACTGTTTAATATATTCACTTTAAGTTTTAGTTAGCCTCCCCGTTCCCTCGTATCCTCTCAACAATCGAACTCGTCTCTGCTTAAATCCCTATGAAAGTTACCTTTAACCTAATAGTGAAATAATCCAGAACACTAAGTGTTAATTTCCTGTAGCGGCGCGGTTACAATATCGATTACCGCACGGGTGAAATGCCTTTTTCCCACCTTCACGTACTTCTATAATGACGATTTTGTCACGTCCGAGCTTAACCGTTTAATAATTAAACCGTCTAATTAAAGAGCTCTAATCCTATGCCGGACCCTTGTCCACCTGAAGGCCGTGTCCCTTTTGCCGCATACCGGAAATAATTTCGCCTAGTTAACAGTCAAAAGTGCGGCTTTCACGTTCCTCATCGGCAATAAAATTATTACGTGAATATTTTGCGATTCTTTTCCTCGCTTCTGTTTAGCATACGGAAGAGAGGTCATCGCTATTGCTATTTCGCGGGGGAAAACCGAGCAGAGAGTAGGAACGATTTTTAGTTCGGAGGATTTCTAAGAAGTTACAATGTAATTCCCTTCGCTATTGTGCCAGGGGAAATAACTGCGGTTTCTAAATGCAAACTTTAAGCCAGACGTAATAACGAAATCCGGGAGAGAAGCTTCCGTAAGTATCCTCAAAAAAAAAGGAGGAATTTGGAATACAGAAGTTGCCTGGAAGTGATCCTGATTTTTTTATAATCTGATTCGATAATTGCAGTAATGTCGATTAACGAAGCTATCAACTCCCTTAGGGTTTAAATCTCTTTCGGACTGATTCGTAGGAGGAATGAGGTTCAAAGGAAATTAATTTACTCTCAAGAATTCCTGCAAAGTCTATGTAAGGCTCTTCAAATAATCGGATCTTGAGTAGCTTTTCAAAGAGAGAACTGAAAGGAGATTCCAGATTATTGCGGAATGAGTTGCTGGGTATTGAAACAGTTTCAGGAATGATTTCATTAGGCGTTTTTGGTTTCACACGAAAAACATACATACTTAGATTTTACGTCACAAATGTTATATTGTTCTTGTAATACTTGCAGCTTCTTTTAAAATGTCTAAGGAGTTGTTCCAATTGGTGCGATTTAAAATTTTTAGTTTCTTAATTGCATCACAACTTCTCACTTCATGTCAATTGTAAATGCTTTTAAAATGTCATCTATGGTTTATAATTGTCATAAGTTTCTTAGAAACTTCCCAACTCCTTTAATTGCGTGAGAACTTATTTTAAAACCTCCCAAGTTATTCAAAATGTCGTCAACAAACTACAATTTTCATTAGTAACTTAAGTTACTTTTTGATCTTACTTCTTCAAGTCACTGTAACTTTGGTAAAAATGGTACCAGTTCAGTACTATTGTCAAAAGTTCCTTCTTCGTTGAGAATGTCAAAAGTACTTTTGAATGGTATAAATTTTCTGCAGCTGGTTGGAACTTCGTTAGAAATGTGTTTAGAATATTGAAATTGTAAGAAAAAATTTCTTAATACACTTTGAAGCATCAGACTATTTTGGAAACAGCATCTGCTCTTTTACACTTATGAAACATTTTTTAGGAACTCCTTACCTTCGTTAGCTGTGTCAAAACTTATTGTCCAGCGTTTTAAGTTACATTTTGAACTGACAACTGTAATTTGTTTAAAAATATCTATGCGAATTGTAACTGTTGTAATTATTAAAGAAATTTTGAATTTTATCCACCGCTAAAACTACTTTAAAAACTCGAGTTGCATTTAAAATCACTTTATTATGTTAGATCAATTGGAAATTAGAAGAATCATTACAATCAGAGTTTTTTGAAACTTCTCATCTTCCTTTGTACCATCAGATCTGTAACTTTCTGTAAACATCAAGATGACTGTAAATTTCAAATATTGTCGCCATACTGAATGTGTCATTAGTAACATATACTCTATTTAAAACAAATCCCAATGCACCTCAGTTTGATGACGTCACCAAACATCAAACACTACCAACTTAATATAGTCCCAGGACATCGCAATTTATGTGTTCCGTGTATATTTTAGGTTGAGAATACACATAACCATATATATTGTCAACCTAAACTATACACGGAACACATAAATTGCGATGTCCTGTGACTATATTAAGTTGGTAGTATTGGATGATTCTGACGTCATCAAAATGACGTGCATCGGGATATGTTTTGAACAGAGTATAGTAAGTCTCCTACTCCACATCAAAGTTTAAATTTTGATCTTCATGCTGTCTTTATAGCACTTGTAACTTCTTTCAAAATATCATATGTTCATAACAATTGTCGAAGTCTCTACTTTTTGAAAGTGTCAAAATTCTTTTTAAAAATACCAAAATTCATTTTTTTAAGCTTGTACTTCTTTTATAAGGTCTTAAGAACATTACAATAGGAGAAAGTAATTTGGTTATTCCTCTATTCTCCAATGCAGTAAGCTCTTTATTAGTAATGTCCTTAAGATAATTTAAATTTCTTACAACTTCGGTCATTTCTTTAACTGTGTTAGAGCTTATTGAAAACAATGTCGATCTCGAATTATATTTTAAATAAAGAACTGATTCTTACAAAAAATGTAGTTGGCCCATAATAATTGTTGTAATTTTGTTGGACACTTTAATCATCGGTAATATTGCTTTAATATCTTAATTAGGATCTTAGCAAACTGAATGTCAGTTGACGTCAAATAAACTGTTAGTGTTATAGACTTTGCAGAATAATAAGTTCTAATCCTGGAAAATGGCTAGAAAATTATGAAAATAAGTTATGAAAATATGAAAACCAATATGCTTATGCTGAACTGCCTACATTTGTAAAATTGTAAATATGCATTTCATAGTTATTCACATAATTTTCACTGGAAAATGTTCATCTCTTTCGTTCATTTATTAAGGATGTCTTGCACATTTATTTTTAATTTTGTATTTAAAGTGATATTGTTACCTTTGGCCCTATAAGGGTGCCCTTATGTTGCATTTGAACATGCTAGAAATGTTTGAGTGAAATTGAACTCAAAAATATATTGAATCTGTCAAAATAAACCCAAAAATAATCATGTAAAATGAAACAACAGATATTTGCTTAAATAAGACGAAATAGCTCAAAAAGTTTATGAAGATGAGTACAACCACCCGGTTTTTGAGTGAGATACATAGTAAATTGCGTAATATCAGCAAAATAACTCCAAAATTAACAAAAGGATGTTTGAGTTGAAGTTTTAAAGCGTTCGCTTTTTATCATGAACTTCTTTTGATTAGTAGAGAACTCTAACTGTCGTCTTGTTTATATGTATCATATTTCCATATCCTGATTTGGCTACATATATTGAAATCTACTAAGGTCGTAAGGATAATTTGTTGCTAGCGAATAATCGCAAAACGTGTGATTATTTCTACTACATCAACGGCGACTTAGGGTCGAATTGAGGTCCGTCCCGGAATTAAGATTCCCGAAGAAAAAATCCACTCAATCGATTTCGGACCCGCAAACTTTATTGATGACATGTATCCGGCGTGGATTTAATGCTAATGCGGGTTTATTCAATGCTGACGTTGTCACTCAGGACACGTAACACAGCAAGTGAATAATCGATGTACAAGGGGTTACTCACGTCTGTGTCTGATTTGGACCTTTCGGCTTGGCTTTTTTCGATTATCCCGAGAATAGTCCCTCGCCGCAAAATCCTCTTTTCGGCGGAAAGCCTACGACTAGATTGAAGGGAATAACATGGAATTATTGTACCTTTCCCGTTCGGCCGGCGTTTTATAAGTAATTACCAACCCTTTCCGGGGAGAATTTGAATATATGTTAGGAAAATCGACTCTCGACGATTCCGTAAAAAACGAGGGAGATCCCTGAGTGTATGTGTATGAAATATTTATACGTGGCTTTATGTTCTCGGATTTTCGAATGGACTCGGTATATCCTCTTGTTTATCGCTCGGGGATTTTTTTCTTAAATTCGAGGGTGAGTAAATAAAACACTTTTTCATCCGAGATTCGGAGGGGATTCAACGTTTTTAAAGCTCGAAACCAAAAACTTAGAGGACTTAAGTCCGATTTTTCAAAAAGATAACTTAACTCGCTCATTTGAGAAGAGTATAAATTGCAAACACCGCATCAAGCCACTTTATGGGGTTATTACCGTAGATTATCGACGTGTAATAATACACAAATGCAAATAATGCACAATTATTTTGAAGCACCTAATGGTTATTGAGCATATATCGCAATACATTTTTGATGTGATACCATCGACATCCCAAGTCTACGGTAATGATATTTTCGATATTCCTTTAACATGCAATTGAAAATTAATAGCTACTCATTCAGTAATGTATGTATGAATGCAGTCGACTAATATTTTTTGTAAAGACAAGGTAGTATAGTGAATAATCGTAAAACGCATAACACAATCAACTCGACTTTTAATACGGTATAATGAGGGAGCATTTATTGTACAAATTTCGAAAATTGGCGATTTGAAAGAGTGAGCATTCACCATTTTTGGAGATCTCGTTAGTCATCAAAGTATAGGCCAAAGTCACAGTTTAAGGATTATGCAATAGTGGCTCTCGGTCGGTCTCTTTCATCTTTCTCTACACATTTTGATGACCTTGAAGGGATTAAATTATACTCTGAATAATTAACCAGGGCCGGGTTTTCCCAAAGTGCGAAGCAATGCACAGGAGCGGCTTGAGTCTGCCAGAGCCGTGTTTATTATTTTTTAAACAAGTTTTAAGCTACTTTTGAATAAGAGTTTTTTAAATAAAACTATATTTTTACCGTTGTTATTATACATAACACTTGTTGGTTGAACAAAATTGTCTAATTTATAGATACTATAATGAAAAAACAGTGCATTGGTAAAAATGGTTAACAAAAGGATAAAATTAAAAATGGTGAAATGCAAAAAATAAAATTTTGATTGTTATTAATAAAACAATAAGTAATAAGAAGGCTTTTCGGTTAAAACTGGTATGACAGTCTTGATCATGGAGAAAAATATTGAAAATAAAATACATATATGTATATTGAGTTTATAACTACACTAATCTACTTCGAATTATTTTAATTTATTTATATTTCGTACCTTTTACTTATATTACCTTACATACATTTAAAACCTCGCTCTAATATGTAATTTTAAAACATAGCTGTGAGGGAAATTCTCACAGGGATGTTTGCATTGAATATCCTGAAGAATTTCCATGTAACATTTGATTGCATTATACTTAAGTCAAAATAGTACTGAAATTTGATTTCAATTAATGGAATGTAATAACGAAATCATCATGGGGAACTTCCAAATTGATCTTGGTCAGAATTTACATAACCTTTATGGTAGCAATATAACTACAAATATATCAGATAAAACCTTTTTTCACGCTGCCGCTATCGTAAATCGCTCTTATATGCATAGATACGTAGCATCAAAGACTATGTATAAGACTACATAGTCTTTGGTAGCATGAAACTGGCAAATAACATTCGTGTATTATTTTTCCTTGACGACGGAACGTAAATACACTGACATATGTGTAGTCTGTCAATTTATGCCAGAGTGACGTACGTCCAAACTAAATCAAACATTTCATTTTTTGAGGAATTATGAGGAAATTTTCAACGGCAGAGTGAAAAATCTAATAAGCCACACGGAATGTATCGACTGTTAACATTCTCGGCAAGTGACAAGCCTCGGCTTCGCCTCGGCTCGTACACACTTGCCTCGAATGGAATCACTTTACATTCCTTGTGACTTAAATAACTATTTACCAACATGCTGTCAGTTTGACAAGCCTACGACTTTAGACATGTCTCCTTTTTGACAAGTGACAGTAGACGATCTATTATTTACAGACTTGAACTTGAAAGTTTAAAATATTGTGAAATATCTATAATTCCCAAGAAGTTATAACATTTAAAAGAATTGTTTTATTTGAAAAGTAGATTCTTGTAATCGATTGAAAGAAACAAGACATGAGAAGTTAGAAAATTTGTATATAGTAAAAACTACCCCAAGGTGTAAGTCTACAAAATGAATAAAAAACGTTAAAATTTCATTATTTTGAGAAAATTTAACTGCTTTGAAAAAGTCGTAGTAAAGTTCGAAGCTAATAAGCCACAGTTCTTGTAACTTTAAGTTTATTTATAACGTCACAAGTGTTTGATTTCCCAGATTATTAATTTCTCGTATCAAACTCGCTCGAAACTCCCGACCTCAGATTAAAGATCTCCTGAGACCCTAAGGATCAACGTGCAATAACATCCGGCTCTATGTTTACGCGTATGTAACGTTGGAGTCTGAAAAGCTATGAAATTTATTGCCGAATTAGCTATACCTACCTAACAGATGTAATGCATCTAGATTAGGACTCGAAGTTAGCGTATATATTTTTGATCGCCGGAGTTGAATCACGTAATCAAATCTAGCGGAATCGATTTTATTTTTATTCCGAGGTAGGTAATTGAAAAGTTTCGCGATAGGAATGAAATCGACGGAAGTGCCGTCAGGGGCCGCTAATCGAACACGGCGCTATTCATCAACAAACAATTAAATTCCTTACGGGTTACACGCCAGTTCAGGCGATGTCATGGGGGATCAGATAAAACGGTTTTAAGTCGGGAATAATTCGCTCCGACTTGATTTATGTCGGACGGGTGCATTTTATACGTTTTTGCCCCCGTATAGCGACGTAATGAAAGGAGGCGTTACCGATAGCACAGGCATGTTACAGTTTATGATAAAATAATTGTTACGATAGGAAAAATATCCTTGAATAAGTGGAATAAATTTGTAGTTTTCAATAGAGAGAAATTTCAAAAAAAATGTATTATCCGTGTAAATCCGATAACGCCTCCGAGAGACCTTAACAGTTGTTTACAACGAATATGTCACTAGTTCGATAACACTCCGTTATCGATGTTTTGAGCCTTTATGCTCCGAGGTAAACCCATGACAATAAGACCAAACCAGGTCAATTGTGAATAATGGATCAGGTTACGCATGCACTGAACCTACTACGTAATATTAATAAAACAGTAGACCAAATCAGTGAATGTCGAAATTAATTGTGAGCCGATGACGTGTGTTGTTAATACAATGTACGCCAATTTTAAGTTACGATTGCTATATACAATGAACAACATTCACGGATCTATACGAAACAAATGTAAGAGAATTTTTTGAAAATGGAATTCGTTGCTTAGCCGGGATTTGAACCCGGGTCTCCCAATTTCGCGTCAGGTATTCTACCAACTAAACTACTGAGATACGTAAATTGGGAGACCCGGGTTCAAATCCCGGCTGATCTACAAATTCTATTCTCAAAAAATTCTCTTACATTTGTTTCATATACACCTTAGCTATGAATTAATTTCGAGAATATATTCCATCTAGTTCACGGATCTATGTTTCCCGGTTATTAATGCGACGAACCCATTTTTATAAGCCTATGTTTGCTATACGTTAATCCAATAAACTATAATCATAGATCTATGATTGCCAGACAATCATATTACCGAATACCGACAGACATTATCGTTTTATTGTTGTACGTTAAATTAGTAGACAATGAGCATGGATCTATGATCTCCAGGTATTGATATTTCTGACGATGAACATTGGTTTATGATTGCTTTAGGTACATTAGTTCAATAACTAGTCAGGATAGATTTATGGTTTCTGGTTAGTAATATTACGAACGACAGGCATTAGTTAATGACTTCTGTATGTTAAATTAATTAACAATGAGAGCGGATCTATGTTCACCGGATATTATGAACAGAATTTACTTTTTTTTTATTTAGCTGAGCTGAGATGAATAGTCAGGAACGTTCTTGATAATCCCCAATTATAAAAACATTGCCAATCTGGTTTTGGTGGCACTCGAACAAAAGGTTCTTAAGAGTATAAACCCTGAATTACCACTATATTTGAGATACGTGGATGATACTCTGCTCTTAGTACCCAATAATAACATTCATGAAATTATTGAAAAATTCAAGTTTTCATCCGAAGATTCAGTTCACATGTGAGCTTCCTAACAATAACAACCTACCATTTCTGGAGGTCTGCATCTCTTTCAGTAACGGATGTTGCATCACAAATTGATACAGGAAGACTACATCTTCTGGAAGATATCTAAACTTCCTTTCTTTCCAACCCACGAGGTACAAGAGAGCCGCCATTATTAACTTGGTCGACAGGGCATTTCTACTCTCTCACGAATCTTTCAGAGCACAAAACATTAAATTCATAATAGAAACTTTTGTTAAGAATATGTATCCCATACCGTCTTAATAATAATAATATCAATATCCTAACTTCGCCACAAAACACAACGCAAATAACAAAAGATAAACTTTTATAAGACTCCCGTACCATAATAACATAGAAAATTTCACGTTCAAAACCCTGAATGCCCTAAACGTATATCCAGCTTGGTATTCATTATCTTCTTCCAATAATCTCATTTTCTCCAAAATTACTTTTCACAATTACATTCTACAAAAGTGCTTTTAATATTTTTAGTAGGTAATATGTAAGTAGCTTAAAGTTGCTCATTGTGGGTTCTGACTACCTGGTTTCTTTAACGCAACTCTATCCCTGTCCCAACCAGTGATTAGCATTAACGATTATCTTTAACTATCCTATTAGGGTCGTGTTTCTAGGAAACGGCTCAATTCGGATGATTGTTGGGGATGGTTGTTTACAATATTTTTTACAACACACACTAAAGTCGACCAAATTAGCCGAATTAGCTGAAACCATTGGCTTCAGCTATTGATACTTTCAGGGAGAAAGCCAGTCGTATGTAGGTTATGTTTTGCCAACTATTTTTCAGTTAATTCATAACGAACAAAAATTTTGTAATTTGAAATTTTGTGCTGTGCTCCGGAATTCATATCAATATAGAACAATCAACAATCAGAACAATATATCCATATTAAATGTTAAAAAACGATTTTCACATATTCTAGATTTCAGTCAGTCATCCAGCAGGCCATACACTTTGGCAACTTGTTCGTTACCACAGTTTAAACTGAACTGGATCAATTCTGATACAGATAAAGGAAACTGTGTTACAAGTAGAGAACTCTTCACGAGTGAAGTTCAAAAAAAGTTTTTGCCTTTAAATGATAAACAAATTCTTTCTACCTGGTCCTATTTCAAAAGCAAATGTAATTGTAATTGCAATTACAATCGCATATTTTGTAATTGTAATTGTAATTAATTACAATTTACTCAAAGTAATTGTAATTAATTACTTACTGTGAAGTAATTTTAACAACACTGTAAGTGATACTTTTTTAGTTATATAAGAGATACTTAACATATATATAATTTTAGAGCCGTGACTACGTTCATAATAATGAACGAAACGTCGACAGTTTGATATATCTCAAGAATTTGTTGTTTTTATAATTGGGGATGATCAAGAACGTTCTTGAATAAAAATTGGTTTTGTATTTAAAAATTTGCTTTAAGTTATGCTTTAAAATGCATATTATGCATTAAATTTTACGCATTTCTAAAATTAATGGTCGGTTTCACAAGACCAATGGTTTGATGTTTGTTGAAACAACAAAAACGTTGCTTAATAATCCTTAACTCAACGAATTTGATGAATTAAATATTTAATTGTAATGTTCTGCGTTTATTGTTTAATGGTGGCTCTTTGATTGGTCCAATGCGTGATGCGTGATGTTATTCATAATATTAAGGTTCACAAAATTGACGACAGCAATTCATTAATTTTACGTACGAAATTATTTCCTGTGTGGGTTTACGAAGACTAATATTACACCGTTAGAAGGGCAGTGCGAAGACGTGTGTCGCCCTGAAGACGAAACAAAATGCATCGCGCGTCTTTCTTCGTTAAAACGAATTGTTTAGCTTTCCATTCGAGAGAACGGAGCGAAATTGCGCCTTGATAATATATCGCGGGAGTTTATAAACTTCTGAGCAAATCTCATGCAATTCGTCGCGAGTAAATAATATGATTTCGGAGTTACCCCAAGAAATCAACACGACTTTTAACAGCGTTAACGTGTCCAAATTAGCGGCACAGAGATACGCTTCAACGTCGCTCCTGTCCGGTTCGCCTCCCTCGCAGTTAATCCAAGTCCCTTTCATAACAAGCCCAAGGATAAGAGCATCACGTAATACTGACCATCAGAATGTACGCCCGATGAAGTTTAGTGATGCTGAATGGTTAATCCGGGATGTATGTAGGGAAACGTTGTCGGTAGTATTAATGGATTTAATTGAGGGAGATTTGAAGCGAGCGATTAGAATTTGTAACTTTGCGTACACAATAACATGTCAAGTCGGTTGAAACAGGAGCTTATCGCAAAGTTTCCGGAATATGTCTTGCGAACGAAATAGTGCAACGAGATGTTCGCCTGGGAAACCGTGGATCATAATTTCGAAAGGTAATAATAGTCAATTCAAAATAACTAAAAGGTCGGGAAACGCTGGACTTGACGAGACCACTTGCCCCTTATGTATTTTGGGGCGATGATTACGAAAATGGGGGTTGGAACTTGCAGCAATGGTTGGAACACCCCTAAAATTGCAAAAAACACCCCGTAATATGGGTGTCCTGTTTTTTGGGTCGCTGATTTCGAAAATCGGGGTGTCGAGACTGGAAAATTTGTGTAACATCCCCCACATGCAAGAAACACCCCTCCCAAAGGGTTGATTTTGGAAAAAATTGACCAGTTATGCCGTTTCGCAAATTAAGCCATCTAACATGTTTTTTGGGTCGCTGGACTCGAAAATTGGGGTGTCGAGACCGGAAAATGTTTGTTACAGCCCCGACATGCAAGAAACACCCCTCCCAAAGGGTACGTTTTGGGCAAAAATTGACCCGTTATGTCGTTTCGCAAACTAAGCCATCTTATATATTTTTTGGGTCGCTGAACTCAAAAATCGGCCTCCTGACCCTTTAAATTTGAGTTACAACTCCCAAATTTAAGAAACACCACTTCCAGTAGGTACACTCCAAATTAACTTTAATTTTTGAACAAAATGTATCAAGATCTTTGTGATAGTCGTATTTTTATTTTAGTCTTTATTGAAAGTGATTTTCCGAAAACAAGAATTACCCGATGAAAAAAATCAATATTCCTATGAATTAAAATTCCTGTTTTGTTTAAATATGCCGCGTTGGAAGCACTAGGGGACTCCAGAGGGCGTGCGAATACAAGGCCGTGAATTCAGGTTTCCTCTCTATATTCCCATCTATATTTCGTGCATTCATATCTATTAATAAAAATATATTCCATTTTTAGATTTTGAATTTTATATTTCATTTTTCAACAAAATCCACCCCTTGGGAGGGGTGTTTCGTGCATGTGGGGGATGTTACACAAATTTTCCAGTCTCGACGCCCCGATTTTCGAGTCCAGCGACCCAAAAAACGTATAACATGGCTTAGTTTGCGAAACACCGTGACTGACCATTTTTTCCGAAAATTCACCCCTTGGGAGGGTTGTTCCTTGCATGTGGGGGGTGTTACACAACTTTTCCAGTCTCGACACCCCGATTTTCGAAATCAGCGACCCAAAAAACAAAACACCCCTATTTATGGGTATTTTTTACAATTTTAGGAGTGTTCCAATCATTTCTGCAAGTTACAACCCCCATTTTCGTAATCAGCTCCCAAAAATACATAAGGGACAAGTGGTCTCGTCAACTCCAGCGTTTCCCGACCTTTTACAGTTATTTTAAATGGAATGTAAGTCCGCACATGAAACAGTTCACCGATGTGTAATCCTATTAATGAATAAATGTAGCTCATGTTGTAAGGCTTGTATTGCGGCACCATTGTATAAAGACGGTAAATTTACAAACACCTTTTTAGAAAATTATATCATTCCTTACCACTGCTACTTAAGCTTCAAAAATTGTCATGGCGTAGATTTATTCATTGGGTAATTAATATTATTAACTAGTCTCATTTTCATTAATAACCTCAATACATCTTAGAGACCAGCGGTGCTGCTTTATCCCACTATCAAAATTGCTTCCGGATTTTATAAACAACTTAATCGTAATTGCTTCATCAAAGTTGAAAGAGGATTTTCCACAAGAGCAACACTCTTGCTATCTTGACCTCATTTCCGAGGGAACGTTAATGTTGACGTCTTTTGGTTGTAAATTACTTAACCATTTTTGGGACGGAGACGTTATCGAGTACGGGATTTTTTCTCTGATTGCAAGTGGTGGTTGGGAATGATAATTCCGGTTAGACTAGGAGAATATGTCAGCAGCATTCCGACATTTTAAACTAGTTTGTTTCTTGTCGCTTATACTGTCATGCAAACCCCAAGTGTTAACCTTCCCTTAAACAAATGGAAGCATTTGAAGATAAAGGGCCACGTACCTCGGTCTTGGCTCGGATTTTCGCTAAAATAATGAAGACAAATCCAATTTCCCTCCACATAGCATGAAATATAAATTGTGCCCGTACCTCAGCAACCCCTTTTCCTTTCATTCGTCACACTCCATCTGACATACAAGAAAATTCAATAACTCAAAGAGCGTATTAACAAAGATTAACAAAACCAGAAAATCCCCGTTGACGGTTTCCTAATATAATTTCGTTTGGTTGTATGAAGGCGAGGGGTGCGGCGGAGAGATTAATTTAAAAAAAAGTATGGTTTCGCTGGTAATTAAAATTCTTACCGTTGTTACTGTAATTGGTGCTTATCTGATTAATATTTCCCCTCCTTGAAAAAATGTGGGCGAGGGAAGAAAAAGTTCACATTCGCGACAAAGCTATTTGATTACTGGTGGAATTTCAATTTTTTTAAATTTACGTATTAGGCCAGGCTACAAAAAAACGTTGATATTTTGTTCTACAGATATCTGAACATTTTAAATGGCAGGAGGGACCTATAGAAAAGATATGCTGTATGAGCATATACAGCTAGAATGTCCCTGTTTGTTTATAAACACTGGGTTAAGGTGTGAAAATCGATTTTTACTCGTAGAATTTTCCCGTTGCATTTTAGAAAAAAGTGGTCAGCAGGAAAGTTGCAGAGAATAAACAGACGGTTAATTTGGTTCTTTATAAAGTAAAATCGATAAATAAACAATTGAGTTATTAGCATAACACCATTAATTTTTCATTATTTTATAAATGCTAATAACTTTTGCAATAATAGTGATAAGTGGAATGTAATACACGAATTATGAAGCCTTTAGGGGTGTTTATAAATGTGAAAAATTTGAGCCAGATCGGTTTAGTAGGTTACGAGATATCTTATTTGTTTATCCCAGAGACTCAATGTTTAAACAATTGAGCTTGCCCAGGCTACAATCCTAGAGGTATTTAAAAACGTGGAATAGTTTTCTTGAATGCCGAACTATAAGTCAAGTTTGAAAAACAACTTATTTTTAATGAAATTGTTGTTAAAAAAATCATTTTAAAAAGGGGGTCAATTTTTGCTTATAAACAAATTGAATAACTTTTTTATCTATTGCTACACACGTTTTTGATAAATTACATTGAAAAAGTCTTAAAAAAACCTTTTAATTTTTTTTAAAAAAGGGGTCTACAGCCAATAGAAGCCGAGATAGCAACATAAAAAAATCATATCTTTATTATTTATAAATATTAAGAGCCCAAATTTTCACCAATTTTAAATAAAGACCTATATTTTATTATAGGATTTATAGGTTAAATATCTATGTTCTATGTAGTATCTATGTCAACGTAGAACCTCTATTTTTTTATTCTGGGGTAACTCGACGAGATATTAACATCTAACCTATTTTTATCGGCGTGGAAAATTGGAAAATCCCGGAAAATTTAGTAATCTTTGTATTTTATATATTTTTTTAAATTTTTTCATCGCCTTAGAAAATCCCGAATAAATTCAATACATACAATGATCACAATTTTTTTACAATTTAAATGCTAAATGCAGAAGTCTTTGTTTTTTAAATTTTGTATAAAATTAATATATTTTGCAATTTCATTGTTACGATTATTATAGATATTACTATTTATTTTTATAATTAATATTATTGAATTAAAGTTCATTACAAGTAAAATTAGAAAATGTAAGAATATTATCAATCAACAACTTCACTAATCCTCGATTTTTTTCTCTGATGGCTCTTCTACTTCATATTCAAGGACCATTTCTTGTAAGAAGTCCTATTCACATTCTTCACCATTTGATTCTTCTTCGATAGCAATTGTGCCTAGATGAAGACATTGTTTTTCCTCATTATCATAATTACAGTTAATGCAAAGAGCTGTGCAATTTAAACCATGCTTTTTGCAGCCACATCTGCTTGTTTTACAGCCAGTAGTACATTTACAAGTTATTTGTTTAATTGTATCCTCAGGTTTTAAATTGTCCATTGTATAAATGGGTTCGAACCCACTATTCGTTTTTTTTCACCCATATTTGGTTGTTTCTAACTTATTACCTATCCCAAATTGCAATTGTTGGTAAACACGAAGAACGTGCTGCTTTCCTGCTCCCTCAGTTGTGCCAAATTATATTTGAATATATTAGTAACATTAGGAATAAAGGAATATTAGTACTAATAACGTTAATTATTGGGACGAATTTATGAAAAAAAAAATTGTTAAAAAAACATAATTGTGTTTATTTATCAGTAAATATTTTAACGCGTGTAACAATTAAGTTGCAAATATATATTAATTTTTGTAAAGAATTTAAAAAGCTTATTTTAAAATAGTAGCATTTAAATTGTAAGAAAATTCTTATAACTGTATCTATTGAATTTTCCGGGATTTCCCAATTTTCGACTGCGATGAAAATGGTAATATGTTAATATGTTAAATGTTAATATTTCGTCGAGTTACCCCTGAATAAAAAAATGAAAGTTCTACGTTGCCAAGAAGCCGAGATATCGAAAGAAAAAAAAAATAATTAGCGCGTCCAATTACGATATCCTTGACTTGACCGAAAACCTTAACTTTAAAGGGCTATAACTTTTTTCAAGGTGGATAGATATTAAATCTATAGATCCTATAATAAAACTTAGGTCTTTATTTAAAGTTGGTGAAAATTTCGGTTCTTAATATTTATAAATAATAATGATATGTTTTTTTAAGAAAATGTGGCTATCTCGGCTTCTATTGGCCGTAGAACCTTTTTTTTTAAAATTAAAGGGTTTTTTACCACCTTTTCAATGTCATTTATTAAAAACGTGTGTAACAATAGATAAAAAAATTATTCAATTTGTTTATAAGCAAAAAATTAGCCTCCCTTTAAAACGATTTTTTTAACAACAATTTCATTAAAACTAAGTTATTTTTCAAACTTAACACATAGTTCGGCATTCAAGGAAACTATTCCATCTTACTAAATATCTCTAGGATTATAGCCTGAGCAAGCTCAATTGTTTAAACATTGAGTCTCTGGGAAAAACAAATAAGATATCTCGTAAACTAATAGACCGATCTGGCTGAAATTTTTCACACTTATAAAGACCCCTAAAGGCTTCATAATTCGTGTATTACATTTCGCTTATCACTATTGTTGCAAAAGTTATTAGCATTTATAAACTAATGAAAAATTGATGGTTTTTTGCTAATAACTCAATTGTTTACTTATTGATTTTAAATTGTAAAGAACCAAATTAACCGTCTGTTTATTCTCTACAACTTTCCTGTTGACCACTTTTCTCTAAAATGCAACCGGAAAATTCTACGAGGAAAAATCCATTTTCACACCTTAACCCATTGTTTATAAAAAAAACAGGGACATTCTAGCTGTATATGGTCATACAGTGATCTTTCTATCGGTCCCTCCTGCCATTTAAAAATTTCAGATATCTGTAGAACAAAATGGCGTGAAAACTATGGTTTTTCAGTATGTGGCCTTGGCTATATGTACATCATGAAACATTGTAACGATGATAACATTTTATTATTATTAATTGTAAATGTATATGTAATTCGATGGAGACGCGTTTATTTTTTGTAGGCCCATTCTTATTAGATTTCTGGTTTTTTGCGCCTTTTAAAAATTCTGATTGTCATTTGTTCAAATCCCAGATTCATCGCAAAAGTTACACAGTTCATTTCTCGCATTAAATTTTATAAAACTCTCTAAGTTAAAGCGATGAAATTGTGTTTAATCTATCTCTGATTACGTTTTAAAATTCAACTGAGTCAAACCCTAGTTTCGTGATTACAACTTGGTCTCTTCTAAAAATAACCATCCCTCAGCTGGAGTCTCCGTCGCTAGAGTTGTGGTTTCCATAGTCTTCCCGAAAATTACCGTATAACCCACACCGCATTATACAAACTAATGCATAAACTTATGAATGGATTCCAGCGTTATGGCATCTATATATCTTCTTGCAACAACACAAATCCGGAAACGGATATGAGAAAGTAGACTAAGATGTAAGTCGGAAGGCATATGCTCTCTCAGATTTCTGTTGCAAACTTCATGACGCACGTAAAATGAACCGTTCGTTTGCTCGTAACTTTGGGCCGTATTGTGTTTGCCGAAATACGGATTGTCAGTAATGAGATATCCGATTTTCGGATTTCGTTGTTTGCCTAACGTGGGGAACCGTCAGATGTTTGAGTTGGATAGACACGTTTAGGCTCGTGAGGCAAGTCGTTGTTTCCACCTTTAAAATTGAACACATATCTCGTATTAGAAATTGACAAGTACTTTTAAAATGACGGAATATGATCTGGATGTCCTCAGAACTCAAAATGACTCGTTACTGCAAAGTTTACAATTTATTTCGGGAGTTATTAGTGGTCGTCATTAATACAAATGTAAACGATATTCCTGTGAATAACCTTCATATTAAATGATATCGTCACAATAGTTGGATAATACTGTATTCATTAGTATTAATACCATTGTACAATTCTGATTGATTGAAACATGTATGGGTTATTAATTTATGAACGTTAATCCGAGGAAGACCTTCAGCAAGTTGAATTGATACCTAAGGTATACTAAAACTCTAATACCGAATTACCCAAATCTCTAATATCAATGTTTTTTTAATAACTATTCACTCTCCCATGCAATTTATCGATTGAATCCACATTACCACGTATTGCTCTAGTTTTATAATAAACACTTCCTAATTCGATAAGTACCGAGTAATTTCCGACCACCTTCACATACCGACACATCAAAGCAATTTGCCGTTGTAAGATAAAACGAAAACCGTGAACAAGAACTAATTGAAGCCGAAGCATCCGTCTCATATCCGGCCAATTATCCTCATTAGTAATTCGAATATACAATTTCGAGATCTACTTACCTTTCAAATCGATAGTCCCGTTATGCGTCAGTTTCTTATAAAAGGGCTCGATGGAATCCAGTACAAGCGTATCCAGTCTATTATTACTAAGGTCTAAGTTGAGAAGGGTGTAGATGCTGGTTAAGGACCCCGGGGGAAAACTTGTAAGACGATTGTTGCTTAGGCTGATGGTTTTCAGGTAACTCAAACCGTCAAAAGCCCTATTCGAGATAAACTGGATGAAGTTATAGTCGAGAAAGAGATCCTGAAAAGAGAAAAAAACGAGAGATTGGTAGATATACGTTTGTATGGGGAAAAAAGTGCGAGAGGGATATAGAGAGTTTTTCGCGAGTTACTTTAATAATCCAATTAAGTATGCAACGGTTGACATAATAATATTAAATATTTTATACATTAACTGTGATGAGAAGGCAAATTAAGGCACATTACGGAGAATCGTGAATTTATATAAGCCTTATTGGAAAACTTACGCACACAATTAAATAGATACGCTAGTTTTGTTCGCGGAAGCCCGGATCAAGTTTTTAAAAAAAACACAAGAAGTTTAATGTTGAGCTTTAATGTGTTCTCGATGAACGCATTTACAAAACTGAGGTACAAAGCTTCTCACCTACGATTCTACACATATATTTATCTCTTTTCCACTAAAGATTACATTACGCAATTCAGCATCCTATAAGTTTACGTTGGCAGCGGTTACAGGGACGTAACTCCTCCACCCTTAGAACAGGCTTCGGGGGGTAACTATTGGAACTGGGGGTTGACCTGGTCCGTCTTCGACTGGCAGGGTCCTCGATATCCTATACTTCTTATAAAAATGATATATACAAAAAGATATAAAAGCAAACGTCATAACACACATTGGTAAAATCCATAATTGATCGTGAATTGAAGATATTTCTGAAATTGAATCAATGCTATCTAGTTGTGAATTCAACATTTGTTTTAGGTTTTTGATTTCATCTAAGTTTACAGAATCTAATTTTAGCGGTTTAGAATTGTGGTTTTTAATTTCATTTCGTTCCAAATTTATGTGTAATTTTGGGAGTTCGATTAATTTGAAATTATTTCTAGAATTTTGAAAATGTCTAATATGAATGTTATCAATTGTGATTTCGCATTTAGGGCTTAATTCCAAAACAAATGTTCCTTTCTTTAAGAAGGTGTCCTTTTCAGAGGAACACTTTTGAATAACGGTTACATGGTTCGGTAATATTACAATCCAGTTATTATTTTCAACTTTTTGCACTTTCACTACACTGATTTGTGCTGAAACAGGCGAACATGAAGAATTTCTTGAAAAAGTCAGGAGTTGAACTTCACAGGAGGTCGTCTGGTCAATGCGAATTGGGTCATTTTCGTGGCAGAGGTATTCTTCTTCGTAGATCTTCTGGCACGGTTGATCAAATTGGACGAATCTTTGCTCATTCAGGATAAGGTATTTATTTTCAGGTGTTATTATGTCAAAGGAATTGCCGTGGAAAACTGGGAGAGGATACAAATGAAAATAAGTATATTTTTCATTCTCGACAATTGGTATCTCGATTATAAACATTATTTTGTTATCTTTACTGTAACTTTTAATTTCAAAAGATCGTTCAAAGTTCAATAAATTTTCTAGTTTAGGTTCAAATGGTAATTTGTTACTTGAAAGTTGCGTAGCTACAAATTTGATTTCTTCTAATAAATCGCTGGGTTCGACTAGTGAATTATGAAAAGTGTTAATTTTTGAAAATGTTGTGGCAATAGAAATTTTCTCCAAAATATCATAAATTGCTTGATAGGAACTCTGAATCTGAGAGAGAATCACATGAGTTAAAAAATAAAAATGAGTGTCTACAACAGATAGTTCGTTGTTTTTCAATTCATTTTCTATTTGTATCATTCTAGCTCCAAGGACTCTTTGGTTATGTGAAATTGATTGAATACTATTATTAAAGGTGTGAATAGATTTTTCAAGCAATGTAATTTGTTCTTTTAATAATGTTTTAATTTTTATTTCGTCATTGGAAAGTATATTTATTGCATTTTCGTATTTTTCGGCATCGTTTTGGTCCAGATTTCCAGTTATCGATTTTATCATTGATCCTAATCCATTAATCAATCCTCTTTTTGATCTGGTTAATAAATTTGGATTTAGTTGGCTAAGTTGAATATGTATTTTTGATTCTAAATTAGAGATTAGGTGATATGAATTATAAAATTCTTCTTTATAACCGTTTTTCGTTTGATTATGATCGAAAATATTCTGAATATTTTGAAATTGAGTTTTTATATTGTAGAATTCATCAACGACTTTGGAAATGTCAAAGATTTGTATAAATGACCAAAAATCAATTTTGTTTTGAGCATTACCTAATTTAAGTGGAAGCAACCCAGGGTTATTATTTAAGTCGTGGAACTTGGGGTAGGAGATGGCTGCCGTGCAGGTAGTGAATCTGTAACAATTGGTTTTCTTAATTCTTTTATGTGAATGATTTCTGTTTTGTTTGGATTTCGTTTTTCTGCGATTTCTACTCTATTTCTATCTAATAATTTTATTATTTCGTAAGGTCCTAAAAATTTGTTAAACTTTTTATTTCTCACCTTTGGATTTTGCTTATATACAATTTGTCCTACATAAAATTCTTTACTTTGATCTCCTGCTGTATTTAATTTCGAAATTATTTTTTCTTTTTGAGTTTCTTGCGTTTGACTAACAGTTTTGTATACTTGTTCTAATTTATTTTTGTGATTTTCGGCGTAATCGGCATAAAATAAGCTAGGTAAAAATATTTCATTAGGGTTTCTTGCATTTGTGTGTCCGAAGGTTAATTCAAATGGGGTAAATTTAGTCGCGCTGTGAATTGTGTTATTATATCCAATGAGGGCATAATTCATCAAGTTTTCATCGTTAGGATAAATTTCTTTGAGAATTCTGAGGTGTTCAATTATGGTTGAATGAAATCTTTCAACTATAGAATTGGACTCATGGTGATGGGGGGTACAAAAGTGAATTTTGATTTTGTGTAGATTTAAAATTTCTTTTACGGTATCATTTTGAAATTCCGATCCGTTGTCAACTATAATTTTTTCTGGTATTCCGAAACAACTGAGGTATCTGATTAATGCCTCACTGACATGTATTGCTGTTTTTCCTTCTATCGGTATTGCTTGAGCGAATTTGGTAAAAGCATCAACAAGAGTTAGGTAAAATTTGTTATCGTATGTGAAAATATCCATGTGAACAATTTGGAAAGGTTTCGATGCGGTTTCAGTGATCATGAGCGGTACATACGGGGTTTTCCTCGAGTACTTTGCTCTCTGGCAAATTTCACAAGAGTTTATGTAATTTGTTACTGAGATTTTAAGTCCTATCCAATAATAATTTCTTTTGAGATAGTTTAATGTTTCGTTTATGCCACGGTGATTAGTTTTGCCTTCATGATGGTGTTTTATTAACATTAATTGCTCTTCATTTTCTTTTACGGTATTTACTAATTTGGTACATTTTATTAGTTTGGGTCCGGATTCCGAAAAATATTCTAAATATACTCGATTAAATTGTTCGTATAATTTATCGTTGTGGAAATATACACAGTACGTCTTTCCGGTAGTGGTATATTCCTTTAGAAATTGCAAAATAAGGTTATCGTTATTTTCAGAAGGTATTTTGAGAGTAATTATTTTATGATGTTGATAATTTTCTTGACTTACTTTAGAAATGGGGTAAACGTGAGGGAAAACTAAAATTTGATTGACTTTATTATTTATTATTTCATCTAGTATTTTAATTCCTGTATTGGTTGTCTCATGAAAATTTGAGTGTTGACTGTCTTGTGTACTATTTTCATGTTCGGGTTCCGGCGGTATGGTAATATCTTGAAGTATTTTAATTTTTTCTCGTTTTGGATTCGAAGTGGTCGGTGCGGGATTTTCAATTTGGTTAATTAATTGATCTTCATCAAAAGTCATTGATTCGCAAAGTTGTCTTAGGTACTCTGTGGATTCTAAATTTATTTGTCCAGGATTATTGATTATTGATTCGTTTTCTAGAGCATTGATTTTTATGCGTGAAAGGGCATCAGCGTTAGTATTTAATTTACCTTTTTTATAAACAATATCGTAATCAAATTCTTCTAATCGCAATCGCCATCTCACTAATTTTGAATTTGGTTCTTTGAGAGAGAAAAGCCATATTAGCGGTCTATGATCTGTATAAATAGTAAATTTTCTTCCAAACAGGTAGGGTCTAAAATATTTACATGCCCATACTATAGAAAGTAACTCTCTCTCTATGGTACTTAATTTTTGTTCTGATTCGTTTAATGTACGTGAAGCGTATGCTACTGGCTTATCTGATCCTATTGGTCCTTGTGATAATACTGCACCTAAAGCTACTCCAGAGGCGTCCGTCGTGAGAATAAATTTGTCTTTAAAATTTGGATAAGTTAAAATTGGAGCATTTATCAAGAGATTTTTACAAGTATTGAATGCAGAAATAAAGCTTTTATCGTGAATAATTTTAGCATTTTTCTTGAGACATTGAGTTAAGGGTTTTGTGATCTTGGCAAAATCTTTTATAAATTTCCTGTAATAACCGATTAATCCGAGAAAACTTTTGATTTCTTTTTGACTTTTTGGCAGCGGAAATTTTTTGATGGCATCTATTTTTTCAGGGTTTGGTTTGACTCCATCAGGGGTAATTACATGTCCAAGATAGTTTACTTCCTTCCTAAGAAATTCGCTTTTATCTAATTGTATTTTTAATTTTGATTTTCTTAACCTTTCAAAAATTGATTTCAATCGTTCAATATGTTCCTGAAGAGATGTACTAAATATTACTATGTCATCAAGGTAAACTAAACAAATTTCGTTTTGTAATCCGCGTAATACGTTATCCATTACTCGTTGAAAGGTACTAGGGGCGTTCTTTAATCCAAAAGGCATTCTTTTGTATTGCCATAAACCATTTTCTGTTTTGAAAGCTGTTAGGGGTACGCTATCAGGGTGCATTTCGATTTGGTGGAAACCGTTCGCTAAATCTAATGTTGTGAAATACTGGGCTTTTCCGAGTTTATCTAAAATATCAGAAATATTTGGAAGTGGATATTTATCGTCTATCGTTCGTTCATTTAATTTCCTGTAATCTACTACTAAACGCCATTTCTTTTTTCCAGAAGCATCAGGTTTTTTCGGTACTATCCATATTGGGCTACAGTATGGACTACTTGATGGTTCAATAATACCTTGTTGTAACATTTTTTGAATTTGGCTTTGAACTTCCGTTTTATGAATTTCTGGATATCGATAAGATTTAGTGAAAATTGGACTTGTATCCGTTAAATTTATTTTATGTTGAATTTCGTTAGTAAAGCTTAAAGGAATTTTGTCACAATAGAAAATATCTCGATATTCATAGCATAATTTACGTATTTCTTCTTTCTCTTCGGGATTGCAGTGTCCTAATCGAATGTTTTTTAAATTTGATTTTAATATGTTATCTTGATATTGATCTAATTCTTGGTTAGTTTCCATTTTTTCTATAAAATTGACTTCCATTATATTTAAGGATTCGATTTCGACTGGTTCATTGAATCTTAAAGTTCGTTCGGACTCACTAGAATTGATAATTGTCGTAATAGCGAAATAGTTAGAAATATTAACAATTGCTCTTGGTGTTTCTAAATTTTCTGCAAATTTAATGTAGTCTATATAACCTATTCCTTGGGGAATATTGACTGGAATTTTTTGAATTATTTCGGTTCGAGGTGGTAATTTTATAGTGTAATTTAATTTTGGTGTTTCGTTTCCGAAATATACAGGGACATTCGCATATGGAGTGATAATTAATCCTTTACTGAAATCAAGGGAAGCTTGCATTTTCTCTAAAAGATTCGTACCAATAATTCCATCATATTCGTTACTAAATTTGAAAACATAAAATTTTTGATATCCGTTTACATTAAAAATTTTAAAAATTGGTATTTCAATCACTTCGTTATGATAGATAATATTATGAGCTGTTTGAATATTAAAATCTTCATTAAAAATGTAATTTTTGAAAAATTTGTGGGTTAATTCAGGGTCGATTATACATCTAGTGCTACCACTATCGATTAAAAATTTTGCGTTTAATTCTGCGATGTAAATATGTGGTAAGCGAGCGTTTTCAACGTTGTTAATATGTATTAAGGTGGGTTCTTTGTTACTGAGGTTCCAGGAAAATTTACAGCTTCGTCTACAGTGGCGTTATTTAATCCTGTCTCTACTGTTTGTTTGTCATTTATTCCAGTTATCTCAAGTCCTTGACTCAATTCATAGTTATATGTTTCGTTATAGTCTGGGAGATTCTCATAAAAATTTTCGGGATTATTATAAATTTCAAAATTTTCTGGTTCTTCGTAATTATCGTAATTATGGTAATATTGAGAGGTTTGAAGTTCTTGTGGATGTTCATAATAATTGGAATCTTCATTTGAAGATGGATATCCGGTTACATTATAAAGACGATAGGGCCTTGCACTACAAGTGCTAGTTTCCATGGGTTCGGGCTTATCGAAATTTTGGGTTCTCAAGTTTTGATTTTGTCTACTTTGATTCGGAAAAGATGGTCTTTGAATTGGAAAGTTATTATTTGATCGAACTAATTGACCATTTCTGAAAATCATCGGTTTCTGATAAGGTCCTCCCTGAAAAGGATTTGGTCTAAATTGAGGGGGATTAAACTGATTAGTCGGTGGTTTGAATTGAGGAAAATTAGATTGATTCATTGGCGGTTTGAAATTGAAATTTTGAGGGAATGGTCTTGGGGAGTTTTGTTGAAATTGTTGGTTAACTGACGGAAAATTCATTCTTTGATTTTGTTGCATCTTAGGTAAATTAAATTTTGAATGAGTCGGCATTGTAGGAGTTACTCTATTGACTGGTCTATAATTTGGTTGGAAATTTAGAGCATTACTTCTATTCTGACTGTAAAGAAAATTTTCTTCCTCGATAACAAATGACATTGCTTCTTCTAAGTTTTTCGGGTTTCTAAGTCTGATGTTATTTTGCAAATGACCTTGTAGTCCTCGAATAAAAGTTTTTAATGATAAATTCTCGTAACTTTTTAACATAGTCGTTTTTTCCTCTTTGGTTAATTCTTTCTCAGGTGTTGAGTTTAATTTTGAAACAACTAAACTACGAGCATCTTGACATCTCATTCCAAAGTTATAAGGAGATTCACCTTTCGAAGGGTTTAAAGTGATTAGATCTTGTACCAAGCAATCTAAATTTCTTTGATCACCAAAAGATAAATTTAAGGCATTTTTAATGTCTGCCCAGGTGTTTAATTCTGTTCGTGAACCTACTAAAGATAACGCTCTTCCGGTTAATTTTGATACAATTGCTCTTAAAAGAAAACTAACTGTGGCTTGATCTGTTCCAGAAAATTGTGTCATCAATGTGTCGCAATTTCCGATAAAGACATTAAGAGTATGGGGGTTACCGTCATATTTAGGGATAGTGTCAATGTACAGTCTGAGAAGTTGATAATTGTCTCCAGGCATTTCTGATTGTAAATTTGAACTTGTATTTTGAATTTCGTTAATTTGTAAAGTAGCGGGTCTTATCAGGTTTGGTCTTGTTCCAGAAACAGACAAAGTTTGTTCTAGTCCTTCAATAAGATCGTCTATATCTGTCATAAGTCAATTTTGAAGTAAAAATATACTTTTACGATGTGAATGAGAGAATGATAAATATCTTATATATATGTAGCGGGATAAATTGAGGTTTTAGGGAAAGCAAAGTTCGACTTACAGTAGTAGTAGAATCTTCAGCATTCTTGTTCGATTTCCTTTTCTTTCTTCGTTCTTCTTATCCTAACTGGTCAGGCGATGTGGTCCTTCCCAGGTCCTTAGTCTAGCTGGCTCAGGCGATGTGGTCCTTCACCAGGTCCTTAGTCTAGCTGGCTCAGGCGATGTGGTCCTTCACCAGGTTTCTGAGATTTCGGCGATTTCGGTCCTCGTCTCAGGCTGTTGGTCTCGGCGATGTTGTCCTCCTCCAACGGTCTTCTTGTGAGTTCTCGCAAACTCTCCACACTTCCGGATGATCGTAGTTTTCGTCAATAAATCGTTGATACGAACCGATCGAACGCGATTTTTGTCGTTTTAATCGTTTGACTATCCTACTGACTGCGCCAGTTTTGTTCGCGGAAGCCCGGATCAAGTTTTTAAAAAAAACACAAGAAGTTTAATGTTGAGCTTTAATGTGTTCTCGATGAACGCATTTACAAAACTGAGGTACAAAGCTTCTCACCTACGATTCTACACATATATTTATCTCTTTTCCACTAAAGATTACATTACGCAATTCAGCATCCTATAAGTTTACGTTGGCAGCGGTTACAGGGACGTAACTCGCTTATCATGTGTTTGTGATGAAAAGTAATTAATATGTGGAACAAGGTGAAAGGACAAAGCAAGTATGTAGGCTGCTTATGTATTTCGTATTTGTGTATTACGTTTAAAATAAATGTGAACTTGAATAAGTTCGTATATTAGAGGAAAATTCCTGGAAATTGGAGAGGTATGTGGGATTCTGCGCATTCACCAAAATTAACACTAGCTTAATTTGTCCATTTGGGCTATTCATAATTGCCAATTAAAATTGCAAATTGTATAATGTGTGTGGAGTTCTCCTTAAATAACTAGTTATTTACAGAATTTACAGTCCATATACCTTTAGGTTCCTGCAACCAAACAGGAACTTATATTTTAGCATTACGTTATTATTGAACAGGAACACGAACTTAAATTAAGTAGTCTCATATTGAATTAACGCTTTTGGTGAAAAGAAACTCTCAACGATGGTTTAAAAGAGTTTTCAACAAACAGTCAAATAATGAGTCTAATTTCCCTTAAATAACTAGTAACAGAATTTACAGTTCATCTAACTTTAGTTTCCTGAAACCAAACCAATACAAATTATATTTTAGTTTAACGTTATTAGTGGACATTAGTATTACAGTAATTTCAAAGCAAATTAACACTTTTAGCGATAAATAAGCCATGGCAAGAGATTAATAGAGTTTGCAACAAATTGTCTAATAATGTGTGGAATTTTTCTTAAATAACTAGTTACCAAATTTTCAGTTAGTATAACTTTAGTCTCCTACAACCAAATAGTAACTGATATTTTAGCATTACGTTATTAGTGAACATGACCACGAACTTAAATTAAGTAGTCTCATGTAGAATTATCACTTTTGGTGATAAGAATCTCACGACGATGGTTTAAAAGAGTTTACAACAAGCAGCTAAACAATGTGAGTAATTTTCCTTAAATAACTAGTAACAGAACTTATAGTTCATATAAATTTAGTTTTTGTGTCCAAATACAAACTTAAATTTTAGTCTTACGTTATTAGTCGACATGACCATAAACTTAAATTACAGTAATTTCAAAGTAAATTAACACTTTTAGCGATAAACAAGCCATGGCAAGAGATTAATAGAGTTTGCAACAAATTGTCTAATAATGTGTCGACTTTTCCTTAAATAACTAGTTACCAAATTTGCAGTTAGTATAACTTTAGTTTCCTGCAACCAAATAGTAACTGATATTTTAGCATTACGTTATTAGTGAACATGACCACGAACTTAAATTAAGTAGTCTCATGTAGAATTATCACTTTTGGTGATAAGAATCTCACGACGATGGTTTAAAAGAGTTTACAACAAGCAGCTAAACAATGTGAGTAATTTTCCTTAAATAACTAGTAACAGAACTTATAGTTCATATAAATTTAGTTTTTGTGTCCAAATACAAACTTAAATTTTAGTCTTACGTTATTAGTCGACATGACCATAAACTTAAATTAGAGTAATTTCAAAGTAAATTAACACTTTTAGCGATAAACAAGCCATGGCAAGAGATTAATAGAGTTTGCAACAAATTGTCTAATAATGTGTCGACTTTTCCTTAAATAACTAGTTACCAAATTTGCAGTTAGTATAACTTTAGTTTCCTGCAACCAAATAGTAACTGATATTTTAGCATTACGTTATTAGTGAACATGACCACGAACTTAAATTAAGTAGTCTCATGTAGAATTATGACTTTTGGTGATAAAGAATCTCATGACGATGGTTTAAAAGAGTATACAACAAGCAGCTAAACAATGTGAGTAATTTTCCTTAAATAACTAGTAACAGAACTTATAGTTCATATAAATTTAGTTTTTGTGTCCAAATACAAACTTAAATTTTAGTCTTACGTTATTAGTCGACATGACCATAAACTTAAATTACAGTAATTTCAAAGTAAATTAACACTTTTAGCGATAAACAAGCCATGGCAAGAGATTAATAGAGTTTGCAACAAATTGTCTAATAATGTGTCGACTTTTCCTTAAATAACTAGTTACCAAATTTGCAGTTAGTATAACTTTAGTTTCCTGCAACCAAATAGTAACTGATATTTTAGCATTACGTTATTAGTGAACATGACCACGAACTTAAATTAAGTAGTCTCATGTAGAATTATGACTTTTGGTGATAAAGAATCTCATGACGATGGTTTAAAAGAGTATACAACAAGCAGCTAAACAATGTGAGTAATTTTCCTTAAATAACTAGTAACAGAACTTATAGTTCATATAAATTTAGTTTTTGTGTCCAAATACAAACTTAAATTTTAGTCTTACGTTATTAGTCGACATGACCATAAACTTAAATTACAGTAATTTCAAAGTAAATTAACACTTTTAGCGATAAACAAGCCATGGCAAGAGATTAATAGAGTTTGCAACAAATTGTCTAATAATGTGTCGACTTTTCCTTAAATAACTAGTTACCAAATTTGCAGTTAGTATAACTTTAGTTTCCTGCAACCAAATAGTAACTGATATTTTAGCATTACGTTATTAGTGAACATGACCACGAACTTAAATTAAGTAGTCTCATGTAGAATTATCACTTTTGGTGATAAGAATCTCACGACGATGGTTTAAAAGAGTTTACAACAAGCAGCTAAACAATGTGAGTAATTTTCCTTAAATAACTAGTAACAGAACTTATAGTTCATATAAATTTAGTTTTTGTGTCCAAATACAAACTTAAATTTTAGTCTTACGTTATTAGTCGACATGACCATAAACTTAAATTAGAGTAATTTCAAAGTAAATTAACACTTTTAGCGATAAACAAGCCATGGCAAGAGATTAATAGAGTTTGCAACAAATTGTCTAATAATGTGTCGACTTTTCCTTAAATAACTAGTTACCAAATTTGCAGTTAGTATAACTTTAGTTTCCTGCAACCAAATAGTAACTGATATTTTAGCATTACGTTATTAGTGAACATGACCACGAACTTAAATTAAGTAGTCTCATGTAGAATTATGACTTTTGGTGATAAAGAATCTCATGACGATGGTTTAAAAGAGTATACAACAAGCAGCTAAACAATGTGAGTAATTTTCCTTAAATAACTAGTAACAGAACTTATAGTTCATATAAATTTAGTTTTTGTGTCCAAATACAAACTTAAATTTTAGTCTTACGTTATTAGTCGACATGACCATAAACTTAAATTACAGTAATTTCAAAGTAAATTAACACTTTTAGCGATAAATAAGCCATGGCAAGAGATTAATAGAGTTTGCAACAAAGTGTCTAATAATGTGTGGAATTTTTCTTAAATAACTAGTTACCAAATTTTCAGTTAGTATAACTTTAGTTTCCTACAACCAAATAGTAACTGATATTTTAGCATTACTTTATTATTAAACATGATCACGAACTATAATGAAGCAGTCTCATATTGAATTAACACTTTTGGCGAAAAGAAACTCATGACGATGGTTTAAAAGAGGTTTTAATAAACAATCAAATAATGTGTGTAATTTTCCTTAAATAACTAGTAACAGAACTTTTAGTTCATATAAATTTTGTTTTTTACCTCCAAATACAAACTTAAATTTTAGTCTTAAGTTATTAGTGGACATGACCATAAACTTAAATGACAGTAATTTCAAAGTAAATTAACACTTTTAGCGATAAATAGGCCATGGCCAGAGCCTAACAGAGTTTGTAACAAATTGTCTAATAATGCTTGGAGTTTTCCTTAAATAACTAGTTCCAGAATTTACAGTCCATATAACTTTAGTTTCCTGCAACCAAATAGGAACTTATATTTTAGTATTATGTTGTTAGTAAACATGACCATAAACTTAAATTACAGTAATTTCAAATTAAATTAATACTTTTGGCTGTAGATAAGCGATGACCCGAAAATAGTTTTTAATAAACTCGAAAGCACAGAAAGAATACTGAGAGAAAAGTAAATATGCACGTGGAAACGATTAATGCAAGATTTACCTGATAAAAAACTATAAAACAAACAGTTTTAAAAAACTTAATAATTGTAAATGCTAACAATCACCAGCGAAGCGGATGAAATGGAATAGCAAGTGTAAGTAGACAAGTTGGAAGGCAACAGTAAAGGAATATGAAGCAAAGTAAAGAAAAGAGAACAATAATTAGACTATTACTGTTGTAAATATTGATTTCTGGTACAAAGGAATGAGGAATAGCAATAGGAAAGGAAAGTACTTGGAGATAAACGGACGTCAAGATGATAAATTAATGAAGAACACTAAGGTAGGTAAAGGTGTATGAATATCCGGACGTAATAAGCATACCTTGGACAACAGTTTATTTTTATTAATTACATTACCTACTATGATAATTAATTGTAAAATCTCCTGTCCCAAAATCTAAAATAACGGCCCTGTTTGGGTTCAATTTTTGTTTGCTGTCGACATTTATACGTATCTATTTAACTCCGAGCAGTTACACATCCTACATATTTAAGTTAAAAGTATTTTAAATCTCACACGTACACGAAAGGAAAGTCATTTCCCTTATTCCCCGAAAGATTAATGAAAGCACCATATAATCGAATTTCTAAGAAAATAGACTTCCCTTCCGCCATCAATCTTCCCGTGAGCGTTACTGATTTTTCACTTTTTTGACAAATCAGTTTTATGTGTTTCGTGAATTAGTACACCGATATCAATCAAATCGTTTGTACTGTGCTGAAATATTCGCTTCAAAGGGCCTTCCCGACGAGGTATGCAGGAAATCGGGTGTTTTCCAAAAAGCGCGACTATTGTTTACACTCGATTTATCCCTTGAGGTTCCTTTTAAGGCAATAACTGCATCGTGGAAACGGGATACAATTTTTCGCTAATAACGGATGCTCAAGGCGATTCACGCATTCGTAATAGTCTAGTAGAGATGTGTGTTTGTTGCGAAAAATAGTTAGAAGGCTCTGAAAAATATAAGCGATAGCTCATTGGACGCGGAATGCAAAACTGAGAAAAGGGTTTTAAGGATTTTTTCTGCTAAGAAAAATTGCAGTTGTTATTAGCAAAAAACGAAAAACAAAAACGCTCTTTCGATTTTTTGATGATAACTCTAAAACCATAAGAGATAGAGGAATTCGCTAAAAAGATTCTTAAAGAGGAGGAAATTTCCCATAAAAAAGTCCATATTCCCGGATTTCTATCTCTTATATTTATATTTTTAATTTATTGCTGAAAGTAAGGCTCCACGCGACCGTTACGGCGTGCGCTCGCCGCCTGTGAAGCGACTAAGTCATAGAATTTTTTTTTAAGTACTAAGTATTAGTTTAAAAATTTAAAACAAACTGTATTGTATTCTACACATTTAAAGGAAAAAAGTCCCGTTGTAAAAAAAATTTTAAACGCATTTTTCAAAAAGCTAGCATATTGTTAATGAACTAGTTATTTTCGTACTTCCGTCTTCATTGTGAGCAGGCTAAATGTTTAAATAAATTCTCCATAAATATTGTGCTTCTTGGAGTCCTTTCTATAAGTGTACTCAATAAGGTGACGTCATAAAATTATTTGAAATTTCTTTGTTTAGTTTACAACGAATTTTTAAAATCAACAAAAAACTCAAAATCCAGAAATTGTTGTTAAAATTTTTTTTCTCTAATATATTATGTTATGGCTGTTTTTATATTCAAAGTAAGGATTACATAATTGTGGAAAAACATTTCTACAGCTATTTGTTTAAGAATTGTTTATAAATAAACGGCTTAGTTTAATATTTTTGAAAATTCTTTTTTACCATTCTATTGTTTAGAATTAAAAAAATTTTTTATAGTTTATAAATAGTTTATAATCGTTTTTTAATGTTTTCATTATTTAAATAATTAGTTAAGGAATAATTGTGTGTTGAAAAATCATTATGAAAATCTCTTAAAAGAATAGGAGAAAAGATTTTTTTTTCACTGATAGTTTCATTGTTTATTGAGTTAACAATTTATTATAAAAAGTTTTTGAGTGTCACAATATTTTTTTTTTCTATTACTACTAAAAATTACAAAAACAACCATACGCAACAAAGTGAGGAAAAAATATTTAAAACAGAAAAAGTAAATTTTTGTTACGGAAATTGCCTCCTCTTTAGGATCTTTTGATTTCAAATGAGCTCTCGCTTATGTTTTTCCGAGCCTTCTAACTATTTTTCGCAGCAAACACACACCTTGACTAGACTATAACCGATTTGGTATTGCTATAACTGTAAAAAAATTTTGGGGACTATCACGAGTTAGGTTTTTATTCCAATTTCAGGATTATTGAACGTATTCAAATTTTTTATATTTAATTTTGAGGTAACGACGGCACATTTGGGTCATTATTATTTTTTTAACGATTATTGGTGCTTAATAAAGTAATCGTCCGAGTTATCCCACGTCAAATAAAACAATCCACAATAAATAACTGGAATATTCGAAAAGTGGAGGGTGTAATAAAGCGGAAACTAACGGCCTTTTGTTAGGGTAATGGATGGATTTAATTAAAATTTCGGTCGGGGTTAACGTAATTTTAATAATGTTAGTTATAAAATTATGGACGCAAACGGCGATATATTCAAATTTTTAAAACTGTTCATTGTATCGGGCGGATTTTCTTCTGATTGAACCGTATCCGGTATACATGCTAATTTCAAACTTGTTAACTCGAAACAGTATCGCTTGTCACACAGTGACTCGTTGGAAAATTATCGGTGCCGGGAGACTTGTTTGCGATTTGACTTTTCGAATATAATTCCAAATCAAATCAATCATAACGGTATTAGCGAGTACACATACATACATATACACTCGCCGGGACATTTATGTATGTAACATTACGCCGAATTCCAGGACAACGTACAGCTACAAAGTTATTAACAGGCTAAACATATTCCGAATTAAAGCCGGAACCTTCTGAATGATGTATCGCTCGGGATATATTTTCATCAGATGTCGTATTAATTGGAGCTTTGACTGCGCCGGCTCGGATTTCGTATACGTTCTGTATGTGTGCCGAAAATAAATATGTATGGTTATATGCTTCGGATTTTGGATGTACTTAGTTCGTCGGATCGTTAAGCAAAAATATACGATCCAAGTGGGAGTTCAAATGGGGTGATTTACGGACGTGACAAGGGATGAAAATTTTTAGGGGGTGGGGGTACAATTCGCAAACTATTTGGAAAATGAACAACATGTTGAGTTGATCCAAAATCCAAAATTATAGAAGCAAGATTGAAAAAGTAAAATACTGTGATGGTCCCTGTCTGGCTTCCACAAGTCCACGTGGGTCATCAAGGAATCTAATCACTAATTGCTTGAATAAATATATATTTCCTTACTTTTCGTGGCGTACTTTGATGAATATTTTTGTGCTCACCTGATATTTTATTTTAATAAATATGATATATCCAGGCAGTGTTGGGTAAATTTTCAATTTTAGAAAAAGTCAAGTTACAAGTTAATCGAAAACCAAACCAACTTAGGTTAAGTTAAAAAGTTTCCTTTTGTTAATCTCGAAGTTAAAAGTTAAGTTAAATTAACTTTTATAAAGTTGAAAAGTTATTTAAAAAAAACCGTTTCCAGTTACTAAAAAATTAACCTTTTAACCTCATTGAACCTAATTTTATTGTATTTAATAGTATTTACAGTATTTATTTTACTAACAATAAAAACAGACAATAGAAAATATAAAGGACAGATAAATTTAAATTTCATTTTGTCTTAATTAAACCTAACAAGGAAGGAATCATCAATTATTTATTATGTACATACATTACATTGTATAATGAACAACATTTGTTAGTGATTTTGACCCTTAAGTCGTGAAAGACTAAACCACCTGCACTAAACAATCTTTCCACGTGTGCAGATGACGGGATCGAAGTGTTGAATCTAATAAATACTTTTTTAATAGGAAGGGGAAAGTCATTCAGACTCGTTTTAATAACTTCATTTGAACTGGTCGAAATGTAATTGTCTACTATCTTATTTGCAATGTTTTGCAAATCATTGCTTTGATTGGGCTTTTTAAAACAGAAAACTCAGTTTCTTTTTCTATTTTGTGCTTGAACCACAATTTGGTTATCTGGTTCAATAGCATCATTTTGACAATATTCTTTGACATACATGTTCAGCTGCGTCCTTAGTCTAGATTTTTAAATAAATTTAATTTTTTAAAAAAGTTTAAAAGTTACCATGTAAAAGTAACTAGTTAAGAAATTCTAAAATCAACTTAAGTTAAGTTAAAAGTCAGTAACTTTTTAACTTTTTAACTTAACTTCTAACTCTTTAACTAGTTAGTCCCAACCTTGGATATATCTAATGAAATTATATAAAATATTTTCAACGTTTTTGGCGAAAGTGCGACAAATAATATTCCGTCTTTAATTCTAATTTAAAAATATATACAATTGTTTCTCTGAATATTCTTACAATTTCGACGTATCCTTCAATGTTTCGTTAAAGTCTGATATTTTGAATTTTAGGAGTTACACTAGACACTAAGATTGTTACCTTAAAGCTTGTTACAGTTTCTGTTCTCATTAGTTAAGACTAATAACCATTTTCAAATCCGAGGTTTATAAAATGACTTGTCACTCTTGAGATTGGTTTCTTATAACTGTTATAAGTTAAATAAGGAGGTAAAATTATTATGATGATAAGCGTAGTAGTTATCTGTTCCTTTATTGCAAATCACATCTTATTCGGAAACCATGAATTTGGTATAGCGCTTCATTCCCACCTTTTATTTCGAAAATCTGTGTAAAATCTTTAACGTATTAGAAACTTTAGAAATTTTGGTCTTATACGTCTTCAAGTTCTATTATAAATTAGTAATAATCTTCTCAGTAATTTTGTAATTAACTTACAATCTGCCTTCATTAGTTGTCTCCACCTAGTTTTGCAACTAACATAAAACTTCTTTCCTCTTAATTGGAACTGTCCGTATTTTCCATTATTTGCTTCTTGTTTTATCGTTCCTGTTGGTATTATGACCACATCGTTATAGTTTCTGGAGAGAAACCGTTGAAAATATCCCTTAAACTTATGAGATTATTAATCCATTTTTTGGATCGTTGGTTTGACATCACACTTATCAAGTTGCGGTACTTAACCTAGTTTTAGTTTCTTGTTAAAGTTGGAGATGTAATTTTCAACAGACAATTACCACGTTAACGAGAAAATGAACTTTTCAGTTTTGATTATTAGTTATAAGTTTTTAATGTCCATTGCAATTAGTTACATTAATTAGTTTTAGGTTTGCGAGTTATAAATGTACCTAATAAAATAACAAGTGTGACGATGGCTATTTATCCGAGTTTTAACATATTACTAAGCCATTTCGAGAATATGAAAGGTTAAACAGTAATTTAAAATATAGTGAATATAGTAATAGAAAAAGTAAGTGACTTTGATTATCTGTATTACATTTGGAGATTTTTTCATGAATTCTAAATCACCCTATATATTTTACACACAATAGGAACCTTTGATATTACCTTCTGAAGAGGGTCTATCTATTTTTATTTTGAATTAACCCCCAACTCGTAAGAAATTTTAATCCCCGGCCCTAAGATCGGTCATCTCGTAAGCGAACCAGACAGGTAAATTTTTAAAGGGTAGTTTTGGATGAGTCAACTCGTAAGAGGATTCTCGGAAATAATCAAGGGGATGATGAGTGTAACGAAGTCGTTGGGATATTTGTTAAAACTAAGAATACGAAAAAAGGGGGTGGTTTGTTACGTTCCAACTAAACGGTGACACGGTGACGATGTATAACTATACCCGTGTTATACTATTTAAGAAATAATATGAGTAAACAGTTTAATCACAATATATAACAAGAATTAAATAACTGACTTTATAATATTTGAATAGTAAAGGATATTAAATGTCCTATATATAACTAGATTTTCTAATAACACGAATTATAATTCTAATAAAAATGACAATACATGTCTCTCCTTGAATCTGAAAATTTAATATGATACATGCGAGTATATGTATGTATATGTGTATATCTGTATACCATCTGTCTAAAATCGTATACTCGCCTACCGAAATAAATTTAAGAAAGGTTAAATAGTACAGGCAATAGAATTTACAACCCTTACGAGTTGACTGATCTAGAGGTCTATATTCTTACGAGTTGACCGACCTCGGCGAGGGTAAAATGCAGACCGGGATTAATCCTTACGAGTTGATCCGTGCCCATACAATCAAGCGCACTCTTTGGTCATAAACACTTTTCGTTTTCATTGAGGAACCCTTGATCAAATTTACCATTTTTATCAATTACACCTGTACTACCTGTGTCGAATTAGATATTGTAATTAAATTTAAAATTAGCGTCAGTTAAAATGATGTATAAATCCAAGGGCTCCCCGTTTAATTAAATTTTAATCTGTTAAGCTCTATAGGGCGTATAAAATAAATCTCTAGGCCAGAAAAATGTATTTCCAATCTCCTAATTAAATACGATACGATAGCTTTTCGGGCGCCCAAACTCCGGTCTACATTACACTTAATTTCCCTGATAAATGTACAATTTAATAAACGCCTAACCCGATTAAGTTTGATCAATAATACCATCGAAGCTATTGCATTAAATTTCCCCGCCCGGCCATCCTGTGTGATGTTCGTGCTACGCGAGGCTAAAAGAAGAATTCGTCTGCATTTTACGAATGACGTTGATATGATGACAGAGAAATTGAATTTATTCACACCTTAATAATATGAAAAATGCGAAACACGCAACGTCCTGGAATTAGCGTTGGATTAGTATTAAGTGCCCTCATTTCGCTGGATTACTTAATGAGAATGATAATGGCATTAAGTTAAGCGAGTTGCGAAACGCGAACTTCTATTTCCACCAGTTAATACGTGTCAGAAAAATTCGCCCGAGAAACGTTTAAAGTTGAATAAAGTCATATCTGCTTGACGATGAACAGAAATTATCATAAATCTGATCGCTTTTACATCTTTTATTTTCGATGAGTGAATTTAGTACGGGCTGCAAACAAAAATTGACCCGGCTCGTAAAATTGTTCTTCCCCAAATGTAGAGATGTATTCGGCCTTCTTGGACGAATTAAATTTGTTGATTCGTTCTAAACCGGGACTCCGGGAAAGAATTTCATTAGGTGAAAAACTTGGGTGAGGGATTAAATTTCCAAACTTAAGCGATAGGGAGAGACAAAGGCTTCCCGAAATAAAATTTAATTTTAAACAAAAATGAGCCGCCCTATGAACAGATTTTCATTTAATTAAAACCACGACCGTCTACTTATAATAACACCGATATAATCACATCTAACAGTTAGTTCACAGGATTGCAACAGAACCGTTACTCTCGTTCAATATCTCTGTGTACATCAACAACGGTTGCAATTACCTTTTGTTGCCGGATGAAAAGGCCCTCGGAGCCATTGTTCCCAGTTTTTCCGATTGTTTCATCCCAGTTAGTTCAGGAGGACAATTAAATTCGCGAAATGACCGGGCGAAGACGAAAAACATTTTACGTATTACGGGTTACTCGTAATGACTCGGGTCATTCTAGTTATACAGAAAAGAACACCTGCCCTCGGGAAATATTTCCCGATTTAAATTCTCTAATGAGAACAATGGGGACGAATTACCCCGCCGTCGGGGTGTAATTTGTCAAAATCGAGGGTCTCGTGCAGAAAAAGCACTTTATCCAAGAAATGTTATTAGGATTTTGATTTGTTCTAGCCCCAAGGGCGATGGGGAACCAATTAAACTTTTACTACAGCTCGAAATAATGTCTCGTGTCCATAACGTCCGTTTGTACCTACATGGTGAAATTATTGCTTAGCTCAGGGGATGAAATTAATGTACGTTTTTTTCGATTAAAAGATTTTCGATAGTTTACGGCCTTACAGTCTTCAAAAAACGTGGAAGGTCATTTTGGGGTTTTGTAATGAAGAACACCGATTTTCATAAAAATGGTTTAACATACCCTCTACTTCAAAATCTACTTCGTGTTGGGCTTTTTATTTTTTAGGGGTGAAAACTACCCCTTGTTGCAAATTATTAAAAAATCTTAGAATGTAGCATGCAATTGGTTAAAATAATGTTTGAATGAATTATTTGTAGATCTCTTAACATGTTTAAACACGATTTTGTCATTAATCAGAAAGATTCAACCCTTGTAAATCATCCCCCGAGGGTAGTAATTTCCAAATCTTGAAATGAATTAAAAGCGCGTCATATTAAATTTAAATTATTTTACTGTAGTTGAATGTAATACATTATTTGCTGAAACGCTTCAATCCTTATAAATTACCCCCTTGGGGATATGAATATTAATAAAATATTTTTAAAAAGGCTGTTTTGTGAAAATTACAAAAACAACCATATGCAACAAAGTGAGGAAAAAAATATTTTTAAAAAAAATGTTGTAATTTTTAGTAGTAATAGAAAAACATATTGACACTCAATATTTTTTTATAACAAATTGTTAACCTAATAAACAATGAAATTATCAATTTAAAAAAAAATATTTTTTCCTATTGTATTAAAAGCCATTTATAATGATTTTAAACAGAAAATTATTCGTTAACTACTTATTGAAATAATAAAAACATTAAAACAACGATTATAAACTATAATAAAATTTTTAAACAATTTTTTTTATTTTAAAAATCATAATTAATCTTGGACAATAGAATGGTAAAAAAAGAATCTTCAAAAATATCAAACTAAGCCGTTTATTTATAAACAATTCTTAAACAATTAGCTTTTAAAATTTTTTTCCACAATTATTTAATCCTTAGTTTGAATATAAAAACAGCCATAACATAATATATAAGAGAAAAAAAAATTTAACAACAATTTCTGGATTTAGCGTTTTTGTTGACTTTAAAAATTCGTTGTAAACTAAATAAAGAAATTTTAAATAATTTTATGAAGTCACCTTATTGAATACACTCATAGAAAGTACTCCAAGAAGCAAGATATTTATGTAGACTTTATTTAAACATTTAGCCTGCTTTCAATGAAGACGGGAGTACGAAAATAACTAGTTCATTAACAATAGGCTAGCTTTTTGCAAAATGCATTTAAAAATTTTTTTCCAACCGAACTTTATTCTTTAAAGTGTATAGAATACACTAAAGTTTGTATTAAATTTTTAAACTAATAGTTAGTACCTTTAAAAAATTATTTTCTATGACGTAGTCGCTTCAGAGGCGGCGAGTGCATGCCGTAACGGTCGCCCGGAACCTTACATTCAGCAACAAATTAAAATTATAAATATTAGAGATAGAAATCCGGGAGTAGGAACTTTTTTGCCGGGAATTTCCTCCCCTATATGGATCTTTTCTGCGAATTCCTCTATCTGTTATGAATTTTGAGTTGTCATCAAAAAATCGAAAGAGTGTTTTTTGTTAATAACAATTGCAATTTTTCATAGCAGAAAAAATCCTCAAAACGTGTTTCTCAGATTTGTATTCTGCGTTGAATAAGCTATCGCTCATATTTTTTCCGAGCCTTCTAACTATTTTTCGCAGCAAACACACATCTTGACTAGACTACACCTGAGAATATTGAATATTAAAAATAATTTCAACTATTTTTTTTACAATTAGAAATGATTTAAAAGTGAATTTTGTATTAAATTAAGAATATTTCACTAATGGAAGAAAATGTTATTTTTTAAACACTTCAAAATGACTGATCCGAAATTTAAAAAAAGCAATTGGTTTTCGACGATAATTCCCTTATTTTTTGAGCTATAAACTATTCAAAGAAGCCTTTTGTAGAGAATTTCAAGCTCTGGAACGTCATGTTAGTTAAATTTTTTTTCAACCTTTATTTTTGAAAAGGGTTGTGTTCAAAGGGCTTGGATAATCTACAAATAGTATGCGAATGCTAACTTTGCATCGCCACATCTCGTTTAATTTAAATCAAAATTGTCAGTAACATAAACCTACACTTTTCATTGAAAAACTTTTTACGTATCATGAATAGGTTTTGGTTTATTTAAAAAAATGCATTTCCAACAATACGATTTTTAATTTAATCAATTATTTTTTCTAAAATAAGCATTCAAAATCGATCAAATCACTTGAATCATAGCAAGAATAACTAAATAAAGTAATTGCAAGTGGGTTACTATTAATTTCAATTAGGGTGGTAATGCCGAGGTTTTTTTTGTTAAATTTGTTCAAAACAAAAATAAGTAACTTTATTTTTGTTATAACTTACTTAGTTTTGATGCAAAAGACCTTTACCATTGCTCATTTGAAAGGTTTTTAAACTATTTTTTAAAATGTCTCGTGAGTTTTCCCCAAAAATTACACCATTTCCAAGTTACTCAAGGGTGAATATTCAAAATTTCGGGTTTCTCGAAAAATGATTGTCCTTCATAGAGTAATAACTCAATTCGAATTGAGTTTACAGAAGTTAATCAATACGAAACTTTTGTTTTTTTTTGTTAGCCACATAATTGTTCCTAATAATAATTATGTTCCTAATAATTTATTTTCCTATTTTATTTATTATTATTTTATTATTATTATTGATTATTATTTTATTTTATTACATTATTTTCTTTGTTTCCTAATAATTCGATAAACTGAAAACTTTTTAAGTAATTCTAGGCGCGGAAATGAAGCACTGAACGGCCGGAATTTTTGCAGTAAGATGGATGGAGATGCGGTTTTTTGCATTCGGTTCGTGAAAGCGTCTACAAATTTTGTGAACATTTGTTATGAACGAGAAATGCAAAATTGCAGAGGAGCAGAAGAAAAATGCTTTTTTATACGTGCATGTGAAGGTAGCGGTTGTTAGAAAATTTACAACTGTGTAAATAATAACGGAAATGAGTTCAATTTTGTTACTCGGGGGTTTTTGGGGTTGCTGAAAACAAATATGACATCGCCAGTGGTCTCCGAAGCACCTGGTTCTCAGGGCCGCTCGAACCAACGTCGTCTCTGGGAATTTTAGGTAAATTTGTTTAAAAATTGATCATAACTCGGCACCTATACATTTTTTGATATTGTCGATAAATCGTATTTTATCGAAAACGTTCTTACAGCTTGAATATCGAAATATTAAAGCTTGAATTAAAAAAAGTCTCTAAAGTACACTCATATTCAAAATTTTATTTCAACTATTTCTTTAGAAAATATGTATCCTACAAATTGTTTCTATATTCATAACGTATATTAATGTGTAATAAGTATATATCAATCTTGATTTATATTATTATCTTCTTCATTTTCTTCTTCTCTAACTTCAAATTCTGCCAAAGAAATTGCCTCTCTTGAATAATTTTCAATATTTGTGCAATTAGCGCCGGCACATGTTTTGCATGCAATGCTGCAAATTAGCCCTTGCTAATTCTGCTTGCTTTCTACAGCCGCATGAGTTACCGCAATTTGTGTTGCAAGCACAGAATATTAAATTTAATATACTGGATGGTCCTGGTTGCTGTGTCATTTTTATGGGATTAATAAATTTTTTTTAAGTTCCCATTCCCAGTAAATTGAATTTAGACCATTTTGGTCCTCTCCATACAGCCAGTTATTACAGCCCTGAGCACCAGGTACTTCGGAGACCACTGGCGATGTAATATTCGTTTTCAGCGACCCAAAAAATCACTGGGTTTAGACCTTTCGGCTGATTATAGAATCAATTTCCCTAAAACTCCCGGAGACGACGTTGGTTCGAGCGACCCTGAGCACCAGGTACTTTGGAGGCCACTGGCGATGTCATATTCGTTTTCAGCGACCCCAAAAACCCCCGGGTTTACACCTTCCGGCTAACTATAGAATCAATTCCCCTAAAACTCCCGGAGACGACGTTGGATCCAGTTGCCCTGAGCACCAGGTACTTCGGAGACCACTGGCGATGTCATATTCGTTTTCAGCGACCCCAAAAACCCTCGGGTTTAGACCTTTTGGCTAATTATATAATCAATTCCCCTAAAACTCCCGGAGACGACGTTGGATCCAGCGGCTCTGAGCACCAGGTACTTCGGAGGCCACTGGCGATGTCATATTTGTTTTCAGCAACCCCAAAAACCCCCAAGTAACAAAATTGAACTCATTTCCGTTATTATTTACAGAGTTGTAAATTTTTTAACAACCGCTACCTTCACATGCACGTATAAAAAAGCAGTTTTCTTCTGCACCTCTGCAATTTTGCATTTCTCGTTCATAACAAATGTTCACAAAATTTGTAGACGCTTTCACGAACCGATTGCAAAAACCGCATCTCGATCCATTTTACTGCAAAAATTTCGATCGTTATGCCGATTTTAGTGCTTCATTTCCGCGCCTATTCGTGAAATACGTTAATGCGTTTTTTCAATCAAAAATATACAAATTCAATCGTGAATAACTCGGAAAGTATGAACTTTACAAAAAAACTTTTTAAAACAAAAATTGTATTGAATTGGTCAATCTATCGATTTCTTGGTCTATTTTGATCAGATACTGTTTCATCCTCTTCGGCACAGGGTAGATTTTGAAGAAGGTTGTAAATAATACCTAAATCCCAATTTTCAAGAAAATCGATGTTAATTCCCAAAATTGCATGCGAAAATGGCCCTTGACTGGACGAGGTTAATCAATTAATCATGAATTTTGGATTTATAGTCGAGTTTCAATCCTGTAACTTTTACAGTTTTCTAAATATCTTTTATTTTATAAAAGCTATATATCTAGCTGTGGTATCTTGTCGATATCACAAAATGCTAATCGAGAGATATGTTCTCTTACACATTAAGACATTTTCAATATTGACAAAGTACATACAAATGTTAAGAGCATTCTGAAAGGATAATCACTTCACGAAGGTCCCTTTTACGTATTTATACCGACTAACGGCTCGACGTCAAAACTTACTAAACGAAATCAAAACTTGTGACCGATGCGATGCTTACCTCCAGGTCCCAAAGTTCCGAGAATATCGACGATGATAGACTGACGAGTTTATTGAAGGACATGTCGATAACTTTCAGATGAGAGAGCCCGTAAAAAGTTGATGTGTTGATATCGCAAATATTGTTCTCGGACAGATCGAGTTCCAGGACGTTGGCCATGTGCTCGAAAGCCTTGTCGTCTATCTGGGAGATGTTGTTCCTGTTGAGGAAAACCGTCGTGAGCTGCGGCAAACGGAAGAACACGTTCTGCCTGATGGCCTTTATTTTGTTCTGCCTCAGGTCTATGGATTTCAACGAGGACAGGTTCGATATGGCGTACGGATCGAGGTGTTCTATCTTGTTGTTCGACAGGTCCAGTTCCTTCAAGGCGCTCGAGTTGGATATCGTGAACTCGGGCAAGTGCTCCAGGTGCGAGTAGGATATGGAGAGGTTCTTCAGGTACACCATGTTCGTGACGAACCAATGGGGTATCCTCTTGAGGTGGTCTTGGTTCCCGGCGACGACACGATAGTCGGATAGGTACGGTTGGGATTTCCTCACCAGCTCCCAGAGGTAATCGTCCGCCGATAGGGCGCCGAACAGCCAGCATTCGGCGGAAGTTACCCGTTGGTTCTTCTCGTTGTTGCAGATGCATCGCATCTTGTTGTTATCGCTGTCCATGGTGCACAGGTCCCTGGGCTTCGATACCTTGACGACCTTTCCCCTCGCCCTGTTTCGGTCCTTGAGGAGGATGCTGTCCTTCGGCGACGCTTCCCCGAGGCAGAGGATGGTTAGTATCACGTAGAGCCTCATGGTGGAATCTGGAAGGAAGAATGGTAGAGTCAGTATGTTTCAAACAGTCAGAATTTTGGATAAGGTGGTGTAAATTTACGGGGCTGTAAGGTTTTGTGCTGTATTTTTATCAATATACAAGACAATACTTATTTTTCTTTTTCCTTAATATTAATAAATTTACTTATTCGATCCACTTTCAATGCAGTGCTTTAAGAAAGCTATGCTTCCCCTCTTGGTTATTCCCGGAGTATCTCATTTTATAGCCCAGTAGAATTAGATGAAAAAGGCTTTTTTAGCGTTATTTTTTTATATTTTATTTAGCGAATTTATCGTAATTCAAAACAGGTTGGCATATGAAAAAATGTTTTGTATTGGTCACAAGCAATGTCTCTTTGAAGGGGATCCCATTTTGAAGCGTGTCGTCATTTTTTAAACAATGGTTATTTATGCAAAAATAGGTAAAAATTGAGGTTTTTTGAGATATCTTTATGGCAATTTTAGATAGAGGATTTAAATTTTTACCATTTATGACTTGTTGAAAAACGGTTAATTTCAGACCAGGTAAATTAAATTTGGTTAATAATATGTGTAAATAATTACGAAAAAGTCCCAAAATTTTGCAAATGTTGAAATATTTTTAATTTCCTGAAAAAAGCACGTAGAAACTTGAACTTTCAGATTTTGTGTGTTTTAGTATCCCTAACTTACCGTATTTTTTTTGCAAAAATTCTAATTTGTTTATAAAAAAACACTTTTTGCAAAAAAAAGGTGTTAAATGTAAAATTCAATTTGAACCTTTTTTCGTCAGTCTAGAGGGTTCATCCGCGACTCAAATTCTTCATCAAGAGTTAGATTTTCCATATTTAAATTAAGGGTATTCAATTTTCACCTTCAAAATGGCGTCGGAAAATGTGTAAATTTTTTTATATCGGTTTTTTGCAATTATTTATGCAGAAAACATAATATATCTATCTGCAAAGATGATTTTTAAAAGCTGGCAATTTTCCACGTTATCAAAGAAAAAACATCTCTGTAGCTCACCTGGGATGGGACCCCAGTTATTTCCGACGCCATTTTGAAGGTGAAAATGGTGAAAATTGAATACCTTTAATGGAGGCCCGGATGAACCCTCTATGCCGACGAAGAAAGGTTTAAATTATTTTACATTTAACACCTTTTTTTTACAAAAAGTGTCTTTTTTCATAAACAAATTAATATTTTTGCACAAAACGATTATGGTAAGTTAAGGGTAATAAATGACACAAAAGCTGAAAATTTCAAGCTTCTACGTGCTTTTTTCACGAAATTAAAAATATTTAAAAATATGCAAAATTTGGCGACTTTGTTGCAATTATTTATACAAATTATTAACCAAATTTAATCTACCTGGGCTGAAATTATCCCTTTTTTAAAAGCTCATCAATGGTAAAAATTTAAATCCTCTATCTAAAGTTGTCTCAAAGATAGCAAAGATAAATTGTTTTCAAACGTCGCACATTTACGTTTTTCGATTCCTTATCTACATACTGTTCCTTATTCCAATTTAAACTTGTGGAAACGAGCGTACTTAAAAGTGCAAGTCAATGTAAAAGTAAGACTCCGCACCAGTACAAAAGCTTATTCGCATTACATAAGTTATAAAACTGAGTCCGCGAAGGTCTAATTACGTCCCGTCTCGCAGGCGCTTCATTTCCCTCATTTTTAACCCGCCGGCCGGCGTCAAGTCGAAGGAGGAATATTTGTGCTGGAAAAGGTGTTTTATATTCATAACAATGGCATACATACAGAGGAGGTACCTACTCACTTAATGGTCGAAGTCACGGCATGCATAAATAACATGCATGTTTTATGAATAATTCTTGTAAAACTCCACCTGGAGGAATTGATTAGCACCGGTTTCTTCTGATTTATCGGTCTGAATGTACACATACGCTGAAAAGTTTTGCATGCCTTTGACGTCTTCTCCGCGATTCCACGAATTGCGATTCGTGCATGAATTTTGAGGACATGTTTGCTTCGATGTCTCGATCGGAACGCAATCGCATAGTCAAGGTTTAATGAAGTTTGAACGAAACTCGCATACGTATTAGCATAAATATGTACCGTTGGAATAGTTGGGATATTTGGGAAAGCATCATTTCGTTGAAATTATAAAGAGATGCGCTGTAGAATGTATCTTGCCTACTTATGATGGCTTTTTAACATCACCATTACACTTAACGGTAATTTTATGCTGATGCATGGAAATTTATCAGAATTTTGAGACTAAACACCCTACAGTGTGTAATTTTTCGATAATATTGTAACGCGAAATGTAAACAGCAGCGCGCGACGTGTTTACTCTTATCGGACCTCGGCGGTCACTTCAAAGTGGGCAATAAAACCCCAACGTTTCGGCAACATATTAGTAAGGAAAGAATGATTTATTACCTTCTGGGCGTTTCTAGATAAGCATGATAAGGGAAAAGAAGGATCGAGTTATTTCAGGAATCATCGCGAATACAATTGAGATGTGTATATAAGCGGGCTTGCGGTCGGAGAGATTAGATTAGACGTGAATCCGCGACAGAGTAAGCAGTGCGAAAAGCGGACAAGCGAATGGTACAAATAAATTAAACAGTTAAGTGTGTTATATAAATTAATTAGTTTAGTAATAGTGTAAATAAATTAATTAGTATGTAGCGTATAATTAAGAACAGTGTAAATGAATTGAAATAAACGTTATAATATATAAAATTATTACAGAAAGGTATATAACAGTTATTTGTTTTTGATGTGGACTATTCACAGAAATGGATGAGGTGTTACGTTCTTTCCTGTACAATTACACCATGCTATTTGATGTTTGTGCATCTGGTTACATTACATGATAGTGTCATTTTAATGATCTACGAGTAGCTTTACACAGCCAAGTATGTTTCTCCAAATTTTTAATTGTACAAAAGTTTGTATTTTCAGGATACACAAAAATTATTAAAACGCTGCTGGAAAAATGGCGTTTCATATAATTTGAAGCTTTATGGAGAACGTGACAAACACTTTATCCAATTTCATTTTAAAATAGTCAAAAAATTGATTTTTACGACATTTTCCACATTTTTTATAATACTATTTTATGAATTAATTAATTGATCAATAAATTATGAAAAACTTAATAAGTTATTTTATCCAACACATGACAGTTATAACTGTCATTATTAATGTCATTTTAGGCAAGTAAATTATCAACTAACACACTAGTGTGTTATAATCCATAAGTCACTAGTGAGTTATGAATTATAATTCACGTTCATATTTAAAGTACAACGTGTTTCAAAATGATTGGCATCTAGTCGGCTGTGGAATTCCCATGTAAAATAAAAAACCCGCCTTGCGAAAATAGGAGTTTCTATTAGCTATACATAACCTCAAAATAACCTACTTAACGTCCTTTAACTTCTGGTTTTTCTCTGTCAAAAGAAAACGAATTCTGAGTATTTCTCTATTTGTAGTATTTATTTTGGCCCTGAAAAGGGCCGTTAATTACCAGCAGTATTGATTGTCAGTTTGGCAATAAATGTTCAAAGTGACACTTGTCAGAATTAGATGGGTTCAAATCAATAGAGCGCGGCACATCAAAAATTACATGTACAGAAATTTCAACGCCAACTAGATGACAATCATTTTGAAACACTCTGTATTTATATTTAACGGTTGCCCGTGACAACCAAACAAACAACCTACTTTAACCAAAATGTAAAAAAGTCACTGTCAAATTTTGACATCTATAGGGTACTGAGACGCAAGTAGTTTTGATTTGATCACAAATTATCTCATTTCATTCATTATCAAATATAACAATTATCTCAAGATCATTATTATCTCATAAAAAAAGGATTTCTTCCACTTGTTGGATAAAACACTGTATGCCACTCGCGTGTTATGTTTCCTAAATCACGTGAGAATTTATACTTAATCTTCTCGAGTGACTTATCTTCAATATAACACACTAGTACCATAAATATCCATTAAATCTCTATGTTATAAAGTAAGTAAGTGTCGAATCTTAGTAATCTTAATCAAAATATTATTAAAATGAATTGTAATATTTTCACCATAATTTCATTTGAATAAAAAAAAACTTTTATTTAAAAAAAATGTATACGTTAGATTACTACATAAGTATGGGATTAAAATTTTTAACCCATTTGGGTATCAATTAATCTTGAATTGGTACAATTCATATTATTATTATTGTTTCTACTTTATATTTTAGAAAACATGTCAAAATCATAAAATAAAAATTTGCAGCGACTTTACAAAAAAAAAGTAATTGTTTCAGAGATAAAATTCGTTAAATACTTACTTACTTAAAGTTTTAAGATACTTTTATCAGTAAGTGGTTGTGGAATTATTAAAAATCTAAAATTTGTCGTAAAAATAATAAAAAATATAGTAAAGTGCCCATCGGACTATTTTTTCATATTTTGTTATGAAAATTCGATAGTGAAACAGATATTCAAAGTTTAGAAATAACTGTTGTAGTGAACTTTGGACAGATGTCCAAAAACTGGGAAATGACAAGTGTAAAGAGCGCTTTAGAGAAGATTGAGCCAAAGATGTTAATCAACTTTATTATAAATATCTGATCAAAGTTTAAAAATAATAAATAGAATGGATTTTCAGCAAATTTACAAAAACCGAAAAATGACAAGTAAATTTGATGTTCAGAAATTAGTTTTGACTGTCTAAGTAATTTAAATTGTTGAAAACACTAACGAAATTAAATTATGAAGGGATAAAATCGAAAATTGATATTTTTAATAAACATGTTTATTAGGAAAGCGGCTTTCTGATATTAACAGGTTGTTTTGGAAAAAATAGTGATGCCCACGATATTCTCGTTTGCGAGAGTCTCGTCTCGTTTCGTCTCGTTTTCGAGACGAGACTCGATACTTTTAATTTTCCTTACGAGACAAGACGAGACTTTCGAAAAGTCTCGTCTCAAATCTCGCACGAGAGTCTCGCAAAAGTCTCGAAGTATCGCAGATAAAAATGGCAAATATTAATTAATTATTCTAAATTATCGCGAATGTTATTGAAATATATTCTTTAAAGCCGCATAATAGCGAGCAGCCTGTGTTTACAATAACTGTTACGCAATGTTTACCTTTTTGAGCTTTCCGAGATATTGCCACGTGTAGGTACTACTATTATTTTAGAATTATTGCCTCGGACAAACGAAAAAAATTTTTTGAAATAGTTTTAGAAAATAGAAAATAGATTTTTATCTGTAACAGGAAAAAAGTTTGATATTTTCTCCCTGTTGACAGAATTTTTTGTTAAGCTTTACGATTATTAGTTTTTAATATCTCCACGATAATTTATTTTATATTCATCGACCTTTGGAGATCATCTACCTATTTCTCACCCGACTTCTCGTGTTGTAATCGACCTATAATAATTGGTTTATTTCAGTTCTTGTCGAAAAAGCAAATTTGATAAGTATTTCGATATAATTGAGGAGCAAGGAGGAACCGCACGTAATAAAACGGCAAAATGTAAGAAATGCACGACATCGCGAGATCTTGCGAGAAATCTGCGAGACTCTCGCGCGAGACATGAGACGATACGAGACTTTTATTGCGAGACGAGACTCGGGACGAGACTTTCCACTTTTTTTGCGAGACAAGACGAGATTTTTCAAAGTCTCGTCTCGTCTCGTGGGCAACACTAGGAACAAAACATTAAGCTTTTGAATTCCGCTATAAGGTGAATGAAGTTATTTTTTTAATTGTATATTTTGCTGAGTTTAGAACAGTTTCGGAAATATCTTAACCTTTTAGAAATAAATAAAACTAACTTTCAGCAGTTTGTATCTTGAAAAGTAAACGTCTTCTTCATGAAATATTGGCACTGTAATCATTTCGTTCCCAACCAAATTTCTGAAATATACTCTTACACGATAGTTTGAATAAATCGCAAGTGGCGAACTTCTTTTTTGAGATAGGCCGAAAGTACTTTTCAGCAATGCTTTCTATTTAAATAATACCTAAACTTTCCAATAATTTATTTACCTACTCTAATATACCTGACATCGTGATTGCACAGTGCGACCTTAGGAACAATTGTAAGTATTCTCGAATCTTCAATTTATAATGTATATAACGTCAATTAATGAATATTAATGTTATATTATTGTAACGTATAACTAACATGCCAAGCTGAAACTAGCAAGTACACGACAATAACACAACAAAATTTGAGGTATTAAAATAGCTGTGTTTTGCTGCGGCATGTATTGTCGCATAAAATTAATTTTAACGACGTTACCATAACAATTTTCGAAATTAGAAGCACAAGCAAAAGTAAAGTAATGAAATTAGCGACATATTTCCTTTTCAATGTCAAACCTCTGTTTCAAACTATTTAAGACAGCCCTTATGCCTCCTTGTGGATAGTTCAATTAATACATTCGTCGATTCGTAATCGCCGAAACTCCCCCGAATACTTATCTCGGCCCGAGAAAAAACTCCCTCTTATAAATCCTCCAGATTTGCCACTCTTCAACCAAACGGATTAACGAGCATCATCTGCTTCGTTTAACTCCCGCGAAACTCCGGCACCGCCACAGAATTTTAATCGCCCCCGGCAGTATTTCGTTATTAACAAGTCAAATAAAATTAAGTTGCATTGTTGATTTCGTCCCGTCTAACAAAGTGCATGGAGCGATTCTAACGTTATACACGCATATTCTGGGGTTCTGGGTTTATATGGTGGAGAGGTTTTAAGGAGGATACGATGGCGGCAGCTTCCCCAGAATGTAATTCATGTCGGTGGTCTCACGCGAAATAACTAGCAATTGCGCTTCAGGTCGCTGAAGGGACTTTACGAGGCGTTTCTTGTCGAGGATTAAGATTTTACCCTCCTTTAACTGTGGAAACACGCTACGCATTTTAACCGGTTAAGTCGTACTAACTCGAAGATGTTTATCACTTTTCTCATTAGAGAGATGATGGATTCTCGAGTAATGAGGGTATTAGCTGGCGCAACGTTGAACAATATGTACACGCTACGTGTGTGTGTAGTGCGTACAAATTGAATTACGCATTCAAACGTGTATCTCGAATAATTCGTTTCAAAGAGAATTCCTAATTGTATAATGACCATCAGGCTAAGGGGAGAAAACCAAACAGCTTCAACAAACTAACTAACGCAAACTAAGAAGTTAAATCCTTGGAAGTTTCGGCAACGAGCGCTCCTCTCTCCTTCGGCTTCCTTGAAATTCCTCGGGCGCCTCGCCTCAACTCAATTCCTGTCAAATTTGCATAATCTACGTGATGATGCAGATTGTCTGCCATTATCTTGTTTTATGCTATCTTTCTTAACCAAATAACTTGATAATATGAGGCTGGGACCGATAAGGGAATTGGGAGTAAATTGCATACCAACGTTTTAGCTTCCATCCAGGCCAATTTCGCTACTATCGAGGCAAGCGAATCGATGCCGATTCCGGGCTGCCTTCCATAAAATGATGTAATCGCAAGAGGAACCGCATTACGCTTATTACAAATTTCTTTCTTTAATCCACACGCTAAAAAGAAGTACATCTTTATATACAGACCGTTTCTACAGAGTCGTAGTATGTAAAAACATAAGAGCGAATGAAATGCCATGTATTTCTCGTTGGCTAAACAAAGAAAGAACTTTTGCGACGTTGCTAGCTCGCGAAACATCCCAGTCATCGCCACACTCTACCGGATCATTCGCTGTATAGCCTCCGACGGGAATATTTGGAATTTGTTACGGACGGCAACGTTGCAAAACTTCCTTCTCTGTCATACCAACGAACTACTATTAGTTTCTCTTTCGCTCTTATTGATTTCGGTCCCTGCATTTCAATAGAATAGGTCCGTATGTACTAATAGAACAAACTAACGTATTTATTCTCAAATTTTAGTTTTCCCCTCGTACAAATTGAACATATTTGACTGTACGAAATTTCACTTCATTATTACGATAAACGTTTATCGTTAAATTTGGTGAATCGACGAAGCTGCTTTATTAGAAATAAAGTTGTATGGGAGTAAGCGTAAAACTTTTCCGCTAGACTTTTATTGGAGACTTAACTTTCTCTTTATTAAATTCGTAATTTAGAATGGAAGATCTAGCTAGGGAACAATTGCGAGAAATACTTGGATAGTAAAAATGTAATGAGTTGGTATGTGAACCAAATAAATTCGTACCATTATCTTATGATGAAGATTTGAAGCGTCCATAAAACTCTTTCATCATAAAATGTCATAAGGGAATGTCATCTTTACTTCTTTTCTAGTTTGGCACAAATTTTGTTCAGTGAATTTGGGCAGCAGTATAATTTGCTTATAAGAAGGGATTTTTGAATATAATGGGAACTTGTAACACTTGGGTAGTATTATTACCCCAAATGTTTCGTTACCAGTTACAAGTTATCATGATGTTAAGATGAACATTAAAATATAGGTCTAAAAGATACAAACTGACCTCATATTCTTCAAATTTCATAATATCTCATAGAGATATTAATATTTTCGTATTTCATTAGTATTTAGTACTTACCATTACATACCTAATTTTAGAAGCTAATGGAGATTCAGTGATGGGAAGCGCCAAAAGACACAGTACAACGCTTTTGTTGTTTATTCATTGTAACTACTGAATTTAATTTCCGCCTATGCTTCCTGGATTAAACTCATGTATTGCCTTGCAATTGCAATGAAATTTAATATAGTCATTATAAACTACTTCTACCATTTGCAATGAAATTTAATATAGTAATTTTATTATGAGCTACTTCCACCATATCAATAGGGCTTCACGTTGCCCTAGTCTCGCTTTCGCTGATACTAAAATTTTTACTGTGTCGCGTGTTCGCGTTTTTGCCATGAAAACTGTAGAAATCCGCAATAAAATTAAAATATGCAAATCCTCTAAATTCTTCAAGTGGTTTTCCATGATGAATGTACGGGAAAATAGTTCTAGGCGTAAAAATTATATTAAAGCTTGCAATTAAAACGGTGAGCGGTTTATATTAACTGTACTTTATGTTTGTAGTCTTGATCAGTGTTCCGATATGTTTTTATTTAATCGATCTACAGGTTAGTGAACGAAGTATGCAATGATCTCTAGAGAAGTGGACTGTATATAGATATCTCGTAGCTCGTGGGTGGCTGCGGAGATGAATCTTGTCTCCAGGTTGTAAGGCTGAAGACGGTCTTGTAGATTCAAGATCAGGGCGTGACGTGATCTCTTTGACGTTCTTGAAGTTCTTGTAGGCGGAGATCAGGGCGTGACGTGATCTCTTGAAGTTCTTGAAGTTGTTGTAGTTTGGAGAGAGGGCGTGACGTACTTCTCCGGGTTTAGATCTGCGGGCGTATCGTGCAGATCCGGGGTTTGAGGTTCTAGTAGTTTGGAGAGAGGGCGTGACGTACTCTCCGGGTGAAGTTTGTTAGGTTTTGGGTTGTCGGGTTAAGTGGCGTGAAGAAAGATCACAACACACTGTCGTTTTGAGCATACTAGGGTATACTGGTTTATTACCAAAATTTCACAAGCTTTTATACATCTTAAAATTACATTGGTTAAATGGCAAATTAAGTTTTGTTATCTTTCGGCGTCCTAGATTGTAATTTCCCTGACCTAGCTGTGCGCTTGACCTCACCGAGCGCGTGTATTATCATATTACGAGAACTGATGTTATGCTTACGCGCTTGATTATTGTTGTAAGATTTTGAAATTATCACTTTGATCCGCGCTCTTTCGTCCACCTAAGCGACTCAGTTGTTTTAATACCCTCTTTAATAGTTATTAATTACTTAATAATTGATTACTTTATCAACAAGCACACTAAATTATTTCACTTAGTTGGAAAATAGGAATAATGGTAGCATCCAAAACTGCACGAAATAATGTATTATAACGGTATAGAACATATATTTAAATATGTACATATAGTATTGGGAGAAATACTCGAGCTGCAGGGAAGAACATAAATTAACCAATAGAAAATTGACAAAGCTAATCAGTCAATTTGAAAATACACAAATGGATTTATGTGAAAATAATATTTTGTAGGTCACCTTGCGAAATAGAGAGCAGATTTTCACTATTTGGTTAAAAGGAGTGGTAACACAATGCGTAATTAGGACGAAATCTTAATTTTGGAGACTTCCAAAGTACATGAAAAACCTCTGAAGGGTAGTAAAATGCTACCAGATAAAGGGAAGATTTTTGTTTAGATACTAACAAAAAATTTTAAACAATCTTAAAGATTTATTTGCTCTATGTACATTTGCTGATCTTCTTATGTCTATTTTTTAATTTCATAACCCCCCTCATAGTTATTTATTGTATAAGTGTTGTAGACAGCATTTTAATATCCTTAGGTGAATAAAACGCGACTAAAACACCAATGCAATATAACGTTTTAACCACGATCACTTTATAATTGAACTTTAATTCACTCTTAATTATTAAAATGTCACATCAAATTTCAGTTCCATGACTTCCAGAAACTCAAAATGCTCTGCCTGTTGGTTGCTAAGGTGATGTTCATTTTGTAACAGTGAAATAAGCTAACTTTATTTCTCTAGTGAATTAAACTAATTTTATTCCACTAGTGGATAAAATATTGGTTAATACGCTTCATAAGAATGAATCAAAGTCCAACTATAAGGTGATTGTGGATAAAATAATTAACTACATCCAAGAGGGCGCCCACTTAACCACTGAGCTAATGACCACTTACTCTTATTTGAACGTTACTTTTGATTACTATTACGTTAATTCATAAGATTTTAATTACCACTCTAAGTATTATTATTATTTAGAAATATTTTAGATTTCTATGTAAAATAAAATTAAATAACAATTCACAATAATCAACGTCCCGCCCGCTGACGTTAACGTTAATTAAATAATTATTGTTTACGTGCCAATTTGTACACGGTTTAGTTAATCTTTGCTTAACTTTGACTCTAATTACTTTTCTTCCTTCAAATTGGACAACAGTGAGGTAATTTAATATAATAACATTAACTGAAATACAATATGGCCACAGATTTCCCAGCCACATACTCCTAGACTTGCACTGATAAAAGCGTAAGACAGAATAACGAAAACCTTTGTTTAGACAATAAGGGTAGATTATCTCTTTTGCGTTATAACTGGAAATACTTAGTTATATTTGTGCCTCATATATAGGGCGGGTTCAAATGTCATATCAGCTGTCGGAGGGGATGTTTACAAAATCATTTTTTTTAATCGTTAAAGGGTAGTTTACCACCTTTCAATTTTGACGCCGAACTGCTTATTATCGTTGTCCCTAAAGTATAGGGTAAGTCTCAATGTCAGAGCAGCCTTCAGAAGGGTTGTTTTTGATGAGTTAGGTATGTTATTTCGTTTAACTGTTAAGGGTAGTTTGTTGCCCCTTAATTCTGACACAAAACTGCTTATTATAGTTGGTCCTAAAATATATCGTGGGTTGCAATATCAGATCAGTCGTCTAGAGGGTTGTTTTGATATTAACAATTAACCTATTATTTGTTCAATTTTTGATAGTTTTTCTCTTTTTCATTTTGGTGCAAAATTGCTTCTTGTGGTTGCCAAAAAATGTAATCTATAATGTCAAATCAGTCGTCGGTGGGGGTGTTTTTGAATGGATTACGTATCACCTAAATTTTGTTTAATGGTTAAGGGTAGTTTGTTCCTTTTCAATTTTGAGGCAAAATTGCTTGTTGTAGTTGTCCTTAACATGTAAGATTTGTCCAAATGTCAGATCAGGTGTCGTTTTTGGGAGATAACCTATTGATTAATTATTTGTTTTATGGGTTGAGACCTGATTACATAAAATTACAATAATTTAAGTAATACGGAAACCCCCATACAAACAACCCCTTCGACGGCGAATCAGATATTAGGACTCATCCTATATTTTAAGGGTAACTGTAAAAATTAGTTTTTGAGTTGTTTGTCTGCTATGATGTGGGAAATTCATTTCGTTTTAAATATTTAAATTTTGTAATTGGAAAATGAGGAATTATAAAATATACATTTTGAACTTGTGCCAAATTGTCACCAAATTTCTTAGAATTATCGTAGGTGGAAGAACAGGGTAAAAATAATCAAAACCCCATTCTCTAGAGTTAATTGCATTAATGCTAATTACTGCGTTAATGGTATACTTGGTATACTTATCATTTGGTTCCAATTGTATCTAGAATATCTGTATAGGTTGTTCTAGTGGAAAAGATTGCTATGTAGTGAAAATGGTTCTTATTTATAGAAAATTGCACTGTTTGAATTCCTACGTTATTTTTAAGCCAAAAGGTAAGAATGCAAAAAATACTGTATTAATTATTCCACTGCTCAAAAAAGACGTGTGAACAATATTGCGTTAGAAAAGGGTTGCCACATATTTCCAGTATATGGTGTTTTGATTATCGCCTTGGACTGAAATAGGTAAAAATCCGTAAAAATCCCAAAAAAATATTTTCCCTGTGGAAGGCTCTATTTAGGTATTTTAAAAACCAGATGCAATTAAGTGAAATGAACGTATGCAGATATTCCAAATATGTTTTGGCTCAAATGTATAAGTAACTAAGTTTGCCTAATAATAAGTTTGCCTTGAATAATAAAGAGGGGGCACTATAGCGAGCTAAAACCCAGCTGAAATGCTCAAAATGTAGTTTGTGTGGCGCTATTCCACCCTTGTAAAATTCTGAAAATTTCAGAAAAGGTAATTTGGTACGAGTACAAGAAATTTCTTCAAGTGAAACTTGATTTTTATCTCCAAACTCTCGAACTTCAAAAATTTAAAACATTAATGATTTTCTCGTCAAAAATTAAATGTCTGGAAACAAATACTGAAAAGGCTCAGTTTTCCAAATAATGATCACTATTGATCACATTGTGAGAGGTAACGTTTGCAGCAGGCGAAGCTCCATTTCTAGTTTTGTTTTACGTCTATTTGTTACCAGTTTCTCGCATTTCTGGTGTACTCTTAGATTCTTTTCTGTGCGGTTCCTCTTTCATCTGCGTGCTTTGAAGTGCGGCTCACTGATTCTAAGCTTGTTACGTAATTTCTTGTCGAACGGAGCAACGCAACATCGAAACCGACTCTCGACTACGAGGTTTATATATAACATAAGAGGAACGTTACTATTACGAAACAAACTTTTGCGGTTATCGTCGGAAACTTTCCTATTTATGCGGCCAAATATTAATTGTAATGTTAATTTGTCGAAATCGATGAGGTGATTAATTTGGGTAGCGGATCATAAATTCTCATTAAGTTTGTTGAGCCGGGCAGGAAACGTGTTATTTCTTTGTGGAACTGACAATATCGAAATGATAGAGGTGGATGTGAAATTGGTGGAAATAACTAGAAATGGCAAATAAACTTAACGTCAGTGGACTATTCTGATAAGTTTGTGATTAGGGTTATGTTTTTTGTTTTTGAAGTTTTGGTAGATTTATATCTAGCACAACGAAATTTGGTACAAAAATCGGTTGGCCGAATATCTCGGTCGAGTTCGTTAATGGGCCAAATCGGTCCCGCGGTTTCAAAATTGCGGCTTGTTATTTTCAAAAAAAAAATCAAAAGACTTTTATTTCGCGTCTGAGAGAAAAATGTTACTTAGGTTTTTTATTTGTCTTATAGAGGCGAACAACTTTTGTATAAAACGTTCTTTCGAGAAACGTACAGAAAAAAAGTAATTTTTTAAAAAAATAAATAAAAATAAGAAAAACTTTTATTTCGCTTCTGAGAGAAAAATATTACTAAGGTTTTTTGTTGCTCTTATAAAGGCGAACAACTTTTATATAAAACAATCTGTCGAGAAACGTACAATAATAAAGTTATTTTCGTCAAATTAAAACAATTAAAACTTTTATTTCGCGTTTGAGGGAAAAATGTTACTTAGGTTTTTTGTTGCCCTTATAGAGGCGAACAACTTTTGTATAAAACATATCTTTGAGAAATGTACAGAGAGAAAGTTATTTGCAAATATTTTAAAATTTTGACGTTTGTATTTATTCACACCTCGTATGCATTTTTTGACACATCGTGTGTTATATTACTATATATCCTACCCATAAATCTACCTTTCAGCCTGGCATGCCATGGGGTTTTTTTGTTACCGAAATACAGAAATATGTTTAAATACATTACATTATATATCTCAGATGTGGAAGTCTCTGGATCTTTCATCCCCAGGCATTATTTACCAAACGCTGTGTACGAGGATAAAACTGCAAATGAATCTTAACCAGAGCGTAACAATCGAATCCGAATAAGACGCCTCTCTTGATTAGAGCCCATGTACATAATAAAATGAAACCTCCATTCGGCATCGTCACTGCGACAAAGGTAAAGAACAGCTCGAGATAAAAGCGACTTGAACGTATACAGAACGAGTAATCCCGTAGAACCGTATTCGGAATTACCCAGCTGATGGTTGTAACGGAGAAGATAGCGGTGAAATCGATGCATCCAGAAAGCAGTCCGTTTCGAAGACAATGCAGGTCTGAAACTGCAATTTTAGACTTTTGTTTAGCGCCCCCCGCAACGCCAGAGGAGGATTCTCTCGTTCTCGAGCCGAAGAAGTCCCGCATAGCAAGAACAAAAATAGTACGGTCGAACTTTCCCAATCAACCTTCGACCAATCGAGATTTTTAGCGGAGCAGAGTCAGGAAGAGAATAATTAAAAAGTTCATTTCAAAGAAAATTCCATTTTCATTATTTGCGTCGGAAGTAATACACCATTGTTGGCTATATGCAGTCGCCATCGGTGTTAGTTCGAGGCGGGATTTTTTTTAAAGTGGATTTTGTTAAAAGTTTTTGAAGCTTCCCCGTCGGACTTCGGAAGGAACGTTTCCCGGAGTTATTTATAATTAAACGTGAACTTTTTCAATCACGTTTATTAAATGAGGGAAACTTTTTTTTGATGCGAAAATATTAAGTAATGAGAATATTCCTCCACATAATGAGGCATGCCTCAGGAATGATATCAAGTTTCAGATAAAAAAAAATGCACAAAGAGCACACGCTTGGACAAAGAAGGCGTTCCCCGCGATAGGGGGAAACAGATCAAAGTAAAAAATGATCTTTATTTTAATGAGGATATCTCGGCTTAATTAATTTACATTTCCCCCTGGGGCTACATGTGTTAATTATTGTGAAAGCAGGTCGGTTTAGCTGCTCAAAATATTACGACTAACGTATTACAAGAGAGGTTGGTTGTATGGAAAATTTAAAACATTATTAGATTAAATTAGGCATGATGAAACATAACAAATGTACAGCGTAGTTTAAAGGTTGAGACGCCTGAAGGTAAGGTATTTTCGAAAAAAAGGAAACCATAGGATAGGTTGGTTTGAATTTTGGAGCTCCAGGGGTTGTTGATACTGGTTTATTTGTAGATTCCATTTTTTCTTATATTTTTGGAAATTTGACGAATTTCTGTAGAAATGTGTTGCAACAAACGAAAGCATCTCAATAGATTTGGTTTTGGCTGGAAAACGAAACTATTTTTCCAACAAATTATTTTTGTAATATGTAAATGTGCTTAAGCATACACACTGAACTGAAGTAGAGAAAACGATTCTAATCTTTTTATTATTATTGACAAATCCAAGAAAATTATTCCGTATAGGATACTATAAACTGATATTATTATTTCTTATTTTTTTTTTCAATTGGGCTTACCGTTTCCTTACTGAACCCAAAATATTTAAAAAAGACATATATCAGTCGAAAGTATTTCAAAAACGTGTTTCAGAGACACCAGTCTCATAGTGCGGAGACGATCGGTTTAAAAGTTATGGCACTTTCAAAATGCGATTTTCCATAAGAGGTTATCTCACCAAAAAATCACTATTCGTCCATGAAATACTGTTAAACATGACGGTCCACTTCTTTTTTTTTTGATTCCTTCTGGTTTCTTTGCAAAAAAATAATTTCACTTTTTAGGTTACACCGGCGGGCGGATCACTTTCGTTCTTAATAAGTACCTCTGCACTAATGGGCGGACATCAAATTCATTCCATATCACACGTTTGTACTCCTCTTTATATATTTTTCACTATTATTCACGCTCAAACTCTTTGCAAAATATGTTAAATGCGAATTTCCGGCGATATGACCAATATTGTTTTCGTTTTGCCACAAAACACCCTAAAACACTTGACATGTCTATGCATTCATCATGGAACGTCAAGGTTTTTATTCTGACTACGAGACCGTCAGGGCGATCTTTTCGCCGGGGCGCCAGCTCATGATATTTCACATTCTACAGCAAATTCTGATGATACCTATTAGGCTCAGTGAGTACATAATTGATCCTTGCCCTCTTGCGTTAACAACGTACATTTTAACATCTCTAGATTCTTTCTATTCCAAGTACCATCCGTCATGTCGGACGTTTGGCCAGTGCCAAAACTGCTCTCGGCCTGGCTCTCAACATTATTTAAATATGGCGAAGGCGCGAAAACGTATCTATTTCTAATCGTGTTTTTGCATATTTTTTGGTATTATTTCGGCGCGAAGTTAATGTCACAGTTTAGTTTAAGCATCAAACTACTTTTAGGCCTTAATGCGAGTAAAAATTATTCACGAAAACACAGAAATTCCTCTCTGAAAATAGGCATTTCCGGTGTTTTTTTTCAACATGTTTTTTTTCTCAAAAACTAGACGTCTCCGCAGGTACAAACTATTTTTCCCGGCATCTCCAAAAGCCCCTTTTCCAATATATAATTTTTATTTTTCTTTAACTCGGGTCCAGTAAGAAAAATCTTTACCTTCAATTTTTCTGTAGCTTTAATTTAATAAAAGTCACGGTTAGGAATATTCAACGATTGGAAAACCTTCGAGAATGATTCACAAGCAAAAAATATCAGTTGTATAACTGTTACATATTAGAAGCAAAAATCTAATATTACGTATTAAGGAACGTTCGAGGACAATACGTGTGCAAAAAGGCTCGTTAAAATAATCGTCGTTAAGATAAGCATTATATTAGGTGTCGAGATGATGAATTGTGCCAGTTGCTCTTAGGAATCGGTCGCGAGCGGACATTATTCGGGAATGGAATGCTTTGTGATTTCGGGATTCGAGTGCTTTGTGATTGTGAAAGTGAATTTTGTGAATGAAACGCCTCCCACCACTGACTTCTCGCTCTCGGACTCCCTAAAGGCTCCTAGATATAATTTTGGAAACACACACATATTTGGGTTAATTTTTGGTTTCTTAAAGGAGTCCTAGATTGTTGATGTCTTTTGGATGGCGAGGAAAAAGAAGACGTGCTTCCAGGATCCACACATGAGAGGAGAGATGAGATTCGGGCCTTGGGAATCCTTGGGTAAGTGGTAAGTATCCCGCCAAAGAAATATTTAAAAGTTACATTGAAATCTTATTAATTTATATCATTCTTAGTGAATCTTATAAATTTAACACAAATAACGAAATAATTGTGCCTTTTTGTTTTAATGTTTGTAAGATTGTGTGGTTAATCTGAGTTTGTGGTGTCTGTTACATTTAGAGATTGTTAAATGTGTTTCAATTTCACATTGTCAGGTACAATTTACTTAGGGCAATTGTAAATGATGAGATATTTAAAATTAAATTGCACAAAAAGGAAGAAATGTACTGATGTACCTGATTATATAGTCTTTGTACCTTTATTTTATTACTAATAACAAATCCAGTAAATATTCCGTATTTCTCTCGTCGGATATTAATTTTTAAATCGAAAATGGAGTGCCTTTTTCCAAAATTAGGACACTAAAATTAACGCAAAATATTACATGCAAATATGCTTATACAGGGTGTTAGTTTGAAATGAGATGCTGAAATTAATTTTTTAACAATTTTTTTATTATTATTAACGAATACGGTATTCCAGTATTTCTTATTAATATTTTAGAATATTAAATTAACCGACTTAGATGGCGTGTCTTTTTCCATAGTAGTACACTAAAATTAATGGGAAACGTTAAATGCAGATATACTTAACTAGGGCATTACTTGAAATGGGATGCTGAAAGTGATTATAATAATTTTTACTTTCTTATAAGAGGTACTCATATATGAGAGAGTATTGTAATCGGGTCGATTTTTCGAAATTGATTTATTAGCATTTCTGGACGTTTTGAGGTCCCCTGAATAAAAAAAAACATGTTTTTGGAAAACCGTCTGTATGTATGTGTGTATGTCTGTGGTAGGATTTTCTCAACAACCAAAAACCACAAAGGGTCAAAACTTTGTATTTAGATTTTGTACCATACCAGGACGTGAAAATAAGCTTTTCATTAAAATGGGCCCGGATAGAAGGGTAGTTTACTCTTGACATTTTTCGGTTTATTGAATTTTTCTCGAAATGCACTCCAAGAATTTTTTTTGCTTAAATTAACCGTATCTATTTCCCGTTTGGATTTGGCAAACGCATATTGAAACACCCTATATATGAGAAAGTACTCTGATGAACACACATCACGATTTTTTTATTATTATTATCAAATCCAGTAAAAGTATTCCATATCAGTTATATCTTTTAGATCATTAATATTTATTTCAGACAATTGGAGGAACTTGCCATGAATAAAACATATTGAAATGACGATGCCTACTATGTTCCTTTTCATTGAGATAACAAAGTTACTTGCGGTTTTCACAAAAACTGAAGATTCTGTAAAATATTTGTACAGCAAAACTTCAATATACGCTTTATTCATATTGTACGTAAGAAGCTAAGAAGGGGTTGATTCTTCAATTACACAGTAAATTTAAACCAATAAGGCAAAATCCAAAACCGATCCCGCTCGAGAAATTTTGAAAGGTATATTGGGCCATTCAGATTTTGGGGTACAGCGTATATATAATTATTGTAATTCGAATTATTTACATTTATTATGAAAAGGGTTCGTATCTATATGCTTATTGTATTAGACGTATTTCAAAGTTAAAATGTAGTGTTACGTCCAAAAATTAAACATTGAGCTAATGAGTCAGTCTACTATAATCAAAGACGTCATTGTAGTCCAAATTCCATAGCAACGTCTTTACTTTTATACCTGTACAGCTCTTATTACTTATTACTTAAATTATTATGAAGAGTGTTCGTATCTGCATACGTATTGTATTAGACGTGTTTTAAAGTTAAAATGTAGTGCTACGTCCAAAAATTAAACATTGAGCAAATGAGTCAGTCTACTCTAATCGACGACGTCATTGTAGTCGAAATGTCACAGTAACGTCTTTACTTTTATACCTATATAACTCTCATTTGTTTTATATTAGTGCTCTGTGTTGTAAGACATTGACTTATATGTCGGCTTCCCGGGCTTTATTGCCAGATGGTAACGAGGTCGGTAGTAAAAATTTATGGCCATCACGGAGTTTAACCGGTATATCTATGAAACTACATAGGCATGCCGAAAGTTCCATTTCGTCCTTTTCTGAAGGGTGGAATTAGATTTCATAGTTTTTCCTCGCCAAATAAAGTTTGAAAGTCCTTCGCCGTTCCCCTTTCACCCATTATCTTAAACGTTACAAAAGGCGAACTTCCACTAAGCATTCGCGATAAAAAAACTTTCACCATCGTCCTTTCAAAAAACTTATTCGAGTTTCCTTTGAAAATGAAAACTATCAAACGGGAGCGAACAATTCGTTCCCACGTTTCCTTACTTCTTATTTTATTGCACTCTCGTCCTGGCCATTTTGCAATTCGTCCATGTAACTTTTCCGTGAAGAAAAAAATGTTTAGAATACTGATTTACATACATAAAAGCAGCCGGAACTTCACGCCCTTTCTGTGTTTCCAAGTTTATTACGAAAACGGCGAGATGGTTTATTATTGGCCGTGGGGAATTTATAATGTCATAATTTGTTTGTCGACTTTAAAAACCCGTCATAAGTTCCAGGTTTTATTAGCTTCCTAATATTCGGATAAGTTTCATAAGAGCCATAAAAGCTTCATTTTAGTTAAATGGGCTCGGGTTAAATGAAGTCGGTGGTTTTCTCAGGTATCGGGGTGTTAAAAATATTACTCTTTCACTTACTAATTTAGGAGAGGGACTTGGAATTAACGCACAAATCTTTCAGCTGAAATATCGTGCTTAATGAATTCGGCCTTAACGTGAACCAATCAACCTAATTAGTTAGAAATAGGATTTATTTCCACTATTCTAGTAGAATTTGCCTCGATTTCCATGCGATAAAGGTAGATTCATATAATTGAGTTTTATCGCAGCGCTCTTTTTATTAGCTCCTCAATGCGGATTACTAAGAGCTAGCTACCAAGCGGTGGAATTAATTCGGATTTTTAATAGAGAGATTAGTAATTACAATTGCTATGAAAATTGTAATGAAAATGGTATCCTGGGATTATAATTAAGTCACAGTTGATACAACTAATAGTTTTGAGTAGTAAAAAGTTGGCGTTTCAGGTTAATAAAATTGACTTGCGATTACTCAAGTAGGCAGCGAGGTTTTTAGGGGGTGGCCTCGTGTATCTCCCTTTAATTTAACATTACTTTCTACACGTTCGTTACCCGAACTCGTTGTCTCGGGATTAAGGGCCTTCTGTGCCTCAAGGTACAACTTTTAAGTTTTACTTCGACTGATGGACGCCGTCTTTTGTTGACTCGATACTAAGGGAACTTTTTATGATGGTCAAGACGGCCATCTCGTCTCGAGTTTTTTCCGACAACAAAAGAGGATGAGAGTTTCTCCCTTCCCTCGCGACCTTTCGCCCTCGAAAGTCTCGTTTACTACGGTTAATGAGTTAAGAGTGAAAGGTGTCCTAATGAAATTTGGGGTGTGTTAAAACAACGACGTCGAGGTTAGGAGTGTCGTGGAAGATGGTGTTGCTTTGAGAGAAAACATGTTTCAACTCTGAGTTTTCCTGAGGTTGTGTCGTTGCAGCGTATCGAATGGGAAATGGTAAGGGTTTCGCGGTATAAAGGGCGTGAAGAGTTGATCGCAATGAGGATAAATTTTAGTGAGGTAATGTGGTTTAATGTGTATTAACTTAGGGTGATATTTCAAAAAAAGAGTTAAAGAAACTGATAAGAGCTCTTAAGATAATTGTTTTGATTGGATGAGTATGAAAGCAAATTTTAGCACTTTAGCTGAGCCATTGGGTCTATTTTAGTTCTTTATTGATTCATTGGACAAGTCAGAAGAAATATGGTACAGTCAAATTCGCAAATAATTGACATTAAGGGCCAATCAAAGTAGTTAATTATAACCGAATCCAATTATACCCGAATTTATAATGAAACAAGCCTATAACTTCCTAGTTATACAAATGATATCAATATAAGTAATAATATTTTTTTTTAAAAAAACGAGGGTGTAAACATCCCTATTATTTAGAATCAAAAATTGAACTTTCGAACTTATTTTGATTCCTCTTGTTTTTAAATGACGTTTTATTAGACAATTGTAAATAATTGTATTAAAACGTGGCAATGTGTCCATCGGACTACCTCATAAATTATTAATATCGACTATAAATATTCGATAGTAGAATAAGGAATTGTTCAGGTGGGTATCGAGAACATTTCGAAAAACGACAAGAATAAAGAAACCTTCAGAAAACATTCAGCCAAAAATGTTATTAAACTTTATTTTACACATTCAACAGTAGAACAATTATTCAAAGTTAACAATTCTTGGGGCAAATTTCAAGAAAATTTCGAAAAACCTAAGAATGACAAGAGTAAAGTACGCTTTAGAGAAGATTTGGCTAAAAATGTTATTAAGGGTTATTTTAGTTTCTTGACAGTGAAATAAATATTTGTAGCAAATTTTGAGAAAAATTTCCAAAAACCGAAAAATGGCATTAGTAAACTACCCATTCATGTATGTACGTAATGTGTACGTAATACACATACAGACATTTTCAAATATGGTTTTTTAGTCAGTGGACCTTAAAACGTCTAGGAACTCTAATAACTAGCTAGCTAATACATTTTGAGAAAAATTTCCAAAAACCGAAAAATGGCATTAGTAAACTACCCATTCACCCCAGCGGGTTGTAATGTATACGTACATATACATACAGACATTTCTCACAAATGATTTTTTCATCAGTGGACCTTAAAACGTCTACGAATTCTAATAACTAGCTAGCTAATAAATTTTGAGAAAAATTTCCAAAAACCTAAAAATGGCATTAGTAAAATACCCCTTCAGCCGAGCCGGTTGTAATGTATACGTACATACACATAGACATTCCTAAAAAATGGTTTTTTAATCAGTGGACCTTAAAACGTCTGGGGAATTCTAATAACTAGCTAGCAAATGAATTTTGAGAAAGATTTACAAAAACCGAAAAATGCCGTTAGTAAACTACCCCTTCACCCCAGCCGGTTGTAATGTGTACGTACATACAAATACAGACATTTCTCAAATTTGTTTTTTAATCAGTGGACCTTAAAACGTCTAGGAATTCTAATAACTAGCTAGCTAATAAATTTTGAGAAAAATTTCCAAAAACCGAAAAATGGCATTAGTAAACTACCCCCTCACGCCGGTTGTAATGTATACGTACATATACATACAGACATCTCTCAAAAATGGTTTTTTAATCAGTGGACCTTAAAACTTCTAGAAATTCTAATAACTAGCTAGCTAATACATTTTGAGAATAATTTACAAAAACCGAAAAATGCTGTTAGTAAACTACCCCTTCACCCCAGCCGGTTGTAATGTGTACGTACATACAAATACAGACATTTTTCAAATTTGTTTTTTAATCAGTGGACCTTAAAACGTCTAGGAATTCTAATAACTAGCTAGCTAATAAATTTTGAGAAAAATTTCCAAAAACCGAAAAATGGCATTAGTAAACTACCCCCTCACGCCGGTTGTAATGTATACGTACATATACATACAGACATCTCTCAAAAATGGTTTTTTAATCAGTGGACCTTAAAACGTCTAGGAATTCTAATAACTAGCTAGCTGATAAATTTTGAGAAAAATTTCCAAAAACCGAAAAATGGCATTAGTAACTACCCCTTCACCCCAGTCGGTTGTAATGTATACGTACATACACATACAGACATTTCTCAAATATGGTTTTTAATCAGTGGACCTTAAAACGCCTAGGAATTCTAATAACTAGCTAGCAAATAAATTTTGAGAAAGATTTACAAAAACCGAAAAATGGCATTAGTAACTACCCCTTCACCCCAGTCGGTTGTAATGTATACGTACATACACATACAGACATTTCTCAAATTTGTTTTTTAATCAGTGGACCTTAAAACGTCCAGGAATTCTAATAACTAGCTAGCTAATGAATTTTGAGAAAAATTTCCAAAAACCGAAAAATGGCATTAGTAAACTACCTCTTCACCCAAGCCGGTTGTAATGTGTACGTACATACACATACAGACATTTCTTAAATATGGTTTTTTAATCAGTGGACCTTAAAACTTCTAGAAATTCTAATAACTAGCTAGCTAATACATTTTGAGAATAATTTACAAAAACCGAAAAATGCTGTTAGTAAACTACCCCTTCACCCCAGCCGGTTGTAATGTGTACGTACATACAAATACAGACATTTTTCAAATTTGTTTTTTAATCAGTGGACCTTAAAACGTCTAGGAATTCTAATAACTAGCTAGCTAATAAATTTTGAGAGAAATTTCCAAAAACCGAAACATGGCATTAGTAAACTACCCTCTCATGCTGGTTGTAATGTATACGGACATATATATACAGACATTTCTCAAAAACGGTTTTTTAATCAGTGGTCCTTGAAACGTCTAGGAATTCTAATAACTAGCTAGCTAATAAATTTTGAGAAAAATTTCCAAAAACCGAAAAATGGCATTAGTAAACTACCTCTTCACCCAAGCCGGTTGTAATGTGTACGTACATACACATACAGACATTTCTCAAATATGGTTTTTTAATCAGTGGACCTTAAAACTTCTAGAAATTCTAATAACTAGCTAGCTAATACATTTTGAGAATAATTTACAAAAACCGAAAAATGCTGTTAGTAAACTACCCCTTCACCCCAGCCGGTTGTAATGTGTACGTACATACAAATACAGACATTTTTCAAATTTGTTTTTTAATCAGTGGACCTTAAAACGTCTAGGAATTCTAATAACTAGCTAGCTAATAAATTTTGAGAGAAATTTCCAAAAACCGAAACATGGCATTAGTAAACTACCCTCTCATGCTGGTTGTAATGTATACGGACATATATATACAGACATTTCTCAAAAACGGTTTTTTAATCAGTGGTCCTTGAAACGTCTAGGAATTCTAAGAACTAGCTAGCTAATAAATTTTGAGAAAAATTTCCAAAAACCGAAAAATGGCATTAGTAAACTACCCCTTCACCCGAGCCGGTTGTAATGTATACGTACATACGCATAGACATTTCTCAAAAATGGTTTTTAATCAGTGGACCTTAAAACGTCTAGGAATTCTAATAACTAGCTAGCTGATAAATTTTGAGAAAAATTTCCAAAAACCGAAAAATGGCATTAGTAACTACCCCTTCACCCCAGTCGGTTGTAATGTATACGTACATACACATACAGACATTTCTCAAATTTGTTTTTTAATCAGTGGACCTTAAAACGTCTAGGAATTCTAATAACTAGCTAGCTAATGAATTTTGAGAAAAATTTCCAAAAACCGAAAAATGGCATTAGTAAACTACCTCTTCACCCAAGCCGGTTGTAATGTGTACGTACATACACATACAGACATTTCTTAAATATGGTTTTTTAATCAGTGGACCTTAAAACTTCTAGAAATTCTAATAACTAGCTAGCTAATACATTTTGAGAATAATTTACAAAAACCGAAAAATGCTGTTAGTAAACTACCCCTTCACCCCAGCCGGTTGTAATGTGTACGTACATACAAATACAGACATTTTTCAAATTTGTTTTTTAATCAGTGGACCTTAAAACGTCTAGGAATTCTAATAACTAGCTAGCTAATAAATTTTGAGAGAAATTTCCAAAAACCGAAACATGGCATTAGTAAACTACCCTCTCATGCTGGTTGTAATGTATACGGACATATATATACAGACATTTCTCAAAAACGGTTTTTTAATCAGTGGTCCTTGAAACGTCTAGGAATTCTAATAACTAGCTAGCTAATAAATTTTGAGAAAAATTTCCAAAAACCGAAAAATGGCATTAGTAAACTACCTCTTCACCCAAGCCGGTTGTAATGTGTACGTACATACACATACAGACATTTCTCAAATATGGTTTTTTAATCAGTGGACCTTAAAACTTCTAGAAATTCTAATAACTAGCTAGCTAATACATTTTGAGAATAATTTACAAAAACCGAAAAATGCTGTTAGTAAACTACCCCTTCACCCCAGCCGGTTGTAATGTGTACGTACATACAAATACAGACATTTTTCAAATTTGTTTTTTAATCAGTGGACCTTAAAACGTCTAGGAATTCTAATAACTAGCTAGCTAATAAATTTTGAGAGAAATTTCCAAAAACCGAAACATGGCATTAGTAAACTACCCTCTCATGCTGGTTGTAATGTATACGGACATATATATACAGACATTTCTCAAAAACGGTTTTTTAATCAGTGGTCCTTGAAACGTCTAGGAATTCTAAGAACTAGCTAGCTAATAAATTTTGAGAAAAATTTCCAAAAACCGAAAAATGGCATTAGTAAACTACCCCTTCACCCGAGCCGGTTGTAATGTATACGTACATACGCATAGACATTTCTCAAAAATGGTTTTTAATCAGTGGACCTTAAAACGTCTAGGAATTCTAATAACTAGCTAGCTGATAAATTTTGAGAAAAATTTCCAAAAACCGAAAAATGGCATTAGTAACTACCCCTTCACCCCAGTCGGTTGTAATGTATACGTACATACACATACAGACATTTCTCAAAAATGGTTTTTAATCAGTGGACCTTAAAACGTCTAGGAATTCTAATAACTAGCTAGCTAATGAATTTTGAGAAAAATTTCCAAAAACCGAAAAATGGCATTAGTAAACTACCTCTTCACCCAAGCCGGTTGTAATGTGTACGTACATACACATACAGACATTTCTCAAATATGGTTTTTTAATCAGTGGACCTTAAAACGTCTAGGCATTCTAATAACTAGCTAGCAAATAAATTTTGAGAAAGATTTACAAAAACCGAAAAATGGCATTAATAAACTACCCCTTCACCCCAGCCGGTTGTAATGTATACGTACACACACATACAGACATTCCTCAAAAACGGTTTTTAATGCGTGGACCTTAAAACGTCTAGGCATTCTAATAACAAGCTAGCTAATAAATTTTGAGAAAAATTTCCAAAAACCGAAAAATGGCATTAGTAAACTACCTCTTCACCCAAGCCGGTTGTAATGTGTACGTACATACACATACAGACATTTCTCAAAGATGGTTTTTTAATCAGTGGACCTTAAAACGTCTAGGAATTCTAATAACTAGCTATCTAATAAATTTTGAGAAAAATTTCCAAAAACCGAAAAATGGCATTAATAACTACCCCTTCACCCCAGTCGGTTGTAATGTATACGTACATACACATACAGACATTTCTCAAATTTGTTTTTTAATCAGTGGACCTTAAAACGTCTAGGAATTCTAATAACTAGCTAGCTAATGAATTTTGAGAAAAATTTCCAAAAATCGAAAAATGGCATTAGTAAACTACCCCTTCACCCCAGCCGGTTGTAATGTATACCTACATACACATACAGACATTTCTCAAAGATGGTTTTTTAATCAGTGGACCTTAAAACGTCTAGGAATTCTGATAACTAGCTATCTAATAAATTTTGAGAAAAATTTCCAAAAACCGAAAAATGGCATTAGTAACTACCCCTTCACCCCAGTCGGTTGTAATGTGTACGTACATACACATACAAAAATTTCTCGAAAATGGTTTTTTAATCAGTGGACCTTAAAACGTCTAGGAATTCTAATAACTAGCTAGCTAATGAATTTTGAGAAAAATTTCCAAAAACCGAAAAATGGCATTAGTAAACTACCCATTCATGTATGTACGTAATGTATACGTACATACACATTCAGACATTTCTCAAATATGGTTTTTTAATCAGTGGACCTTAAAACGTCTAGGCATTCTAATAACTAGCTAGCAAATAAATTTTGAGAAAGATTTACAAAAACCGAAAAATGGCATTAATAAACTACCCCTTCACCCCAGCGGGTTGTAATGTATACGTACATACGCATAGACATTTCTCAAAAATGGTTTTTTAATTAGTGGACCTTATAGTGCCCCATATGGGAAAGTATAAATACAGCACTAGAAATTAATGCCCAATTAATTAGTAATAAAGAACATCATGAAATTACTGGATCAATTGTTTTCCTTCTTCATCTTTAAGTACCGTCTTCTTTGCGAAGGTTTTTCAGTCATCAGATACAGCTGATCGGAATAGCTGATTTGTGTTGCAGTTTAACAGTTTTAAAAATAAGCTTAAGTTTGTGAGTTGTAAAAAGTGGTATTTTTCTCCCATCATTACATGTCCCAAGTGTTGCATCTTCCGTTTCGTTTACCGTAATAGTTGGTCCCTTTATCCTTTCTCATGGCTTCCACGTTCAGTAATCTATCGGTCCAATTTTATCTTTAGTATTCTGGGTCAGTATTAAGGGTCCATTCCTCCATTCCATAGAACAGTACCGATAACACATAGCATCTTACCAACCTGATCTTTAGATCTAGGCTGTTACAAAACACCCTATTCATAGATGTTGTTCTGGCCTGTCCTATTCTAGTTTTGATTTCTTCAGTACACTCGTTCTTATTTGAAATGGTACGTAGATATTTATACCTTTCAACGTTTTCTATTGCCTGGTTATTTACGCTGATTTGGGGGTTGTTTTGGACAACATCATAACCTAATTACGAATTGTTGTTGCATAAGTGCAAATGAGAACAAAGTTGTAATGAATATGCAACGCTTTATTTCTAGTTAACTTGGTGCTGACGTTAAATTTGGTTTCCCCAAATCCCAACACAAAACTCGATTTGAACTATACGCATCTTGTACGATTTTTCGGTCTTTGTGACCACAATGCCGTTTATCGGATGATTTTGATTTCCACAAAACGCTTTGACATTAATATGCACATTAGTGCTGGACACATCGATGTCTCATTTCAACGGGTACGCTGCGTAATTTTAAGGTCGAAATGCAGGAAACCAACGCTGAAATGATCGAGTTACACTCGCTGCGAGGTAAATCTCGTATGTTTCGACGTACCACTTATGACATTAGCCGTCCGATTAGCATGATTTCGCGGTCGGGAACAACAGTGTGCAACGGCGATTCGGAGCCGTAAATCGTTTTAAAATGTATATATTTAAATTTATGCGACAGAAGTGAAGTTGTGCCCGAACCTGTGACATGCATTTCGGGGAGGGATGAGGTTATCGTTTTGTTTTTTATCCGGCTGTAACTCAAACCGTATATATATCGTATTCATGATGGAAGGGAGTTGTGCGCTCCGCTCGTAAAGTTTTCGGTCGAATGCTGCGAAAGGGACTCCGAACTATTAGTGTAATAACCGAAACGTCGGTCGCCACCTTTTATTTTCGTGACTGTGACTTTACTGAACGCCACTCGAAGTGGGCGGTCATTAACGAAGGTGCAGGCGGTTTTAACATCCACATCTACGAGGAAGCCCTTCCGTGATATTTACTTTCCTAACAAACACAGAATGAAATTAATGACCGAAACTCGTGGTGACTATATTACGGGGAAAGTTTCCAATTGTGATGATATCTTACCATCACAAGTTACCTCGGCAATAATAATATTAATACGTCAAATTGGGGCAAAGTAGCTAACAGCTAGAGCTAGCTTAGAGCTACAAAATAAACTTAGGTATTACACAAGCGAAATAAATATTTTTATGTTCCGGCACTAAAATGACAGTTATTCTAGCACTAAAATGGCCGAAAACAGTGATTTGATGAGGCTTATTAAAGCATTGTTTTTGGTAATTTTTTTTGTTGGGTTGGTGACGAGATATTCTTTAAATCCATTAAATTAAATTAGAAAATGGTGTAAAAATTGACATAATATGTCTAGGAAACAGCAGTAATACCAACTTAAGTGTCACGATAAAAAAATTCCCAGATAAGAAATTTTACATTATTAAAACATAAACAGAAATGAAATGGAAGCCGGATCGTAGAAAATGTTGTAAAGTACTCGTTGCAGAAGACATTCCAAGGTATGAAACATTAAAATAGACAAATAACTGTACACTTTTAGAGTATTTGTTGTAATTTAGCGAAAGTGGTTTGCTGATGTATAAGGCTACGAACTTATCTGCGAAATAAAACATATTGTCCTAGTCCTTTTGGTATACAACCTAATAATTTACAGTAAATTACATTAAATAATAATAATAACGCGTCAATGGTTTTGTTGCTTTTGTAACGCCATTTTGCGTTTTTTATCCAAAAAATAAAATATTAGGGGACAAAAATCGAAGTATGTGTTAGATACATACATACAGATAGATACAAAGACTGTGTTATAATAGTATGTTATTATACTTGTTTAATAAGACTGAGTATAGTTACACGAGAGTTTTAAAGCACGACGAGCGAAGCGAGGAGTGCTTTAATTGAACGAGTGTGACAATACGTCTTATTTAACGAGTGTAATATACTATTTTATCTACTGTGCTTTATTAATTCATTAAATTTTGGCTCTTCAAGTTTTCGTATTACACTAGGAAATTTTGCGTGGGTTGGTTGCACTGACGTCACTGACATGGAAGTTTCGTATTTGAATTTTGAAAATCTAGTAGCCCTAGGACAAATTCAGTAACTATTTTCTTACTTACGTGCGCGAAATGGAAGACAAAAATGTAGAATGGACCTGTACACCCCCAGAAATACGCAATGCTGCTCAAGAAATTTATTGAAATACTAATAATTTAACCTTGACGTCTACGTACGTCTACGTTACAGGCTGACGTACCAATTTAACAAAACTAAAAGTTATCAAAGGTATTGTAAAAATGTGAATATTATTACACTACTTTCGGTGTAATAATGAGATCATTAGTAATGCAAAGTAGATAAACCATAATTTTTGTTTCAAATATAAATGTGCTCAAATTACAGTAAAGGAAAATTGAAATTGTATTTAGGATCATTACAAAATAATCCAAAAAAAACTTACCACTAAAAGTGTTGTCGGTAATTACACCTCAATAACTTACACATTTTATTATTTCTAATTTCTTATTGTCTAAAAGAGTGTTAATCCAGTTATAATTCACCACCTTCAAATCTCTAAGTTTATTGATGATTCAACTGAAGTGTATTTCTAGTGGTAAAAGTCACGTATTAGAATGTTTAAGGTGAGGAGTAAGTGTTATTGTATTAATTTAACATGGGAAATCTTCAATCTCAAGAGATATCAACAATATGAAGCAGAATTAATATAAAATCGTAAAATGAGTATTTGTCGAATTTCGTGTATAATAATACTTCAAATATAATGTAGGTTAAAAAATGTGCAATGCATTCCCTTCAAACTAGTTGACGTGTATTGTATAACTAAAAACCGGATTTCTATGCACAACATTTTACCAAAATATGCGCATGAATATGCATGAAAAAATGCCAAAATATGCATACAGTTTAAGAAATATTCACAAATATAAAAAAGGTGCACACTTTTACACAGTAGTATAAAAATGGAAACAAGTATAAAGTATGAAAATACCATCGTTTTAAAAAAAGTAGGCATTTTATAGTTAAAACTACAATTCTGTAAGTATTATTTTGTATTTTACAAATGTAACACATTCTTTTACAATATAAGCTTATGTACAGTACAATCATAGGTACAAAAATACCACAAATAGATAACATTTATTAAATAGATTTCTTATTGTAATTTACTATTTTTCTAAATTACCTATTTTAAAATTTTGTCGTCGGTGTGATAAAATATATTTGTATTTAGAAAAACTGCGTAATATTTGAAAACAGTCAGAAGTTTTGAAGGTAAATCTGATTCTATATTAAAATTTCCGGTAGCTACTTCATAACATTTTAGTAATGTTTTAAAACCAGAGTATCTTTGCAAAATATCTGACCACTTTTTAGTTACAGTATTTCCGATATTTCCGGACACTTTCATATTATTTTCAAAATCTTTTATTACCTTAATAGACTTAGTTATTGGCATATTGCAAATTCGGGTAAATTCCTTAGACAATGCAGCATTATGAGGAATTTGCTCGAAATATGCAAAAATTAGAAAAAGGGTCAGAATATGCAAGGCACAGATGCAATATGCAAATGCATACAAATCCGGTCTTTATGCATAACTAAACAATAATTTATGAAAAAGTTGTGGTTTTGCTGTCACTATGGATTAAGGTTTTCAGGATCTTCCACATCAGTTTTAGATCGCTGGAATATGCATCGACATTATTTTTTGATTATTGATCTGGTGTTAAAATTTTTAAGTGCATTTTGACTTTGACGCACTTTGACATTTGTTAAAAGTTTTGTACGCTTTATCACCCCATTCGAATCGCCTTATATTTAGTATCATTAGAGAGCAAAGAAATTTTTACATTTTGCTTCAAAACACTTTGAAACATTAACTTTAACTTTTGAACTTAATTAAAATACGACTGAACTGTGTACGTTTGGGGCGGTTTACTTAATACACTAGTCTGAATGAATTATGTATTCCAATTACCAACAACCCAGACAGCACATAACGTCTTAAAGACATCCATTTTAAGTCTTTTTTATGCCTGGACGCCTTAAGACATAAAAAGTACATCTATAAGACATCCATATCCGGAAGTCTCTAAGACGTCCAAGGTCGGAAGTCTAATTTACGTCGATTTTTAGCCTGACCTGTTTATGCCTGTGGTGGACGTCTTCAGAACGTCCATTTCTGGATGTCTCTAAAGATGTCCAGAGCGGAATGTCTCAATGACATCTAATTTTCGTCTATTTTATGCTTGCTGCCTTTTATGTCAGAATTGAACGTCCTTATGACGACCAATTCTGGATGTCCCTAAGATGTTCAAAAGCTGACGTCATAATGACTTCCAATTTATGTCGTTTTGATGCCTAAACCTTCTTTATGCCTGAAATGGACCTCTTTAGGCGGTCAAGTTTTGGATGTCCCGAAGATGTTAAAAGGCGGCCACCTTAAGGACGTCTGATTTACATCAATTTTATGCCTGATCTTTTTATTACTGAAGTGGACTTCTTCAGGACGTCCAGTTCTGGATGTCTCTAAAATGTTCGAAAACGGACGTCTCAATGACTTCTAATTTACGTCAATTTTATGCCTGATCTTTTATATGCCTAAAGTGGACCTATTTAGGACGTCTATTTTTGGATGGCTCTAAGATGTTAAGAGGCGCACATCTTAATGAGTTCCAGTTTATGTAGATCTCATGCCTTGTATTCTTTATGCCTGAAGTGGACCTCTTTAGGACGTCCATTTTTGGATGTCTATAAGATACTTAAAAGACGGACGTCTTAATGACGTCTAAATTACGTCAATTTTATGCCTGCCCTTTTTTATTCCAGAAGTGGACTATATATATCGCTTTCATGCCTGACCTTCTTTATGCCTGCCGTATTAGAGACTTCTTAAAGGCGTAGTTTTGTACAAAAAATGTCTCAAAGCAGACGTCTTTTGGACGTCATTACGGATTTGCGAGCATCTTTTTAATGCCTTGAAGGCATCATTGAGACGTACCGTTTTGTAGCATATAACATGAAATGGACATAAAATGAACATTTTAAAGACGTTCCTAAGAAATTAAGGGGCACCTTTAAGACGTCTTACAGACTTGAGGAAGGCGTCCTTATGACGTCTTGAAGACGAAAAATGGACGTCGTAAAGTTGTCTTTTTAATGCCTTGAAGGTATCTTTTAAACGTACCGTTTTGTAACAAATAACATGAAATGGACATAAAATGGACACTTTAATGACGTTCTTCGGACGTCACAGGACATCTTTGAGATGTCGCAAATGCCTAATGGTGATGTCTATCAGACGCCTTAAAGACGTCTTTGTGCTGTCTGGGAATATACCAATTGAATTTCCATCTCTATATTGAGGTAAAAATATTTCAATGCCCTGTATCTTATTTTATGTAATTATGAGTTTTAAATGCCCTTTAACTTCTGTAACAAAACTGCCTCTGAATGGATGAAATATGTGAATGAAAAATATTTCAATACCTTATTATCATTTTAAATGCTATTTAACGTCTGCAACGAAAAATTGCGCTGTGGTTGCAAATTGGGATATGTCGAAGTTTAACAAAAAAATAATCGTACTATCGATAATAAAAACGGTCTACTCTACCAATTACAGACATACCTCGATATTTTGTTAGTGTCCAACGATATTCTGTTTCAGTTTTGTTCGTTGAGCTCGAGGGTGAATTCACAAAGTGAGTCGTTAAAGTGAATTGCAGTGTAAACAATATTTTCCATCGCCCGAAAATCCCGCGGTACCTGACATTAAAAACAAGGAAATTGATCTTTTATTTACCGACAGATTTCGACGACAATTTCGTTTTTCATTTCGTTGGGCAATTTACCTAATGGCTAGATCACAAAGCAATTTTACGCTTTTTTTCCGTGAACGTCGCCGACGCCACGAAACAATGCGAGGGTTTTCCGACGAATAAGAAAAAACCCAAGAAACGAAATAAATGAAACACGTTCTTTTGTTCTTCGAGATAAAAAAACGGGAAGGAAAATGTAGTGTAACACGTAAATAAATTTGAATACAGCATGCCCAATATCCTTTTCAGATAGATTCCTCTTGTTATTTCTGTAGGGTAAAAAATTGCGTAAATTGCCTCAAACAATCCAAAAATAGTTGCGAATCTTAAACCGTTATTAAATTTGTTCTAAATCGTTATTTAATTGTCCTCAGTGTATACACTTTACAACGTTTTAATGGCAAGCAATCGTGTAACGAGATGATTTGTAAAATTTCCCTATCGCCTACCACATTATCCTCCGGTAACAACGTCAGCATGAACAGGAAAACGGTTATTTTTCATGTTTTTTATCGGAGTAATGCATCTGTGGAAAAATTGCAGCAAGAAAGTGGTAGCTTACCAAGGCCCTTAATACCCATCTGTGAAACTTAATAGTTCCAGGCTAAGGGAAATTTATGTATGGGTAATTTGAGAAAGGTGTCACGTAGAGAAAATATCCAATGTGGTAATGTGCAATTAGTATCATCAATCTGTACCATTTATATGTGGGCGATTCCATGTCAACTGTCGTGAGGTTGGTGCGTCATAATTTTTTTTCCCAACCAAAACTATTTCATTCTATTCTAGGTTCGACTACAAGTATTATCCCAAATTTTCAGACAAAAATATCTAGCGTTTTTTACGGCCAATTTTCGTTTCTTTCGTGTTTTCAGTTTTCGATGACAAATTTTCTCCAAAACGTTACCGCAAACACATCGCACGCTGGAAAAATTTCAGAGTACCTACAATCGATGTAAAATTTTCCAAGGAATCCGTTCCCGCCCTCAGAATTCCCCTAAAATTTTTCCATTTGCGAGAAATCCCAAAATTCCAATTTTTATTAAACTTGCTCTATCTCGCAAGTGGAAATTTTTGGATTTTTTTGGAGGAGCGCAAAATGTTTATTTTTTAGTGTACTTTGAGGGACTTATAACTTTTCCGTGTGTATTTTGGTTTCAAGTGCCCAAACATGCGAAAAATGGCAAAAAATGGACGAAGCAGCCTAAAATGGTGCATTCGGCGTGAAAAAGGAGTGTCAAAAGTCTGGAATATTCGTGTGAATCTCAACTCAGTTCTCAGCGATGAAGTCAGATCATTTTCATTAAATACCAGACCTTCTGGAGGTCCAATATTGGGAGATTCGTTCAAAAATTCAAGAAATATTTTCGATTGCTCGATACTTTGAAGTTCGGTTTATATGAACTTTGGACGCTAATATCCAGGAACTATGAAGGTAAATGACGTTAAATGACGAAAAATCCAGTGATTAAGATATAATATGACAACACCGAACATATCCTTTGATGGAGACATGAGGGCAAATCAGCATCTTTTGGACATATGGTACGCAGGCCAAACATGCAATTCTAGTTTTCTGGGCTACAAACTAAATTAGCAACAAGATCCTTAGAGGTCAATTTTGTGCCAGTACTATTTAGAAGGAGTTTGAAATTTTGATGGATCTGACAAACACAAATAGAATGGGTACCATTCGCACCAGGTACCACGCATTGTTTACAAGGACAAGAGGTTATCACCAATTCTCTTTGAATAATGATTGGATAATAAAATGCAAACATGCCATTTTGGATGACAAATGTGCTGGTCAATATGTAGCGTTTATCTTCAATGACGTGTGGCATCTAGGAGTAATAATGACTTAGGATGAATTGAATCTGGAGGCAGAGCTTTCAGTACTTTCCTTCAATCAAGTGGCTCAAACTAATTCATTCCCAGATCCGCCAGTATGCTTAACCGTTTCGTTTGCTCAATACTCTGCGAAGTGAAGCTCAATGAGATAAAGAAGGTCCCGAACACATTCAGGTTGAGCAGTGCTCAGCACGAAATATTGTGAAATATTTTGAGAAATTTATGTCGGGGATGGTCTAAATACGAAAGCTGTTCATATTAAAGTAATAAAGAAAGTTCCTCCATAAATTAATGCTTATATTATTTTATAGATCTGCACCTTTGTAATAAACCATATTTAGTAGTATTTTTTAATATGTATTTATAACTTAATAAAAGTAAGTGTTCGGTGTTGTCATATTATATCTTAATCACTTGATTTTTCGTCATTTAACCTTATTTAACATCATAGTTCCTGTATATTAGGGTCCAAAGTTCATATAAACCGAACATCAAAGTATCGAGCAATCGAAAATATTTCTTGAATTTTTGAACGAATCTCCCAATGTTGGACCACCAGATGGTCTGGTATGTAATGAAAATGATCTGACTTCATCGCTGAGAATTGAGCTTAAGATTCACACGAATATTTCAGACTTTTGACACTCCTTTTTCACGCTGAATGCACCATTTTAGGCTGCTTCGTCCATTTTTTGCCATTTTTCGCATGTTTAGGCACTTGAAACCAAAATACACAAGGAAAAGTTATAAGTCCCTCAAAGTACACTAAAAACCAAACATTTTGCGCTCCTCCAAAAAAATCCAAAAAATTTCCACTCGCGAGATAGAGGAAGTTTAAAAAAATTGGTATTTTGGGATTTCTCGCAAATTGAAAAATTTTAGGGGAATTCTGAGGACGGCAATGGATTCCTTGGAAAATTTTACATCGATTATAGGTACTCTGAAATTTTTCCAGCGTACGATGTGTTTGCGGTAACGTTTTGGAGAAAATTTGTCATCGAAAACTGAAAACGCGAAAGAAACGAAAATTGGCCGTAAAAAACGCTAGTAGTAATATTTTTGTCTGAAAATTTGGGATAATACTTGTAGTCGAACCTAGAATAGAATAAAATTATGCCGCACCAACCTCACGACAGTTGACATGGAATCGCCCATAAATACAAAGTGTTTCGAATAGTAAAGTCAATCTGTTCCGCATTAAGAAATGAGGAAGAATTTCGATCAAAATAAACTTTGTTTGGGCATTTTCACTTTTTATCTGTCAGGAGTCGTTTCAGCGGCTTTTATTTGTGCGCTTTTGTATGTTTTACTGCTTAACCCATCCATCTAGACTAGTGATCTTTACTACGTTTTGTTGTATAAGTATCCCTTTTATATATCCGAATTGTGCTTTTTATACTTTTAATATGGTTCTTTATTTATAAGTATGCTTTGTCTATTTTTATTATTCTCCTAAGCATTTGAATCTCAGTAGATGTCCTTCGTCTTCTTTTGTTGTGTAGTGGACGTTTAATTAATTACTAACTTGCTCTAAGTAGATGTTTTCTAATCCGAGTCGTCAATTATTAACTTCAGCGCATCGGACCACTTTCCTAACATTTTTGTGTTTACTGCGGTTAGCACGGCGACATTGTCATTTTATCACAGTTATTCCAAGAACATTTATTAGCTAAAAGCAATAAAAGACAGGCGACACGGCCATAAATAATAAAAGCTTCATACACAGTATACCACGGTTGTATATTTTGCGCGGAATATTACAATGCCTTCAAAGTTGACTTTTCGTAATTTGAAAGCGGAGGAGAATCGCTCCACACGTAGGTGAGCTACTACGTATACAAAGGTATAAGCTTCGAGCCAATTAATCAGAAGCGAGGTGAGTAGTTATTTGTCGGATACGATCGATAGCATTTAGGGTATTCCCGTCGTTTCTGTACGATATATTGGAAAATAATCCCCATACATTCTGCAATGGCATGTATAAACTTTGTGGATGGTTCTCTAATTACAGACGTATCGATACAAATGTAATATGTATATATATTTAATGACCTACGATTCGTAACACCCAGGCACGTTAGATTCATTTGAACGTATTATATATAAGTTTTCTTGGGCCAGATAAAAATTTGAAGCCCTTAGGGCGAAGTGTAACATGCTCTGCAGTTACGTTGTTGAAAGTTGAAAACTTGTATGTCTTCTCATTCTAGACATAATGAACGACGGAAGTCCTGGAGTGCATCGTATGAAAATGGGACGCACTTACCGGTATTTTAAAAAATTTCTAAACTTATCTAGAAAATTGTAAGTCTATTGTTATCCACTTTTATTTTTGATACTTAACCCAAGCTGCAATATTCGTTATTATGTCATAATTACAGTAGTGGCTGCAATGACAAACTCTCTTTGATGAAAATTGTTGAATAATTACTGTTTTCAAATTGGTTCAAAAGACCGGAAACAATAACGGCTTGTTTATTGTCCTCGACAAACAAGGCTTAGAATATATTTTCCAGTAATAAAAATAAGGTAATTTTAATTAATTTCTTATTATTGTAGTCACAGCGACAGGCTTTTAGACATCATGAAAGCATCATATCACGTACATAATTAACACCGTCTCTCCGATTTCGAAAAGGTGAAAATTGTAATACTACGCCGACTAGTATGAACAAAACATTGAATTACTATATTTTTTATCCAACACATGACAGTTATGACTGTCATTATTAATGTCATTTCAGACAAGTAAACTATCAAATAACACACTAGTGTGTTATATTGTGTGTCACTAGTGAGTTATGGATTATAACTCACGATCATATTCAAAGTAGTATTCTATTTATTTATTTATTGCCCGTGGCAACAAAACAAACAACCTACCCACAATGTAAAAAAGTCACTGTTAAGTCATTCTGACATTTATAGGGTACTGAGACGCAAGTAGCTTTGATCACAAAGCTTATTAATTATTATCTCATAAAAAACGATTTCTTTCACTTGTTGAATAAAACATTGTATGCCACTCGCATGTTATATTTCCTAAGTCACTTGAGAATTTATGACAGCCTCGTGGTATAAATCTTCTGGCGTGACTTATTTTCAACATACCACACTAGAAAAAATAGTACCATAAATAACTATTAAGGTAAATTTACATTTCAACTTACTCTAGACTTATGTTACTCAAAATTTAATGCGAAGTTACGTGTAAACTAAGAGACGTCGTACTTAGATCGCAGAATAGGTAGATATTTTGAGTTAAAAATGTTGTAACGTCAAAGTGTAATATCCATTTTCATTTACCAAAAACGATATTATAGATTACAGATTTTATTAGTTGTGTTGGGTTAGGTATTTATTAGTAAGTACTAAATATAACTTTTTTCACATGCCTAGAATCAATACTTCTTGGGTGAATGATGTAATATCTCTTTTTTGTCAATATTGCATAATGTGTGATATGTTTTAGTTAAAAAGAATAAATGTATTCAGTTTCTGCTATTAGATATCTTTTAGTTATTGATCTATGCTTTGAAAGCTATTGAAGAGAAGTATGTTACGTATTAGTCCAGTCATCTTAGGTTGAATTAGGTAAATATCTCGGAAAATCGACATACCCAGTATATTAACACGTAAAAACTTCTATTTTGACATCCTAAAACTTTCCTTAAAATTCACATATAATTGGATGGCCGCAAGTTTTAAAGTCACAAAAATCGATTTTTTCTATATTTTTTGCAAAATCTCGTTTTCTATGTGTTTTACGCTATTTGTATTTATTATCAATTTTGTACAGAATTAAATTCTCTACAACTTTTGTCTTTAACATTTCTTCATACCTCTAACTGTTTTTGAGATAGAGGGCGGAGAGCGCGCGATCAGAGAATCATGAGGTCATGGTAGTCCCGATCAAAAACTCGTAATATTAAGGTTATAAATTATTGCTATTATTAACTTTTACATTAAATTCATTTTTTGGTTACTTATCTATTTTTAATGAAGTGTCAATTTATTTAATAAAACTTACCTGGCCATGTAATTAAAAAATTGTTGAGGAAAATACTTAAATTATATTTTAATTCTAATCTAATTTATACCAATGTTATGACTTTCTAAATAAATAAAGAAGAAAAGAAATAAATTTTTAATTAATGTTTTTATTAAAAGTGTCATTTGATAGATTTAATATTTAAGAGTTTACGGATTTTAAACAAGATGTACCTAATTATTTTTTACTTCAAATGCAATTAGTGTCAATGAGAATATAATTAAAATTTAATTAAAGTATGTCCCTTAATAATTTTTCAATTACAGAAAGAGATTATGAGTGTTATTGAATTAATAAATTTTAGTATTATTAGAAAGAAAGATCGAATTTAATGTAAAATTTAATAATAAATAATAATTATATATTTAGCAATAATTTACAACCTTAATATTACGAGTTTTTGATCGGGACTACCATGACCTCACATGATTCTCTGACCAGCGCTCTCCGCCCTCTATCTCGAAAACAGTTCGAGGTATGAAGAAATGTTATATACAAAAGTTGTAGAGAATTTGATTCTCTACAATATCGATATTAAATACAAATACCGTAAAACCCACAGAAAACGAGATATTTGCAAAATATTTAGAAAAATCGATTTTTGTGGCTTTTGACCCCCGACTTTAAAACTTGCGACCATCCAATTATTTTTGAATTTTGAGGAAAGTTTTAGGATGCCGAAATAGAAGTTTCTACGTGTTAATATACAGGGTATGTCGATTTTCCTAGGTGAACATCCTATAATGACTGAACTATATGTCATGAAATCTACTAAGCCTGTATATTTTATCCAAATTTTAAGTATATAAATAGAAATGACACTAACGCATAAGTCAATCACAAATTTCAGCTGTTTCAGCTATTGTATAGCTAAAATTCTCCAGCTACTTCCTCAAAGTAGATAGAAATTATATATATATGTTTACAATGTTTAGAAAGAATTCTACCGCAATGTTCTTATGAGTTTATTACATTGTCTAAATTTCGTTGAAAATTCTTTTGTTTCTTTAGAAGTGTCAACATTTATTTTAAAAATTTATAAATTACATGTCAAATATCATATTTTTTGTTACGGTGGTTGCACCTCTTTTATATATATTACATATGTATCAAGCAGTTTAGGAATCGCTCAGCTTATTTTAAAGTATTAGAGTCTTTACTTCAGACGTCATATATCCCAACTGGAAGTGCTTTTAATCGGTCATGTGTTCTTTACAATTGTCATCACTTTCTTAGGAATTCCTCATTTTTTTAAATTTGGTTAAACCTTCTCAAGTTACATTTTAAACAGAAAACTTTAATTACCTTCACAGTTATTCCATTTTGGAGATCATGAGAATCCACAGTGCCATTTTATCCACTTAAATTAGTTTATTATGTATATTTGTTTCATTATAACTTTCATTACTCCTCCGCCAAAAAATCGATGCAGGTTACTTTCACCAAAAGCATGACACCCCAGTTACTTTTTAATTTCCGATACTGGCGTCTCTGGGGGCCGAGAATCTCAATCTCTGCCCGATTTCGATCGATCGTAATTACATTTTTACATTTCTTTACTTTCAACTTGTCGGTGAAACGATAACCGAACGAGAACGTCGCGGTGAACGACGAGAGGGAAGTTTCGATGAGTGTCTTCGCCGTTTCGAGTTATTGTTTTTAATAAAACTCGCCCTCCACCCCCCTACGTCAGTCCGTTCGCTCCCCGATGGTACATTCGAGCTTTTTTAATAAACATCTGAGATAAAGAATCCGGGACAGCGAGTAAACTGGCAAAGAAAATATTCAAATTACGTGGCGGCGGTTGTACGTCTTTAGCTTACGGCCTTATTATACCGCAGTAATAAATTCAACGGGGGGGATATTATTATAAAGTGCGCCCCGTTCACAGATGATTTTTTTGTTCGCGGGATATAAAACGGATCCGGCGACCGGCGGAGCAATGAAATCGTCCATATATTTACGGGAAACGGCGGACACAATACCAATTAATCATGGCAGAAATGAAGCGTTACCCGGCGTGTTCCGGTCCCGTGGAAATATGCAACGTCATTTCGACAAATGAAATTTATCCAAGGGTCGGGAGCAGTCTAAGCGTTTAACGACCTTATGCCCGCTCATATCCTAACAAACATAAAACGGACGAAGGTTGTTAATGAATTATACATAGTAAGTAGAATGTTACAATCGGCCGGCGACAAACACGGTGGCTGGTATTTATTACCTTAGCCGTTTCCATAAATCCGTGATGATGGTGAATATAACTTTAGCGATAAAAACTTAATAAGTTTGTTGCTGATGAAAAATCGATGCCCATTCGCTCGCTACACGTTTGCTCTCATGAACATAAAAGTCACTCGAGGATAATTTATTTAAATTCGACGGTGTACCTTTTTATGGACCCGTGAATAATAGATTTGCTTAACAAGTCGCTGAGTTATTGTACTAAATTTTTTCCTCGGGACACTTTGTTTCACATCTACCGTGTATCTACGATAAAAATCACTCGGCGATGTATTACAAGATAATCGTTGCGACCCGTATATTTCGGACACGAAAATGTAATCAAGAGCTCCGTAATTATTTAGGGCGCAAGGTTGCGTTTATTACTTCCTAATAAATCTCGCAATTAATAATTTTTGTTCTAATGGAAATTTTCGATTCGATCTACCGCAGTGACATGTCGTGTGATGTGAGATAAATAACGCCGGTTGTATGTAGTGTGCTTTGGTAGAAGTAATTCTACAAGGTACGGGTATCCTAGGATAACGTTATGAATCTCACGTATAAAATGACTAAAATTAATTGCACCGTCTAACAACGTTGTGAATATTGGGCAAAAAGGTAATATTGTAAACTTTCATTTACTGGTGCTTCTTTTTTGACACCTTCGTGTATAATACTCCAACGTAAAGCTTAATCCAATATGTACCCAATTTGAACCTCTGCAGTGCCAGTAACTATACTTACATTCATTTGAATATTTCCATTGGTTGTAATATCTACCCTATTCACAAACATAGTGTTGGGGAAAGATAGCGGCTGTTATAAATTTCCTTTGAAACTCATGGTAAATCTATTTTACGACCGTCTCAATTGCTCAGGCGAAATTCGTGTATTCTAACAATATTATTGGCATGTCTGTTTATAATAATGTGATTGGTACATATTTGGAAAAACTTGAACTTTTGAAAATTTTGATCAACTTGATTTAAATGACAATATGAAGTTTCAAGTGTAACTCTGACGTGGAGTTTGAAATTTTCTAAGTTACGTATGACGATTGTAATTTATCGATAACACTTTTGAAGAAGTTGTAGTTTTGAACTGACTTAGCATAACATCTAGTTCGAAGTATTGGCTAAATAAAGCTATGAAAATTATACAATTGTTCAAAATGTAACTTTGTATACCTGAATATGAGTTTCGATACAACTCAAAAAATTAAAGGCTTTCTAATAAACTTACGACAATTATAAGAACAGATACCATTTTAAAAATAGTTGCAGTTGTCTTAAGGAAAACATGACGTTTGAGGTATTGCTTTGATGGAATTTGGGAAATTTCGAAGCTACTTTTTTGAATTGTAATCTTCTTTAAACATTTCTAAAGAAGTTACAACCAAGTTAAGGGCAAATATCACATTTGAAGTAAAACTCACAAAGTTTTTAAGTTAGTTTTAACACATTAAAATAAGTAGGAGGGCTTCAAAGGAACTTCTGACAATGTAATGAACATGAGGATATTTCTAAAGAAGTTGGAGGGTGTTATTGTAAAGACAATCCTGGTAGAAATTATTCTATAAATTGTATATAAAACAGTTACATGACTTTTAGGCGGCGCTGATTTTGTAGCTAAAATGTATAACCTGGCTGCTGGTATAAGAGTTCTTTCTATTTGTATGTCATAGAATTTGCATTAGTCAATATACAGGCTCCTAGAAATTTTTTGAAATAGGTAAAATAATTTCATTTCCTCCAATTTAGTTAAAATTTGTCTAATTTACGAAACTGAACATAATTATTTATAAAAATTGACCATGCACCTCCCATAAACTCTTATGTAAAATAAAAAAGAATATCTGTTCATAAATTAGCAAAAAATTTATTTATTTTTATGTACGGTTTTTATTTACGGTTCTACTCAACTTAACTCAACTCAATACTAGGGCTATGAACTCTCAACACACCCAGAAAATCACAACTCCTTCGTGGGTAACTCAAGGTCTCCCTAGATTACAACTCCCAAGGAAAATTATTCCATTTCTCTGAAAATTACAAAAGAGAACCTACTCTACCTTTCAAGAAACTCTAGAACTTCCGAGTCAAGTATGACTTCCAACAAGTACGAACCAGGCGTAAGAACTTCTGAACTGTCAAAACTTACGACTCTCGCGTCACAAACTATAGAACTCCAAAATCGCGACTCTCGCGTAACGAACTCTAAACTCCCAAAATATCGCCTATCGCGTAACGAACTCTAGAACTTCAATATCGCGACTCTCGCGTAAATTCTCAGTTTCTAACAGTCTGGACTCTCGCGTAAAGAACTCTAAACTCCCAAAATTTTCGCCTATCGCGTAACGAACTCTAGAACTCCAATATCGCGACTTTCGCGTAAATTCTCAGTCTCTACCAGTCTGGACTCTCGCGTAAAGAACTCTAAACTCCCAAAGGTTACGCCTATCGCGTAACGAACTCCAGGACTTCCAAATTATTAGCATTTAGCAATTAGCATTACATTTATTTCAATGTTTTGGCTAAATCTAAACTTACGACAATTATAAGAACAGATACCATTTTAAAAATAGTTGCAGTTGTCTTAAGGAAAACATGACGTTTGAGGTATTGCTTTGATGGAATTTGGGAAATTTCTAAGCTACTTTTTTGAATTGTAATCTTCTTTAAACATTTCTAAAGAAGTTACAACCAAGTTAATGGCAAATATCACATTTGAAGTAAAACTCACAAAGTTGTTATGTGAGTTTTAACACTTTAAAATAAGTAGGGGGGCTTGAAAAGAACTTCTGACAATGTAATGAACATGAGGATATTTCTAAAGAAGTTGGAGGGTGTTATTGTAAAGACAATCCTGGTAGAAATTATTCTATAAATTGTAGATACAATAGTTACATGACTTTTAGGCAGCGCTGATTTTATACCTAAAATGTATAACCTGGCTGCTGGTATAAGAGTTCTTTCTATTTCTATGTCATAGAATTTGCATTAGCCAATATAGAGGCTCATAGAAATTTTTTGATATAGGTAAAATAATTTCATTTCCTCCAATTTAGTTAAAAATTGTCTAGTTTACGAAACTGAACATAATTATTTATAAAAATTGACCATGCACCTCCCATAAACTCTTATGTAAAATAAAAAAGAATATCTGTTCATAAATTAGCAAAAAATTTATTTATTTTTATGTACGGTTTTTATTTACGGTTCTACTCAACTTAACTCAACTCAATACTAGGGCTATGAACTCTCAACACACCCAGAAAATCACAACTCCTTCGTGGGTAACTCAAGGTCTCCCTAGATTACAACTCCCAAGGAAAATTATTAGATTTCTCTGAAAATTACAAAAGAGAACCTACTCTGCCTTTCAAGAAACTCTAGAACTTCCGAATCAAGTATGACTTCCAACAAGTACGAACCTGGCGTAAGAACTTCTGAACTGTCAAAACTTACGACTCTCGCGTCACAAACTATAGAACTCCAAAATCGCGACTCTCGCGTAACGAACTCTAAACTCCCAAAGTTTTCGCCTATCGCGTACCGAACTCTAGAACTCCAAAATCGCGACTCTCGCGTAAATTCTCAGTTTCTAACAGTCTGGACTCTCGCGTAAAGAACTCTAAACTCCCAAAATTTTCGCCTATCGCGTAACCAACTCTAGAACTTCAATATCGCGACTCTCGCGTAAATTCTCAGTCTCTACCAGTCTGGACTCTCGCGTAAAGAACTCTAAACTCCCAAAGGTTACGCCTATCGCGTAACGAACTCCAGGACTTACAAATTATTAGCATTTAGCAATTAGCATTACATTTATTTCAAAGTTTTGGCTAAATAAAGTTCAGTCTCTATGAAAATTATACAATTGTTCAAAATGTAACTTTGTATACCTGAATATGAGTTTCGATACAACTCAAAAAACTAAGGGCTTTCTAATAAACTTACGACAATTATACAGATACCATTTTAAAAATAGTTGCAGTTGTCTTAAGGAAAACATGACGTTTGAGGTATTGCTTTGATGGAATTTGGGAAATCTCTAAGCTACTTTTTTGAATTGTAATCTTCTTTAAGCACTTCTAAAGAAGTTACAACCAAGTTAAAGGCAAATATCACATTTGAAGTAAAACTCACAAAGTTTTTAAGTTAGTTTTAACACTTTAAAATAAGTAGGAGGGCTTCAAAGGAACTTCTGACAATGTAATGAACATGAGGATATTTCTAAAGAAGTTGGAGGGTGTTATTGTAAAGACAATCCTGGTAGAAATTATTCTATAAATTGTATATAAAACAGTTACATGACTTTTAGGCGGCGCTGATTTTGTAGCTAAAATGTATAACCTGGCTGCTGGTATAAGAGTTCTTTCTATTTGTATGTCATAGAATTTGCATTAGTTAATATACAGGCTCATAGAAATTTTTTGAAATAGGTAAAATAATTTCATTTCCTCCAATTTAATTACAAATTGTCTAATTTACGAAACTGAACATAATTATTTATAAAAATTGACCATGCACCTCCCATAAACTCTTATGTAAAATAAAAAAGAATATCTGTTCATAAATTAGCAAAAAATTTATTTATTTTTATGTACGGTTTTTATTTACGGTTCTACTCAACTTAACTCAACTCAATACTAGGGCTATGAACTCTCAACACACCCAGAAAATCACAACTCCTTCGTGGGTAACTCAAGGTCTCCCTAGATTACAACTCCCAAGGAAAATTATTAGATTTCTCTGAAAATTACAAAAGAGAACCTACTCTGCCTTTCAAGAAACTCTAGAACTTCCGAATCAAGTATGACTTCCAACAAGTACGAACCTGGCGTAAGAACATCTGAACTGTCAAAACTTACGACTCTCGCGTCACAAACTATAGAACTCCAAAATCGCGACTCTCGCGTAAAGAACTCTAAACTCCCAAAATATCGCCTATCGCGTAACGAACTCTAGAACTTCAATATCGCGACTCTCGCGTAAATTCTCAGTCTCTAACAGTCTGGACTCTCGCGTAAAGAACTCTAAACTCCCAAAATTTTCGCCTATCGCGTAACGAACTCTAGAACTCCAATATCGCGACTTTCGCGTAAATTCTCAGTCTCTACCAGTCTGGACTCTCGCGTAAAGAACTCTAAACTCTCAAAGGTTACGCCTATCGCGTAACGAACTCCAGGATTTCCAAATTATTAGCATTTAGCAATTAGCATTACATTTATTTCAAAGTTTTGGCTAAATAAAGTTCAGTCTCTATGAAAATTATACAATTGTTCAAAATGTAACTTTGTATACCTGAATATGAGTTTCGATACAACTCAAAAAACTAAGGGCTTTCTAATAAACACGACAATTATAAGAACAGATACCATTTTAAGAATAGTTGCAGTTGTCTTAAGGAAAACATGACGTTTGAGGTATTGCTTTGATGGAATTTGGGAAATTTCGAAGCTACTTTTTTGAATTGTAATCTTCTTTAAACATTTCTAAAGAAGTTACAACCAAGTTAAGGGCAAATATCACATTTGAAGTAAAACTCACAAAGTTTTTAAGTTAGTTTTAACACATTAAAATAAGTAGGAGGGCTTCAAAGGAACTTCTGACAATGTAATGAACATGAGGATATTTCTAAAGAAGTTGGAGGGTGTTATTGTAAAGACAATCCTGGTAGAAATTATTCTATAAATTGTATATAAAACAGTTACATGACTTTTAGGCGGCGCTGATTTTGTAGCTAAAATGTATAACCTGGCTGCTGGTATAAGAGTTCTTTCTATTTGTATGTCATAGAATTTGCATTAGTCAATATACAGGCTCCTAGAAATTTTTTGAAATAGGTAAAATAATTTCATTTCCTCCAATTTAGTTAAAATTTGTCTAATTTACGAAACTGAACATAATTATTTATAAAAATTGACCATGCACCTCCCATAAACTCTTATGTAAAATAAAAAAGAATATCTGTTCATAAATTAGCAAAAAATTTATTTATTTTTATGTACGGTTTTTATTTACGGTTCTACTCAACTTAACTCAACTCAATACTAGGGCTATGAACTCTCAACACACCCAGAAAATCACAACTCCTTCGTGGGTAACTCAAGGTCTCCCTAGATTACAACTCCCAAGGAAAATTATTCCATTTCTCTGAAAATTACAAAAGAGAACCTACTCTACCTTTCAAGAAACTCTAGAACTTCCGAGTCAAGTATGACTTCCAACAAGTACGAACCAGGCGTAAGAACTTCTGAACTGTCAAAACTTACGACTCTCGCGTCACAAACTATAGAACTCCAAAATCGCGACTCTCGCGTAACGAACTCTAAACTCCCAAAATATCGCCTATCGCGTAACGAACTCTAGAACTTCAATATCGCGACTCTCGCGTAAATTCTCAGTTTCTAACAGTCTGGACTCTCGCGTAAAGAACTCTAAACTCCCAAAATTTTCGCCTATCGCGTAACGAACTCTAGAACTCCAATATCGCGACTTTCGCGTAAATTCTCAGTCTCTACCAGTCTGGACTCTCGCGTAAAGAACTCTAAACTCCCAAAGGTTACGCCTATCGCGTAACGAACTCCAGGACTTCCAAATTATTAGCATTTAGCAATTAGCATTACATTTATTTCAATGTTTTGGCTAAATCTAAACTTACGACAATTATAAGAACAGATACCATTTTAAAAATAGTTGCAGTTGTCTTAAGGAAAACATGACGTTTGAGGTATTGCTTTGATGGAATTTGAGAAATTTCTAAGCTACTTTTTTGAATTGTAATCTTCTTTAAACATTTCTAAAGAAGTTACAACCAAGTTAATGGCAAATATCACATTTGAAGTAAAACTCACAAAGTTGTTATGTTAGTTTTAACACTTTAAAATAAGTAGGGGGGCTTGAAAAGAACTTCTGACAATGTAATGAACATGAGGATATTTCTAAAGAAGTTGGAGGGTGTTATTGTAAAGACAATCCTGGTAGAAATTATTCTATAAATTGTAGATACAATAGTTACATGACTTTTAGGCAGCGCTGATTTTATACCTAAAATGTATAACCTGGCTGCTGGTATAAGAGTTCTTTCTATTTCTATGTCATAGAATTTGCATTAGCCAATATAGAGGCTCATAGAAATTTTTTGATATAGGTAAAATAATTTCATTTCCTCCAATTTAGTTAAAAATTGTCTAGTTTACGAAACTGAACATAATTATTTATAAAAATTGACCATGCACCTCCCATAAACTCTTATGTAAAATAAAAAAGAATATCTGTTCATAAATTAGCAAAAAATTTATTTATTTTTATGTACGGTTTTTATTTACGGTTCTACTCAACTTAACTCAACTCAATACTAGGGCTATGAACTCTCAACACACCCAGAAAATCACAACTCCTTCGTGGGTAACTCAAGGTCTCCCTAGATTACAACTCCCAAGGAAAATTATTAGATTTCTCTGAAAATTACAAAAGAGAACCTACTCTGCCTTTCAAGAAACTCTAGAACTTCCGAATCAAGTATGACTTCCAACAAGTACGAACCTGGCGTAAGAACTTCTGAACTGTCAAAACTTACGACTCTCGCGTCACAAACTATAGAACTCCAAAATCGCGACTCTCGCGTAAAGAACTCTAAACTCCCAAAGTTTTCGCCTATCGCGTACCGAACTCTAGAACTCCAAAATCGCGACTCTCGCGTAAATTCTCAGTTTCTAACAGTCTGGACTCTCGCGTAAAGAACTCTAAACTCCCAAAATTTTCGCCTATCGCGTAACCAACTCTAGAACTTCAATATCGCGACTCTCGCGTAAATTCTCAGTCTCTACCAGTCTGGACTCTCGCGTAAAGAACTCTAAACTCCCAAAGGTTACGCCTATCGCGTAACGAACTCCAGGACTTACAAATTATTAGCATTTAGCAATTAGCATTACATTTATTTCAAAGTTTTGGCTAAATAAAGTTCAGTCTCTATGAAAATTATACAATTGTTCAAAATGTAACTTTGTATACCTGAATATGAGTTTCGATACAACTCAAAAAACTAAGGGCTTTCTAATAAACTTACGACAATTATACAGATACCATTTTAAAAATAGTTGCAGTTGTCTTAAGGAAAACATGACGTTTGAGGTATTGCTTTGATGGAATTTGGGAAATCTCTAAGCTACTTTTTTGAATTGTAATCTTCTTTAAGCACTTCTAAAGAAGTTACAACCAAGTTAAAGGCAAATATCACATTTGAAGTAAAACTCACATAGTTTTTAAGTTAGTTTTAACACTTTAAAATAAGTAGGAGGGCTTCAAAGGAACTTCTGACAATGTAATGAACATGAGGATATTTCTAAAGAAGTTGGAGGGTGTTATTGTAAAGACAATCCTGGTAGAAATTATTCTATAAATTGTATATAAAACAGTTACATGACTTTTAGGCAGCGCTGATTTTATAGCTAAAATGTATAACCTGGCTGCTGGTATAAGAGTTCTTTCTATTTGTATGCCATAGAATTTGCATTAGTCAATATAGAGGCTCATAGAAATTTTTTGAAATAGGTAAAATAATTTCATTTCCACCAATTTAGTTAAAAATTGTCTAGTTTACGAAACTGAACATAATTATTTATAAAAATTGTCCATGCAGCTCCCATAAACTCTTATGTAAAATAAAAATGAATATCTGTTCATAAATTAGCAAAAAATTTATTTGTTTTTACGTATGTGCAGAAAATTGAAATTTTCATTATATTTATAATATTAGAAGGCTTGTAGCCTATTTTTAGCCGATACAATTAACCAATTTTTAGTCTATAACTAGAGTACGGCAACTATCCAATAAATGGAGGTTGTCCAAGTTCTCACAGTTGGCCATGATGAGCAGAAGGAAGGAAAAAGGAAAGTGTTGGCAAGACATAGAAGTTTTTCCTCCCTTCGATCCAATAGATGGCCTGAATTCTCACTATGGTGTAAGATAATTTGGTCAAATTTAGGGAATAGCAAAGAGAATTGAATAGTGATGAAAAAAAAAACAATTTTATATTTTCAACATTCTCTTAATTATAAGAGAGAATGTCCTGAAGGATCATATCGAACATAGATTGCGTAAACGATCCTGTAGGGAACCAAACCGTAGGATAGTAATGAGTATTATTTTTGTAATAATTTAATAACAAAGTTTTAATAATGTTTTCCTTTGTTACAGCAACCGAAGAAGATTCTCATCCCATCTAAATCCACCCTGCAGCTGATTTAGGCTGACCAACCTGTGGATTCTTGGTGGTGAGTACAAAATTATGAAAAAACTTTTCCTTGAACTCGAGGTTGTTTGTAATGAATATTTCTGGTAAATTATTGCGCTATTATGACAACCAAAAAATGTCTAGTTGTAATGGTATTACCGTAACTTCAACAAGTTTCATAATGTAATTACTGTTTTTTATTGTGAAATTGAAGTTTGCATAGTTTCAAGTACCTACTTCAGATGTATTTCGAACCATTTTCAATACGTTTTGCAAAGGCCCAAATATCTACAGTCGTGTACACTTTTTCTTCTTTTACACTCAAATTAAACTCCATCACAGAAAGTGTCAATTAGTAGCAATGGAAAATAATTTTATTTATATGAGTTACGTATACCATATACCACTATCAAACGTGACTTTTTAAAATGATTTCACTGTTATTTTGCATACTGTTTAATTATTACAATATTAATTATTTGCCGATACGGCTAACTCGAAGATCGATTACTGACTGCGCCAGTTACGTATTCCACTATCGAACGTCACTTTTTCTTATTACAATATTAATTATTTTGACGATACGGCTAACTCGGAAATATCCTACTGACTGCGCCAGTTACGTATCCCAATATCGTATGTGACTTTTTAAAACGTCGCGACAAATATTTTAAAAACGTGCCTTTCTTCAAGAAAATATTTTGAAAAATGCTCTGTAAAGTAAAAAATGAGAAAGTCACTTTGAATTATTACAATATTAATTATTTTGACGATACGGCTAACTCGAAAATATCCTACTGACTGCGCCAGTTACGTATCCCACTATCGTATGTGACTTTTTAAAACGTCGCGTTCGATAGTTGGATACGTGTCTAATATAGTTTCTTTCCTTACATATGACGGTATGACTATACATGAAGAAAAAATAACATTTTGCGATTACTTGTTGTAAATCTAAAATTGTTGCGAGGTTTTGAATAGTACAAAATATTTCCTGCAATGAAAATGATTAACTGATTATGAGTAACAATATAAATATAGCTATTAAATCATAAATTTGAAGACACAACTGTTGTGGCTCATCGTTTATTACAAACTAACAACACACTGCCACAAATGTAATATTACAAATATCGATGAGACCTTTGTAAAGCAGTCATTATTTATGAGATTGTAATCATTTTGTCTTCTCTTTTGATGCAAGTGTGTTGTTCACAAATCCTATCTCTAAATTTGTGAGATAAATGTGTATGGTAACTTCGCAAGATAAACAGCACAATAATGCCTTAAATGAAGTGAAAATTCCATACCAAAGTAGGACATCGTTTTAACAAGAAAGAGTCTTTGTGGAATATCCCAATCAGCACCTTCCATGAAAATAGTTCTATTATTTTTCACTAAAAACGGGCACAGCTGCTGTAGGTAACCTAGTGATTATGGTGATGATGATTTATTTTCTTCTTGCGGTGCCTGTTCCTTAAGGATGTTGGCGATTAAATTTGCCCATCTTATCTTATTTGTTGCTGCTATGAACAGTCTATGGAGGTCATATTAGTCCATTGTCGTAAGTTCTCAAGCCAGGAGTTGCGTCTTCTTCCTTGTCCCCTCCTATTATTGATTTTACCTTCGATGATAAGCCAGAGTAGTTCGTACATTTGGTCTCTCATAATGTGGCCAAGATACTGTGTTTTCCCTTTCTTTCATTAGATGCATAGGTTCTCTTGCCATTTTCATCCTCCGCAAAGCTTCTGCGATTGTCGTATGATTCATATATATTTTTTTATAGCGTACGGAAATGCATGAATTAGGCTTTACAGTGTGAAGTGCTCCCTGGATATTTTTGTTATGTTGATAACCTTTATGGTCAGATTGACAGACAGATCTGTCCAAAATAATTGTAGAAATCTTTATTAAAGAGTAGACAACTTATACGCAAAATTGGGGGCATCTTGAGAAACACAAATAATAACAGAAACTGTAAAAGTATTGATAACATGTAGGAAATACTTCCAAAGCCAGATAACAACGCCGATTGTCAAGCAGCCCCTACCAGACAGCTGAAACCAAAGTTGACGAAGCCTCACTGGAAGAAGTCACTGAGAAGAATACGAAGACAACTTAACCTTAGTAACTTTCTTATACTTTTTTTGGTATAACCTCCAAACTCGGTTGAGAAAAGACGTTGTACCCAACGAGCAACGATTGTGATACTTTCGCTGATCAATCGGATATCACAAATTTTCCACGAATCTTACATCAAAATTCGCCCGATCCGTTTCGCAATTTTCAATGGCAACATCCGATTTCGGCAACGTGGCGCTTTCACGGGGCTCAAATTACCTGAAGTGTGGACAGTAGCCGCAGTACCTTCTCCTTTTAGCCGACGATGTGCGGTTTAACCCTGGTTCACCGAAGTTATGACTCGGGAGGGTCCAATCCTCGGATCAATAAAGGATATATACGTATTCAAAAAGTTTCACATTTCATGCTCCGCAGGAGGAATCGCTTCTGACGAGAGAGCGTCCGACTGATAAAAGAATTATTATTGTCGAGTTTCGGCGAGAAACGTGTCGTTGGCAGAAAGCTTGCATTACATTTAATTTATATCGTTATTAACAACTTCCCTTTTTTCCCTTTCCGCCGATGATACCATCGGCTTTCAGGACGGGCGAGAGGGCTTTTAACGACTATAACTTTTCTCAATTAAACATCGATAAAATCTATTTCAATAAATCGAAATAAAATGCAATAAATTCCGGAGAATAATAATGGAGAATTTCCAAATCATTTAGATAATGAATGATTAATATCGTAAAAGATAATTTTATCGACTTATAATGGGAAAAGTTAGTCGTTTCATAAATTTTAGATGGGACGTAAAAAGTTCAGGATGTGAATTAAAAAAGGGACTTAAAATGTTTTCAGAAGTTAGCAGCTCTCCGAGGATGATTCATTAATTAGGTTTGGGCTTAAATTAATTATTGATTTAAATTCTTTTACTTATGTTGCGGCACAGGTATCCAACTGACGTATACTCTGTCCAAAACAAATCCCGGTGCACGTCATTTTGATGACGTCAGAATCATCCAATACTACCAACTTAATATAGTCACAGGACATCCCAATTTATGTGTTCCGTGTATGTTTTTGGTTGATAATGTATACCTATGGTTATGTGTATTCTCTACCTAAAATACACACGGAACACATAAATTGCGATGTTCTGGGACTATATTAAGTTGGTAATATTGGATGCTTGGTGACGTCATCAAAATGACGTGCATCGGGATTTGTTTTGAACAGAGTATAGATGGGGTGATAACGTCAAATTTTGGGTCACCCTGTATCATTAAGTAAAGTGGATGATAATTAGAATGAGAGATTTTATGAAACTTATGACAAGAACAGGTGCCGTTTTAAACATGTGATTATCTCAAGGATGATACGACGTTTGAAATAAAGAATCTAACGTTAATTATTTAACTGAAGTTACTTGTTACAATTGTATCGTTCCTACTTAATTTTTAAGTGAGTTACAAGCACCTTAAAGAAAATATGAAATGTATCTTATAGAAGAGATTTTCAAAGTGTAATGATATTTTTGAATAAAGAACTACGGCTGTTTTAAAGACAGTATGTAATTACAAATAGCAACTTAAGTTTGTCGACATTTTTAAAGAAGTTGCTCTTAATCATAATGAACGAAGTGTAAGGGTTGCTTCGGGGTGGATTGATGGCCGACTTCACTTCATAACCGTTTATTCGTACTGTTGATTTACAATCTTCGCTCTCGACGCTGTCAAGCGAACCAAACCCAATGACACATCGTGCGTGCGTTCTTCTTTTCAGGTTGGTTGCTAGGACAACGGCGCTAACAATGGAAAACTAGATATACTCTTACAGAAGCTGGTTATAATAAACTGCAAGTGAGTTAAAATTAGGCATAGTTTGAAATCTAACTTATCGCCCTTTTCAAATAATTTTGACGCTTAATAAAATTAAGAAGTTTCTTAGGAAATTATGACAGTTATAATACGCTGTGAAATTCTCAAACAAATTGCAAGTGTTTGTTTCAAATGTCACTTGAGACGTTTTAAAATACATTTTGAGTCTAATAAAAACGTTAGAGTCTCTATGAAACTTATGATCATGTCAATTGTCTTAAGAAAATTATTGATATATGATTATTATAAATTATTGACATTGATATAGGAATTTCCAATGCTTCAAAAGAAAACGAGGAGATTGTAGGTTTCTTGTTACAATTGTAATGTTTCTACGGTAATTGTAAAGCAATTTGAAGTATTTGGCGGATGATATGGTTTTTGAAATATAATTTGCAACGTTATAGATTACAATAATTTCTTCAAAAAGGTAGGGGGGTTTAAAAAATGTATCACGGTATTAATGGATTGAGTTTGAACAATTGAATTAACATAACAAAATATTTGAATGTCATCTCCAAAAGTTTTTGTGGTTTTTAACGTTTTAAAGTAGTAATAAGCTGCTCGAAACAAACTTGCTGCAAAGATTGCTAGTAACATAATCTTATTGGCAATAGATTCCAAATTATAATTGTAATATTAAAAAAAAATTCATGGTATAACTTGTATTTAGTTACAATTGCAAATTTTGTACAAAAAATTTTCTTTAGGAATTTTCCAAAAAATCCAAAATGTTCCACCTAACCATGTTTTTCGCGTAATTAGTAGCCCAATTTTAAAACCCGCTACAATTTTTCAATTTTATGACATTAAAGAAATCAGAATTAAGTTTATTATTGGTGAAATAGCATTCTGATTACCTTCCTATTGTTGTTTAACAATATTAGCTTGTTTTTAGTGTTATATTAGATAACGACTTTTATTTTTAGGGTGAAAATATTACAAACATGTGTGTATGAAAGCAAATAGTGAAAATTGTGAATTGAAAATCTCTGTTCCCATATTACGATAATTCGTTTTTAAGCGTTTAAGTTGTTATTTGGAAAATGCATGAAATATTTATTTATTGTTATCGATTTTCGAATACTAGATCACTATTTATTATTTTTATGTCGGCATCGAGAATTGCGGGTAGGTCTCCGAGACGATCGGTTTAATCGAGTTTTTACGATAACGTCACACTAGTCCAATAAATAATGCAACAGCCCATACAATAAACATTTAAACTAGCGCTGAAATTCCAAGTGTCGTTATCGCCCTATATTTAAACGATAAATATTCCTCTAGAGTGAGAAGTTCTAACACTAAAGTTTAATGGAAACCCTATTTTTAATATTTATGATGTGCTTTTTTATACTTTACTCTGAAAGGAGACGAAAAACCCCGGGAAAAAGTGTTTGGTATAAAAGATGAAGACGATGCAATAAAATATATTGATTCCGGCTATCTCATGGAAAACCGCTAAGCCGCAAGCAGTGGGTTTCTATTATTTATTGTCCGATTTTATATAAGAAAAAACACCCATCATTTTCCGACGTTGCCAAGGAAGACAATTTATATTTTGGACTACCAAAGATTTTTTAATGGATACTTAGTGTAAATCGTGTGTTATTACCTTCATCCCTTTCCCGACCTTTCCTTGCTAAGAAGGGCTTTTCTGGAAAATTCAAATCGGAAACGGCAAAAGAGGATATCCCAAAAACGAATGGGAAAATCAGATAAAGGACTATTCGTTCGATCCACACAATAGTTTACGCAATAAGGCTTAGTAGAACGTGTAAGTATCACAACGAAAAAAGAAACAAATACATACAATTTATGAAAATCTCAATATTACTCCCAAAACTCTAAGTAGATAGGTATGTTTTGGTGGCAAAACTTCGACTATTACCATCAATTCCCACAACCGCCTACTTTATGTGAAAAGTAAATATTTTCGGCAGTTAATACACATCGCGCTATTATTTTAAGCTCTCTTAACTTCCGGTAAATTAGCCACCTCGACGACCTACTGGTAATAAGATTTCAGCTTTGGTAATCTAATAAGTATGAAATTGTGTACAATCCCTAAGGGCGCGGGTGGGTGCAAAATGATATCTGTGGTACTGTGTTCCATCCAAAAGTTATTGTTCTGTCCTGAAACGGCAGCAAATACAAACAAAGCTTAATACAGAACATACGCGATACATTTGTTTTCATTAGTAAAAGCAGGTTAGAATATAGCGATAGTGTTTATAGCTAAAGTTTCCGATGATACCAACAATTAGATTATATAAATGGTTCGTTAGATTAGGATGTTCTCGCTGGCGAGGTGGAATTAATTATAATCTACATTTTCCACTTTATACAAATTAAAAGGTCGGAAGTTTTTGGTTTGTGTGAAACGGAGATTTATCATTTCTAGCTTCGTTTAATGAAGATAAATTCTGAAGTATTAAAACCTCACACACTGTGGGTGTTACTTTAGTTTTTGATATGGGATAGTGTTGATTTATAGATTCTGATTTGCAGTGTTGTTAAGTATTTAAATACATGTATTTAGAAATGTATTTTAAATACTTTTTGTGTTTTTAAATACATAGTTAAATACATAAGCTTAATATGTATTTACTGTGTATTTAAAATACATTTCTTCTGACATTTTAAATACAGTATTTCAAATACATTTTTGGGCAATGTTAAGATCCATTATTTGCTAAATTATTCCTTAAATGCTCTTACATTTATTTTATTTTATTAAAGTAACTATAAATGCGCATTTTTATACATTTTTTGAGCATATTTCGGGCTGTCATTTGTATTTACATTTTGGTTTATGTACTTACATGCTTATTTTGAAGCTAATTGTTACAGTTATAATGATCCTACGACACTTTTAAAGGAGTTGCGATTATCTTAACGAAGGTGTACAATTCATAAAGTTTTTAAAAAAGTTCTGACATTGTAAAACAATTTTTAAGGTACTAAGTAGCTTGTCGACATTTTTAAAGAAGTGGCAGTTATCTTAAACTTAAACTTAAAAAAAAGAAGTTAAGGAGCTTCTAAAGAACTTACGACAACTCTAATGCAACACAAATAACTTGAACTGCCATATATGAAGTTGGAAAAGTAACTAATAAAGTTTTTTAATTAGCTACTTCTTTTGATCAAGTTAAAAAGTAAAGTGTCTAATGTGTCGACATCTTTGCCTTCGGATTATTTTTTAGAAGTTTGAAACACATTAGCCTGTTGTGTTTTGAAGTATCACTTCAATTTTTAAAGACTTGTTCACAAAGTAGTTGGTAAATTTCGGAAAATTGCAAAAATTTTACGATTTCATGAAGCAAAGAAAATAATACCTAACACTTTTTGAGATTGTTTTAAGTGTTAAAACCATAAACTTAGGTTTAGTGTATAAAAGTCAGCCTATGTATTTGAGACTTTTTGATACAATTAACTTAGATATTTTTAAAATAATTGAAAACTTCACAACTTCGGGCAATAAAACACAGATTTTAGAGCTTCATTAGAAATTTCCATTAGAAATTAGATTCTATTGTCTTAAACTGAAATTTAAAAAATTTAATAATGTCAACAATTTCACGAAGAAAATAATAGCAATTCTAAGCTTCCTGGGGTTATGCTTAACATTGCTGTAATTAATAATAATTTACAACTTAAAATACTGTTTAAATACAAAAACGAAATACTTGACATTTGTATTTAAATACATTGTCCAGAGAAGTATTTAAAATACAAATGAATACATTGTGTAAAACGTTGTGTCTGTATTTAAATACATTTTGAAAAGTAACTTTAACAACACTGCTGATATGTAATGGGACATGTGCGTCACTTTGTCACAAACAACTTTCAGGAAAATAAACTAGAAAGAACAAACAGCGTTTCGGAAGCAAAAACGAACAACATAATTTACATGTTTATTCTAGGAGAGGATTTACCGAGAGCGCCTAGCAATCTAAAGTCTCGATTCGAATGTCGGATGTTGTAATGAGAGTGTACTAATTTAAAATGGAGCCTGTACGTCGCAGAACCCGATCCAAAACAATAAACTCGTTACGTGGCGGTTTGAGTCGAATTTGAAAGGCGCACCCTGTCACACAAAAATCTCGTTTTGTCGTTCCGATGGAACACGGCTTCCATATATGCAATACCACATGCAAATTGTATAACCTCATTGTCAGATTTCCATTTCTCAAAGGGTTCTTTGTTCGTCTATAGGCACGACTGCTCCATTTTTACGTTTATTCCAATCCTCGGATTCAACGCAAACAATTGAATTCTGTTGTCGTTGGTTGCGTTACGTAGAGACCGAAATGAACGAAGGTGGATTACAGTTTAATAACCACGTGCGCAGTTGTTTTCTTTATATTTCAGATTTTTACCTCGAAAAAAAAAATATTGACGGTAAAAACGTTCAAGGAAAGCGGCTTAGGGTCTATAAATAAGAGAATATTTTTTTACAATAGAGGTCGAGAATACGTAAAAAACCGGAAAATGTTTGGAAGTTATTTCGAGGGTAAATGTCAATCAATAGCAGTAATGTGTTATAAAAAAGAAGGAAAAGTAGAGATCGATTTGAGGTCAGTTTAGGTCCTTTGAAGACGTACGTGTACAATCCACTTCTTAACACACTTTACATTCCTCATTAAGTCTTCAACGTCTATTACTAGTGCTATTTCTTAAAACAAGACAATCAATCTCAATACTTTCCTATTACTAATACTTTCTCATTAATCGTAACTGCTTAGTATTAAAAAAACTGTGCCAAGGAATAAATAATTCAGTTCATTACATTATATTTTCCTCCAAATTAGATAGTTTCCTATCACCAAAAATTATGAACAGACCGTCTGTCACTTAAAGATTGATGAATGTGTCAAGCTTGATCGCCTCAATTAACCATGTAAAATTTAAAGGCTCCTTTTGGAAAGATCGAGTTATCTAAAAGAAATTTTGTTGGTAATAAGGACGTTAGGGCCCTAGAAACGGCTCTAAGGACTCTTTGAGCCACAAAAATGATTATTATAATAATGACATGATGTTAAAGATATTAAATAACAATCTGCTGGATTGTTTAACAACAATTTGCGAATCCTAGATTAACCTAGGACATTCAGAACTTGTTTAAGCAATTTTGAAGGTAATTTGAAGAGTAATTTGAAGATAGATAAGAAGAATCAATAGTGCAATATTAGAAACAACTCTCTTGAACTCTAAACTCAAAATTTATACTTAAATGACCTAAAATATTTACTTCTAACGTTTCAAAACCCCCTACACGTCTTTGGTTAATTAAATAATAATCTATGGATTCTTCTATTGATGTTAAACAGCAATCTGCTGGATTATTTAACAACAATTACGATTCCTAGATTAGTCAAGGATATTCATAGCTTGTTTAAGCAATTTTGAAGATAATATGAAAATCTTAAGAAAAAATTGAAGATACATCGAAGAAAAATCAATAGTCCAATTTTAGAAACAACTCACTTGAACTTGAAACTCAAAATTTATACTTGAATGACCTAAAATATTTACTTCTGAGGTTTCAAAAACCCCCTACATGTCTTGGTTAATTTAATAATAATCTATGGATTCTTCTTTTGATGTTAAACGGCAATCTTCTGGATTATTTAACAACAATTTACGATTCCTACATTAGCCAAGGATATTCAGAACTTGTTTAAGCAATTTTGAAGATAATTTGAAAATCTGAAGAAAAAATTGAAGATAGATGGAAGAAAAATCAATAGTCCAATTTTAGAAACAACTCACTTGAACTTAAAACTCAAAATTTTAGACTTGAATGACCTAAAATATTTATTTCTAAGGTTTCAAAACCCCCCTACATGTCTTTGGTTAATTAAATAATAATCTATGGATTCTTTTATTAATGTTAAACAGCAATCTGCTGGATTATTTAACAACCATTTATGATTCCTAGATTAGTCAAGGATATTCATAGCTTGTTTAAGAAATTTTGAAGATAATTTATAAATCTAAAGAAAAAATTGAAAATGGATGGAAGAAAAATCAATAGTCCAATTTTGGAAACAACTCATTTGAACTTGAAACTCAAAATTAATACTTGAATGACAGAATATTTAGTTCTAAGGTTTCAAAACCTCCTTACATGTCTTTGATTAATCAAATAATAATCTATGGATTCTTTTATTGATGTTAAACAGCAATCTTCTGGATTATTTAACAACAATTTACGATTCCTAGATTAGCCAAGGATATTCAGAACTTGTTTAAGCAATTTTGAAGATAATTTGAAAATCTGAAAAAAAAATTGAAGATGGATGGAAGAAAAATCAATAGTCCAATTTTGGAAACAACTTATTTGAACTTGAAACTCAAAATTAATACTTGAATGACATAGAATATTTAGTTCTAAGGTTTCAAAACCTCCTTACATGTCTTTGGTTAATCAAATAATAATCTATGGATTCTTTTATTGATGTTAAACAGCAATCTGCTGGATTATTTGACAACAATTTACGATTCCTAGATTAGTCAAGGATATTCAGAACTAGTTTAAGCAATTTTGAAGATAATTTGAAAATCTGAAGAAAAAATTGAAGATAGATGAAAGAAGAATCAATAGTCCAATTTTAGAAATAACTCACTTGAACTTGAAACTCAAAATATATACTTGAATGACCTAAAATATTTACTTCTAACGTTTCAAAACCCCCCTACATCTCTTTGGTTAATTAAGTAATAATCTATGGATTCTTCTATTGATGTTAAACAGCAATCTGCTGGATTATTTAAAAACAATTTACGATTCCTAGATTAGTCAGGGATATTCAGAACTTCTTTAAGCAATTTTGAAGATAATTTGAAAATCTGAAGAAAAAATTGAAGATAGTTGGAAAAAAAATCAATAGTCCAATTTTGGAAACAACTCATTTGAACTTGAAACTCAAAATTAATACTTGAATGACCTAAAATATTTACTTCTAACGTTTCAAAACTCCCCTACATGTCTTTGGTTAATTAAATAATATTCTATGGATTCTTCTATTGATGTTAAACAGCAATCTGCTGGATTATTTAACAACAATTACGATTCCTAGATTAGTCAAGGATATTCAGAACTTGTTTAGGCAATTTTGAAGATAATTTGAAAATCTGAAGAAAAAATTGAAGATACATCGAAGAAAAATCAATAGTCCAATTTTAGAAACAACTCACTTGAACTTGAAACTCAAAATATATACTTGAATGACCTAAAATATTTATTTCTAAGGTTTCAAAACCCCCCTACATGTCTTTGGTTAATTAAATAATATTCTATGGATTCTTTTATTAATGTTAAACAGCAATCTGCTGGATTATTTAACAACAATTTATGATTCCTAGATTAGTCAAGGATATTCATAGCTTGTTTAGGCAATTTTGAAGATAATTTGAAAATCTGAAGAAAAAATTGAAGATACATCGAAGAAAAATCAATAGTCCAATTTTAGAAACAACTCACTTGAACTTGAAACTCAAAATATATACTTGAATGACCTAAAATATTTATTTCTAAGGTTTCAAAACCCCCCTACATGTCTTTGGTTAATTAAATAATATTCTATGGATTCTTTTATTAATGTTAAACAGCAATCTGCTGGATTATTTAACAAAAATTTATGATTCCTAGATTAGTCAAGGATATTCATAGCTTGTTTAAGAAATTTTGAAGATAATTTGAAAATCTAAAGAAAAAATTGAAGATATATGGAAGAAAAAACAATTGTCCAATATTAGAAACAACTCACTTGAACTTAAAACTCAAAATATATACTTGAATGACCTAAAATATTTACTTCTAACGTTCCAAAACCCCCCTACATGTCTTTGATTAATTAAATAATAATCTATGGATTCTTCTATTGATGTTAAACAGCAATCTGCTGGATTATTTAACAACAATTTACGATTCCTACATTAGCCAAGGATATTCAGAACTTGTTTAAGCAATTTTGAAGATAATTTGAAAATCTGAAGAAAAAATTGAAGATACATCGAAAAAAAATCAATAGTCCAATTTTAGAAACAACTCACTTGAACTTAAAACTCAAAATTTATACTTGAATGACCTAAAATATTTATTTCTAAGGTTTCAAAACCCCCCTACATGTCTTTGATTAATTAAATAATAATCTATGGATTCTTCTATTGATGTTAAACAGCAATATGCTGGATTATTTAACAACAATTTATGATTCCTAGATTAGTCAAGGATATTCATAGCTTGTTTAAGAAATTTTGAAGATAATATGAAAATCTTAAGAAAAAATTGAAGATACATCGAAGAAAAATCAACAGTCCAATTTTAGAAACAACTCACTTGAACTTGAAACTCAAAATATATACTTGAATGACCTAAAATATTTACTTCTAACGTTTCCAAACCCCCCTACATGTCTTTGGTTAATTAAGTAATAATCTATGGATTCTTCTATTGATGTTAAACAGCAATCTGCTGGATTATGTAACAACAATTTACGATTCCTAGATTAGTCAAGGATATTCAGAACTTGTTTAAGCAATTTTGAAGATAATTTGAAAATCTGAAGAAAAAATTGAAGATAGTTGGAAAAAAAATCAATAGTCCAATTTTGGAAACAACTCATTTGAACTTGAAACTCAAAATTAATATTTGAATGACATAGAATATTTAGTTCTAAGGTTTCAAAACCTCCTTACATTTCTTTGGTTAATCAAATAATAATCTATGGATTCTTTTATTGATGTTAAACAGCAATCTTCTGGATTATTTAACAACAATTTACGATTCCTAGATTAGCCAAGGATATTCAGAACTTGTTTAAGCAATTTTGAAGATAATTTGAAAATCTGAAGAAAAAATTGAGGATAGATGGAAAAAAATCAATAGTCCAATTTTGGAAACAACTCATTTAAACTTGAAACTCAAAATTTATACTTGAATGACCTAAAATATTTACTTCTAACGTTTCAAAACCCCCCATGTCTTTGGTTAATTAAACAATAATCTATGGATTCTTGTATCGATGTTAAACAGCAATCTGCTGGATTATTTAACAACAATTTACGATTCCTAGATTAGCCAAAGATATTCAGAACTAGTTTAAGCAATTTTGAAGATAATTTGAAAATCTGAAGAAAAAACTGAAGATACATCGAAGAAAAATCAATAGTCCAATTTTAGAAACAACTCACTTGAACTTAAAACTCAAAATTTATACTTGAATGACCTAAAATATTTATTTCTAAGGTTTCAAAACCCCCCTACATGTCTTTGGTTAATTAAATAATAATCTATGGATTCTTCTATTGATGTTAAACAGCAATCTTCTGGATTATTTAACAACAATTTACGATTCCTAGATTAGTCAAGGATATTGAGAACTTGTTTAAGGGCCAACTGCACCACCTCGGCTTAAAGTTTAAGTGTCACTTAAAATTTAAAGTGAACTGCACCAACATCTAAGTGAAGCTTAAAGTGTTGTAAGTGTCACTTAATTTAAACGGTACATAGACCTCCCCTTAACATCAGCTTAAACTATAAGGGACACATAACCTCCTATTTGTGGTTATGTGTTTGTGTTTTGTTGTGTACGTTACGTATGGTGTTTGAAAGTTTGAAATGAATATGAATATAGTCTTCTTACTTTCTATAATTACTTTAAAATCTCTAACAAGCTCCATCATCCTAATTTTTTCACTTATGGTGTAGTTTGCAGTTCTTACTCTCTTCTTTTCCATTATCAATATATTACTATCGATTACGACGATTACCATAGACGATTACTATAAATTGACAATTATAAACACGATAAACACATACGCACAGTAATGACAGTCGTCACGGAATACCAAAAACCAACACGGAGTATAGTGTTTAGTACGAGATGCAACCAACCAAAAATAAAAACCCTAGTAAATTGCGGCTTAATTAAGGGCAGGCTAAGTATTGGCGGTGCAGTTGACAATTTTTAAGTGACGCTTAAAAATTTAAGTCAAGCTTAGGTAAGCATCACTTACCAATTGCAACGGTGCAGTTGGCCCTAAGCAATTTTGAAGATAATTTGAAAATCTGAAGAAAAAATTGAAGATGGATGGAAGAAAAATCAATAGTTCAATTTTAGAAATAACTCACTTGAACTTGATACTAAAAATTTATACTTGAATGGCACAAAATATTATCTAAGCTTTCTGAAGTTGCTACATATATTACAGGTAATTGCAAACTAACCCACATGGTTAGATATAACATGGTTACATGTTCAAATATAAGTATGATTGTTATAATAATGACTAATAAATTAACGAACAGGTAGAGTATCAAAATGGTGAAATCTTAAAATACTTGTAAATTACACCTTCGATTTAGTTAAAGTGGCGGACGTCTAGTTTGGAGGATCTACATCGCATATAATATTTGTTCTTTCAAAATTTTAAAGCGTTATATAGTATATAATGTTGTCCTAATTTTTTAATCAATGTAGTTACTAAATTCTAACTCCATCATTTCTATAATAAGTTGTAATTTTGGTTCGACAGGTTTACTTCTCAAATTTGTATTAAATCGCCTTTGTTCCAATTCATATAAAATGATTAAGTCCCGCTGCATAAAATCAAGGCATCTCGACACTTTAACATTGGAGTTTAAATGTACAACTCCAATCCATTTCTCAAAAGAATTATAAATTGGTCCATAAAGAATAGAAATGAACTTCCCGCGTCTAAAACTATCAATTATTAACACTGTAACGTTGTAACGAATTTAATTCCTGCAAATATAGAAAGACTGAACATTCTCATACCTTTGTCTCACTCCTTACAACAATATAATTGCAGTTCAAAGCATCCAATTAATTCGTTCCTGTAAAAAGAGCCTCGAAACTTGGTAATCTGGTGGATTTGCCGAGCTCAATTGTAATTCTGAAGGAGGTACCTCATAATTATTACTTTCTTGTCTTTATGGCGACGGGAGCAGAACGACTGTGTCAAGGAGTTAAAAACAGCAATTCTTGGTTAATAAGAAAATGTCGAGCAAGGAAAAGTTAGTGAAGAATTGAATATTCAACAGGCATAGTAAGCAGATTGACGGTATGCAAATTCCCCCAGCTCATTATAATTTCACAAAGATCATTTCGGGGAGACTTTATTTTTAAACAATTCAACATGTTGCTTTAATACTCTTTGTTAGATCGAATTAATGGTTAAAAAATTGCTTACGTTTTCCTGAGTAAACATAGTCGTACGTTTCCATTTCCTCCCTCTATTGTTTAATACGAAAAGTCCAGAGCGTTAATTAAAACGAAAATCCATTAACAGCGAGTCCGGATATCGGAATAAATCCGTCAAAACAAATATGTTCAACAGGATTTAGTGTTTCAAATTCTAAATGTTAACAAGTTTTTCGGGTTTCGAAAAAATATTGTGCATTACACAATTACTTAACGGATATACAGTTATGTATACTCTTTCGATAGGCTGTATTCTGGTAACGGATCAATGAGCTCTTCGAGGTTTTAATTATTACATTATTTATTTAAGCTAATTTGTATTTCGAATTACACACATGTTGGGCAACAAAAATGAACAATAAGCAAAACACAATTCGCTCTGTGATTTTTCACCAAAATATAAATAAAATACGTATTTGATTTCGGGTAGGGGATATATATTTGCTAAGCATTAATGTGAATTGCGGGTGATTCTAACCGACAAACGTCGGTATTTCGTTAAATAATGTCGGAAACATTGTGATCACTCTAACATACCTACCAAAGTCGCGCTCAACATGTGTACGTACGTAGGTACAATATACACTTTTGAAATTGGCTAAACCACCTTGCCTTACATTGTACGCCTTTTTACGTTTGCTGCAGCGAGGGAAACGACAGAAATTCACTGTCGTATTTCCACAAAGCCAAAACGGGTCGTGACCATTTTCTATTTTTCTAAACAAAGAACGTTCCGCGACCCTCACTAACATTCTCCGCCTCGGAGCTTAAAGCAAATCGAATACAAATAACGGATTTACGAGGCAATTTTATATTCGAAACGAAAAATTTTTGGAATCGTCTCGAATTAACGCAGAACGTGACATCGGTCATTAATTTCGATTTGGGACGCATCAATTTTCACCAATTCATCGTTGGCAAATGTGAATTAAAATGAGTTAATTTGCGCGAGCGGGTTAATTATGATTAATAAAAATTTTTATTTTAATACTAACGATTTGTGGCATAGGGTGTATTTATTTAAAGATAGGGGGGGATGTCGTTGAAGTATTAGAAATAAATCTGAGAGGGAAGTCTCAATGGAATCTATCCTCGTCCCGGTGTTGCTTTCTTTGTTCCTGAAAGCATAGATATGCAACCAATAACGATATTGGTTTCATATAGTATCGAAAGCAGTTTCTAAAACGTTCAATAGAGATTACTAGTGCAACAAAAGCTTCCACAGATAGACATTCGAGAAATATCCATTAAGGGTTCTTTAAAGGGCTGCTTCGACCCAAAAATAGATCCTTAGTGAATTTTACAAAAATGCAAAACAAAAGTCTTATAATGGGCTGCTTTGTACCATGCATTGAACTTTTGCAGTCATTCCAAAAACATCCATTAAAGGTTCTCTTATGGGTTGCTTAGGACAAAAAAATGGGTCTATTTTAACGTTGTATAAACATATATTAAAGGTATCATAATGGGTTGTTCTATAATAAGACGTTCCAAAAACATGTATTAAAGATTCTGTAATAGACTGCTTCGTAACAAACATGGATTTTTTGTGGACATTCTACAAGATCCATTAAACGTTATTTATTGGGTTGCTTCCACCCAAAAATAGATCTTTGGTGAATTTTCCATAAATGCCCAATATAAGTCTTATAATGGGTAGCTTGGAACCATCCATTGAACTTTTGCAGTCATTAAACATCCATTAAATAAATAAATGAACATCCATTAAAGGTTTTCTTATGGGTTGCTTAGGACCAAAAATGGGTCTTTTTGAAAGTTGCATAAACATCTGTTACAGGTCTTATTATGGGTTGTTCTAAGGCGTCCCAAAAACATATTTTAATGATTCTATTATAGACTGCTTTGTAGCAAGAATGGATCTTTCGTGGACGTTCTAAAACATCCATTAAACGTTATTCATTGGGTTGCTTTGACTCAAAAACAGATCTCTCGTGAATTTTCCAAAAATGTAAAACAAAAGCCTTACAATGGGCCGCTTCGAACCATCCATTGAACTTTTACAGTCGTTCCAAAAACATCCATTAAAGGTTATTTCATGGGTTGCTTAGGACCAAAAATGGGTCTTTTTGAACGTTGCATAAACATCTGTTAAAGGTCTTATAATGGGTTATTCTAAGACGTTCCAAAAACATGTATTAAAGATTCTATCATACACTGCTTCGTAACAAAAATGGATGTTTTGTGGACATTCTAAAAACAACCAATAATCGTCATTTACTGGGTTGCTTCGACCCCAAAATGGATCTTTCGTGAATTTTCCATAAATGTAAATATTATAATGGGCTGCTTCGAACCATGCATTGAACTTTTGCAGTAGTTCCAAAAGCATCCATTAAAGGTTCTTTTATGGGTTACTTAGGACCAAAAATGGGTCTTTTTGAACGTTGTATAAACATTTATTAAAGATTTTGTAATGGGCTGCTCTAAGACGTTCCAAAAATATGTATTAAAGATTCTATAATAGGCTGCTATGTAGCCAAAATGAATCGTTTGTGGACGTTCTAAAACATCCATTAAATGTCATTTACTGGGTTGCTTCCACCCAAAAATAGATCTTTGGTGGATTTTTCACAAATGCCCAATATAAATCTTGTAATGGGCTGCTTGGGATCATAAATTCAACTTTTACCGTGATTCTAAAAATATCCATTGCAAGGCCCCTAATGGACTTCATAGAACCAAAAATGGATCTTATTGGACGTTGCATAAACATCTAATAAAGGTCTTATAGGTAATGGGTTATTCTAAGACGTTCCAAAAACATGTATTATAGATTCTATAATAAACTGCTTCGTAACAAAAATGCATCTTCTGTGGATATTCAAAAAACATCCATTAAACTTTGTTATTGGGCTGCTTCGACTCAAAAATAGATATTTGGTGAATTTTCCAAAAATGTCCAATATAGATCTGGTAATGGGCTGTTTCGTACCACAAATTTAACGTTTACCGTGATTCTAAAAATATCCATTAAAGGTTCTCTAATGGACTAATTAGGTCCAAAAATGGATCTCTTTGGACGTTGCATAAACATCTTTTAAAGATCTTATAATGGGTTGTTTTAAGACGTCCCAAAAACATGTACTAAATATTCCATAATAGGCTGCTTCCTAACAAAAATGGATCTTTTGTGGACATTCTAAAATATCCATTGAATGTCATTTATTGGGTTGCTTAGACTCAAAAATGGATCTTTCGTGAATTTTCGAAAAATGTAATTCAAAAGTCTTATAATGGACTGCTTGGAACCGGACATTCTAAAATATCCATTAAATGTCATTTATTGGGTTGCTTCAACTCAAAAATGGATCTTTCGTGAATTTTCGAAAAACGTAATTCAAAAGTCTTATAATGGACTGCTTGGAACCATCCATTGCACTTTTTCAGTTATTCCAAAAACATCCATTAAAGGTTCTCTAGTGGGTTGCTTAGGGACAAAAATGGGTCTCTTTGAACATTGTATCAACATCTATTAAAGGTGTATAATGGGTTGTTCTAAGATGTTCCAAAAATATGTATTAAAGATTCTATAATAGACTGCTTCATAACAAACATGGATTTTTTGTGGACTTCCTAAAACATCCATTAAACGTTATTTATTGGGCTGCTTCGACCCAAAAATAGATAATTGGTGGATTTTCCAATAATGTCCAATATAAGTCTTATAATCCATTAACCATTAATCCATATTAATCATCCATTGAACTTTTGCAGTAGTTCCAAAAACATCCATTAAAGGTTTTCTAGTGGGCTGCTTTGAACCTAAAATGGATATTTTTGAACGTTGCATAAACATCTGTTAAAGGTCTTATAATGGGTTGTCCTAAGACGTCCCAAAAACATGTACTAAATATCCCATAATAGACTGCTTCGTAACAAAAATGGATCTTTTGTGGATGTTGTAAAACATCCATTAAACGCTATTCATTGGGTTGGTTCGACTCAAAAACGGATCATTCGTGAATTTTCCAATATTGTAATACAAAAGTCTTATAATGGACTGCTTGGAACCATCCATTGAACTTTTGCAGTCATTCCAAAAACGTCCATTAAAGGTTCTCTAATGGGTTGCTTAGGGCTAAAAATGGGTCTTTTTGAACGTCGTATAAACATCTGTTAAAGGTCTTATAATGGATGTTCTAAAACGTCCCAAAAACATGTACCTGCTAAATATTCCATAATAGACTGCTTCGTAACAAAATTGGATCTTTTGTGGACGTTCTAAAAAGATCCATTAAACGTTATTCATAGGATTGCTTCGACTCAAAAACGGATCTTTCGTGAATTTTCCAAAAAATGTTACAAAAGTCTTATAATGGACTGCTTGGAACCATCCAATGAACTTTTGAAGTCATTCCAAAAACGTCCATTAGAGATTCGTTAATGTGTTGCTTAGGACCAAAAATGGGTCTTTATGAACGTTGCATAAACATCTGTTAAAGGTCTTATAATGGGTTGCTCTAAGACGACCCAAAAACATTTAAAAATTCTATAGGAGGCTGTTTCGAAGACCAAATGGATCTTCTGTGGACGTTCTAAAAATCTTCCATTAAAGCTTTTATAATGGGCTGCTTCGAACCAAAACATACTTTCATGGAAGTTCGAAACAGCCCATGGAAAATTCTTGAATGGCCTGTTTCAACCCAAAAAACGCTCCTCACTTCTTACCTCGACATTTTGAAAAGTTTCTTGTTCTCATTGGCAGAGAATAATTTTAAAATATGGATTATCCAAGTGATAGCAGTGATAAGATTCATTTCTCCAAAATACAAATACATAAGTTACGTACTGGATAAAATGACGTTCGGTGAAATACTGAATGCGGAAAATACAGGACACTGCCATTCATGAAATATCCATTTCTATGCGAGTATAATATTTCAACATTACTTGCGAGTGGATCGCCATTTGTGCTCTAATGGAGAAATTGGACAGGTTGATCATTTCGACACCAAAATCCTTTAAATGTATAGAAGAAATAACAACATCGGCGGAAAGCGCGTGCAAAGAGAAACTTACCTGGGTGCGGGAATTTCTTCTTTTCATCTAACAACGTAGTTATTTCATCGTAAAATTCGTGTCAAACGTATACAAACAGGAGCCATATTGAACGGCAATAGGCACAAAACGCGAGAAGCGTTCACGGGAACAGTATTTAACGTTACGCTGTAGGATATTCACGCCAATTTCATTTGTATCAAACTCATTTGTTTATCCTCGCTCCAACAAGCAATGGCGCATTCACCAAAAGTTATACAATGTAGTATTGTAGTGATTTCAAAATATTTTTCTCGAAAATTGCCCAATTTCCGCACCGGAAATCTCCTATGTATTTTTAAGCATTTTCTCAGTGTTCCCTGAAAATTTCGAAAAAAATTCGTGGTGTCGATATGATCAGCCAGCCCGAGAAATAAAAGTGTCTATCGAATTACCTAATTGTTGAACCCTTGTACACGCCTATTGAACTTGTAGAGCGAATTTTAAGACACTTGGCTGGATTTGATATACCTTAATTGTTCAACAACTTTATGAAACCAGTAGAACCGACAGCAAAAGCTACCAGAAGCCTGCCATTAAAATTGTTTTATTGAATTTTAAGAAAAGAACAGGAAAGGGTTTACAAACTTAGTAAGTTGTAACTAGTGCTTACAAGCAAAGTAAAATACGAAATTACTTCAGAAGAGGCTGATGGTTACCTACAAACCTTCTGCGTAGATGCGTAGATCGATCCATCTCCTCCATTCGAGTATGTAGGTACTTTACATTCGAATTCTGGGTAATTTACTGTCTTAACATTATTCGCACGTAATTATTTTTTTATGTAAACCGATCCCATTTCATTACATCGCCGGCGTAGCTCTGGGATTTGTTTAATTCCGAGAATGGAATTTAGTTTTTTTTTCGTCGCATTCGCACATCCTTCCTTGTTTGCATTTTATCCCGAAACCGAAGGCAGTTTATTCGGAATCCCCATTTGCGGGTACGGAACCTGAATGAATAAAAGGGTACACCGAAACCTGGGACAATATAAATCTAATGCGGCCACATTCAGGTGTCGAAACGGCTTCCGCAAGCAAAAATCGAAAGGACAACGTCATCTTTATGGCAATGGTGTCGGTCAGGCGACGCCGCATGATAATGCCCTTTTTTTCATATGTATATATAAGGTTTCACGTGTCTCTAAAACTCCGGATCGCAGGGGCTTCGCATTTATTCCGTCCCCGTTTTTTCCTTTTTTACTATAATCTGTTTTGCCAATCGGGAAGGCAATTTGCGTCATTGCTTTTTTTTGTCATTTGGCTTTCGGATCCGCTTTTATTGCTGAAAAGTAAAGTGACGGTGTGCCGAAATCGAGACCGAAGCGGATCTGATTAGAGTTAAACCACGGAAACGATTGAATTTCTTTAATTGGAAACATTGTTCAAATAATTTCGTTTCCCTATATAAACTAACCGCTTTACAATTTGCATATATGTGTAGAGACACTTGAAACACATAACTTCCCTCGTCGAATTAGCACTAAACCGTCTTTGGAGCGTTCCCCATTTTAGTGAGTGAATCGTCGCAATTTTTCTCAATTTCCCAAATGACCCAGTAACAACTCGTTCCTTGGTAGTCGTACATCGGGTCGCTGCAGCTCCGACGTATATATCAATACGTTAACTATCGCAGCCGAGGTACTCGGGAATATCCCCGGGGATAACGCTCCACTCTTGTAGCCATTAGAGGGACACAATAAATTACTCTGTGCGGTGCGCATAGGTGGACGTGGAAAGGACGTGTCGTGGGACTTACCGAAACATCCTCGCCCAAGAATTTTGTGTAAATATGAAATATAAATATGGGGCCTGTCTGGGGGAGGATATAAAGGGATTTTTTAGGGGTGACGGGGATTTCGAGGGGTTTATGGAGTTATTCGGTTTAATTAACGCCGCGGACACTAGAGAGTGGATTTTTTTCGGGAATTGATACGGAGATTTGTGGAATTATACGGCTATATACGTCATTCTTTGTATTCTGGGTTTTACGATCAAAGGAAACAAGAATTTTTTTTACAAAATATTAAGTAGTATTTGAATTAACATATATATATATATATATATATTTTTAAAACGAGCGGTTTTAATAACTCAGCGTCTGCCGTTCCGTTTCGATATAGTACCGAAATTTCACTTATAGGCTATTGACTATGTCATTTAATAAGGAACTAACGCGTGCAAGGTACCTATTTTATTTGTCATATCGTCATTTGATCTCTAAAGAAATAAATCCAAAAGTGCTACTAAATTTAGCAATGCTTTTTGAGAACGGGGTAGGTTTGTCCACTTTTCGATTTTTCCGCCATAGCGCAAAAACTATGCATTTTTCGAAGATATGTACCGTGAGATTTCTTATAGAGAATTAAATTCCCTATGAAAATGATATTTTTTGAATTAAAAACAATTTTTTTAACGAAGTAAATTCAAAAAACAAAGTTAAAAAAATGGAAAAATTTCATATTTTTTTTTTAAATTTTTGGCTATAACTTTTTTCTGGGTGAATTTAGGAATAGACATTGCTTCATAAAAAAGAAAGCATATGAAATTCTCTTTAAAATGGTGGCTCGTAAGACTTTATATGTTGAATATTGACTGAGATAAAATCGTTTGAATTCAGCCATTTTTTTCTCTATTTTTTTACTTTTCCTTTGAAAAGCGTATTGCTTCATATTGTAATGCGAAAAGTAAACAACAGTGCGAGACGTGTTTACTCGTATCGGACCTGGGCGGCTTACCTCAAAATAATGGCCGCGACGCTTAATTGAATTCTATAAAAACATCTTATTAAAGGAGAAACCTCCCGGATTATTATTTAAGGAAAGGTGATTTATGACCTTCTGGACATTTTCTACGTAAACATTATTATCAAGATAGATCGAGTGCTTTGTCGAATTATCGAGCAAATACTAGTAAATTCGGGAATACGTTATGGGAAGGGGCTATAAAAGTAACGCTGCGGACGAAGGAGATTATCATTAGACGGAAGCCGCGAGAGTAAATAGTAAACAAGCGAAATAGCTAGAGCGAGAGCGTTTAAATAAATTAATAATTAAGAGTGAGATAAATTAATTAGTAGGAGACAGTTAAGTGTTATATATAAATTAATTAGTTTAGTAATAGTGTATATAAATTAAGTAGTGTCTAGTGTACAATTAGTATTAGTGTAAACAAATTAGAAAATAAACGTTACAATATATTTACCTGAAAAAAAAAAAACGATTTTTATGGAATGATAATTTTATGAACATAAATTTATCAACAATATTGCATATTATTCTACTAGAACATATTCTACATATTTAATTTAAATGGTTGGAGGTTTACAATTGCAATAATAAACTACAAATATTAAGGTGTTAGTTATAATAACTTTCGGTCTACATTATTGCAAAATATAATTTTTATTTTACGAAATGATTGCATTTATTTTGCAAGTTTCTGTATATAATTTAGTACACAATAAAAAATTTAAATTTTTAAAGACACCTACCTAAAGAAAGTCGACCTTTTTTTCGCCCCTCTACTAAATATGAATTTCTACCCTGATCGCCACATAAAACACAAAGTTCAGCATAATCAAAAGTAACACCTTTCCTGATACAACTTGGTTCCCCAATCAACACATTTAGGTTAGCTGCTTTCCTTTGTTTTGCTGCTTTAATGTTCTCCCTAATGTATGCTTTATAACATTTTTCATGCATTTGAATTCTTGCAACATCACTCAATAATTCATGTTTTCCATCGTCTCTTTCAATACTAGCAGCAATTATACTTTAGATACTCTCTTTTCCTAAACTTCTCGTTGTATCACTTCTCAAATCCTGGTTACAATCAAAAACACACTTTTAGATTTTCGAATTTAATCTCAAAATCATTGTGCTACGCCAATTCTAGAAGTATAGTGATCCAACCTCCAAAATATGACGGAAAAACATATTGTAACGAAACAGCCTGCCATAAAGATTAACACACGTCGGAATGTGTCGCTTCTGGAAACTTCCTAACGAGGTAGATTCTGCGAACTGATGGATGTCCGGCAAACATAAATAAACTCAGTGCATTTAAATTTTTTATTATGTAAATTAAAAATTGTTTTTTCAATTTATTTCATCGAAAAAAAAATTTTTTTTACTAAAAAAATTATCATTTTCATAGTAAATTTAATTCTCTACAAGAAATCTTGCGGCACATATCTTCGAAAAATGCATAGTTGTTGCGCTATAGCCGAAAAAGTGAAAAGTGGTCAAACTTACCCCGTTCTCAATAACGCATAGCTAAATTTAGTCTCACTTTTGGATTTTATTTCTTTAGAGGTCAATTGAGCGTTTGAAACAATAAAATACCTTGCACGCGTTAGTTCCTTCTACCCCTGTTATTTTCGACATAGTCAATAGCCAATTAGTTGCTAATGTCGCTAATGCCTTTAATTGAACACTATTTACAAGTGTAATGACAGTAAACAATAGGTACTCGCGCTCTAATCTAGGATTAAACAGGAACTAGTGCTCAACGTACACGTGTATAACAACAAGGGATAATTATTTTGTGGAAAATAAGTACAAAAAAGTTACCCTAACCGATTTTTGAATTAAATTTACACAAAATCGAGCAAAGTATTTGGTACATATTCACGTTTGCATTGAACGAAATTGCAGTTATCTGTCGGATGAAACTCAAAAAGTAATTTTGATACTCATTTGTGAGTTAATTTGTGTGTCCAAAAAGGGACATATTGAACTGCAAAAAGGTTTTTTGGAACAGTTTGTGAACAGCTTCCGATTGGAGACAGTTGCGACGTTAGCGAATTAAGTGAAACTTCCGCCCTATATCGAAACGGAACGGGTAAGTCCCTCGGGGATGCATATCCCTCAAACGGGATACAAAGGAAGTTAGGAGCCGCTCCCGAAAATTCATGAGGAATCGAATTTTCCAATGCAATTTCCGTTGATCTATATAATAAAATTATAAAAGTATCCCACGGAACGCCAATGAAGTTATAAGTTTCCCCGTAAAAACCCCCCCGAATCAGACCAAATTGTGTGGGGGCAAGAATAACGGAAAACAAGAAAAAAAGTATCGAATCCCAACTTCGCAAAGTTAGTCAACTTGTTGGATACGATGAAAAAGTTTGCTTATATCAGGATTCACCAAATTGGTCATAAAACCTTAACTTCCCTTTCTTCGATGTTAACGAAGAACTTTGCAAGTTTTCATTGGGTATTAAGGAAATAAGGCCAACTAACTTTTCACTTGACGACGGGCGAAAAATTTGAATTTTAAAACTTCCCATTAACAAACTTCGTTTCCTCGACGGGGTATTATTTTAAACAAAACAAAATATACTCTCAAATAATTTGAAAGAAGGAAATTATTTATCCAATTAAAGCTAAAATTACGCAGCTTCACACCTCAGTGTATTAAAAAGAATTTTTCTTACCAACAACCAATTTTGAATCCCTTAACTTTCGCATTGATTTAATTATTTTGACGCTTATATTCCCGGAATTCATTAGCCGCTGAATCGACCTGAACAAACTATGCATACCACGCATTGTTTCATTCAATTACCATCACAGTTAAACGAATCATCGTTGCAATTAAAACTGTTTCAATGATAAAGTTACAAAATCATCGAATCGCGAAGCTGAAATTGCACGAAATTACAAGTTAATCATACTTAAATCGATTGGGAAAGGTTAATATAGTTTCGTTATTAATTTCTTGATTTTAATACTGTAGATGTGTAATTTTTAATTTCTCATATGAGGTACTCATATATGAGAGAGTATTGTAATCGGGTCGATTTTTCGAAATTGAGTTATTAGCATTTCTGAACCTTTTGAGGTCTCCTGAGTCCAAAAAATATGTTTTTGGAAAACCGTCTGTATGTATGTGTGTATGTATGTCTGTGGTGGGATTTTCTCAAAAACAGAAAACCACAAACGGCGGTCAAAACTATGAATTTAGACTTTGTACCATACCTGGACGTGCAAATAAGCTTTTCATTAAAATAGGCCAGGATAGAAGGGTAGTTTACTCTTGTCATTTTTCGGTTTTTTTGAATTTTTTTCGAAATTCGCTCCCAGAATTTTTTTGAAACTTTGAATATTTATTGTACAATTAAATAGGTATAAAAAAGTTTTCTGGCGTTTTTGGCTAAACGTTCTGTGAAGGGCACTTTATACTTGTCAATTTTCGGTTTTTTCAATTTTTTTCGAAATCCACTCAACAAATTTTTTTAAACTTTGAATATTTATTCTAGTATTAAATATGTATAAAAAAGTTTTCTAACGTTTTTGGCTAAATCTTCTGTGAAGGATACTTTATACTTGTCGATTTTGGGTTTTTTGTATTATTCTCGAAATTCGTTCCAAAATTTCTTTTTAAACTTTGAAAATTTATTGTGCAATTAAATATATATAAAAAGGTTTGTAACGTTTTCGGCTAAATCTTCTGTGAAGAGCACTTTATACTTGTGGTTTTTCGGTTTTTGAATTCTTCTCAAAATTTGCTACAAGAATTTATTATAAATTAAGAATATATATTCTACCATTGAATTAGTATAAAATAAACTTTTTTATCGTTTTTGCAAAATCTTCTGTGAAAGGCACTTTGTATCATTCTTCAATTTTTTGAATTTTTCCAGATATTTGCTCCAAGAATTTTTATATAATTTTGAGTACCTATTCTACATAAGATATAATATATAAAAAAGTTTTGTAACGTTTTTGGCTTAATCTACTGTGAGGAGTCCTTTATAGGTACTTGTCGTTTTTCGGTTTGTAGCTCAAATTACTTAAGAAAGTACTCTGATGAACACCATCACGATTTTATGCATTGAAATGATGAAATTGCACCTTGCATATTGTTTTCTTTCCTAGCGTTTTGCCCTATTATATCCATGTACATATTTGATATAAAACTTGTGACAGGTAAACAACGTTTATTAATTGTTTTACTCGATCTGTTGTTATTAATCCACTAATCAAAAATTTAAGTTGATATGGCATTTTATGTACTTTATTATCATCAATATCTACAGTTATAAAAAGCAACATCAAATTAAATTACGTTATTCCGTGTGTAAAACGTATCCCTATTTGTCCCCAAAATGATAAACAGGTTTTTAAAACGTAGGAAAATATGTGAGTACATAAGCCTAATTACATAACGGAGTTTAATATTATTCCAACGTCCGTTTGTGTAAAAGCTCACAGTCCGATCATTAAACATTGAAAGTATACTTTAAATATTCAAATAGTTAAACACAGCGCGCTTTTTCTCACCAAAAACAATATTAAAATATCATTTCCATTCCGATTGCATGTTGGAAAAAGAAGGAGTAAATGTTTACTGACTTTCGCTGTAACCACCGTTAGGTTGTTATTACGGTTCGGAAAAAATCGAATTCGGTCGGGTTTACTTCCGTAATAACCTTAATGAGTGGTCATTTCCCTGAATAATATATTAAAGTCGTGTGCACTGGTATAGATGGAAAGTTATCAGCAATTCTACGTCGATAACGAAGCAAATATGGAAATTGTGAGCATCGCAGGTGAACAGGCACGATAGGCAACGTTGATATGTCTGGAAAGATTCATCACTTCGTTGTTACCAACCTCGTAAAACTTCCCCCAAATCAGTATCTCCACGTCTACACTCTCGCACCGAGCCGTACTTATCGCAACTGCGTGCAGTTTATAGCCACGCTGTTCAAACAAGTATGAAATTGAATTCCATAATTTAAATTCGGTAATTGTGTACCGTTCACAAACAATTCGAGGATTGTCCAAAGATGTTCGCCGGTTTTGACTGAATTATTACCGTGGAGATCGGCTTAATTTATGACGAAACGAAAGGGGGATTAAAGGGGGGATTACCGCCAGTAGATGCATAAGCATTTTTTGTTCTTAAAAGTTGGAATGCATGGAGTCGCATGGAGGTGATGCTAATAACAATTAGCAAATGTGGTAACTATGCTCCTATTTGTCTTCATTGCTTACAGTTATTGATCATTACTAATTTGATAGACAATATATCAACGAGGACTTGGTGTGGACTGCCACATTAGCTCAAAATTAAATTGCGTTATGGAATAGAGCGACAGAGATAATTGCATTCATGGCACTACATTCGTCTAAATAATGGTGATTAACAGTAACTAAAAAATAACAATGAAATCGTTAAATGACGTGTCAGATTTGATGCATATCTGACTGAAAAGTAATTGGGAAATGTAATTGGTTTTTGATTGATGTATGTAACGAAATAAGTAATAATAACGATTTTCATCTTAAGCCATATCGATACTGTTACTTTGCGAGTGCCACTGGCGGAATTAATAAGTGTTAATCGAACCCAAACTCTATATTAGTTTCGTTATCCAGACTGTCCCCATTAAATTATTAAAGACATTTCCTTGAATTACAGATACGCATATAGGTATATCAGCGTGGTTTTAGTTACATTAAGCTGATATGCAATTTCACTGATTCACGTTATACCAACAAAGGCATTTCTCTTACTTCAATAACGCGAAACGTTTACATTAACCGTTTGAAGTCCATATTAGCTGTGGCTGCAATTTGATTCGCAGAGAAGGGCACAGTTGCAGAACTTTGCATGTAGTAGGTAATTACATAAAGTGTATCATTACGAAGTTTGTGTGAAGAATGTGATGGAATTGGGTAAAGACTGTCAAAATATCCCATGGAGTAATAAAATCTCATTATAAATGCGAAACCCATACAAGGGGCATCCTCTAAATTTTGGGAGTTTTATTATAATGTCTTACGGAATCGCTTTGTATTTTGAGTGACTCACCCGAAACACGTGTGAATATTGTACGTCTGGCTATTGTAAACATACAGGTAATAATCACTCTCTGGCGTACGGTCGGGAAAAATGAGTAAATACGCAATAGTCGGTAACTGGAAAAATTGTGTGTGTCCACACTCGCATCGGAATTTTGATTCTTGATGGCATCGAAACAATTCAAAATTAAGACTTTCTCATTAACTGAGAACGACGCTAATTTTGGGCGTTTCGGTGGTCCCGGTAAATTCTCCATACTCCAAAACGTATCTCCGTAGTTTAAAAATGCCACTATGAACACACAGGACTAGTGGTTTCCTGGTAAATTCAGGTCTTCATTTTGAAATTCAAACTGTCCCTGTCTAATTACCACACTTGCACGTCTGGGCAATGATAACTGTCCTTCAAAAACTTGAAAAGGCTGTCCTAAACTGCTTTTATGCAAGCTTTTGTTTGTAGCCAGGTAAATAAAAGCGCAGATTACCCCAGGTTAAAGAAATTACAATAGGGTTGAAACAGGTTAAAACAATGTTTACACGCGATGTGACGTCAGAGGGCTGTAACCTTCAGAAAGCTAGTTTTGGCGCCAATTCCTAGCGTTTGAATTTCAAATAACTTTTTTGCTTGAATGTGTTTGATTTATTTATTTTTAATATTAACCTAAGATTTATAGGCATATAATCTCTCATTTAGCCAATTTTCAAAAAATGTGAAAATTCCCAATTATAACGGTTTTAAGCAAACTTATCATTACATATACGATTTTAACTCATTTATTAATTTCCGTTCATTTCTTTAAGAACGCCTCTGGTTACCGGCGAAATAATAATTATATTACTCCACGGGTTATTTTGACAGACATAATTCCATTCAATTAATTTGATGACTAGTTTGTTTCTATGGTGAGGTATTGGTTACTTTTTTAAATTCAGAAATAACTTAAAAGAAATTTCCACTATAGTGGAATTTTCACTATAGAAGAAGAAATCACGTTTGAACGTCCAAATCCAAATTACCCCAAACACCACTATTCTAAAGTCGAATGGATCCAACGCTTTGCAGCTTTCACTAACGCTTCCCGTTTATTTAGCAAGAGTATCCCGATACGTAATTCGTCGTACCGGAGATATACATTAGTTCACGTATTCATGAAGCTATACGACGTATGTGTGTGTGTCTAGTACATTCCCGCGGGAAGGAAAAGCTCTATATAAGCATTGAATGTTTACCTGTATGAAAACTGAATTACCTTGGCGGGACCCCGGTAAATAAATGGCTTTATGTAAGATACACATATTTCTACTTCTGGGACTACGTACACGTCGAAAGTACCGCATTATTGATGTTGCGCGGAGTGTGGTCAAAAGTTTACTTTGGTAACGTTCGGAACGTCTTTCATCTCATTCTCCTGGCGGGGGTATGTATGTATAAGGATTCGCGGACAATGCGACGTCGGAAGACAATTTCCTTAGTTTGTTCTAAGTTAATTTAATGCAAAGTGATTTTATTTTGCCGCGGAACTTGCTTTATTAAATTAACCGGCAAAGTTTAAATAGCGCGCCGTATCCATCGTCTTGGGTGCAGTTTGCGACTGGATCGATATCGTAGAGCACGAGAGTATGATACATCCAATCACGTACTTCAGTTTCAAACAGTTATTTTTCGATTGTTAGCCAAAGAATCAAATACCGCCACCGATTGCTCCTCTGTTTTACGTGCTCTCGCATAACAATGTATTATATTTCATAGGATTTCGGTTGTGCATCAGTATAACGGGCGGTAATAATTGAACGGCTGCTATAACGGCAATAAACAGCCGGGTTAATTGTCCGTGCGAAACACCTGAGCACAACGTATGGAACAAAACTACTTTCCCAAAGTATAAACACTGTAAATGATTATTTACTGTTGCATTATCGAAATGTGCGAGTCGCTATGTTGGAGAAAAGAGGATAACGGAAGGGCCGAAATTGTATTGTATTATTATTGTACATTAGGTAATCCATATGAAGTGCAAGGTATGCATCTCAGTTTACTTTGCCATCGAGACAATCATCTATCGAAATGAAGTTTTTAGGTTTAGAGAGGAAAATGAATTTCCACCCTCACTAACATGGCACTTTGTATTTCCAGAACCTACGAAATTTTCTACTATAATAATTTTCAATTACATTTATGAATATTTTGACGTGATATATACGTCTTATAAATCGGTGTGCGGGCTACCTACACGTCCTAGAAAACATTGTAACGTTACGCCAGACCCATGCGTGCGAGCGAGAGCGAGAACAAGTGACAGAGATCGACCTTAGCGTCAGGGCTGGTCCTGGCGGGTACGCAGTGCATGCCCCGCACGCAGGCGCCAAATTTTAGGGGCGCCGAATTTGGTTACCTTTTCAAAGAAATAGTTTCAATAAATACCGAAATAATAATACAAAAAAGGTGTTTATCATGAAATAAATCATATACTTTATAACTTCATATTTTTAACACTTGTTAATTTTATTGTTGACGAATTTATTTAGGCCATTTTATTACCAGTTCATTATCATTTCTTTCGAGAAATTCGTAAAACAACGTAAACAACGAACCAACTTCGTAAACAACGTTTCAAAAGATTTTTTTGTCAAGTAGCTATGCCTGCAGGTGCTTTTGACGAAATTGCCGACAGTGCGGCATATGCAGAATTGTTTTTGTTTTTTTTTGCATTAATCGGCGGCATGTGTAATATAAAATATATTTTATAAATATATCATATATACATATATCATAAAAATAAATTTTAATGTGAATATCGTGAAATCATAACATTGGGGGGGGGGGGGCGCTTAAAAAATCCTGCACGCAGGTGCTCGCCACCCTAGGAACGGCACTGCTTAGCGTTCCTTGCGACGCATCTATCTCTCTTCCACTACATCGTCCGAGTGAATGAGAGACCTACACACAATGTGAGGCATGCGGGAGTGAGATGACGCATCTATCTCCCTTCCACTCCGTCGGCGGCGACGGCGGTAGCACACAGCTGGACGTTAGCGGTATTACCGACTATTATTTATAAAGTTATCTGAATATTTACTGTGCATATACCATTGCTTATTACTATTATAATAACAATTGCGGCAATAAGGTATTTAATTCTTCCATTCTAAGAGTTTGATTAGCTATATAATCTCATATTTGTTCTTGGATCATTAAAACAAAGCAGCATCGGTCAACGAGTGCCGTAATGATACGTTATGTTACGATTTAGACTAAAAAACGAGTGCAGTAATAATAGGTTATGTTACGATGTGACTAAAAAATCATGATGAATGATATAAATGATCGTATAAATAATAATTCAATGCAATTTATAAACGTATGCAATTTTTCATCAATGTTTTCGTATGACTTTAAATTATTGTCCGTAAACCGACTTTAGAGACAACCAAATTTATTTTTTTAAGAATCTTAACATTGGCCCAAATCGACCTAGAACTTTTTTTCATTTTTTTAAATTCGTGTAAACATGCCAGATTCTCGAATATGAAAAAATATTTTACTCTCAGGGACTTTAAATTATACTTAAATGTTTATAATCAATAATGTTAATATTTTTAACTGTCAAATCGACTTTTAAGGAAAACATCTGAGGCGTAGAAAGAAATTTAAAATTTCATTTTTCTAATAAAGATATTTTAGAGATAACAAAGGAATTGGCCATTTTGTGTTATAAACTGTAGTCCAATCCAGAATTGTCATTTTTCACGTTTTACAAAAATAGTTGTGACGAAAGAAAATTATGGAAATGTTAATCGTAAAATCTCAAAGTTTAAGACAGTGCCCTTTGATGTTCGAAGTTAATAAAATTTGTCTTTACTTGTTACATGAACTTTAACTTCTGGAAAACATTGCAAAGGGAAAATAGTTTTAAAAAATTATTCATTAAATTTGAGAATTTTTAACTATGAAATTGACGGTTGCAGTAAAAGTGTAAATGAAAGGCAACTTTTCTGTTTCAACACTGACAATATTAGTAAAGCTGGGATTGTATACACATAAAAAGCAGTAAAATAGGCAGCAATATATGCAAGATATGCATCAACATATTATGTCCAATTTTTGAGAATTTAAAACAACATATTTTTTCAAATAAATTATAATTATATTATGAAAATATATTTCAAATATCATTAAAAAATATTCTTGTAAATATTGTAACGTTTATTTTACTAATTTATTTACACTAATACTAATACTAGACACTACTTAATTTATTTACACTATTACTAAACTAACTTAACTAATTAATTTACATCACACTTCTTAATCGTTAATTTATTTCACTTCAAACGCTCTCACTATTTCGCTATTTACTCTCGCGGCTTCCGTCTAATAATCCCCCTTCTCTCGTCCGCCGCGTACTTATATAGCCCCCATAATGTTTTCCCGAATTTTCTGGATGTTTCCACAAAGTACTCGATTGTTCTTTTAATAATGTTTACGTAGAAAAATCCAGAACGTCATAAATTGCTTTCCTTAAATAATAATCCGGGAGTATTCATGGAGCTGTCTTTTTTTTTATAGAATTCAATTAAGCGTCCTTTGAGAGACGCCGACGTGGGTCCGACAAAAGTAAACACGTCTCGCACTGCTGTTTACAACTTGCGTTACAATATATTGTACATTTTTGTATTGTATCATTGCGTAATATTCCCATTAACTAAATAATGCCATCAAGTAATTTTATAAATAACAAATATATGCTAATGCCTAGTAGTTACTAACATTGTTATTATTATATTAACATTGCTCCACTTCAAATGTGGTTTAAATAATAATTTATTTGCAGTTATCTGACATGCACTTCCAATATTCTGAAAAAATTGATTACCAAATATTTTTCCACATTTTCCATCTTAAAGAAACGTCTCTCTTATAATATAATGGATCAACAAAAATGACGAGGGAATTTGAGGGAATTTTTGAAATAAGCTACAATATTGGGGTCAAACTCAATTTTGGTTGCAAATTCTCCATTTCAGATTTAAGAAAATTTTGCAAAAATTTTGATACTTTTTGAATACTGGGTTTAAATTCCCGAAAATCATTTCTTCAGTTACTGTAATAAACTGCAATTGTTTATGGTAGGTACTCTTGTATTACATTTGTGGACTTGACGAAAAGCACTGATGCTCTCTACTCTAATTTTAAAATTGAATCTGCTAATATCTTGCAATGCTTGTAATCTTCTTGCAATCCTGTAAATCTTGATTTTAGAGACAACGGTAAATCAGGTAATGATTCTTCGTACACCTGTTAAAATGTATTAATATTATCAATTTTTTCTAAACAAATGTGTCGTTGAAAGATTAAAGGGATTATAGTGATATTATTGCCGATTATTATTTATTAAGGATTCAAGCAACATATGCTTGAATTTGTAGGAATATGCAAAAACATGGATTTTTGATATTGGCTTATTGAGGTAAAATATTGATGTTTTGGGTATTTTTAGCCTATTCTGGTTATTGTATCTCTTTGAAATTTTACCTATTTTCCGAGCTTAAGGTGTTAGTGTAAGATGGTCAACTTTATCTGTCTCTCTCTAATTAATATGGAATGTCTGATATTGCTAGCGCTTCGCAAATAACAAATTACGTATAATAACCGCTATACCAATCTTGCTACCAATATTAATTTCCTTATAAATTAGAAATTCCTATTATTCATAATATTCATACTGCCTTCGCCGTTATGGTCAGATTCAGACAAAAGCTCTCATTCGTGAGCTAAGAAAATACACAAGTCGGTATTGAACTTGGGCAAACAAGCGTACTGGTCACTGGCAAATACTGATAAATTCATATAAAGGGAAATACAAATTTACTATGCCAACCAGCCGGGAACTTCGTGTGTATATGGAATTCCCGTAATTCCCGATAAACGTCAGGGACTGTCAAATGATATGAGGACGGAAAGGAGCGTACTACGGGATTTCCAAATCAGTTTTCAATTTTATTTTTTTGGAAACGACTCGCTGAATGTGACATGAAAATTACCCCTTAGCTGAAATCCCATTGAGGAGTTAAATTATTGACGGGATTGTTTTTGAGCTCTTTAATTAGAAACGGGAGGAAGAGGAATTTACATGAGAAAATCGTGCTTTATTCACTCCCGTTCCTGGAAGATTTAGACAGAAAAGAGGCGATTTGCATTCAATAATAGAAAATTCAACGAGCATTTTGAAATAAATTGATTTCAACAGCTCAACATACTACAAGATACACTGGATGAAATTAAGCATACACGTCTGGTGTACATTCGGAATTTTATTAGATTGGATTTGCAGAGTGTCTGTAAATTTGCATTTGCGATGAAAGTAAACAATACTCGCGCTCTAATCTAAGTTTAAACAGGAACTAGTACTCAACGTACACGTGTAGATATAGATTAATAATTATCCTTAGGCATCGTATTCCGAAGAAATGTAAATAGAGGAAAATCATGAATTGGCTTTATTTTAAATCACATCAATTACACTTGCATTTGCAACAAATCATTTGTACCTTAATATGATTGTTATAAAATACAACTCGATACGTTGTTTTCGAAAATTATATTAAAACAACCTCATATCGACTCAAATGAATAAAACTGCAATTACACTGACGAATATAATAATCATAATTTTATCCAATTTCGAAACAAATTGATGTAATCAACTGTTGACGATCCCCTACATATATACATATGGGACCATGCGCTTACTGTTACGTATTCACGCACCGTTTCCGCAAATTGATAAATATTCGCAAATGTCAATTATTTTCCGCCGGTTACGTTACTAAACTCTACATTAAATAATTAAGTTGTAACCGTATTGTACAAATTTAATGTTAAATAAAGTCTGTGTCGTGCCCAATTCAGGTCGATCGGATGCGGCGAATGTGGATTTACCATCACAATCATTATTTATTCAAATCCGAACAGGCTTTTTAGTGATCAGACGCAGACTTGCTACGTAAATCAATATTTATACTGCTAGAAATTTATTACAGACTAATGTTAATAGTGACACGTTATACAAATACAAAAGGTAGTTTGTTTAGTGATGAATTTGAAGCAAAAGAAGAATTTGTGTTGATCTTGCACAGAAAAGCTAAGTTACCAGGGAGAAAATATTTAAGGTAAAATGGATTCTTTTCGATTATCCAGCAACTCGTAGAACTAAAGTGCTGAAATCAACTAGAAGGGTAGGAAACATGTCAAATGGAGCAGATTATATTTATATGATGTTAGAATCTGATGATGAGCTTAACTAGCGTTGACTATGAATTATTTCCAGCTATCACGAAAAAGTAAAATTTAAGTAAACGATACAATTTCAGTTTGAGGGAAGAATTTCTTGTCTTTATTTATGATTTATTTCATTGGTATTACTCAATTTGATGTATATTTCACATAAAAATCCCTTATTTGTACTCATTTTTAACAAAATATTTGTCACATTTTGAGTAGTTTTCGTGTTTTCAATTAATTTACAAAAATTACAGATCGAGTTGAACTTTTATGATTCTGTAGAACAGCTACATTATATATTTAACAATATATACCCCGAGCTAATATATTCCAGACATATATAAATTCCAGACTCAACTACAATTAAAATTTAATCTAGAATCTAGATTCCATTCCATTCCTAACATATCCTGAATTGAAAAATTTAAATCTTAGTAGAGTATAAGCTGGTATCTAGCACGTTCCATAACTGAAGGTTCCCGGTTATAGGAAAGTTATATTCTAGCTAGAAACTTTAATTATTCTGTAGAACAGCTACATTATATACATTTAGCAATATATATCCAGAGCTAATATATTCCAGGCACATATAGATTTCAGATTCTAGTACAATTAAAATTTAATCTAGAATCTAGATTCCTCCATTCCTGGGATATCCTGAATTGAAACATTCTAACCATAGTAGAGTATAAGCTGGTACCTAGCAAGTTCTATAATTGAAGGATGTTCGAGGTTATAGGAAAGTTATATTTATGCTAGCAACTTTAATGATTCTGTAGAACAGCTGCATTATATATTTTTAGTAATATATATCAAGAGCTAATATATTCCAGGCACATATAAATTCCAGATTCTAGTACAATTTAAATTTAATCTAGAATCTAGATTCCATTCTATTCGTGGGATATTCTGAATTGAAAAATTCTAATCTTAAGAGAGTATAAGCTGGTGGATGTTTCAGGTTATAAGATAGTTCTATTCTAGCCATAGACATAATTCTAGCTAACAAATTTATGACTCTGTAGAACAGCTACATTATATAAATATTAAGCAATATATATCCAGAGATAATATATTCCAGACAAACATAAATTCCAGATTCTAGTACAATTAAAATCTAATCTAGATTCCATTCCATTTCTGGGATATCCTGAATTGCAAAATTCTAACCATAGTAGAGTATAAGCTGGTACGTAGCACGTTCTTTACTTGGAGGATGTTCCAGGTTATAGGAAAGTTATATACTAGCTAGTAACTTTTATGATTCTGTAGAACAGCTACATTATATATTAAGCAATATATATCCAGAGCTAATAATATTCCAGGCAGATATAAACTCCAGATTCAAGTACAATTAAAATTTAATCTAGAATCTAGATTCCATTCCATTCCTGGGATATCCTGAATTGAAAAATTCTAATCTTAAGAGAATATAAGCTGGAATCTAGCACGTTCCATAATTGAAGGGTGTTCCAGGTTATAACAAAGTTATATTCTAGCTACCAATTTTATGATTCTGTAGAACAGCTACATTATATGTATTTAGCAATGTATATCCAGAGCTAATATATTCCAGGAACATATAAATTCCAGATTCAAGTACAATTAAAATTTAATCTAGATTCTAGATTCCATTTCTTTCCTAGGATATCCTAAATTAACAAATTCTAACCATAGTAGAGTATAAGCTGGTATCTAGCACGTTCCATAATTGAATGATGTTCCAGGTTATAGGAAAGTTATATTCTAGCTAGCGACTTTTATGATTCTGTAGAACAGCTACATTATATATATTTAGCAATATATATCCAGAGCTAATATATTCCAGGCACATATAGATTTCAGATTGTAGTACAATTAAAATTTAATCTAGAATCTAGATTCCATTCGATTGCTGGGATATCCTGAATTCAAAAATTCTAATCTTAGTAGAGTATAAGCTGGTATCTAGCAGGTTCCATAATTGAAGGCTGTTCCAGGTTATTGGAAAGTTATATTCTAGCTAGCAACTTTTATGATTCTGTAGAACAGCTACAATATAGTATATATTTAGCAATGTATATCTAGAGCTAATATACTTCAGTAAAATATAAATTTCAGATTTTAGTACAATTAAAATTTAATCTAGAATCTAGATTCCATTCCATTCCTGGGATATCCTTAATTGAAAAATCCTAATCTTAGTAGAATATAAGCTGGTATCTAGCACGTTCCATAACTGAAGGTTGTTCCAGATTATAGGAAAGTTATATTTTAGCTAGCACCTACTACGATTCTGTAGAACAGCTAAATTCTATATACACTATATTATAATTCGCTGAAATTCAAAATGAAAAGCTGTTTTCATTTTTTTAATTTGCGCTTTTTCAGCAACTTTAAATATTATATTACTAGAATCGCAACAATCCTAAGACTTTTTTTCGTTTCATCTAATTTACAATTAATAAAACATGCGTTCAAAAATATAATTTTATAATATTTCTCGTTTTGCACATTGCGATATCAAATTAAAATTGCTGACGGTTTTAAAAATTGTGCACGCCCTCCGTCGGTTAGTGGGCGTATTAAAAATTTTACGACGCACTTTATGACAAAAGCAAATTTATCAGTAGTCGCGTGACATTTTGGTATGCGCATTAAAGGTAATTTAGTCGGAGGTAGTAATTTATTTGGCATATTTTACAAACTTATTGGTAACGCAGCGCACTCTCATTGGGTCAAAGTAAGCAACGTAATATTGTTAACAATGTAATCGATAAACTCAAACAGCTATCCTGTGTGATTCACTTGTCGTTGTTACGAATTGTTATTTAATTAACTATCAGTTTGACGATGGGGATTGTTCCAGTGTAGTAATGCTTGAGTGGAGTGTAAGCTTAAGGGAATACAAGATGTTTATCCTACTCAATTTCCTGAAAGAAGAACGAGGAAGCTGGCATGTGTTAAATGCCTTAATAACAGTGCATAGAAATATCGATTATATTCGGCCTCGTCTCGTAAATAAGGTGTCCTTGTAGTACCTCCAGTCTCTGCGTTACCGACCACATATTTTAAAGTAAACAAACCGTCCCTTCCTCGCCCCACACTCCGCGGGCTCGTCCCGAAATCCTCAGTCTTCATCTTTGTGCGTTACGATCACGTTGTGCTTAGCTCGTGCACATCGCATAAACAATGCCAAAACGGTCGCGCAGTCGTTCTCCGCACGGGGATAGCGGAACGATTATTAAAATGTTAAAGACGTTGAAGCGGCGGATGGACAGATTGGAACAACATCAACGGGGGTCTAGCTGTTCGAGTTCGGATTCAAATTACGCCTCTTCGTTGGGAAGACGCCATCGCCGTCGGGGAAAGGGCAGAATTATTTACTCCAGCGACACCTCTTCGGAAAGAGTTTCACGTGAAGGTAAATTACTTACTATCTGTTACAGGTCCGCACTGCTCAACAACAATCGCCTGCCTTGCCAGCAAGGACTCTGTTTTTGATAACGGAATTTCTGTTTTTGATAACAGAGTGTCGTTTCTTTTGATAGAACGCACACATCAATGGAACATGCGCTGAGGTCGTTCTCCACGCCTCGTTTCGGGGCTACACCTCTACAGCTGCCTGCCTTGCTAGCGGGGATTCTGTTTTCTAATAACAGAAGTTCTGTTTTTGATAACAGAATGTCGTTCTTTTGATAGAACGCACACATCAAGAGGGCATCACGGTTTTGACGTCACGCTTCCGTTTTACAGAAGGGGGGACGCCTCTTGAAGCTGACCACGACCGAGAGAGGACCAACATCTCAGGGAAATCGGACTCGACCCCGATTCCCACGCTCAACGAGGACATTCTCTCGGTGCTAGGGGAGGAGTTAGGAGACGCCAAGGTTTATGGGCCGCCGATACATCAACAGCTGGCGGACAGATGGACCGCCATCTTTAAATCAGGGCTGGAGGACCAAAGGAGACGCGATTTAATAGCAAAATATCCAGCTCCCGCTAATAGCCATCATTTTGAGGCACCAAAATTAAATCCCATGGTGGCTCAGGCTACAATTGAGTCTGTAATAAAAAGGGACGAACGTCTCGCGGCGAAGCAGGCACAACTTGGCACTGCTCTTTCCGCTATTGGATCGGTCATCTCCGAATTATTGGAGAAACAGGAAGGGGGCGAAGAAAATAAGGCGATTATTGAACGCCTTGGGGACGCCGGACGCCTTTTAGCTGACCTTCATCACTCGGAGAGTGTAACTCGGAGGGATTTAATCGCCATCAACCTTAACAAAGACTGGAAGAACACTCTAGCGCAGTCAGTCAGCGATAACTGGCTGTTTGGAGAGGATCTAGAAGATAGACTCAAGAATGCCAAAAACATTCAACAATCTTCAAAGCAGCTCAAGGTTATTAAGCCTCCGCTTAAGAAGATTTTCAACGCCGGGAGTTCTTTAAACTCCAAAAGTCCACTCAAGAAGTTTCGGGGAGCAATGCAGAGTGGACGTTTTCAGCAGCCCAGAGCTCCCACCAAGCAGTACCACCGGAATCAACCACGTCGTCAAGAGAGGTTCACCACCGAGAAGGGGTATCGTCGGAAGTAGAGGTAGGGAAGTCAGCAGGAAGGTTAAAACATTTCCTGCCTCGTTGGAAACAATTGACAAACAACAAACAAATCCTATCTTGGTTAGAAGGAGTTAAATTTCCTTTTGTTAGAACACCCTTGCAAGCGCCGAGGTATACAGAGCCTAGGGGCTCGTTGAAGGAAAAGGAATCTCTTTCACAAGCTATAAGAAAGATGTTAAACTCGGGAGCTATTGCTGAAGTTAAAGCTTGTGCCGGTCAGTTTTTATCGACATACTTCTTGATTCCCAAGAAGGATGGCACTGCTCGTTTTATATTAAATCTTAAACCTCTGAATAAATACATACAAACAACTCACTTTAAATTAGAGGATCACAGAGTGGCGGCCAGGTTGATAGACCAGAATTGTTTTATGGCCAAGGTGGACTTACGGGAAGCTTATTTTTTGGTCCCGGTTCACGAAAGCCATAAAAAATATTTAAGATTCTCTTTTAACGGCACCATTTATGAGTACAATTGTCTTTGTTTTGGCATAAATGTCGCTCCTATGATATTTACAAAACTTTTAAAACCAGTTGTCCACTCCCTCAGGAAAAGGGGTTTTCTTTCGGTAGTTTATTTAGATGATTTTTTATTAATAGGCAAAAGCTATGATGAGTGCGAACAGAATATTTCCCAGACAGTAGAACATTTAGGTTTTCTCATTAATTACGAAAAGAGCCTACTCATTCCAAGCAACACATGCGTATACCTAGGGTTCGAGTTCAATTCTCGGAACCTTACGATCTCGGTTCCGGGAGATAAACGTAAGGAACTGATCGCATTGCTCCAGAACTTTAAAAACCTAAGACACTGCAAGATTAGAAACTTTTCTAGGTTGATAGGCAAGTTGGTATCAATTTGCCCAGCCATTAAATATGGCTATTTATATTCTAAATTGTTTGAACGGGAGAAGTATTTAGCGCTTAAAAGGTCGCGAGGAAATTTTAACTCGGTGATGCAAATGCCAAGTTACTTATCTGATGATTTCAATTGGTGGATACAGAATTTGAGCTACAACTCAAATTCGTTAAAGAGACGGCATTTCGTTAAGGAGATCTTTTCAGACGCGTCTAATACGGGATGGGGAGTCTCCTGTGATAATAACACGTCTTGTGGGTTTTGGACGGAGAAGGAAAAAACCGAACATATAAATTATCTGGAGCTTCTCGCTGTGTTTTTTGGTTTGAGATGCTATGCAAAACAATTAACCAAGTGTTCCTTGCTTTGCCGGGTCGATAATACTACAGCGATAGCATATATCAACCGGATGGGGAGTGTACAATATCCTAAGCTAAATTGCCTTGCACGACAAATTTGGCAATGGTGTGAAAAGAGAGATATCTTTATCCTTGCGTCGTACATTAGGTCAACAGACAATGTGGTGGCGGATAGAGCCTCGCGGAATGTACACATAGACACAGAATGGGCGATCGCAGATTCACAGTTTCAGTCGTTGGTTAAGAATTTTGGTCAGCCACATATCGATTTGTTTGCAAGTCGAATAAATACGAAATGTAAAGTCTACGTTTCATGGTTTCATGACCCATATGCCAGCGCAATAGACGCCTTTACATTAGATTGGTCTGGGCTATTCTTTTACGCATTCCCGCCTTTTTCGGTCATTTTGCGTACTCTCGAAAAGATCGTTAATGACCAAGCGACGGGTATATTAGTGGTTCCCATGTGGCCTAGCCAACCATGGTACCCGATTTTCTTATCTCTTTTACTGAGAGAACCGTTAATATTTACACCTAAACACGACCTTCTTTCTTTCGGTAGATTGCAGCACCCGCTCTCAGCACACCTTTCTTTGATGGGAGGGCTATTATCCGGAAAGCGCTGCAGCTAGGCCAAGTTCCCGAATCATCCTTAACAATTTGTATGGCTTCTATATCCGAGAACACTTTGAAGCAATATGTATCGGGTCTGAAGCTATGGTGGGAGTTTTGTAACTCACGGGGGGTCGACCCATTTTCAGTTTCGCCAGTAAATGTGTTAGAGTTCCTCACCATTCAGTTTAATAAGGGAGCCTCATACAGCTCACTTAACACGTACAGGTGCTCTCTAGCTCAAATAGCGCCCGATTTGTCCCAAGATTTTAGACTTCAGAGGTTTTTTAAGGGGGTTCACATGTTAAGACCAAGCATGCCAAAATATCAGAATACTTGGGACCCATCAGTGGTTCTGTCGTATCTTAAAAATTTAAAGAACGAGGGAATTACCTTGAAGGTTCTCTCACAAAAATTAGTTACTTTGTTAGCCTTAGCGACGGGTCAACGGTTACAAACAATAGCATCCATAGAGGTAGCCAACATACATAGAACGGAAATTGGAATCGAAATTATGATTCCCAAAAGACTTAAAACATCATCAAGGACCAGTTTCCAACCGTTCTTACGATTGCCGTTTTTGGTTTCTGACCCGGAAATCTGCGTAGCGTCGACCCTGCTAGTTTACTTGGAAAAGACTGGGCCGCTTAGGGGTTCAATCAAAGGTTTAATCCTTTCCATTACTAAACCTCATAAAGAGATTTCCACACAAACACTCAGTCGCTGGGTTAAGAATATTCTACGCAAGAGCGGTGTCGATACTGACAAATTTTCTGCTCATAGCACGCGCCACGCGGCGACCTCAGCAGCGAGCAGAAAAGGGGTCAATTTCGATACCATTAGATTGTCAGCGGGATGGTCTAGTAATTCTAAGATGTTTGCTCAAGTGTACAACAGGCCCCTTGTGCAGAGTTTGTCCTTTGCGGAGGCAGTTCTGACTGTCTAACGTTATTATACATAAGGAATTATGTTATCTTGTCTATTAGTGATTAAGTTTTGGGTTTTGGGGTCATTAGCAGTTAGATCGGAACTTCGAAAACATGTAATGTTACGGTTTTCATATATTTCTTTTATGGTTGTTTGAGGTTTCACTCGAAACCTTATAAGAAGTTAGCGTTATGTTTGCTTTTTGTCTTCTAATAAAGATTACCTGAGAACTGGGATCTTTTCTTTTTGCAACTCTCTCTAAATATCTACAAGGACACCTTATTTACGAGACGAGGCCGAATATAATCATAAGATCAAACGAACTTACCTGTGATGTTCGATCTTGATTATATGAAGGCCTCGTCGAAGTAAATAAGGTCCCGCCCCTTTATACACCCACTCCCGGAACCAGTTGCAAAAATGTTGCCCAAAAATGAAGACTGAGGATTTCGGGACGAGCCCGCGGAGTGTGGGGCGAGGAAGGGACGGTTTGTTTACTTTAAAATATGTGGTCGGTAACGCAGAGACTGGAGGTACTACAAGGACACCTTATTTACGAGACGAGGCCTTCATATAATCAAGATCGAACATCACAGGTAAGTTCGTTTGATCTTATGATTTTGGGCTTATTCTCGCTACATGCTTTACGGGATATCGTAGCAGTACATGGTGTTCGAAGGGCTGTTACGCGCTGAGTGGGAGTACTCTTTTTATCCCCGCATTATACTCTCTAATACTCTCTAATGGCTTTTGTTTCGTGAAAATCGAACAAACGGCAGTTCTCCACATAAAAATGGAGCAACGAGAACCGTACATTTTTAAACGAAATTTAATTCCAGTTTCTATTTCGCCGCATCAGTAAGCGGTTTTTTTGAAAGTATAATTTCTACGGCAAAGCGAAGGCGTTATTGTTTCCGGAGATCAAAGACCAGAAATCCATCCTTAGAGGCCGCACGCTACGGGAATTAATGCTATGGTTTTGCGAATTTTTAGGGAGATTCGGGTGCCGAAGTTCGTAATAAAATTTACTCTAATTATTTGTATTCTCCTCCTGGAGGAAAAAACACTTAGGCTGCCGGGAATGATTCAATTATATTTCGGGAAGTAAACGTCTTGATTGCCATTAAGTTCCATTCTTTAAAATTATATCCCGTTTTCTATGGATCCCGTCAAAAGGATAATAATGAATGATTGCTGGAAAGAAAATTGAAATTGAAAGACCTTAATGTGAGCCCCAAGGGGTTTCGAACGGGGTTGAAACAATAGGAAAATAAATTGTCATTCGGTGTTTGTCGGAGGTACAATATAATCGAGTTACTTTATTACATCAGATCATAAAATCGTCGTAGCGTCGACTATTGAAGTGTTAAAATAGTATTGACTTGCCGCTCGACAATAGATCGTCTCTGATTGTATCATTTAAATAATGTACGAAGCGTTTAGTAAAGTTTAGTAGCCCGAAAAGCTCTCAAAACCTGCTCCTTCTAATTATCCCCCTATAATTTATTATTCGCGTGCATTTCGAACGACCGTACCCCAAAATTTCATTTCAATTGTAATTTGACCGGCTACGACCGCCACTGATGACGCAAAACTTCGTACAAAGTTGTTTCAAATATTATTAACGTCGATCGATATGATGACAATTTAGAAATGACAACTGCTTGCATAAAACTTTTCCCTTAAATACTCATTTAAAGTTAAGACCGGCAGTAATCCCGTGGATTAACTAAGGAGGGAAGTTTCGTAATTTTGTGATTCTGCGAGTTCCATTTTCGGGCTATCTATTAATCTAATTGTATCGCTGAAGGAGACTGCTAGCCTGATTGCCACTTTTACTAATGCGTTTTTTCATTACCGCGCGTTAAAATTGCACAACAGCCATTATGGAAGGGATTAAGTGAAATCTGATTTAATTCCGGGTACTTAACGCTTAATGAATGTATCGATGTCGGAATACATATACATAAATTCATAGGTGTTGGGCTATCGTGTTCGATAACTTCACTAAATGCAGTCGATTCAGGTTTGGGAAAGTTTGTAACTCTTGCGTGGAAGAACAGAAGGTGTGTATTTTACAAAGTATGGGTTTTCAATACAAGAATTAATTGTATTGAAATTGCAGTACATGAATTGTAAAAAGCAATCCTTGTCTTTTAGACTAAACTGCTCAGTGGAGAGAAGATGGGCTGGAATATCTAGCGAGATTCCATTTCCCTTGATTACTGTTGATAAAATGTTGATCTAAGGTGAAAATCAATATAAATGGAATTTTCTAAATCAATTTTAATTTAGTAACTAAATGTGAGGGTATTAGTCGAGAAAAATATTCAGTTTCATTAAATTAAGGTCATTAATTGTATTATGAATTTGAGAATCTATGGCACCTTTGAATTGAAATACATTTTTTACTGCTACAAAAGTGATTAAACTAAGTCTGACTGGGTATGTAAACTATCAACTTTGCATCAAGAAGCACAGTAGGTGTATGTAACTTAACCTCCATTTTACACTTATAATCAGCAATGTAATGACACATGTTGGATCACTCTTTCGTAGCTCTCTTTACGTCTAAATCTTGCTTAAGATGTATAGAATTGATTGTATTATTTTAAATTATTTAAAGGCCTTGAGGATTGTGTTGTGAGGCAGTTGGAGTCATTCATTAAGCCTCTTATTTGTTTCTAAATATTCAAAATGTTTTCGGATTTTGGGAAAGTTGGGGATAATTTTAGTTTTGTCCCAACTAAATTGCTTAAATTTCTAATGCGAGATTCAATATAAAATTCGACCCTATTGTCATTGAAAGCTTTACAATCCGAATTGGGCATCATGAACTTACCCTCCATATAATTTTTGTACAATTTTTGTACAATTTTTTTGTACAATTCTAAACATTTTGAGAAAGATGACATTACTTCGGGTTTCGTCCTAACTGTATTTCAAAATTCTAAGACGAAATTCAATACGAAATTCGACCCTGTTGTCAATTTGGTTTGGAGATTGGCTTTGTAGCAATTCGAAATATTTTAACAAATTTAAATATTTTTTCTAAGCTAGTAGAGCGTTTATTGGTTTAAATTTCTATATTGGTATTAGTAATACCAATTCCTTGATTTGAGTTTGCCATACTAGTTTTTAATACTATGGACAATTCACTAGATATAAGACAAGTATCAGGAAGTACATACCATATTACATTAATAGAACTTTATAATTTTACTGCGTAATGTAGTTAGATTAGAACTTATGTATCTAAATTCATCACACTCTTCTTTATTCATTTAGGTCATATAACGTGAGTGTATGAAATATTCAGATATTATTCGTCTTCAAAATTACCTTTATCAACATGTTCTATACTAAAAACAATATTGAAACCATAAATATATAGTCATATATCAAGCTTATATCAAGTCATATATCTCAGTAATATATAAATTATTGTACATAAATATTTTGTTGGTTTCTTGGGCTAATATTAGCAAATTCCGTTGTTGAAGCTGCTATTGTGATTTCTACAATTAATAAGTTTTTATGAACATTTTCCGTAACGTATTGGATCACCATAATGTATTATAATATTGATATTGCTATATTGTTATACACTACCAATACAATAATAGTAATAATAATAACGATATGTGCTAAAATAGAAATATTGATACCATATAGTCATAATGCTCAGCAATGTCTGAAGTAGTTTGCATAACTATTTTACTAGTTTTATGAGCAACAATGTAACTTCCGATGTTGAAATTGCTATTGTCACACGCCTGAGGGCCTGGGGCCCAAAGGGAGTGCTCTGGTTGGGGGTGGTAGCTCGGTGGAGACTAAAAAGAAGACATGGTGAAACAGACAATATTTATTGGAGCTTTAAATATAGGGGAGAGAACATTGTAAAACAAAATTAAGGCTAGTGATCAACAGTAGAAAATGAGAAGAGGTTAAAGGGAGGTGGTTGCTTACTGTTGGATGACGATGGGCAGCAGGCGCAAGGCTCCTCCAATTAGCGGCATGCCGAAAGGACGGGCTCTCAGACGGGCAGCGTGACGTGATACTTGGTGACTGACTGACTCCTCTTGATCGTTATGATCGAGCTGTATAAATACAAGCGGGATGTTTACGAACGTGATGTCGTACCTGTCCGAGAGTCGTATCGTCCCTCGGTTTAAGGTCGCCTCGGTGCTGAATAAGCTTAGACGGTGACCTATTTTCGCTAATTGGGGCCGCATCGCGACACTATTGTGATTCGTACAATTAATACGTTTTTATAAACGTTTTCCATATCGTATATGGATCACCATAGTGTACCATAAATAATATTGTTGTACTATTATACATTACCACTATAATAATAGTAATAATGATATGTGCTAAAACAGATGCTAAGATACTAAAAAGAGCTAATGAGAGAGGCACATATATTCCTTGCATGGCATGGCAATTAATATAACACGATTGATAATACATTTTTATAAAGGTTTCCCATATCGTATATGGATCACTATAGTGTACTATAATTAATATCGCTATAGTATTATACACTACCATTATAATGTAACGCGAAATGTAAACAGCAGGGCGCAACGTGTTTACTCTTATCGGACCTCGGCGGCTACTTCAAAGCGCTCCGTTAAGTGGGCAATGAAAAAAACCGTCCCCGACGTTCCCGCAACATCTTATTAAGGAAAGAATGATTTATTACCTTCTGGACGTTCCTACATAAACATTATTAGTGAAAAGAAGGATCAATTTATTTCAGGAACCATTGCGAATACAATAATTGTGATATGTATGTAAACGGGCTTGCGGTCGGAGAGATTAGATTAGACGTGAAGCCGCGAGTGAATAAACAAGGCGAAAAACGGACAAGCGAATTGTACAAATAAATTAAAGTTAAGTGTGTTATATAAATTAATTAGTTTAGTAATAGTGCAAATAAATTAGAAATAAACGTTATAATAATAATAGTAATAATAATAATAATGGCATGTGCTAAAATGATGCTGACATGCTAAAAAAGATAATGAGAGAGGCACAGCTAGGTATTCCTTGCAAGGCATTACAATTAATACAATACAAATAACACAAGTGATAAGTTTTTAAACGTTTTCCATATCGTATATAGATTACTATAGTGTACCATATTTAATATTGCCATACTATTTTACACTAGCGCTATAATAATAGTAATAATAATAATGATATGTGCTAAAGAGATGTTGAGATGCTAAAAAAGGTAATGAGAGAGGCATTCCTTGCATAGCAGTGCATGCAGTCACAAATATACTCTTTGAACGCCTATGTTAATAAAACAAATCTTACGTGCGACTTTCTTAAGTCTTGAAAATGTCAAACAATCGCTATTCACCTTTAAATATGTTGGTACTCCCTGTATAAATCTTACGACAATTGACATGATTGAGCGTTATCACGTATTATCACGGTATTTTGGTACCTACAGATTTATTTATGTATATTCATCAACATTTCGCCGAGGACCCTAATGAAATAGTTATTACTTTTAATAAAATTTTCCTCTGCGTTAAAGATTATGAAAACGATCCGCATTTCGGCCCTTTTCGGGCTCGGGTCCCGTCCCTTCGTTGACAAACATCGCAGTTTGAATACATCCGCCGGTCGGAAAATGAATAATTTAAGCGAAAGTTAATGAAACCGCTCTTAACGTTTTGTGTGTTCGTCGCGAGATGCGATTTCTTTCCGTCGATTTTTCTCTCCCCTTATCGGCCCCATTTAACGAGACGAACCTAGCCTCTATAACACTAAACTAAATTTAATTAAACTCTATACACCCACCCTTTTGTTCAGAATAAATAACGAACTTCATTCTGAGTAAGATCATAACCATGAAGGAAACAATTTGTAAGGCTGCGAAAATAATTTTGGGGCTTCTCTAACTTTATCAAAGCATATAATATACCCTTCATTAGCGTCGCTCTTTCACTTTCTACCAGTCCATGAATCTGCGTATTTAGGAGAGCAATGGGATAATTTCATATAAAATTGTTCTCATTAGCCGGCTCGCCGTCAAAAAGGGAAGGCTTTTGTGAATTTGTTTATCTGTCGCGGAGATAACGTGCCGACGTCATTACGGACAAAGGAAGAGCAAGACTCGTGAATCTCCGACAGAATACACCTTATATTGATTTGCATGATATAGAAGCGTTTGATCGTCAAAAGCGGTCTCTCGCTCTCGCGCTCTCTTTATGCACTCATCAACAATTCCGCCGCGGATAATAGTTCGGGGCTCGGGCATTAAAGCAAACTTTCTAATTAAGATAAGCACAGCGTGACCCAAACGTGCGAATGGGCCCCGAAAAAATAAAAGAATGAAATTAGTCTGTTGCCGCTAGGTGTAGTAAAAAAACCGTTTTTTTGTCTAATTATTCGGGCGGCCCTTTTATTCCAGACTAGCCCGAAAGGGTATCTTAAAAATTAAATGAAAACCCCTGCAGAGTTCACACTTTTTACGCCAAAGAGACGAATGTTATTAAAAACCTTTATTCTTCCCAAACAGGTCTGAATATGTTACGAATTTCTCGCTCTAAACTGCATTCAAACACGCTGATGTGTTATTTGTTGTACTAAAGAGACTTAAACTACGTTATTAGGATGTTTGCTTATGAAGGGATGGTGCGGGAAGAAATGCACGTATACTATGTCCAAGCACAATTGGAACACAAAAAAAAAACACTTAATGGTTTTCTAAGTAGTGAAGAGCGATGCCGCCTTGTCCTCCGTGGGCGTATCAATACGGATAATAACTCTAACAATGAATTCACTTCCAAATCGCACAAACAAATGGCATACACATTCAGACACCACTGCTTTCTCGAGTATAATTGCGGAAGAAGACATCACAAGGAAAGCACACGTGGCCGCTGTGTTATGGTCCAGTGGACCATCCAGTATCCGCAGAGTCTCGCGTATTTCCTCGTACACGATTTCACTGATCGACTGTACACCTGCACCTTAGAAGAAGAAGAAAATACAAACGAAGTGCCGCTGTCGTAAAAAATATTTTGCGGTCCAATGGACCCTCTAGTTCTTTATCTGTACATATCCATACATTCACATATATGATTTCACTTGGGCAACTAAACACCTGCATTTTAAAAATACTATGGCGTTTCTGAATAAGCAAAAAGATAAGTCCCAGGGTTTTGTATAGAGACAACGGGCTCTTTTCGAATTTCCTCCGGAAATTCAGATTTTATTGAGTGTTCCAATTGCTAATGGTTAGAGTATGTATGAATTTACAACGTTTCATTTGTTGAGCCCGAGTTGAAATACGTAGTCCGGTCCTGTCTGTTGTTTATTCTCAGTTTAAGCTGTCCAAAAATAATCTCCTTTCGGCTTGAAAATTGTGGTTAAGGTGGCGTCGCGGTGTCTGGCCACGGATTACAGCAAGCATTGTTAACTTAGAATGTTGGAATTTTGTCAGAATGGGGCTCAATCCATTAGCTATCGCTGGTAAAAATTTGAAAGTGTTCCTTTGTACGGTTTGCCTGTAATTACAGTTTAAGTAAGTTGATGCACTAATTCGATATTTTGGCATAAACATTTTTAACGGTTTCTTGAAGGAGACCATAAATTCGAAATTAAGCCGAGCTAAGCACTTCGCAAGAGGGGAGCTTGTTGGGTTCATCGTAACAATGTGTGTGTGGAATATGTTACTTACGTTAATACTTCTTCCTATTTTCCAGTTAGGACATGTCCTGTTATTTCTGCTATTGCACCTCAGCTGATTCTGACGTCCAGCTTTCGTGCCATTTCTTGGAAGGTCTTCTACTCTGCGATATCTGGTCTCTAGCCCATTTTGCAATTCTGTCTTAGTCCATCCTGCTTAAGTGATCTTTCCATTCTCGATCTTACCCATCTAACCACGTCTTCCACCTGCAATTCTTCTCCTATGGTACTGCTCCGTATTTCATCTCGTAATGTTACTGCTTTGATCGTTCTCAATGTCTTCATTTCAGCGATCCTCATTAGTTGTTTTGTGCTGGATGTCTCCGCTGCATACATAACCATTGGTCTCACGTATGTCTTTTGAATTCTCACCTTACTCTCAATTGACATGTATTTGTTGTTCTAAATAACGTCACGTAAGCTTCCTGATATCCTCGCAGCTCGTATAGTGTTCGTCCTGGTTTCTTCGATTTGGTTTGTGCTGCTGGAAATTTGTGAGCCAAGATAGTTGAGTTTCATTACTTGTTCTATCACAATGTAGTGTATCACAGTGTAGGAATAATATGTTGTACCTTTCCTCGGTGTTCTTAAACCTAAACAATAGACGCTGTAAATCGTCTTCGTCCTCTGTTATTATAGCGCTATCATCTGCATAGCACAGTATTACCATGCATATGGAGACTGGTTTGTCATAACAGTGATACCAGTTACGTTAGTGCCAAGGGAGTCAAATGTTGAAAATACTGTCTATTTGCAAGGTGGGACGTTGAGATTAACTTGGATCATACACTTCACATTGTTTGCAGAATTTCTGGGCTTACTTCTCAGTCGGGAAGGTTAGGTTGGTTTGGTTTGGCTTGTATAGCAAAATAAAACATTTGCACGTTTCTGAGCACACGACTCAGTCGGGAAGGTTAGGTTGGTTTGGCTAAGGGAACCAGATTTTAAAAATACTGTCTCTTTCCAAGGTGAGACGTTGAGATTAACTTGGATCATACACTTCACATTGTTTGCAGAATTTCTGGGCTTACGACTCAGTCTGGAAGGTTAGGTTGGTTTGGTTTGGCTTGTATAGCAAAATAAAACATTTGCACGTTTCTGAGCACACGACTCAGTCGGGAAGGTTAGGTTGGTTTGGTTATGGGAACCAAATTTTGAAAATACTGTCTCTTTCCAAGGTGAGACGTTGAGATTAACTTGGATCGTACACTTCACATTATTTGCAGAATTCTCTGTGCACTACATCTAGCTTCCTCTAATCATATATTCCATTGTATACATAGAGTCCATTATTCCTCGCCACAGGGATTCAAATCGCCATCCCGCTAGGAATTAATTTTCAAAATTTACTACTTCTCAATCAGATAAACGTAATTCCCGTCCAAGCTACTTAATCAGGCGTCCCGAGCGCTCGAGAATCAACTATCCCAAAAAAGGGAAAAAATTCCAATTAGCCTTTAAACATTTGCTTGAGGAATTACGGAAACGTTTTTATTACGATTCAATCAGAGTTTCAACACGGAAAGAGTTTGAAAAAGGCCGGGGCAATTTGTAAATGTCAGACCTTTAATCTGCATGCATTAATTTCGGGTTACAAATCAAAGGGATTTCGCCCCGAACGGGGTCAAGAATAGTGATAAATGCTATTGAAGTGGAACGAAAAAGTTTGGCGGTAGACTGTGCGGGGGATATATTTTAGGTTTTCTCTCTGTGCCGTTCAAAGGGGATATCTTGATTACTGGCATACGCCGAATTTCGGTTATCACCGTTGACTGACAAATGCGGGAGGACTTTTCATTATTTTTTTTGTGACACTAGATCCCTCGGCAAAAGGGAGATTGTCCATCAATGGACTGCGATTTATTCAGAATGGGACCGTCGCGTTTTGTTTCCGTGAGTATTCACCTATTGAAATGTATCATTTTCAAATTGGCCCTACCGAACTTATTGAGTAGTAAATAATTTTGTCTAAATGCAGAGTGTTTAGGGACTAAATTGTATCGTTACAAGGGCTTAATCGTCCTTGAAATGGGGGAGAAGTGGCCTGTGAAGCCAACAATTTTTGAAAATTTTACAATTTGATACGGGCCCTGTTAGGTTTTCATCTACAAAGCCACAGTACTTACATTTGAATGAAACTTATCTAAGTACCTTGTAAATGCGGCATCTATTGTTGTCCCATATCTTGTTGTACCGACATTTCTATCATTAGACGTATTCAAATTTAAGACTTCTTTAAAAAACTCAATTAATGGATGAGATGATTCGTCTGCAAAGTTTACATTACAATATCCTCCCAGAATCATTGGCATTTCGTTAAATTTATGTGATTTGTCTCTAAATATCCGAAAAACAGCTTCAGTACCCTTTCTCAAGCGCTTGTATAAAAGTGTTCATTTCAAAAATAGCTGTATGTAACTTACATAGTATACCGTACCTCTAGGTATATACTTCTATATATGTATCTGCATATATAGGGTGTTAGGTGTTTGACTGCCTTTATTTTAACAGGCGATAGTATTCACCAAAACAAACAAAAAACCTTATATAACAGGGGTCCTAAAACAAACCGTGTTCGAGAAAAAAATTAGCAAACCTCTAAATTTAAGGTGTAAAAATTCAGTTTTATTAAAGAATCTCACATAGTTTGGTAGGCGAAATGACCATAAGATGTATTGTTTTAATGTATTTATGCTTAATTTTTAACAAAACATTTTTTCTTTAAAGAATAAAAAAATATATCCAATCAATACAACTCGATAAAGTGGCTATGATGTGGTGTGGCAACATCACGAATTTATCGCACGCGTCGCGTAACATTGATACCGCACAGCTGTTCACATGTATACGTGTCCTTTGTCAGTGTTGCCAAGTTGTGGTGAAATGCCTTGATAAAATAACTCGACTTTTCTCGAAAACGGAAGGTTTTAGGACCCCCGTTATATAAGGATTTTTTGTTTTCTTTGATGAAAACTATCAGCTATTAAAATAAAGGCAGTCAAACCCCTAACACCCTGTATATACATTGACTCGCTTATACTCCGCATATGTAGATAGGTATATTATATATACAACGTGTTTCAAAATGATTGTCATCTAGTCGGCTGTGGAATTCCCATGTAATGTAAAAAAAACCGCCTTGCAAAAATAGGAGTTTCTAGTAGCTATACATAACCTCAAAATAACCTACTTAACCTATTTAACTTCTGGTTTTTCTCTGTCAAAAGAAAACGAATTCTGAGTATTTGTATATTTGTAGTATTTGTTTTGGCCCTGAAAAGGGCCATTAATTACCAGCAGTACTGATTGCCAGTTTCACAATAAATGTTCAATGTGACACTTGTTGTCAGAATTAGATAGGTTCAAATCAATAGAGCGCGGCACGTCAAAAATAACATGCACAGAAATTCCAACGCCAACTAGGAACTAGATGACAATCATTTTGAAACACGTTGTACTTACAGCATGCGTTTGTATACACAATGACTCACAGCGTAACGGATTTCATGCTGACGCCAAGTGAAAGTTTTCACTCAAAAAAATCGAAAAACCGAAAAATGGCAATAGTAATCTACCCCTTTATCTCTGTAGATTTCAATAGAAAGCTTATTGTGACGTCCTGGTATAGAACAAATTTAAAACTTAAATAAAGACTAAATTCCAAGTTTGAACGGTTTGTCATTTTTATTTTCCGAGGGAAACGCCAGACACATTTTTTTCAAAAATATGTTTTTTTGGACTATGATTACATGTATATGAAAATGTCTAGAAATGATAATATCTCAAATTCGAAAAATTGATCCTAATGAAAAAGTAATAAACTATCTTAGTTGTTCTAGAACATATGTTCCCTAATGTTCCTCTACCTATATGTGACTGTACTTTCATTACATACATATTATATATAATTAAAAGTAGAAAATATTATTGAAATACTTACGAACTTTATTTTTGTAAAGAATTCAAAAATTTGATGCTGCAGTTAAAAAAATTCTAACTGGATATATTTCTTTCTACAATTTAAAGTTGAAGATTTTAGTTAAATATTTAAGGTGGTTTTCTTAAGTTGAAATGCGCGTTACTAAATATTTTCAAAATTTACTTGTTTCGCGTGTATCTGATCTTTGAAATGACCCCTGGACAATCTCTGTTGCCCTTTTCTTCGCTCAAATTTGATTTTGAACCAAATTTTTGGATTATAGTACACTGTGCGCAGTATATTTTAAACTTTTTGAATACCTCTATGCAAAATTATAGTTTGAGATGAGTACTGTGGTCACGAAGGAAGGTACAGCCCGTTCAATATTTGTTGAGATAGAATTCCAAGAAACTACTAAGCCAATAAGCCCCTACTTATCGGAACTACTGTAACAATATACCGCGACAGATGCGTGCCTTAAACATTTCGACATTATTGTCAATGTCGAATGCACGCCGTCAATGACTTTCTACCGCTACTCATTGTGAGTCGATTGTCGAAAGTGGTCTGAACGAGAGTGTAAAGTGATCTCTATAGAGAGTGGACTCTCTCTTGTAGCTCGTAAGTGGCTGCGGAGATGAATCTTGTCTCCAGGTTGTAAGGCTGGAGACTGTAGTAGTAGTTGGAGATCACGGTTTGTCGTAAATCTCCGGAGTGGACCTGAAGGCGTCTCTTGCAGGTCCTGAGTTAAAGTTCTCGAAGTTCTGGAGAGAGGGCGTGACGTACTTCTCCGGGTTGGATCTGAGGGCGTAACGTGCAGATCCGGGGTTGAAGATCTTGAAGTTAGAAGTTTGTCATAGCTTGAAGATCTCGTAGAACTCTCAGGGCATAACGTCAGTGTTTGTAGGTTGAGTTGAAGAATGAAGACCACAACACACTGTCGTTTTGAGCATACTCAGTATACTGGATTTTTTAATTCACAAGCTTTTATACATCTTCAGATTACATTGGTTAAATGGTACATTCATTTTTTGTTATCTTTTGGCGTCCTAGATATATTTTCCTGACCTAGCTGTGTGCTTGACCTCACCGAGCGCGTTTATTATCATATTACGAGGACTGGTGTTATGCTTACGCGACTGATTATTGTCGTAAGATTTTTAACTTATCATTGTGATCCGCGCTTTTTTGTACACCTAAGCTACTTAGTTGTTTTAATACCCTCTTTAATGGTTATTAATTACTTAATAATTGATTAGTTTATCAGCAAGCTTACTAAATTATTTCCCTGACTAAGTTGTTCTAATTAATATTTGATTACTTAATCTGCAAGTAGAATTTTCACTTAAGATGTTTTTAATAAAAAGTTGCTCTAGTTCCCTATTTAATGGTTATTAATCCCCAATTGATGAATATGTTCCCTAAATTCCTTGTTAAATCCCTACAAGATGATTATGTTCCCTAAATCCCTATTAAATCCCTACAATTCTACTTAACTCTCTTTTAGGTTGATCGTAGAGTCAACATGGTCAATACCGAGAAAGCTACCCTACGAGTTTTTTTGGAATTCTATCTCAACAAATATTGAACGGGCTGTAACAATTTTATTGATGTGACATACTAGGCAAGACCTCAAACAGTAGATTGTAATATTAGTATTTCATTTCGATTCACGAAATTCTTGCTGGAGAATTTCGCTCACTAAATCACTCGTTATTTCACCAGGTTTTACAACTACACTGCCATCATTTTCATTTGCTTGATTTCGTTACGCGAATTCCTTGGATTAACACAATTCCGCCCTGCGTTTCCATACAATTCCATAACAATCCGCTGCGAAATTCTTTCGCGTTTTTGCCGAAATAGCGAAAGCTTAGAGCAGCAATCGCCCGTGCATATTTAACGCGGCTCGTTTGGGAATTATTAAAAGCGGAGACCGGAATGACGTCGACGGGAAAATGGTGGTGGGGGCGAACCTTTTGAAGTCTCGCCGGTGCGGTCGGGATAACATTAAACTTGTATTAACCTGAAATGTCATCGATACGATCAATCGAAAATTAATGTCGGCAAAAAGCTACGAAGCAAAAGACGCACTGCCGCATTTCGTATTAGTTTTATGGCGGAATGAGGCCTGTTTTTCCGGAGAGGAGGGGAGGTTTCTGCGGCACACTTATCGGCGATAGCGTTTAGGGGTTCTTCCGGCATAAAAATGATCCCAATATCAACTCGGAGGCTTGTTTTTAAATCTCTATCCTGATACGAAAGGGGGAGGGATTTTTCGAAATTTCCTTTAACTACATATAGGGGGGTTTAGAGTTAACCGGATACAGGAGAGGGAAATCGCTTTGACTTGTCTCTCAGACTTGAAACTTCAAACAAAAAAAATTGAGGACCTTGATATCGTACGATCAAAATGGCTTGGACTCTGTTGGCTAAGTGGTGATACATGTCATTAAAATTCTCTGTTACAAATTTGAATTTCAATTGGACCCTAAGAGACTTTTATATCATATTTATTTGCCGAATCTAGGAAAAGAAGTCCCCGGAAAAAAGTACCGGAAAAAAGTCCCCGAAAAAAAAAACCCCCGGAAAAAAGTCCCAGGAAAGAAAATTCCAAAGAAAAAAATCCCGGAAAAAAGTCCCCGAAAAAAAAAGTACCAAAGAAAGAAAGTCCCAGAAAACCATCACAAGGAAAGTAAAAGCCCCAAAAAATTCAAAACCAAGGCAAATATTTTATTACAACTACAAGTGAAAACAGTAAATTATAGGCTAACATATCTACATACATATTTATAATATATACCTTATATACGCCTTAAAGAGGTCTAAACCTAATATTATGACTTATCGCCCCTAAGAAATTAGGAACATTTAATGCATTTTATGTGGGACTTTTACTTTCCGGGCAACTTTTTTCCTTGCTACTTTTTTTCTGGAACTTTCTTTGGTATTCTTTTTCCGGGGACTTTTTTCTTTGGTACTGTTTTTCTGGGGACTTTTTTTAAGCACTTTTTTCCGAGTACTTTTTTCCCGGACTTTTTTCCGGGGACTTTTTTCCCGGACTTTTTTTCCAGGGACTTGTTTTCCGGTTAGGTACCATATTTACCAGCGCAAATAATTTAAAAATCCCGCTTCTATCTACTTCCAGAGGTATATACTACTTTGCGCCTCGAGTTTCAAGTCGAATGTTTTAAAACGCGTCACGTACTCTAATGGACTAATAATGGAATTATAAATCGATGTAATTACCGTCATCGATCTATTATTCATTGGGCATATTGGATAAGACAAACTAATTTTCAGCGTATCTGGGATACTGATATGTGGCACGGAATAGTTAATAAGCAGTTTGCGTCGCTACATGATGCTCGGGTTGTTGGAGGAAAACTTTATAAATAGCTTGATTAATAATGCTGGTCCATTAGATTGGTACAGTACCTACAGGGTGGAGCGCGACAGACGTATTGGTTCCTAGGTAGGATGACTAGTATTGAATGAGAACAATTTTAAAGCTTTTTCCATATTCTACAACATTGGAAAATTTTCCTTAATTTTTAAAGCTATTGTCAAAAGCTTTGCACTCAATAAGACTTTAATTGACCGTAATTTATACTTATGTTTAGCGCAGAGAAAACTTCTCAAAATTTTATGAATGTGTTAATATTTTTTGCTTTCAATTCAGAAAATTATAGTTGTAAATCAATCTGAAATTTATAAATATTTTGAATCATGTCCCAAATATTTCGATTTTCACTTTGTAATAGTGAATGTAACACCATTGAAGACCATTTATATAACTAGACCCGTTTGTTTACAAAATAATGTATTGCCAAGATCTTAGCACATTCTAAGCGTTTTTTTGCGCTGTTGCATGAATGCAGATGACGAATTCTTTGCTTACGATTTGCTGATACATTCAGCCTACTTCGCCTGTGATTGGTCAGTTGTACGCAAATCTAAAATAATATAGACTTCTGTTATGTCTGGCAACATCGCGTCCTAGTCTTCCACGTGATAGAATTCGTTGTGTACGCGGTTTGTGTGTGTATTTTGATAAAAATAGAAAACATTTAACAATGGTTAATAGGTGCATGATATGCAACGTTTATAGCGATGCAGGGAAAGCCTCGGGATTGTCTTTTCATAGGTAAATAAAGAGATTTATTAATGAAATTTTTTGAGGTTATGTATCATCTCAGTGGCGTTCTATCAGTGTTATTATTTTAGGTTTCCAGTAGATCCAATTAAAAGAAATATTTGGATTTCTGTTTTGGGACTTAGCGAAAATGATAACATAACAAAATCGTCCTATGTTTGCTCAAAACATTTCAATAAAGATGATTTTGTGTCTAAAATAGGTGCAACCGACAATGCTAGATATTTAAAGAGGAATGCTGTTCCATTACCGATGCATCAAGTTTTTGAACCTAAAAGTACTACGAGGTAATTAATTTCTACCCTGTAACTGTGTTTAATAGAAATATAAAATTTTTGAATTTGTCAAAATTGGAAGCGACATTTTTTTTAAATTTAAGTTTCAATCTTTTTAATTTAAGCTTCAACAAGAATGTTATACTGGTTACTGTGAGAAACAATTATTTCTTAAGATATGAGAAAAAATAGTAAGTTTATTAACCATTATTAACCATTTTATTAAACACTAAACAACTTTGAGGAGTTATATCTCAGAAGCTAATGAGCAAAATAGCACCTTATGATGTATTCAAAGAAGAGTCTTTCGGAGTACTTTCCGGCTGTGTTTTCAGAATTTCATTTAACAAAAAATTCGCTGAGATAATCTATTTTATAGTTTTTTATCTTATAGTTTATAAGCAAAAAAATACGACACAAAATTTAAACAAGGACTGTAACTGTTCTAATAAATATTTTTTAATTCTGACAAAAGTGCATGAAAGCTTGTTCCCTCTTTTATACGCCCAGCCAGTTTTATTAAAATCGAATGGCGAAATAAAATTACACAATTTTGAAAATTTTCCATATTTCTCTATTTTTCTGGATTGCAAAATTATTGTGCAAAATCTAATAAATCGATTTTTTTTTATTATAACTTCGTGATTTTGTACCTGTGATATGGAAGTCCTAACTATATTTTAAAGTGCCTAAAATGGTACATTAATAAACCCTTTTTTGGGCCGAATTTTTGTTGTTTATTACTATTTGGCAAAACCGCTAATAAAATTTTTGAATTTGTAACCTATGCCATTTTATGTAAAAATCGATTCTGTAACTTTTTCCTCTCTTCAATTTTCTTCTAAATTCAATACTTAAAAAGTTAGATGTAAAACAAGTCGGGAAAACGCGTTTTTTAATTTATTTTTAAATTGTTGCATTTTAAACAATGTTCCCGACCTCTGCGCTTTGGAGGATAAGTCAATCCTTATTCTAGACATTATTCCAGAAGTATTAATGTAAAAACATTGAGGTTACCTCTTATGTCAATCTAAAGCAAATTTCTGACAGATGGGTCTTGGACTATACTTATTGTATGCATTATTACTGTCATGATGATTTTGATAATCTATGTCCTTCATTTGTCTCTTATTTCGTACCTTTGTTACCTAGCATGTAATGGGCTTCATTGCCCATTGATCTAAATAGATAAATAAATTATTTTCTTAATTTTGTTCCCTTATGTGACCCTTATTATTGATACGCCTATGGATAGCTATTTTGTACGCTGTCAAAATTCGTCAACGGCGGCCATATTTCCTTCCCCCTTTAAATCGCGCCTATCGGCTATGTTGACATGTAAACAAACATCAGTTTCTAATGGGAACACCGGGTGTAGTTACATTAATGTTCTGTGGAATAGACATATTTTTTGCTAATTACTGGCTGGACATATTTTTCCTCATGTTTGTTCTCATTTGAGAACAAATGTCGTCTCAATAGACAATAGACTTTAGAGTTTGGAAATATTTTATCCCTGATTTAGTATGGAGGCGTCAAATAAAGAAGCGTTGACGTATGTTTCTAAATAAACAATTTATCCTATAATTACCGTAAGAACTTGTAATAAATATTTTTACCGCCGACTTTGTCACGACATTCCCCAATAGTTCCTATACGTTGATCTCGCGAAGCAGTTCGTTACCTTTGAACCGTGAGGCATTGCCTTCCTGCGAATTACCTTGAATCTATTTATTTATTTCTTATTTTTTATTTTTTATTCTATTTATACATTTTTGATTAAACTTTGAATCTGAAAGTAAACGAGACCGCCACGAAAAAGATCGCACGTAACTGTTCCCGGGGCCTCCAAGAAACGAGTCATCAAATAAAGTCGGCGTTTCCCTTAAACATCGTTCGTGCTCCTTCGCCTCCTTCAATAATTAAAATTATCGACCATTCTCTCGAGGGCTCCCCTCGGCCCGCCGCCCTCCTACGGCCGAAGATAATATCCTGCCCTTGTTTCTATTTATGCACACTTTGAACGCTCACTTATCTGCGATCTACCAATTGGCCGTTTGCCTTGCCAGACGTAAATGAACGGCAAACAAAGCGAGTTATCCTAGGATAATGTCTTTTCGTCAGCTCAGCCACCTCCGAAGTTATCAGAGGGAGAGAGGGAGAGAGAGTGAGTGAGGGAACAGTGGGAACGGGGAAAACTTTTCGCCGTCTCTTCGATCATAATAAATTCCGCTTAATGGTCTATTAATAATAGCAACTCTGAGAAACTGTTCATTAGGATAGCAGCCACTTCGGCGTGGTGGGAAATTGCTGTCAGTCGCCGGTCGGGAAAGTCTGCAAAGAAGTTGAGTAATTAGGTGGCCGAGAGGTCTTTTACGGGAGATTTCTCATCTCCACATCGTCACTAGGATTACTTCCGTAACGTACCTTATACGGACAGAAAATTATATGCATTAGAAATACTGGGCCAATCCAATGTCTGTCCTTCCTTCTTTAACATTCGCTTATTTCTGGCCTCTGTTAAGTGAGAATCTACTCGTAAGGTTATCGTTCTACAAGCGTATTTCGTGAAAAATCAGATTGAGTGTACGATTTCTGAGTAAATTACTGTCCAAAAATGAGAAATTTACTATTTTTCTTCATTCATAACAAATCTGTATTGATTGTAAAAATTATACAAAATTGTATGTTGATTATTTTTAGCCATGGGACAAAACTGGAAAGGATTTCAAGCACTAAACATCTACGGACATTAATTGACAAAATCTTATCTGCCCTGAACATTCCGTCATATTAGTAATTTAGTATATAACTTGGGATACATTTTCCGGAATTTCTCGAACCAAAATTGACATATTAGGGATCCAAACGCACCTAGCAAAAGAAGCCCCAAAACAATTACTCTCCACCACCTTTTTTATAACAATGCTGTACATGACAAATAAATATGTACACTTGTTTTAATACCTTGTTTAAAACTTTTAGATCAGCAGAAAGCTGATGTCATAAACAGCTGCAACTGTTTCATGAAATTTTCTCGATTTCAGTATTTTTCCATCAGTATCCAGTATTCCAGTATTATTCATCCATATACGTTTATATGGCTTTTGTCCAAGAAATTAATAACCTATTTATTTCCGAAAACGGAAAATTTAACTCGTCAACTGATTCATAAATAGGTTTTTAAGCGAATTTCAGGGGTTTTCCCGAAAAGTGTGATGAACTTTAGTTGATTTTCCAAAAACACACCTAAATTTGAAAATTTGTGAATCTGCAGAAATCCACATAATTTTGTGTAAACCAAATAATGATTCGGATAATTTTACGGAAATGCACTGTAATGTAATGTACCAATCAACTGTTTCATGAAATTTTCTCGATCTCAATATTTTTTCAGGACTCAAATGGAATGCTAGTTAGTCATCCTTAAAAATTTTCATGGCTTTTGTCTAAGAAACTAATTACTTAATTTATTTCCAAAAACGGAAAATTCAACGCGACAACTGATCTATAAATTAGGTTTTTCAGCGAATTTCAGGGGTTTTTCGGAAAGTCTGATGAACTATAGTTGAGTTTTCGAAAGCCCACTTAATTTTGAAAAGCTGTAAATCTACAGAAATCCACATAATTTTGTGTAAAAAAAAATAATGATTCGAATAGTTTTAAGGAAACTATACTTTTACTCAAGCAACTGTTTCATGAAATTTTTCCGATTTCAGTATTTTTTCAGGACTCGAATGGAACGGTAGTTAGTCATCCTTAAAGGTTTTCATGGCTTTTGTCCAAGAAATTAATAACCTAAATTTATTTCCGAAACCGGAAAATTCAACTCGACAACTGATTCATCAATTAGGCTTTTAAGCGAATTTCAAGGGTTTTTCGGAAAACTCTGATGAACTTGAGTTGATCTTTCGAAAACCAACTTAATTTTGAAAATCTGTAAATCTACAGAAATCCACATAATTTTGTGTAAAATTATTCGGATAATTTTACGGAAATGTACTTTTACCCAATCAACTGTTTCATGAATTTTTCTCGATCTCTGTATTTTTTCAGGATACAAATGGAATGCTAGTTAGTCATCCTTAAAGGTTTTCATGGCTTTTGTCCAAGAAACTATTAACCTAATTTATTTCCAAAAACGAAAAATTCAACTCGACAACTGATCTATAAATTAGGTTTTTCAGCGACTTTCAGGGGTTTTTCGGAAAGTCTGATGAACTATAGTTGAGTTTTCGAAAGCCCACTTAATTTTGAAAAGCTGTAAATCTACAGAAATCCACATAATTTTGTGTAAAAAAAAATAATGATTCGAATAATTTTAAGGAAACTATACTTTTACTCAAGCAACTGTTTCATGGAATTTTTTCGATTTCAGTATTTTTTCAGGACTCTAATGGAATGGTAGTTAGTCATCTTTAAAAGTTTTCATGGCTTTTGTCCAAGAAATTAATAACCTAATTTATTTCCGAAACCGGAAAATTCAACTCGACAACTGATTCATCAATTAGGCTTTTAAGCGAACTTCAAGGGTTTTTCGGAAAACTCTGATGAACTTGAGTTGATCTTTAGAAAACCAACTTAATTTTGAAAATCTGTAAATCTACAGAAATCCACATAATTTTGTGTAAAAAAAATAATGATTCGAATAATTTTACGGAAACTATACTTTTTATAAAGCAACTATTTCATGAAATTTTCTCGATCTCAGTATTTTTTCAGGGCTCAAATGGAATGCTTGTTAGTCATACTTAAAGTTTTTCGTGGCTTTTGTCCAAGAAACTAATTACTTAATTTATTTCCAAAAACGGGAAATTCAACTGGCCAACTGATCCATAAATTAGATTTTTTTAGCGAATTTCAGAAGTTTTTCGGAAAGTCTGATGAACTTTAGTCGATTTTTCAAAAACACACCTAAATTTGAAAATTTGTAAATCTATAGATATCCACATAATTTTGTGTAAAAAAATAATGGTTGGGATAATTTTACGTAAAATATACTTTTACCCAAGCAACTGTTTAGAAATTTTCTCGACCTCAGTATTTTTCAGGTCTCAAATGGAATGCTAGTTAGTTATCCTTGAAGGTTTTCATGGCTTTTGTCCAAAAAATTAATATTCTAATTTATTTCCAAAACCGGAAAATTCAACTTGACAACTAATTCCTGAATTAGGCTTCCAAGCGAAATTCAAGGGTTTTTTCCAAAAAGTCTGATGAACTTGAGTTGATTTTTTGAAAGCCCACTTATCCTTGAAAATCTGTAAATCTACAGAAATCCATATAATTTTGTGTAAAAAAAAATATTCGGATAATTTTACCGAAATGTACTTTTACCCAATCAACTGTTTCATGAAATTTTCTCGATCTCTGTATTTTTTCAGGATTCAAATGGAATGCTAGTTAGTCATCCTTAAAGGTTTTCATGGCTTTTGTCCAAGAAACTATTAACCTAATTTATTTCCAAAAACGGAAAATTCAAAGGGGCAACTGATCCATAAATTAGGTTTTTAGCGAACTTTTAGGGTTTTTCGGAAAAGTCTGATGAACTATAGTTGATTTTTCAAAAACACACGTATTCGATTTTGTTCAATATACCCTCTTTACTTAGGACTACTTTTTTCGTGTTGCTCTACCCTTATTTACCCCTCAGTGTTCGACCCTGTGCTTAACACAGGTCGCGACAATAAACCTATACCCAAGCAACTGTTTCATGAAATTTTCATGATCTCAGTATTTTTCAGGACTCAAATAGAATGCTAGTTAGTCATCCTTAAAGGTTTTCGTGGCTTTTGTCCAAGAAACTAATTACCTAATTTATTTCCAAAAACGGAAAATTCAACTAGACAGCTGATCCATAAATTGGATATTTGAGCGAATTTCAGGGGTTTTCCCAAAAGTCTGATGAACCTTAGTTGATTTTTCAAAAACACACCTAAATTTGAAAATCTGTAAATCTACAGAAATCCACATAAATTTGTGTAAAAAAATAATGATTCGATAATTTTACGTAAAATGTACTTTTACTCAAGCAAATGTTTCATGAAATTTTCTCGACCTCAGTATTTTTCAGGACTCAAATGGAATGCTAGTTAGTCATCCTTAAAGGTTTTCATGGTTTTTGTCCAAGAAACTAATAATTACCTAATTTATTTCCAAAACCGGAAAATTCAGCTCGACAACTGATTCATGAATTAAGCTTTTAAGCGAATTTCAAGGGTTTCTCGGAAAACTCTGATGAACTTGAGTTGATTTTCCGAAAACCCTCTTAATTTTGAAAATCTGTAAATCTACAGAAATCCACACAATTTTGTGGAAAAAAAATATTGATTCGGATAATTTTACGGAAATTATACTTTTACTGAGCAACTGTTTCCTGAAATTTTCTCGACCTCAGTATTTTTTCAGGACTCAAATGCAATGCTAGTTAGTCATCCTTAAAGGTTTTCATGGCTTGTGTCCAAGAAACTAATAAGAAACTAATTACCTAATTTATTTCCAAAACCGGAAAATTCAACTCGACAACTGATTCATGAATTAGGTATTTCAGCGAACTTCAGGGGTTTTCCCAAAAGTCTGATGAACTTTAGTTGATTTTAAAAACTCCACTAAATTTGAAAACCTATAAATCTTCAGAAATCCGCATAATTTTGTGTAAAAAAAATAATGATTTGGGAAAATTTACGGAAAATGTACTTTTACCCAAGCACCTGTTTCATGAAATTTTTTCGATTTCAGTATTTTTTCAGGACTCAAATGGAATGGTACTTAGTCATCCCTAAAGGTTTTCATGGCTTTTGCCCAAGAAGTTAATTACCTAATTTATTTCCAAAACTGGAAAATTCAACTCGACAACTGATTCGTGAATTAGGCTTTTAAGCGAATTTCAAGGGTTCTTCAAAAAAGTCTAATGAACTTTGGTTGATTTTTCAAAACCCTACCTAAATTTGAAAATCTGTATATCTACAGAGATTCGGTTTCGGATAATTTTACGGAAATGTACCCAATCAACTGTTTCATGAAATTTTCTGGACGTCAGTATTTTTTCAGGACTCAAATGAAATGCTAGCTAATCATCCTTAAACGTTTATAAGGCCTTTGTGCGAAAAACTAATAACCTAATTTATTTGCCGCTGATAAACAAACCAAAGCGTTAAGGTAAGCATATAAACATTATAAATCAATTTCCTTGTATTGATTTCGGTACAAATCAGCATAAATCAGTTTCAAAAGTGTGATTCACTCATTTGCGCCGTTTCGAGACGGATCGATTCGAAACGTCATATCGACGGCGGCATTAAGGATCCGCGAGTTGGAACCCAGCCCCCGCACATACATCATTCTTAACAATTTAGGTCCCCACATAAATCTTCGAAACCAGAAAATGTCATAATACCAACAATGTCACTTTGTTATTACGTAAACCTCATCGATTGGCACCGAAATTCCGGGCCTCGTGTACGGCAACGGCGTCCCGTCAAATCCTCTTCTTATTCGAGTGTCTTAATTGGACAGGCATAATGAAAAAGGATGAGGTTTCCGTTCGTGGCGCCTCGAGCAATTTATTGCGACCTGTGATCGAATTAAACATTTCACTGATTAAAGAAAAAGAAGTTTCGCGTACGATCGATGCGGACGGGTAATATTGAGATTTAAGGAAACCCCAGAAAGAAGGTAATGGAGTCATCAAAATATAAATCGATTACAATAGCAAAATATCTAATATTGTCGAGTATTTCGAAAATAAACATACATCCACCTAAAATTCTCATTGACGTAGATCGATATCTTTGCTGCCCAAGGACGTATTTAAAAATATAAGACAACGGATTACAGGATTATAAACATTGAAACCGTTATGGACACTCCTTTGGCATGGTGGTGCTCGAAATGCACCAGCGGGAATATAGACACACCGTGGCGTTAGGGATCGTACCTGTCGGCCGTGGTAACCTAACGCCACGGGGGGGATTTATAACCGGCTTGGTGCATTTCGAGCCCGACCCTTTGGCATAAACTGATTGGTTACAGAAATTTTCTGTTTTCTCCTTAAACGAGACCTTAAAATGATAAAAACTAAGTTCGTGCCGGCCACAGCTCGAAATCACACGGGCGTATAATGGAAACATCGCAGGGTCCTTCATTTAAATTTTAAAGTCTAAATAAGTACCGAAAAGATAATGTGGACAGTTTTTCGGGACCCCCGCGGTAATTATACTTTAGATGTATTTGCATAAAGGGGCCACAATAACATGTGTGCTTTATGTTGCTTCATGCAAATTTCATGCGAGGAACAGAGCCTGCCGAGGAACAAATTGACATAAAGGAGCAGGCCCACGTTATATTTGAAATATCTTCGTGGTAACTTATAATTTAAATATTTACATATATTGCGAAAATGTATTCGTGATATTTTGGTCAAAGGCGGTTTAATGACGTGACAAACATTTCTCTTTTACGTCCCGAAAGCCTGTCATTAGGACAAACAAACAACGCGAAATTATACCCATTTGCATATATACCATATACCGACTTTGACAGATTTAATAAAAAAAAGTTAACTCCCGTGCCATAATTATCTTTGTGCGTTCTTTTTCTTCTATTCAATTTGCTCGGAAAATTAAAGTGGCGCTTTGAACGGGGGAAATGAAGTGAAACTTGTCACTCCTTACGTTGATTGCGCTCAAGTACTCTTTTTATTTATTTCTTGCTCGAATACGCAGATTAAATCTCGAAAACTAACAAGCGTTATTAAGTGCCTTTAGTTGGAACGAACACAAACAACAATGTGACAAAATTAAACTGTCGTTAGAATTTTCAACGCTCTCGCCGGCGATGCAATCTCGTTGATACCACAACGGCTTCATATTCAATAACCGGAAGCCGGCTCTATCAAACTTTCTAAATAAGTTATCCAGTATTGGCGACCATGGCAGGAGCGATAATACTCGACCGTGGCATTCTTGAGGAAATGCTGATGATCTAGCCCCCGTACGTAATTGGTAATTTTCTGGTTTTTGGACATGAAAGTGATGTATGTAATAGTATACTACTCTATACCTTTGCTTATGGTGGAGCTCTATGTACGGATTTAAGTAGGTTGCACCACCTATAAAACGAGACTCGAAAACACTCCGAACGTACAGTTTGGTAATTTTCTCATTGATTTACCTACAACGAAATTCGAATATATATATTGCGACGAGTCTATACCGGCAAGCTCCAGATACCGCGGTTATCCACATAACCGACGGCCATTAAAACTTCCGGGCGGGTGTTTTTCGATTAAGTGACGATTTAAATTAATTGTAAGGAATGTCACCAACGTATCTGGATTACTTTGGAATTAATTCGGTTGGAGCGCAATGCCGTTAATTGCTGTTAACGGCTGCGAGGCATAACGTCGAAGAGGGAGGGAAAAGTTCGGGAAATTTTTGGAAATCGATGCTCCAAGAATTAAACTTAGGGACTTATAAAGTTATTCCGTGTTAATTGATTTTTATTTTAAATTTTCTGATGAGCGTGACGGAATTCAGGAAGCACTAATAAGAGTCATGAAATGTAATGGATAATCACTAAGTATTAATTTATAGGCACTCAAAGTTTTAAGAAACAAATAGATTTCCACAAACCTTTCATTAGTTTTATAAAGAAATTAAACTTTTTTTTTAGGTATTTGATTGTAGTTGTAACAAATACATTACGTACGTTATTATACAAAATACACAAAATAAATATCTTTTTGTCAAATTTGGTCTCCTACCATATTTTGAAATCAAGCTTCTAATGACCCAATGGAGCGTATTTATGTTTTATCAATTATTAAAAAAAAGAAAACTATTTTTCCTATAGTTTTTTCAAATTTGTTGTACACTTCTTTTGCAATTTCATCTGATATTTTTCGAAAAAGCAATGTTTCTTACATTTTCTGTTTTTAACGATTTTGAACAAAGCTATCGCCTTATACTATTTGTAATGCGTAATTATTTGAATAAAGATGGTAAAATTCGTCTTAGGTACACAAATCGTTGTGATTTACATCTCATGATTTTATTTTGAAAATTAATTTTTCTTATGAACTTGAGACTAAAAGCAGGTAAAATGCTGAAAAATTAAAATTTATTAGTAAGTAGGCACTTATACTTCAAATAATCATTTATAAAAAAAATGAGATGACGAAATTGAACAAAGCAAGATTATTGTTTATTAAAATTTAATTTAATTAGTTCCTTTTTACTTTCTCATATGGGGTACCCATGTAGTAAGAGAAAGTATTGTAATCGTACTGATTTTCGATTGTGACATATTTCTCAAAAAAAAAATTCAAAAAGGCTTTTTTCTATTTTTTTATTTTTGTTATAATTTTCTAATTTTTATCTAAAATTGCCCTTCCTTAAATGAATCGGTTTGTAGAGTAATTGTTCTATCTAACCGATACATCTCCGTAAAGTTATTTTACCTATTCCAAATCGATGATTGGAGTCTTATTTCGAAGTATTTAATTTGCAATAATTTAAGGTCATTATTTAATTTATTACTATAATAATAAGTAGCTGTATATACACAACATTCTCGTCCAATTTCTTTACATATTTTAGGTAAACCAACATTAGTATTTCTTAATTTAATAAAATTCACTGTTAAGAATATTCAACGATTAGAAAACATTCGAGAACAAGTCACAAGCAAAAAATATCTGTTGTATAAGTGTTATGTATTACAAGCAAAAATCTAATATTACGTATTAAGGAACTTAAGAACGATAAGTGTGCAAAAAGGCTCGTTAAGATAAGCATTATTAGGTGTCGAGATGATTAGTTGTGTAATTCTCGGTAGGACCGGACAGTTATTGTAAAGAATCCGTCGCGAGAGGATGCATGCGAAAATTATTCGGATATCGAGTGCTCTGTGATTGTGATTGTGAAAGAGAATGAAATGACCCCTATCAGTGACGTCTACGCTCTCGGGCTCCTAGATATAATTTTGGAAGATAAATTGGGGAGGCACACACATCTTTTCCAAACTACATTGATCCTGTGTGGCATTCAAATTTACACTGGAACTTCAGTACATCTCTTTGATTGATGGGATTAATTTTTTATCCCTTAAAAGAGTCCTAGAGTGTTGATGTGTTTTGGATGGCGAGGAAAAGATGACGTGCCTACAGGATCCACACATGAGAGGAGAGGTGAGATTCGGGCCTTGGGAATCCTTGGGTAAGTGGTTAGTATCCCGCCAAAGAAATATTTACAAGTTACATTGAAATCTTATTAATTTTTATCGTTATTAGTGAATCTTATAAATTTAACACAAGTGACTAAATAATTGTGCGTTTCTATTATATTGTTTATACGATGGTGTGGTTAATCTGAGTTATTTGTGGTGTCTGTTACATTTAGAGATTGTTAAATTTGTTTCAATTTCACATGGTATAGTAAAATTTACTTAGAATAATTATTGAAAATGATGAGATATTTAAAATTCAATTCAAAAGGGAAGAAATGTTTGTTATTTGATTTTATAATCTTTGTCACTTTATTGTCTTTGGCATTTTTGTTATTTTGTAATTTTAAATTTGTCTATTTTACAAAAATGAATCTATTCAATGTTCATTCTTTAATTCGGTTTTAATAAATTCGACCTTTTTCTAATTACTTATCACAACATTACCACTATTATTAACGAAATTAAACAATTTGAAATATATATTACCTCTAATGAATGTTGAACAAAAACGACATGAATTTCTTCTGGATTAATAAAATCTAAATTACCAAAAGGCATTTTCTTCTGCCTTTTCTATTCAAATTTACATAAACATGTTTAATTTTCAAACTATGAAATTTCGTAAAATATCCTAGTGGGTACCTAACTTTTTAGACCTATCCCAAAGGTAGTTTTGAACAAATACGACTTAGCTAACTTATACCTATAAGCGACTAAGCACTTATAGGGAAAATAGGCACATGCAATTCATATAAATTCGACTATCTTCTAATTACTTATCACAACATTACCAGTCTTATTAAATAAATTAAACAATTTGAAATACATATTACCTCTAATGAATGTTGGACATACAGGGTGTTCCTGAACAAAGACGACATGTATTTCTTCTGAATTAAGAAAATCGAAATTACCAAAAGACACTTCGGACACTTCTATTCATCTTGAATCTATTTTAACTCTATTATGCCTTACTTAAAATAAGTAACGAAGATAATACTTAACATTAACAATGTATATCGAATTGTAAATACTTTTCTTTGACTAATTTTTTGAGGGGAAATAACTGGAAAAGGGATGTGGACAATTAATTGCCAAAGATATAAAACTGCGTATGACTTTCAATATGTTATTGTAGCATCGGTACTGGTAGGTGACTGTACTTCTTTGCTTAGTTATTATAAGGGACACTTAGATAGTGGAAATTCTAAGAGGTCTGGAAAACTCGTTTGTAAATTAATTGTTTTTCAAAGTTATTGTACAACAATTTCAAAATTGTTGTGAAGACAATTTCCGACAATTTTTTATTATTTTTCGTTATTACCTATTAAAGCAGTGGATAAATATTATGAACGACCTATCGATGTGTTTTTTTTTTCAGGGTTAGTTTCAAGCAAGATCGCATCTACAGGATTACCAAATGGGAGAAGAGAGTTTTGAGTGAGTACAGGGTAAGTTTAATACAAAGTTATATGACTTTATATCCATTGCAAGTGACAATTAAATACACTCAGGTATTTAACTCGAGTTATTGTAAGGATTTAGTGACCGGTGTGACGCTTCATAAGAAGATGAATTCATGAATGGATGTGCGTAGTGTAATCAAGAAAAGTTTTGTGATTCATGCGGCAGTCAGTTTAAGTCGAGAGGGACCACAGCTTCCCCATAAAGTGGTGAATATGTGCCAATTTTTCCCCGGAATGGTAACCTTCCGGGCCTCGTGCACCTTTTGAAGTCTAATCGAATAAGATTACGTACGTCGTAGCTTGGGGAATAAGAGTATTTCCATGCATAACGCTAGTTTATACTTTCATTTATCGAAATTATCCGAAGGGAAGCGGAGTCGGGCTACATCTGGTATGGGATCATAACTTTATGTGGAGTACGTTTTTATACTTTTAGTGTGCGTTAGCGTCAAATATAAGACCCATTTCGCATTCCCCCGTGTCCTCCCGCATTATTCCATATCCAAAGAATACAGCCGGTTCCCCCGAATTTATATCCGACCCCTCGACGCCCCCACGTGCTTTTTACGAAGATCCATATTCCATACGGAGTCGGTAATTCAAAGCAACAAAAAGGTAATAAAAGGAGACTGGGGGATCAGGGTGAAAAATTATTTTAGCGTTTTTCGAGGAGGAGCAGCGACTCCTTTCGAATTTGGTTATGCATACTAAGCCGATACACACGTTCGCCGTCTCTTCTTTCTTCGCGTCGCAAATGCCCGAGACGTGAGCAGATGATACATGGACGGAATGACGGCAAGGTAAAGTGTCTGCGAAATACGTGACGAACGTGCTACGTAGAGGGCAGCTAACCAACGGCGGAAATTAATGAATGCCGCTCACATTTGTTCCAGATTACGTAAACTCGATCAATCAATCGACGATTTACTGCCGCCATCGGGTCCTTACAATGCACATTCTGTCGGTCGGACACGCTGAATTCATTATCATCGCTAACTAGTTTAAAGAGGGAAGACGTACACGTACGTTTGCTGTTTAAGCAGATCGAATAGGGTCGATTCCGCCCCTAAATCGACGTATCTCTATTACGGAAAAACAAACTGTAAATTGCTTGTATTGCCGACTTTCACATTATAGTCCAGAGCCCATCTGTTCTGACGGGAATGTAAGAGGTGACCGCAATGTTTGTATACCTCGGCAGGTATAAGGATTGACTTATCCTCCAAAGCGCAGAGGTAGGGAACATTGCTTAAAATGTAACAATTAAAAAAATATTAAAAAAAGCGTATTATCAGGATTTGTTTTGCTTCTAACTTCTTGACTATTGAATTTAGAAAAGAGTTGAAGAGGGAAAAAAGTTGCAGAATCGCTTTTTACATAATATGGCATAGGTTAGAAATTCAAAAATTTATTAGCGGTTTTGCAAAATAGCAATAAACAAAAAAAATCGGCCCAAAAAAGTGGTTTTCTAATTTATTAATTTAGGCACTTTAAAATGTAGTTAGGACTTCCACATCACAGGTAGAAAATTTTGAAGTTATAATAAACGAATCCTGTAAATTTCGTTTGGATAGGATTACTAGATTTTGCACAATAATTTTGTAATCCAGTAAAATTGAGAAATATTGAAAATTTTCAAAATTGTTTAAATTTTTTCCAGCTATTCGATATTAACAAAACTGGCTGAGCATATATAAGAGGGAACAAGCTTTCATGAGCTTTTTTCAAAATTAAAAAATATTTATTAGAACGGTCACAGTCATTGTTTAAATTTGGTGTCAAATTTATAAATTTGTCAAAATTTGAAGTGAGAAATTTTTGATTTATGTAAATTTCAATCTTTTTAATGTAAATTTCAACAAAAATATTATACTGGTTACTGTGAAAAACAGTTATTTCTTAAGATATGAGAAAAAAAAAAAATTTTATTAACCATTATTAAAAATTTTATCAAACACTAATTAACTTTGAAGAGTTATATCTCAGAAGTTAATTGACAAAGTAGCAACTTATTGTATATAAAAAGAAGCATCTTTACCAGTACTTTTCGGCTATATTTTCAGAATTTCATTTAACAAAAAATTCGCCGAGATAATCTATTTGTTTATAAGCAAAAACAACGACACCAACTTTAAACAATGACTGTGACCGTTGTATTAAATATTTTTTTATTCTGAAAAAAGCCCAAGAAATCTTGTTCCCTCTTATATATGTTTAGCCAGTTTTGTTAAAATTTAATCGCTGGAAAAAATTTTAAACAATTTTGAAAATTTTTAATACTTTTCAAGTTTTCTGGATTGCAAAATTATTGTGCAAAATTTAATAAACCGATCGAAACGAAATTAAGAGGATTCGTTTATTATAACTTTAAGATTTTCTACCTGTGATGTGGGAGTCCTAACTACATTTTGAAGTGCCTAAAATGATAAATTAAGGAACCACTTTTTGGGCCGATTTTATTTTTGATTTATTGCTATTTTGCAAAACCGCTAAGAAATTTTTGAATTTCTTAGCTATGCCATATTATGTAAAAAGCGATTCTGCTACTTTTTTCTCTCATCAACTTTCTTTTAAACTCAATACTTAAAAAGGTAGAAGCAAAAGAAGTCGAGAAAAAACGCGTTTTTTCAATTTTTTTTTAAATTGTTGCATTTTAAACAATGTTGTAACAATCATGTAAAAACATTGCGGTTACCTCTTACGTCCATCTAAAGCAAATTTCTGACAGATGGGTCTTGGACTATTACTGAACTAATGTTTGGTCAGAGCTTTGAGATATCGGAAACTGTCCAATTTCCAACTGGGGTTTAACACTATTCTTCCCTACATGTCCTATTGGGAAATACACCATTTTTCACACACAACTAGAATAAGCTATTTGATAATCAAACAATTCAGCTAAGAATTTGGGTGTTGTTCACCAAAGTCAAAGTTAACTTTACCTAATTACGTAGAAAATAAGTGGTAGTTTAACAGGTGAGGTCGTAAAGATGACTAATGAGTCGCGATGTTATGTTAAGTAGTATAGCTCAAATGGTTAACAACAGGACTCTATGAAGATAGAAAACAGTATATCAAACTGAAATAGAGATAAAAAGGAAAGTCCAAAAATGGAAAATAGAATCTAATTAACACTGAACAATATAAATTAAATTTTTGCAATACTTATATTTCCCAAATTAATCAAAAAATCACTCAAAATTTTTCGAACACAACGTATTTGACAGTAATACTCGGTTTAGACAACATATCTAAGTACTAAAGTACCTACTATAACTATTAATTAAACTTGATAAAATATTTAAACAAATTATTGTAATAACGATTATTTTTCGAAGTACAAGTATAAGGTTTGACAATAAAAAATTTTGAGTATGGGAATTTTCAACGTTAAGTTGATCTAATTAATTACACCATTCTATCAAATATTTCTAAGATTCTTGATGATTAAACTTTGTGTGTTTATTTTACGATTCTTAACAAACTTTAGTTTTGAACTGATCTTACTAATTGATATAAATCAACTTTACTCTTGAGCATTTTCAATTTCTCAAAATTTTTTCAAAATGGCTTTGAATATTTTTACTAAATTTCATATTTGAATTAACATATTAAATATATACAATTTGTATTTGAAATATATTTTCCTTAAATTGTCCTCAAGCGCACTTTACCCTTAAGAATTTTTATTTTGTAGTAAAATTGTCTTTAGAACGGTTTTGGTGATTGATACCAAATATCATAACTTAAGTTAGCTGTTTAATGTCTATAGTTTTTATTTAAACCATTTTTACCTAAAATTGCTATAAAAGGCACTTCCTAAAGTGCATCGGTTTGTAGAGTAATTATTATTAACTCTAACCGAGACATCTCCATCAAGTAAAGTTGTTTTTGGTAGATTTATATCTAGTATTGCATTCGTTAACGAAGTCGAAAAAATAGGAATTAAAATGCGGTTTCCAGGTTTTCAGTTTTTTGGTATCTAGAGATCATACTTAATCATTTCCTAAAAGTTTATATATATATATATATATATATATATATATATATATATATATATATATATTGGATATAACGAAATTTGTCGGCAGGCTACAGGTCGCATTTTTTAAAGAATCACAACGAAATTTGGTACAAAAATCTGTTGGCCAAAAATCTCGGTCAAGTTCGTTAATGGGCCAAATCGGTCTAGCGGTTTCAAAATGGCGGCTTGTTATTTTCAAAAAAAAAAATCAAAAAACTTTTATTTCGCGTCTGAGAGAAAAATGTTACTTAGGTTTTTTGTTGCACTTATAGAAGCGAACCACATTTGTATAAAACATTTTTTCGAGAAATGTACAGAAAAAAAGTTATTTAAAAACAAAATCAAAACACTTTTATTTCGCGTCTGGGAGAAAAATGTTACTTAGGTTTTTTATTTATCTTATAGAGTCGAACAACTTTTGTATAAAACACTCTTTCGAGAAACGTACAGAAAAAAAGTTATTTTTTTCAAAAATAAATAAAAATAAGAAAAACTTTTATTTCGCGTCTGAGAGAAAAATGTTACTAAGGTATTTTGTTGCTCTTATGGAGGTGAACAACTTTTGTATAAAACAATCTGTCAAGAAACGTACAAAAATAAAGTTATTTTTGATGTAAGGGAAAAGAAAGTCTTCACCACCATCAAAAAAGTTTTAATTAAAATAGGTGACCGGTTTCGGCCGTAGCCATCATCAGGTGAAGACTTTCTTTTCCCTTACATCAACAATGAGTCGCCACTTTAAGAACTTAGAGGATTTATCCAAAAAGTTATTTTTGTCAAAAAAATAAAAAAACTTTTATTTCGCGTCTGAGAGAAAAATGTTACTTAGATTTTTTGTTGCCCTTATAGAGGCGAACAACTTTTGTATAAAACATATCTTTGAGAAATGTACAGAGAAAAAGTTATTTGCAAATATTTTAAAATTTTGACGTTTGTTCGTATGCATTTTTTTGACACATCGTGTGTTATATTACTATATCTCCTACCCATAAATCTACCTTTCAGCCTGGCATGCCATGGGGTTTTTATTTATTCCATATCGATGATATAAAACAGTGATAATGTTGAATATGTTGTTCGGCCATACGAGAAAGTCTTACTATGTTACACATCGCCATTTTTTCCATCGACTTTTAATATGGCTGATGTATAACAAGTCCTATTTCTTTATTAAAATTGTTGTATTGTTCGTCATAAAATGGAGTCGATTTACTTAGTGGAACGTTCTTTCATGTGTTGTTGGTAGAATCATATTTGAAGGATTTGTGTTGATTAACATGCGTTACGCGGTTTTTGTAACGTTTCTAAAAGGACTCGAATGATGGTGAAATGGCACTTTATGACAAGCTGATTATCGTAACTATGTTATATTGTCCAGAGCTATGTCGTAGCTCTGGGATGTGGAAGGAGAGATAATTGTGCTGTAAGAGTTGGTTCCCAGTATACTTCGTCCAGTCCCAACTGGAACGGCAACAAAAACACTTAATGGCTTTTTTAAGTAGTGAAGAGCGATGCCGCCTTGTCCTCCATGGGCGTATCATTGCGGATAATAACTCTAACAATGAATTCACTTCCAAATCGCACAACAAATGGCACACACATTCACACACCACTGCTTTCTCCAGTATAAGTGCGGAAGAAGACATCACAAGGAAAGCACACGTGGCCGCTCTGTTATGGTCCAGTGGACCATCCAGTATCTGTACACTCTCGCGTACTTCCTCGTACACGATTTCACTGATCGACTGTACACCTGCACCTTAGAAGTAGAAGAAGATACAAACCTGTCGTAAAAAAAAATTGCGGTCCAATGGACCCTCTAGTTCTTTATCTGTACATATCCGTACATTCACATATATGATTTCACTTGGGCAACTGAACACCTGCATTTTAGAAATACCAGTGCGTTTCTGAATAAGCAAAAAGATAAGTCCCATGTTTTGTATAGAGACAACGGGCTCTTTTCGAATGTCCTCGGTAATTTCAGATTTTATAGTGTTCCAATTGCTACTGGTTAGAGTATACTAATTGGTCATATAACAGTTATTTGAGCAGTAAAAGTGAAAAATCTAATGATAAGGCGGTATTGTTATAAAAACCGTCGAGGATAAAACGAATTCTGTTATTATATGAGTAATAATATTACTGGTGAAAATTAATAAGAAGTTAATTCCACTAGATTGAATTGTTCCACCACTACTTCTGCAATTTAGTTTCTTACTACGATATCTTCCGGCGAGGAATTTTCAAATGAGTTTCGACATAATTCGCTACTGTCCCTCCACTTACATTTTTGTTCGAAACGAAGCAATCGTAATATTATCGCAGGTATCAAAGGAAACATTTAGACAACGTAATTCCTCCCCGTCTGTAAATATTTAGAATGGGAATTCCATCGCGCGCCCGTCCCCAGTTTAAAATATGATTTAGCAACTCCCCTCCCTTCCCTCCGACGCGCCTCCCCCCTCCACCCCCCTCCCCCGCACCGAAACGAACTCCACGATAACCCCTTAGACTCTCTTCTGGAATTTGTTTTATGTGTGGAAGCTGTCAGTTTCCACCTCCGGAGATTATTTACGATCTCGACTGCGATTCAAATTACCACTGTTAATATTCTGGCGCATGATTCACTCCCCGCTCATCCGCTCCTGGAATTTGCTACACTTTACTTTATTATTAAAATTTCGGTGAAGTATTTGCCATCACTTCGTTCGTTTCTTATTGGATTTCGATGTTACCGTTACGCTTTCTTTCGTGGGCTTTTTTAATTCGCGCGAGAGGGGGAGGGGGAGGGTTTATTTGTCGCTCGGAATTAATTAGATCCGAACGTTTGACTGATGTAATGTTTTTGGGAAGTTTTTCCTTAATGGCACAGGCCTGACGTTCGAAACAATTTTAGGATTGAGAATTATATGAAAAATTGGTCTTTTAAGAGATTTACACCGATTTGCTCCTTTATAAGAGTTGAAATTGAATAGGCAGGAATATTCCACCAGGTTAACAATTTAAAATGATTTTAAGTTTTTAGAATTCAAATTTGTAAAATTGGAAAAATTGTTTAAATATTGCAGGTATGTATTTTACGTCACTAGATAATACAAGTAAGCTTCGCAATTCATTGAACCAATAAGTTAAGACAGTTATGTCGTTAAGGACAAATAAGACGAATTCGCCATTTTACATATTAAGGCATGATTCCACCACCATATCTTTAATGATTACATTTTTCTACTAATATTTTTTTACTCAATTAAAAAAATATGGAATCTTTTGGTTTACCCCAAAAAATATAAAAAAAATGCTTAATTGTTGAGCTTTATGTATAAATAAGTGAAAGCAAAGTAATCACAATGTAATTCAGTTAGTTTGATCAGAACCGATGTACTACTAAATAAAATTTCATAAACGACTAGTTCCTAAAATGTGTCCATCTCTACTTGTCTCGTCTATTAATGTCTTAATTTATCATAATCTTTAACTTATTTAAAGAGTCTGATTAATTCACTTCGTTAGATATTTTTGTGATCTACCTTTATACAGGGTGTTAGGGGTTTGACTGCCTTTGTTTTAATAGGTGATAGTATTCATCAAAACAAACAAAAAAACCTTATATAACGGGGGTCTTAAAACCAACCGTTTTTTGGCATTTCACCACAAGTTGGCAACACCGACAAGAAAAGATACGTATACATGTAAACAGCTGTGCGGGGTTAATGTTTCGCGACGCGTGCGATAAATTCGCGGTGTTGCCACTTATCATCATAGCCACTTTATCGAGTTGTATTGATTAAAAATATTTTTTTATTCTTTAAAGAAAAATTATTTTCTTAAAAATTAAACTTATATACATTAAAACAATGCATTCTGGTCATTTCATGTACAATATTATTTTAGATTTAGATTTAAAGGCAGTCAAACCCTTAACACCCTGTATATAAAATGTAATGTGTGAATGTATTTTCCAGACATCGTGTTGAACGCCTGAAACAATTTTCATTAAATGTGACATTATCATAACTCACAATTTGGGAAAAATATCAAAAGTTCCAAATTTTGACGATTTTCTAAAATACTTAGTCTTCCGACTGTCGATTTCAAAATTGCATAATTAATAGTTAATTAATTAGTTAATAGTCAATATATATTAGTTAAAACAATATATGGAAACTCTTTTGGTTTACCCAAATATTATGACTTAATGCTAAATTGTGAATATTTATATAAAAATAACTAAAAGTAAAGTTATCGAAACGTAAAAGGAAATAATTCAGTTAGTTTGATCAGAAAAGATGTATACTATAAATTTCTCAAATGACTAGTTGTTAAAAATACATCCTTGTCTATTAATTTCGTCTAATAACGTCTTAATACGAGTGATATTAATTTGTCTTAATCTGTATCATATTTAAATAGTTTTCAGTGACTTTCTTCGTTAGATATTTTTGTTATCTACCTTCATATATAAAGTGTAAGGTGTGAATGTATGTTCCAGATAACGTGTTGAACGCCTGAAATAATTATTCAGGAACGTTCTTGATAATCCCTAAATATAAAAACAACTAATTCTTGATATATCAAACTGCCTTCCCAAATATAAAAACAACTAATTCTTGATATATCAAACTGCCTTCCCAAATATAAAAACAACTAATTCTTGATATATCAAACTGCTTTATCAAGATTATCAAGAACGTTCCTGAATATTCATCTCAGCTCCCCGAGAACATTCTCCCAGCCTGAAATAATTTTTATTAAATTTGGTACAATCGTAACTCGCAATTTGGAAAAAATGTCAAAGTTTCAAATTCGAAGATTATACATAATCTCCCGATTGTCGATTTAGAAATTGCATCATTTGATATTACACAGTATTAGTTAATGTTATTACATGTTAGTAAATTACAAGTCATGGGTAGTATTGCTATGACACATATTGTGTCATGTGTCATGTGCTTAAAATCAAAATTCAAATTTGGGACTTTGAAATAAAAAAGAATTGGCTTAATGATTTTTAAGTTTCATAAAGTAATGGAAATATTGCAATGAATCGTCCTGTGAGTGACCCATTTTGGAATACCAAATTCCAAATAGGGAAAATTGTTCTCTTAGGTCGTCAATTGCAGAGCGAGTTGGGTGGTTTTAGCCCAATAGTGCCAAAAGGGACAAGACGCCTTTCGAAATAGTAGAGATATTGAAGTAATAAGAAGACAATAGAAGAAGAAGAAGAAGTAATAATAGCAGTAAAGACATCAACAAGCATACTCAAAAATTGTAAGTGAGATATAGTCTTTACGAGGCCAGTGTAACAACGGGCTGCCGACGAGAATGGGGAACATAAACGAGCCGCCTCCATAGGCGCGCGGAATATTTTTTACTCACTTAGTCAGCAAAATTTCTTAGAAAAATTTTACATGAATTGTAAAATAATTGAGTTTAAACATTAAATAATTAATCGTAATTTTCAGAAGAAGATTCGGAGCCGGGACGAATGACAATGGGGTTAATAGGTGGTAAAACGTGATATCCTTCCTCTTCTTTAATTACATGCGACACGCAATTTTGCCAAATTTGTTTGTAAGAATCATCCCTAAAGACGGTTTCAATGCTCTCAAAAACAATGTTAGTGAAAGTAGGACTGTGGTTTGTTTTCCGCAAGCGATCCTTGACGTTAGCCCAAATTAATTCTATGGGATTAAAAATACAGTAGTAGGGAGGTAGTCGAAGATCACAATGACCTTTATCCTCAGCAAGCTCATCAACAGCATACTCCTTTTTGAATGTAGCCGATTTAACAATTTCAAGAAGCTGTTTTTTTGTACGGATGTTTGAAGCTATAGGAATATTTTTGCTTTGAAGAAATTGGATGATAAGTGGTTTCCTGGTAGCACTATTAGGAATTTTATTAATTTGGCGAGAATGATATGAAGCGTTATCAAGAACTATAACTGTATTATTAGGAATATTGGGCAGAAATCGATCTTTAAACCACTTTTCAAACAATTCGGCATCCATATCCTGATGATAATCGGCGAAACTCTTATCGATATTCTCGGCGGAAAGAAGCAAAGCATTAGGCACAAAACCGTTTTCGTTTCCTGCATGTAAAATTACCACCCGATTTCCCCTAGAACTGGGTGTATTTAATTTACAGTTGTTGCTGTCATCAACCCAACCACGTTGAATTACTTCATGGGTGTCAAACCATGGTTCGTCTAAATATACAATGTTGCTCCCTGATTCCCGAAATGACCTAATTTGTCTCAAATAATCCTGACGCAAAGCAACAATACGAGGTGACTCCATGATGACCATTCGAGAATCTAATTTTTTGTGTTTAAATCCGCAACTTAACAGAATTGACTTTAAAGTGTCTAAAAGATTTATATTTACATTCCTCAAAAGACTGTACTTTTTGAAAAATTGATAGTAAATTGGGCACCTCGTTTCTAGCATAAAAATCGTAAACGGTTCTGCGTATAACGTCTTTAGCAGCGTCATGTAATGCTGTGAACTTCTTTTGTTTACCTAATCTATTTTGATGATGATCTACAATTTCTCGCTGAATTATTTTGTAAATTGAAGAATATGGAATTAATGTCAAGTCTGAAATTTCTAAAATTAAGCAGCGAACCGATTGTTCGGGGTGTCTTTGTTGGAGGCGCTTAAACATATTTAAAATTACTGTTTGTAATTGAGGATGTAGATCCTTATTTGCAAATTCCCAAGAAGGAGACGAGGAAGAGCAAGAGGGTTGAGTAGTCACGTTTTCCACATCAACTCGCACTGTTTCTGTCGCTCACGGTCTCCAAAACGCCATTCCGATTACAATTTATTATTATTATAAATATAAAAACGAAAGGCAAATTATATGATTATGAAATTAACTTAAAAACAAACAAAATACCTCTATAACCTATCTCGGTGATGTAAACCGTGCCAACACTGGTAAAAGACTGAAGACACGTGTTCGAGACGTTCTAGGAAAGATCCAGTCGTCCAAAACGTTTATGAATCCACTACAGCACAAGCGAGAAAAGTAAACTATTGACAATATTTAGGCGTGTGTCTTGCTCGGCGTGGAACTGGAGTGTTAGGATTCTACAGGACGAGTTCGCTAAATCACGTATCATGTATCGAGCATTCCGCATATGTTGTTATTGATCGATACCCGTATAAGCTTGGTTGTTACACTGGCTTCGTAAAGACTATACTACACTACTAAGATCATCAGTGGACTAAACAATGCTGATCGATTGGTTGGTTTAAGTAACTTATAACGTTTGCATTTAAGCTTCAATCGAAATTCTAAACAAATCCTTCCACTCAATAAAGGTAGGTACATTGCCTTTGCAATGTACCTACCGTTAATTTAACTAATACTTTAGTTATGTTTTAGTTAACGAGGATTGGGGCTCTCTCTCCCATTCTCCAACTAACGAACATCTAAGACGTCCTGAGTTGGAAATTTCACGAGCTCGCCCCTTGACATCCAATTAGTGCCATAAATTCGAATCGAATAAATGGCGAAATGTTTAGTGTGGGACGCATTAATGTGCACTTTGCGTTAACGAAGCAAATTTACCGTAGAGAAAAAAATGTGTGCCCATATTACGTATTTGTTCGTCGCTAAGACGCTAAAATTCCATGGGAAATTTAAAATGGTGATATGGATAGCGTTATTCATTAACAGGGTGTAATAAACCTATTCCATACTTAAATCTAGTGTAACTGTCTAACAAGTGTAAGTGTATAAAACCACATAAATGAGAAGACACTTCTCTGGTATGGTTTGTTTAAGTTAAGTTTGAAAGAGGATTTGAAGAGCAAGTATCTTATGTTATTTCTTCATTACTTCTCATTACATATTCTGATATGAATAACTCGATAACTATCAATGAATATTGTCACAATTCGTACCAGTATTATTTGTGATATAATGCCCCAATTCTATCCAATCTAGTTTGTCTGCAGCATCTACAAATCATCATTAAAATACCGAACATAAATAAACAATACGCCATATACGATCAAAGCCACGTCCGTGTTGTTAAAAGGAACCCAATTCAATCATTATCTTTTACATGATCACCCTCGGGAGCGAGGAATAGCTTCTAACTTAATTAATAATACATCGGGCGTCATTGTTGGGGAAAAAAGGAAGAAGGTAAATTCCTTGCGGATACTTTTCCCTCCTAATATGTTTCCAAGTTGCTGGCTTTTATTGGGTTTGTGGGAGCCTAAGAATAAAATTGGTTCTTTCCTTAAGAGTGAAATTAACGGAGAGGCGGAATAAAATAAAGCTTAATGATGTTTGATACTTTTTGTCGGCCCGAGTTATTTCTCTCCCTCTCTCTCTCTCTTTCTCTCTCTCTCGTAATAAAGTTTGAGTGTTATTTAAAATATAAGAGCTGAGGAAATTCCTAATTATGTAAAGCGGAGAATGCCGTGCAATCAAAAACCCGCGTTAATATCGCATAGATCAATTTCCGTTTAACGAGCCTATACCGCCGCCATTGTTTACTTACGGAATACGTTAAATCCTTTTAAACACCAACCTCCATAAATATACCCTTTCCCGGTTGAACCGACCGAATGGAACAAAACTAAATGAGCTAACTAATCCTACAATGAAATATTTATGTAAACCCAATAGAATGAGGCTCGATTCGAACGGACTCATATTTTCTCATCACATTTCCACCTCTTCCATTTCTCAATTACAACCTTAATCTCTCAATCAAATTCTTCCTCGGCCAATCCGGGAATAATGGGGTTTCCAAAACACGATCTCGAAATAATGATAATAATAACACATCCCTATACAAACGTAATTGTGCCTATTTCGTATATACATAGGGGAGCGCAACAAAGAAATTCAACATTCGAAATTACTACTTTCGTCCTATCAATTTTACACGCTATGAATATATATGATGTTCTTGTCAATTCTCTGAGCTACACTCGCTGCAGAGAAAATTAGATTGCAACCCTAATTGGGAGAATAATTGAAAAATAATATTAAGATCTTTGGATATTTATGGAAAATGGGAAATAGGGGATGCATTTGTTATTTACATAAAATCACTTTATAATATGACTTGTTGTTAAGGGATTGTTACGTAATGGAAATATAATAACAGCGGATTATTATATTTATGGAAATCGAATGAGTTTTCCACCGTCGGTACATGAGGTATTTCTTTTAATTGTTACTTTCTAAAAATTAACCAAATCAAGTCTACTGGCCACCAGTGTTGTTAAGTATTTAAATACATCTTTTTTAGATTGTATGTTAGATTGTATTTAAATACATGATGAAATACATTAATTTTGTTTGTATTTCAAGTGTATTTAAAATTCATTTTGTGCACATGTATTTTAAATACTGCATTTAACTCTTAAATACATTAGGTATTGATTATTGAAATGAAACGAATTTTGAATTTAAGGATTTTAGCCCTTAAGGTCTCAAGATACGATACTTTAGCAAAAGTGAAAAGAGAAGTGAATAGGATTAATTAATTAAATTTCAATATATTGCCAATAGATTTAAGTATGAAATTTTGTTCCTTACGGTACTTAACTGTTAAATGTTAAAACGTTAAATAACTAAATTCTTAAGTATTTAGGACAGCCAAAAGAGGAAAATCGGTTAAGTTTTGTACTAAAGGCCAAAAATCATAAGAGAATTCCAATTTTTTTAGAGACTATTTTTCTCATTTTGATGATTGAAATGCTTAGGTGTAAAAACTTATTTTAAAATATAATTAAGTGCAATTAGAAAGGCGTAAAATTTGGTAAAACTTTAAAAAGTATTTAACTACTTTTTAAATACATTGTAAAAGTATTTGTATTTGTGTTTAAATACATTGCAAAATAAAGTATGGCAAATACATTAAAATACAGTTTTTTTAAAGTATTTGTATTTGTATCTAAATACATTTTTCAAAGTATTTTTAACAACACTGCTGGCCACAATATCACCTTACTTCGATAATCTAGTCAGAAAATTGTTATATTCCCAATAATTAATAGTAATTTTTAAAAATTAAAAGTTTTGATAAGCGAACTGTAATCAACACAATATCAAAATTAATTATTGGACACAGGTGTGGCAGTGTTCTGAATTTCAAACAATTGAAAGGAAGGTTAATGTTACTTTAAAGTGTCTAGATATGATAGTAATACAATTTTATATTAGATCTACTTACATATGATAGATAAATAAAGCACTAAAACGATTAAATGGTACGCAACTCGTATAATTATTGGAAATATATTAACTGTAATTAATGAGACATGTAGCTTTACAAACTTGTTAATTGTAGACACAAATGTATGAAAGTTCAATAAAAATCAAAAGTGATGTTTGTTGTAAATCAATGCAATTCTAATTAACTCTCATTACAAGAATTCAAATGGGGTTTAATTAGTATTTACTAATTACTAGTATTACTAATTAGTATTTAATTAGTATTTAGTATTAGTATTAATATGCCTAAATAAATACACAATAAATGCTGTGGCAAATGCGAAATTCTAATGAAAAATACTTAATTGTGAGTTTCAGGAAGTCGTTCTCTATCGCATGAAATTGGAAATATTAGGAAAGGAAGATGGTGATATCGTTCCCTTTTCCTATCCTGACAATAATTCTGAAAATTCGAGCGTTACATAACGACTTCCTGAAGAGAACTTTTAAGTGGAATTTTACATAAATCCTGCAATTATTTAAAAAATAATCTGGCATATTTCAGGAACATTATGGGAACGTCACCCTTTTCCTATTCTTAAAATTATGATTTCAGTTATAGAGAACGACTTTCCGAAGACAACAGTTAAGTGGAAAATTATGTAAATCTTACCATTGTGGAGTTACTTAAAGAATAAGTTAGCATCATATTTCTAAAACTATTTTGAAACTTTCCCCTTTTCAGATCTTGAAAATTTCAATTTAAATCTAAGTAACACGTACGAAAGTTATTTATAAAATCAAATAGAGTTAAAGAATACGAACATAGCAAATCAAGTAAGAACAATTTTTTTATTTAAGAATTTACACAGAATGTCCTGCATTAGTTTATTGTCAAAAGTATTTATTGTTTATTACTTTGGGTATTTTTATTAATCCATCAATGTCCCTTTCTTTATAATTCCTTTTTCCCTTATTTAATGAAGTGTCCTCCCTGATCATAAATTACATCATCCCCCTTTTATATACCATAATATTTATACAAATGCGTGCTATTGGGTAGAAATTCTAGAATTCTCAGTACAATAGCATTCTGTAGAAGATTATATGAGCCCCTGATCCTAATGGGTAGTGCTAACCTATAGAAGTGCTGTAGTCATCCAAGTAACGTGTTACCCACACATCTCGAGTGGCATTTCTTTATTTTCTTTAAATTTCTTTACTTTTTTGGCGTTTCTTTATTCTGAAATTTGGATCCTTTCTTTTATAACTCAGTGGTTATGGAATATTAATTAGAAAATAAAATAGCAAATAAGTCAAAGATCAATTATTAAGTGATCGATTTTTCACAAGCTACTCTCGTTTTAGAATTAAAAATATCTATAACTTTCAAAAAGGACTTTTTAACATAGATAAATAGACTTTGAGCTATAAGTCACTTGCATAAGTATAATGCTATAAGTCATTTTGCACCTCAAATAACTAAGTAATCCCACGTTAACTGTTAAGTACTTTAATGAACAATTGAATACGTCAGTATTATCTACTGAGTTTATAACTTTTTCCTTTGGTTACAGTTGTATAAAACGGCCATTTATTCCACAGGACGCTTACACTACTACGTGGTACTCTATTTTAAAACCAAATTTTTAGTTATTTTAACGCACAAGCATTCAGCATTCTCCAATAAGATAAACAAAAAAAAACGTTATCAGAGCTCGGCCGGAGCATAAAGTCATTGCTTATAACTTATAAGTATCTAGCATAAGTGAGGAAACTTCAACAGCTTCTCGTATTCATTACACTTTTACTAACTCCTTTCAATTTACATCGCCCACGGACCTTGTTAGTGAGCTTTAATTAACTTAATTAACTTTTGGAAACAGTGTCGCTACGTCTCTGACACACTCCTAAAATTCATCACTCAGCAACCGTTTCCTCGTCATCATCATAGATTCCACAGGAGATTATTGTTGGAAGGGTTAATTATGACCCTTTCAACACAACTTAATGCACTCCGGAGTGGTTTTCAACGCTCGACACAGTTGCAAACGCCAAATGATAATTTCGTGTTTATCTTTACGGCTTTCATGATGCACCCACTTACCATTTCTGGTAGGGGAAGCTCCGCTGTGACGTGGTTTCCATGTTTAATAGCTGCGAATTTTACAAAGGCGGCAAAATAGAATATGGTGGTTTAAGTAGGATGGAAATATGGACCAAATGGTAAATTTACTTATCCAATAGAAATAAGGGTAGAATAAGGGAAGTGCAGTGTATAAATCAAAAACAGGTAGATGGAAATGGGATACGTACAGTATAAATATTGTGTCGTGCAGTTTGGTCAGTACATAACAGACTAACATTGTCCTGTTGTCGTTTCCCCCTCAGATAACATATCTGTTTACTTTCATTCGATTTATTATTTGAGAGACCCTTTGTGCGTTGTCGTTAAAACGTTTAAGATCGGTACAGCGATATTTTAAATTTCCACCGAGGGCCTTTGATAAAACACCTTTTACGGATCGTTGCCTTGAGCTCGCAGCCGAGCCAAAGGAACCAACTAAAGTATGCCCTTTATACAACACTATTCTTTTGATTGCTCGAGATTCCCGATATTGAATGTATAAATCGGATATTGATTCTCCGATAAGTTAGACTCATATGTTTCGCCTTTTCTCGATATTATACTGGCATAACAAAAATTTCACGGGGCTCAGCTGTATCCGGCGAATCACCGGAATGAAACGACGTATTGATTTTTATATTCCCTTTTGTTGACGGTCCTTCGACTCTGGAGTTCATCCCTTTAACCCTTTGGGACATCGAATTGAATTTTATATGATTTATTGTGTGCGGACGAATATACAAAACAATTTCGGGATCAAGTATTTTCGAGCGGGAGGCGCGTCCCTAACAATTACAAATGATAGAATGTTTTGGGAACATTATTTCTCCCTGTTTGCGAAATTGCCCTGATGAGAACTCCGAGCGAGGGTTCGAGTTTTAAATACTAATTTTCAGTTGGCATTACATGGAGCGAAATCTGTCCCTTTTGTTTGAAGAGTCGTTCCGGTGATACCTTGGGGTTTCGGCAGATTCACCAGTTTTCCAAGTGGTACGTGTTCGGAAAATTTCAGTTATGTCACACTTGGTTAAATATCAAACTTCTCTTAACCCCATTTTATCTATTTAATAAAACTTAGTATCTCTCTGATTAGTCGATCAGAAACTTAGCTAACACCACTCGAGGCATTGAACTCGACGAGTTGGTTTATTTGCTGGAAGTCACATATTTCTTTTTCTCTGCACTTTTGTGGCATCGTGCACATAACTGATGCTTTACTATCTTGCGGAAGGACTATTAAATCTCGTTAAAGGCTCAGGATTTTCCCCTAAACCATGTTTACAATAAGCTCATTAGCTTCGATTCACTTCCGCGACGCAACTAACCGAAATCCCTTGGCAAATATGGCAAAACATAAGCTGAACCCTGTTTTTGCATTGGTAGGTTTAATATGAGTAATTGAATAATTGAATGTTACACAAGATTCCATGTATATTCCACCAAAATATTTGAAAAGAATAAATCATACGAACGGGCATATTATAAACCAGTTTTAGGTGTGTATTTATTACCTTTTACTATCTCACATCTAACTTGACTTTTACTGTTCCCCGTGATCAAAAAACACGCCTTTCTAAAAATGCTTGTGTCTGTGGAATGTGCTTCTCGACAGTTAAAAATTACATTACAAGCGGTTCAAATTTTGTTTCTTGACTTTACGAGGGCCTTTTATTAAAATAAACAAGACTGAAATTTACTACTAATTTTTCAGAACTCTGAAATTTCCTGAAAATTTTCTTTAAGAGATTCATCTAAATTTTGAGTCAGTTAAAAATTACAATACAAGCTGTTCACATTTTGTATCTTGATTTTACGAGGGCCATTTATTAAAGTAAGCCATAATGAAATTTACTATTAATTTTTCAGCATTGCGAAATTTCCTGAAAATTTTCTTTAAGAGATATATCTAAATTTTGAACGAATTACAATTTTGTTTCTTGACTTTACGAGAGCCTTTTATTAAAATAAGCCAGAATAAAATTTACTATTAATTTTTCAGCATTGTGAAATTTCCAGAAAATTTTCTTCTAGAGATTCATCTAAATTTTGTGTCGGTTATAAATTACAATACAAGCGGTTCACGTTTTGTTTTTCAACTCTACGAGGGCCTTTTATTAAAATAAAACCAGAAAGAAATTTACTATTAATTTTTAAGCATTCTGAAATTTCCTGAAAATTCTCTTCAAGAGATTTATCTAAATTTTGAGCCAGTTAAAAATTATGATACAAGCGGTTTACATTTTGTTTCTTGACTTTATGAGTGCCTTTTATTAAAATAAGCCAGAATGAAATTTACTATTAATTTTACAGCATTCTGAAATTTCCTGAAAATTTTCAAGAGATTTATCTAAATTTTGAGTTAGTTAAAAATTACAATACAATCGGTTCAAATTTTGTATATTCACATTACGAGGGCCTTTTATTAAATATGCCAAAATGAAATTTACTACTAATTTTTCACCACTCTGAAATTTCCTGAAAATTTTCTTCAAGAGATTTATCTAAATTTTGAGTCAGTTAAAAATTACAATACAAGCGGTTCACATTTTGTTTCTTGACTTTACGAGAGCCTTTTATTAAAATAAGCCAGAAGGAAATGTACTACTCATTTTTCAGCATTCTGAAATTTCCTGAAAATTTTCTTCAAGAGATTCATCTAAATTTTGAGTCATTTAAAAATTACAATACGATCGGTTCATATTTTGTATGTTGACTTTACCGGGGCCTTTTATTAAAATAAGCCAGAATGAAATTTATTAAGTAGGTACTAATTTTTCAGCATTCTGAAATTTCCTGAAAATTTTCTTCAAGAGATTTATCAGGATTTTGAGTCAGTTAAAAATTACAATACAAGCGGTTCACATTTTGTTTCTTGACTTTACGAGAGCCTTTAATTTATTAAAATAAGCCAGAATAAAATTTACTATTAATTTTTCAGCATTGTGAAATTTCCAGAAAATTTTCTTCAAGAGATTTATCTAAATTTTGAGTCAGTTATTTATCTACATTTTGAGTCAGTTAAAAATTATAATACCAGTGGTTCACATTTTGTTTCTTGATTTTACCAGGGCCTTTTATTAAAGTTAGCCAGAATGAAATTTACTATTAGTTTTTCAGCATTCTGAAATTTCCTGGAAATTTTCTTCAAGAGATTCATCTAAATTTTGAGTCAGTTAAAAATTACAATACAAGCGGTTCACGTTTTGTGGCTTGACGTTACGAGGGCCTTTTATCAAAATAATCCAGAATGAAATTTACTACTAAGTTGTCAGCATTCTGAAGTTTCCTGAAATTTTCTTCGAGAGATTCATCTAAATTTTGAGTCATATAAAAATTACAATACAAGCGGTTCACGTTTTGTGTCTTGACGTTACGAGGGCCTTTTATTAAAATAATCCAGAATGAAATTTACTATTAATTTTTCAGCATTCTGAAATTATCTGTAAATTTTCTTCAAGAGATTTATCTAAATTTTGAGTCAGTAAAAAATTACAAAACAAACGGTTCACATTTTGTTTCTTGACTTTACGAGGGCCTTTTATTAAAATAATCCAGAATGATATTTACTATTAATTTTTCAGCATTCTGAAATTACCTGAAAATTTTCTTCAATAGATTTATCTAGATTTTGAGTCAGTTAAAAAGTACCATACAAGCGGTTCACATTTTGTATCTTGATTTTATGAGGGCCTATTATTAAAATAAGCCAGAATGAAATTTACTACTAATTTTTCAGAATTCTGAAATTTCCTGAAAATTTTCTTCAAGAGATTCATCTAAATTTTGAGTCAGTTAAAAATTACAATACAAGCGGTTCACGTTTTGTATCTTTATTTTACGAGGGCCTTTTATTAAAATAAGCCAGAATAAAATTTACTATTAATTTTTAAACATTCTGAAATCTCCTGAAAATTCTCTTCAAGAGATTTATCTACATTTTGAATAAGTTAAAAATTACAATACAAGCGGTTCACATTTTGTTTCTTGACTTTACGAGTGCCATTTATTAAAACAAGCCAGAATGAAATTTACCACTAATTTTTCAGCATTCTGAAATTTCCTGAAAATTTTCTTCAAGAGATTTATCTAAATTTTGAGCCAGTTAAAAATTACAATACAAGTGGTTCACATTTTGTTTCTTAACATTACGAGAGCCTTTTATTAAAATAAGCCAGAAGGAAATTTACTATTAATTTTTCAGAATTCTGAAATTTCCTGAAAATTTTCTTTAAGAGATTTTATCTATATTTTGAGTCAGTTAAATACGTACTGAATTCCAAAATCGCAGGTAAATGAAAAATATCAAAAAGTGTCCCATGGCATAGTTTTTCCCAGATATGATTTTTTTAATTATTCACATTTCAATACAAATACAAGCTACATAAATAACGAATTTCTTTTCTAGGGTATGTACTTTTTGAGATACAATATGTGAAATCTTAAGTTTTCTAAAAAAAATAATTTCGTCTAATTTTACTAATTGCCAAAGGAAATACGTATATAAACCTTTTTGGCTAAAAGAGTGAATATTAAGTTTGTCTGCTGTATGAAATTTTGAACTATTCTTTCCCAAAATTATTTAAAAGATAGATAATATACATTTCCCTATATTTGAATAGACCATTCCTGATTGCAATACTTCCAATAACTCCTTATGCATTCGCTACAACAAATAATAAAAACACAATTGAAATAGTATACATTCATAAAACTGTTTTACTCGTCATAAGGCACAAATAATATTTTTGCTCTGATGGGATGGAATTTTGAAAGTTTTAATATTTTTGAAATTGTGTAATAAGATGTTTTATCGGGGTAGTCAGCTTTAGGTTTCCAAATTTCCCTAGACTGTCGATGAAATTTCCAATAAATATTTCACTCATTAAACCAAACTCCTAAATTATTTAATAAAACATTAGTTAGTGAATTTACGAAACTCGGTAAAATGATCAATAGTAGAAATGAGCATTTCAATATCAATTAAAACAATTACATTGACAAAACAGTTTATGCTAAGAAAGTTTCAGAACAGATAACAAAATTATAGGACATTTACATCGGCCAAGGTAAATTTCTACCACGTATGTGAATTAACTTTTAATCGTAATCACCATCACTATGCAATATTGGCTTTCAGATTACTTACCATTTCAAGACTAATTTTAAAATTGTAACGTTTTGCATGTTCAAAGCATTTTGTTTATACGTTATTTTAGTATTGCATTGTAGTCCACAAGGTAGCAATAGATTCGCAATAAATGGGAAGACTATAATTTTTAGTAAATTTAAATAAGGTAGAATCAAAGCATCCAGAGGTCTCTCTAATGCGAAAAACTCTTGTAGAATCATCCAAAATCCCTCAATTAGGGATATTTCCCTAAAGCTAACAAAGTATCGAAACCTTTGAACCGTTGTAGTTACGATGCTATACATCGTAAGTTAAGCATCAGTATATATTTTTTTAATATTTTAAAATGGGAATGCCACCAACAATTTTTCAAATATTTAAAAATAATAATAAACCTTTTGATAAAGGCAAGCCAAGTGTCGAGTTCCTTCAAGTTTATGGTAAATATCAGAAGTTTGAAGAGCTGAAACTGGAAAAAATTTCCGATGATCGAGATACCTTACGTGCCTTAAAAGCATCTAAAGTTTTCGAAATATTTTACTTAATCGACTTCTTTAATTCTTAAATGCATTTGAATTTCATTTCGCAATCAAGTAATTGATTGCATTGAATTTGTTATGCTGATCGCAATCTATTGAGATCAAATGCGATTGCATTTTGTCAGTCTTAATGTTTTATTGATACATGAAATCAATTGAGACATGGAAAATAATCCTAAACTTGCAAAAACATTAATATTTTTGAAAAATAGATTAATGTGTAGTGTACTATTGGTTTATTAAAATAATTTAAAACCTGTATCATGATGTCTTCCAACTAGTTGTAATCTCACGTTGGAAAACAAAATGTTATTATTATTAATGGGGGTGGTTTAACTGAACGTACATGTTTCATGAAATAAAAACTGTCCGTTATTTGCATCCCTTGCAAGTCAAAACGTACGTTTTTAAAACAACCCAGTACGTCCGTTCAAGCGGTTATATCGATCTCTGGAATTGCTTAAACGTCATTCATTCCTCCCCCCCTTATCCCTATCCTCCTTTCCTGAAAATATTTCGAATATTTCACTTCATTTCCCGGCAATTTTTTGTCGAACGCTCAGGCCAGTTTAACTTTCACGTTACATTTTATGTAAATTACGTTTTCCTTCTCGACAATTCAGATTTTTCCGTAGATAGAACACGTAATATTATTTAAGTAAACAAAAGCGAGAAGTTAACGTAAATTTAAGAGGTCCTCGAAAAAATTTAGGGCGGTGGAAGCGGGAAACTTTTTTGGGATATTTTGTTTAAGTGGGGGTACTTTCGAAATAAATTGGGAGAATTCTTGGAGGGGGGAGAGGAGTTTCTGAAGTGAGTCGGGTAATTTGATGAGAATCGTACGTTTAAAAAGTTAAAACATTGTTTTAAAGTTACAAAGTTCGCGGTACGTCACTCCGAATGTTTATACCTCAATTTCTGTTTACGGACGAGTAGTCGAGGTCGATTTCGCATTTTCCGAAATTCCGAAGGAACCGTTTCCTCCGTAACGCCTCGTAATATTCATATATTAAAACTTGCGTTTCTAATAAAATCCTCTTAAACGATAAGAGTATTACATTTCTGACGATTTCAAACATTCGTTATTAAGTTCTCGGGCTCGCGTCGCGTAAAATTTGGAGATCTCCGAGATACGCATAAATATTAGTTGCGAATCATCCCCTCCGCCCCTCCACCATACTTCAATTTAAATAAAAGTTATCTGATGCGTAACACAATATTGATCCAGCGTGTTCGAGAAGAAAGGGAAATTCGACAAAAACTTCAAAATTAATCCTTTTCGAGCTGCCTGTTCCGTCCGGATTACACTGTTTTTCAGTTAACTTTGCTGATCGACGAAGAGTGCCCGAATGCGAACAACACCGGATTGGTTTCGAAAGGGAAATTTCTTACGAGCGACGTATTAGCATTCAGCATATTTATTTGGGACGATCCGGGAGTTTGCGAGAAACGTTACCAACTCGCGAACTGGTAGAGTCAATTAGCTACGTTAAATTATAGCCTATTGACTATGTCATTTAATAAGGAACTATTAACGCGTGCAAGGTATTTTATTTTTTCACGTCACTGAGTTTATTTATGTTTGCCGGAAATCCATCAGCTCGCAGAATCTACCTCGTTAGGAAATTTCCAGAAGCGACACATTCCGACGTGTGTTTATTTTTATGGCAGGCTGTTTCGTTACAATATATTTTTCCTTCACATTTTGGAGGTTGGGTCAGTATACTTTTAGACTTGGTGTAGCACAATTGAGTTTTAGAGTAAATTCGAAAATGGAAAGCTGTTTTTTTGATTGCAACAAGGATTTGAAAAATTTTGAAAAATTGAGGAACAAAGTCGTTCCAGGGAAGGTGTTACTTTTGATTATGCTGAACTTTGTGTTTTATGTGGCGATCAGACGGGAAATTCATATTTAGTAGAAGGCCGAAAAAAGGTCGTCTTTCTTTAGGTAGGTGTATTTAAAAATTTAAATTTTTTATAAATTATATACAGAAACTTTCAAAATAAATGCAACCATTTCGTAAAATAAAAATTATATTTTGCAATAATGTAGACCGAAAATTATTATAACTAAAACCTTTATATTTGTAATTTATTATTGCAATTGTAAACCTCCAACCATTTAAATTAAATATGTTGAATATGTTCTAGTAGAATAATATCCAATGTTATTGATAAATTTATGTTCATAAAATTATTATTGCATAAAAATCATTTTTTCAGGTAAAAATATGAAACAATACGCTTTTTAAAGAAAAAGTAAAAAAATAGAGAAACAATGGCTGAATTCAAACGTTTATATCTCAGTCAATATTCAACATATGAAGTCTTACGAACCACCATTTTAAAGAGAATTTCATAAGCTTTTCTTTTTTAAGCAATGCATATACCTAAATTCACCCAGAAAAAAGTTATAGGCAAAAATTAAAAAAAAACGTTTTTTAAATATCTCCATTTTTTAACTTGGTTTTTTGAATATATTTCATAAAAAAAAATTTTTTTTTGACTTAAAACAATATCATTTTGATAGGAAATTTAATTCTCTACAAGAAACCTTACGGCACATATCTTCGAATAATGCACAGTTTTTGCGCTATAGCCGAAAAAAAGTGAACAAATCTACCCTGTTCTCAAAAACGCATGGCTAAATTTAGTAGTACTTTTGGATTTTATTTCTTTAGAGGTCAATTGACCGTATGAAAAATTAAAATACCTTGCACGCGATAGTTCCTTTTACCCTTCCCTTCTTCCCTTCCCTTCCTTATATTAAGGGAATATTCCCGGAACAACTAAAAGTAGGGAAAGTAGTACCTATATATAAAAACGGTGATAAAGAAGTCATGAACAACTATCGTCCAATTACGTTATAATCTGTTTTTTTTCTAAAATATTTGAATACTGCTTTCTTGAGAGACTATTGCATTTTCTGAATTTTCAAAATTTCTTGGCTGAGAACCAGTTTGGTTTTCGTCCAAAACTCGGCACGAATGATGCTCTTGATGCTTTTCTGAAGGAAATAATTAAACACATTGAATCAGGAAATTGCGCTGTGTGTGTTTTCTGTGATTTAAGCAAGGCTTTTGACTGCGTAAATCATCAAACACTTATAGTTAAATTGGAGAAGTACGGCATACGTGGTAATGCACTTAACTGGCTGTCCAGCTTCTTGAATTTTAGAAAGCAGCTTGTAGCGTTTAAAAAATAATAATGGTAGTTACGCTTATTCGGATTCGTTGATTAATGAAATTGGTGTTCCACAGGGTTCCATTTTAGGGCCACTTTTTTTATTCTATACATAAATGACATCGATGAAAATCTCACTTGTGATATTATGTGTCTTTACGCTGATGATGCCACTGTTACAGTTGCTGGTAATAACAAAATTACTGTTCAAAGTCTGTTGCAGAATGATCTTTTACAACTGTATAATTGGTTCAATAAAAACTCCCTCCATGTCAATGCTACCAAAACTAACTACGCAATATTTCATAACTACAATAACAATCGTATTACAAATGTTGATGTAACAATTGATCAGCAATTGCTAAATAAAGTTAGTTGCAATAAATTTCTTGGCTTAATTATAGATGAAAATCTTAACTGGAAGGCTCGCTGTGAAACACTCAATAGTAAATGAAACTCTACTTGTTTTTATTAAGGAATTTGAAAGAAGCTATCTCCTTTGAACTACTGCTGTCAGTTTACCATGCACAAGTATCGTCAAGGCTGAGGTACGGAGTTTGTTTCTGGGGAGCCTCTCCAGCTGCCAAGACGGTATTTATATGTCAGAAGAGAATAGTCCGCTGTATAGCTGGTTTATCACAGAGTACCTCCTGTAAGGATGCATTCTGGAGGTTAAAAATTCTTACTTTACCTTGTATTGTGATACTCGAGCTAGCTACTATGGCCTTTAAAAATCAAGATGTAACTTTGAAAAATAACGATATTCATCACTATTTCACGCGTAATAATAACAAGTGTAGGTTTCTTAATTATAAATATAGAATTGGTCTTCAGTCACATGTTTTTTCGGGTATATTGATTTATAATAGTCTGAGTGACCATATAAAAAGTTCTAAAAACCTTTATATCTTTAAAAGGAATTTGAAATCGTTCTTAATTGAAAAATGTTACCACAGCATAGAGGAGTTTCTTACGCAGTCTATGTGACTAATGTTTTTTCACTGTTTTGGCATGAATTACTAGTATTTCGTATGTATTGTTTTGTAATGTATGTAATTGTATGTATTTCTTAATTCTTGATATCTTCTGTTTTTCTCTTTTTTTTTGTATTGACCTTTTCCAGGATGTTTCTAACATTCGCTCCGAAATAAAGCTATTTATTATTATTATTATTATTATTATTATTACCCCTATTATTTTCGACATACTCAATAATAGCCCAGTTGAGCTTGGATTACTCGTTGCACTTGACTATGGAATGTAATAAAAATCTATTTTCTCAATTGCTGATATGGTTGTAATTACTTACGTTTGGCCCGAGGAAGCTTCTTAGGATTGGGGATCTGAAACAAGAAACAATACGGTATTACACGAGAGGTGATTCACATTGTAATATTTTGCTGGAATAAAAATAGGTAAAAGCGTTTAAACCTATTGATGCATGTGTGTGGATTAATAACCCAAAATTGGAAACTAATGGATGACTGGCATTAGGTAATAACCGGCACGATTATCAGATTTCCGTTAAAAATTAGAGTTTAACGGGTTATTTCGATAAACAACGCCATTGGTCCATGTTTACATTGATTTGAATTGTGGCTTGATTATCAATTTCCCCCGGCACTGCAGTTTTTTCCATATCGATTCGCTGCCGGATTGAACTTTGCATATCGACCTCCGTTACAATTTTACAATATATTAACACACTTTTAACTGTAATTAGTTAAACAACCAAAGTGCATATCGCTTTACATCGAATCGTACTTCCATACCAAATCTCATTTTTACCCCACGGAACATGCGATACCACATTGTTATCGTTACAAAGGACATTCTCAGTTTTTCCGTCTGTCTTTTCGAATTTTCCCAACTTTTAGAAATACAATACGACATAATCATATTTTCGTTCGCGGATAATTTCGTGGCGAATAGAATTTTTATGAAATTGCATTCGGCCTCAACAAAAGGAAATTGTCAAGAGACCGTGAGTAATTGAATATTTTTTAACAAAGACCGAGAATTTATAACAAAACGGATCCGCAAAAGTCTTTGTATTATGGAAATCCACTCGGAATGTATTATATAAATGATCCCGATGGGGGTGCGATTATACTTGAGTTAATCAGGACTTTCCGGCGCCCTCAAGGTAAATTACTAGACTAGCCATTGTTCGAGTTGATGTTAACGTTTTGGTATTTGATTGCTGTCGGGTCCGACCGTGTATATCATAAAGCGAAACTTACCTTAAAGTTTAGCGAAATGAAATATATTTTTGAGCGAAGGACCCTCAATGAATTAATGAAAATGCTCCGCTAGTCAACTGTGAGACGATTGTTATGCTTGTGACGCAACAGTTGAAATGCTGAAAATCGTGAAGTTTCATAGCAGATTTCATATTGTAACGTTTATTTCTACTGTCCTAATTTTACACTACACACTACTTAATTTATCTTAACTATTTCCTAGCTAATTAATTTATGTCACACTCTTAACTAATTTACTTCACTTGTCCGTTTCTCGGCTTGTTTATTCACTCGCGGCTTCACGTCTAATCTCCTCTCCGACCGCAAGCCCGCTTATATACTGGGCGATCAAGAATGACTGTTTGAGTTGGCAATCCTACCTGGAGGATTTTTTTGCCTAAGGGTTTGCAACGCTACAACCAGATATGTTTATTTGACAAAAATTTGACATAACAATCAGCGAGAAGATTGTAGGTTATGTGAATAAAAATTAACGCTTAAAAGATGAAACTCGAAATACAGAACTTATTTAATTAAAGAGCTAAAGGTAATGCTCAAAATGCCCCCTCCATTTTGGTGCAGACATAAATTAACTCTCCTTTTTAAGCTCTCGAAGATATTTACCCGCATATTGAGGGTAATGTTTGCCACTTCCTGAACTATTGCCTCTTGCAGCTCTTCTTTAGTATGCAATATGTTCCTAAAGATATTGTCCTTCAAGAGCCCAAATAACGAAAAATCTTATGGAGTGAGATCTGGTGATCTGCTTGACCAAATGCCTTGACTAATTACTCTGTCGCAAAATTCTCTCTTACGAGTCGTATGTGCCCTTGCAGAGTCTTGTTGGAAATATTCAATTTGACGCTCTTCGTCTGTTAATTGGTTTATAAAAGGCCTCAAAAGGTGTTGGATATATCTCTCCAAATTGACGGTAAAATTAAAAAATATTGGCCCATACACCCGCGTCCTTGAGACTGCCAACCAAACACCAACTTTAACCGGGTGCAGATGTGTCTCTCTGATACCATAAGGATTTTCACCTGACCAAATTCTGTAATTTTGTTTATTCACATAGCCGTTGAGATGAAACCAGGCTTCGTCGGAAAACAAGGTATTGTCAAGGATATCATTATTATTTAATATGTCATTCAACCAATTGCAAAATAAAACTCTCTGCGGGTGATCAGGAGGGGTTAATGACTAGACGATGGAAATTTTGTAAGGGTGGTACTTTAATTTATTTTTAAGTACAGTGGAGCAACTTTCATATGATAAACCAGTAAAACCGTGAATTAGAACAACATGGAAAAGTGGAAGTCTTAAGGGTAAGAATGAAAATTGGTTGAGTAGGAGGCATAAGGACCAAACCTGTTTAAAGGGAGAGCTTTCTTAAGGATTTGCGAGGACTTCTTTGCGTTCGAGTTGTGATATCCTCGACAACTTCCTCGTTTAGAGTAGAAGGTCTACCAGTTGATTTTTGTTTGCTTACGCTCCCTGTGTTTAAATAACGTTCAACTACTCGCATGCAATGTTGCAGAAAGACAGCAAAAGTGACCAAAGTCTCCGGAAACAACTCCTGAAATTGCTGGTATGTCGCTTCGAGAGAGTACTACCAACCAGTAATTGGGTTATAAATCTCGCTTCGAAAGTACGCCATTCCAATGAAAATATCGTGTTGTAACGTGAAAACCATTTTAAATAAATAAATTTGAAAAGAATACCAGAAATTTGAATTTGAAATAGCAAATTCAATTTACCAGTTGTTCCATTTAAAAATTAAACTCAGCATTGCCAACTCAAACAGTCATTCTTGATCACGTTGTACATATCTCCATTGTATTCGCGATGTTTCCAGGTCATTCCTTTCTCAAATAATGTTTACGTGGAAACGTCCAGAAGGTCATAAATCATTCTTCCTTAATAAGATGTTGCGGGAACGCTCGGGACGGTTTTTATTGCTCGCCGCTGCGCTTATTAAGCGTAGCGGCGTTCCTTTGAGGTAAGCCGCCCTCCGATAACGGTAAACACGTTTCTCGCTGCTGTTTACATTTCGCGTTACAATATCAATTGGATTGATTTCATAATAAACAATATCTATTAATTAATCAGCCACAACTATTAGTAATATTGCGAATGATTAGTTTATTGATGTTAATTAATGAAAATGCTCCATCCGCCAAACGGTAAGACGAAACAGTCGAAATGTTGAAAATCGTGAAGTTGTATAATAGATTTGATATTAATTGGATTGACTTCATAACAAACAACATCTATTAATTTATCAGCCATAACTGTAACTATTATTGCGAATTATTGGAAATCTATTTTTACCAAATATCACGGCACTTATTTCGCTCTCTCGAACGACCTCACCTAATTACTGAAATGTAACTCAATTTTATCATTCAAAACAAGCATATCACTCATCTTGTAGAACAAAATGTCGTTAATTAAAATACATCAGAGTAGTTTTTGAAGTATCTAATTAGATGTAATTACCAACCAAATGTGATATTATGAAGCCTAATTAGCTGACATGGAAAAATAATAATGGATGTGTACAGACTTTCGCTAAATATAAGATAATTAACGTTCGCCTCTAGATAAATACATGGAAAAGGATTTCAAGACCTAATTAACCTAATGAGATGCCTCCGTTCCTTGTAATTTTTACATCCACCTCCCATTAAAATAACAAATAAGATACCTGAGCGATCCCCGGGCCGTTTTGATAAATTTTAAACAAGTAATAATTCAATCAATGTCCCGATGAGATAAAATAAATATTATCAGACTCTAAGCGCTCTCACATCCTATCCCTAGGATAATTTCGAATGCTGAATATTCTGAACAGATTTAAAGTCATTAGGGCGAATACAAGCCTTCGCCGGCAAAACAAATGCAAATGAGCTAAAGAGGCCTTTTTAATTAGAATTATTTTCAATGGTCCCAGAGACGCGAAACCGTTTAATCCACTCATTGCGAAACACCGGCCAAATTAAAAAAGAATATGAACGTGTGATGATAACAAATATATATTTTTTGAATTCGCGATAAATGTAGGCCCGCGCAGGTAATTAAACGAAAGTTATATTCCTCGTTAACGCTGTGGCGGTAGGGGAGTTTCCCTAGGTTTAAATACCGAAATACACGGAAAAAATGTATTTAAGTGAAAACAGGTGATTTACGTACTATATGTGGTGAAAAATTCCATGCAAATGTGCCTATTTGTTGTTTCACCAAACTGTTTTGGGTAAACTAGAAAGAAATTACAACAACCACATGATCCCTTTTAATTTTTAAAATAATTATTTTTATTTGTAATATTATTTAATTTATTTAAATATTTATTTAATTTAATTTTAATTTAATTTAATTCAATTTAATTTATTTATTATTTACTTTAATTATTTTTATTAAAATAAAAATTTATATATTGCTTAATAGCTTCTGTTCAAATTATGGATATCCGTTTCGCACAATAAACACGAAATACGTACTTATACAGTTTCTTATAACGATATTATGCAAAGTGCCCATCAAAATTACTTGGAATTAATAACAGAGACAATACGCTAGTTTATTATACACGCTTTGTCTAATAGAGGAGTCGACCAAAAACGGATTTAGTGGCATTCCCATCCATAAAGTTCACTTTATGCGAGGCGTATCTCTTGTGTATTACGTTTCTAAACTTTAATAACATTAGGAGCTGCGATTATATACGGACAATGAGAAGTCAGACTTAAGACATTAAACTCCAAAGTTAGACCGATGTCTGCCATCATGACTTGTAGATACATCATTAGAGGAGTTTAGAGGGGAACCTTAACGCCCTGACGATTATTACAAAAATTTCTCACGGCAATTACCCGCCGCGAATTTTAACTTTCGTCCGTGATTGATGTTCACTTGCGTGGGATTTAAATGACTGCTGGCCGTTATATCCGGAAGTTGTATTTTTGAACGGGTATTTCAATTCGAAAGTGAATAACGACCAGAAGGTGTCAGCGCCGAAATATGAAACTATTAACTATTGACGTGATATTTTCTAGATAGATTGATCGCCGAAATAATGAGAAAATGATGAAATACGAATTCTGCAGTGGCGAAAACGAAACGAAAATTGAGAAAAATGCATAGATGGAAAATAGTCAGATTTACTAGACTATCGTACACATTAGTGCAATAGACTGAGCTAAGTTTGGTTTCTCTAAGGAGCTTATTTTTTTAGGATTATTTAAGTAAACTTAAGTTAAATTTCATCAAAACGTTTATTACGATATATTCTAACTAATAAGACTAACACATAGTACTATGTTATTTACAATCTATAAATTTTCGAGCTCTAATAAGTCTTGGCTTATCGAAACTAGAGTGGATTTGACAATCTGTCATCAATGCTTGTCTTGAAAAAAATTACTAAGTCCAAATTTAACGTTCGGATTAATATGTTAGAATGGACAAATGTATAAGCTAAGATATACCTGAAATATCATCCTTTGTCTTTGATTGACAATATAGTTTTGAAGTAGAGTAATCAGCGTATTTACAACACGAGCTGCGAACTTAAAATAAGTATATATCAGTATAGTATATCAATATCAATATAGTATTATATCAGTATATATCAATATAAATCAGTATATAGTAAGCGGTTTTTTCGGATTTCTTACAATACAAAAATATGAACGTAATATTGGTATATTGCACAATATTTAAACTGCTCTTCAGAATTCTATGAACAAATATGAATATTATATATAGAGAAATATCGCGCGAGTTCTGGATGTTATTTTTTAATAATCTATTAACATAACACAATATTTTGATGAAGTTGTAGGTTCTCTCTTTTCTATTTGTTTTTATTTTTCATAAACAATCAAAACAGCTTTTAATATATCAAATTTGTTAGGCCAATTTTTTCAAACTCACGTAATTCTTAAAACTGAGAGTCAAATTTAAATTATATTTGTCTACTTTGCGTTACTAATGATCTCATTATTACATCTAAAGTAGTGTAATAATATCCATATTATTACACTACTTTTAGTAACTTTTAGTTTTGTTAAATTGGTATATCAGCCTGTCACGTAGACGTGCGTAGACGTCAAGGTTAAATTATTAGTATTTAAATAAATTTCTTGAGCAGCTTTGAGTATTTCTGAGGGTGTAAATTCTACATTTTTGTCTTCCATTTCGTGCGAGTAAGTAGTTATCGAATTTGTCCTAGGACTACTAGATTTTCAAAATCACATACGAAACGTCAATGTCAATGACGTCAATGTAACCAACCCACGCAAAATTCCCTAGTGTAATACGAAAACTTGTACAGCCAAAATTTAATGCAAAGTAGATAAAATAGTATATTACACTCGTCTAATAAAACGTACGGTCACACTCGTTTTATTAAAGCACTCATTCTTATTAAACAAGTATAATAATATACTATTACTTATTTGATCTAACTGATCGGCTAGGAAATTAATGGGATGCCCCCTCTTGTTAAAATTGGCTAAGGTGGGCATTGGAATCTTCGCAACTCTTCATGGTATCGTTATAACGTCTTGACATTGACGTCCTGTCAATGACGTCAATTGTCAAGACGTCTTGACGTCTTGTACCAGATCGAAAACTAAGTGATATAAATATACAGATTACACCATTTTCCATATAGTTTCTCCATTTTTTAAAACAAATAAATCAAGTTTATCATTGGTTGAGGTATGTTACCTTTTATTTAAGTGTGTCATCTAGCTAAAAAAACTATAGTGGAAAACTGATTGATGCAAAATGAAACATATTATGCCATGAAAGCCCTAAATATTTAAACAACTTTAATGCACATACTAAATTTTCCGCAATTATAAATTATGCAAAGATGCATATTTTACGATTCCTACATATCAATGTCCCAGTAGATTACCAGTCATAAAATAATTACAGAAATAAGGATCGTAGAGAAGCAATTTTAGCACATAATTTTTTCAGACTAATGTGCTGTATCTAAATAGTGACATTAAGATTTAAATTTCTTCCTCCAATATGTAGTTCTATTTCTTGACATTTTCTATCCCATGTTTGTTTCTTAGGGCCGGTTGTAGGAAATTCAACGCAGGTTCTATTTTGAACCAAGTTCAATTATAGATTTGTGTTGTAGATAAGTCCTCACTGTTGGACCTAGGTTTAAACCAAGTTCAATTTGAGGGAACGATGACCAGCGTTTAACGAGGGTTCAAGTAAGGTTCAAGAAATTTGACGGTTGACAGTTAGATATACTGTCTATCTGGGAGTTGGGTCAGGTAATGATTTGCTGATAATTTACCGAAATGAACGCGTTATTAGAAGGATTAACAGACGATGAAGACTTCACGGAGGTTGTGATTGGTGTCTTGCATCCTAGAAGACCGCAAACGTTGCGAAACAGGCCCACTCATTTCGAAATATGGTCTCACCATAGTTATACACCAAAATAACCTCTTTGCGAGAGCTAAAATTGGTTAATCTTCTTTTTAAGCCTTTGCATGCCTCCATCACCCGCACCAAAGTTACCAACACCTTTATTTTAACTTAATCACCACGTGTTCCCTACAACATTTAAATAATTTAATGGGAATTCTGTTGGAATACCAAAATAAAGTACCAAACCAAGATAAATTATGTGTATATCTATATATTAAATAATACCTTCGATCACGTTCAGTCTTCAGAATTTTATAGGTTATAACACCAAATGTTTCCCACCGAAACGTTCGCTATGCACAAGACACTAATTTTTATATCGATGCGTGAACCTTAAAATCGTTTAACAGATTCCATTTTATGAAATCAGGTTGGCCAACACAACTTGAACATCGTTCTACAGAACCACTGTTGAACTGCTGTTCTACAACAAAACTTTTATTGAACTCGGTTCAAAGTTGAACGTCGGTTCAATTGAACTTACGTTGAACTACAACATCTACAACCGGGCCTATAGATTCTAGCACTAGTTTGCTGACCTTACTTCTCTGGTTTACGCATTTTGTCTGTCATTTGGCTCCTTATCGTTTAACCATTTTAGATATAATGGTTTATATAAAAGGTTATAAGGATGTAAAAGGTTTCTAAAGCGGTTTCGGGTAGGGCTATTTTAATGTGTTCATGTAGTTCATTTATGTCCTTCTTGTGGTTTTTCTCCTAGTCTGCATTGATAAAGTATTGGAGTACCTTCTCCGTGTAGTTTATCTACGTTATATTTGTTCTCAGTAATTATTTCCGTTTCATTGCCATTCTGTTCATTTTCTTCAATAATTTTCTACTGTTGTTTTCCGAATGGGAATTATAGTAAGTATTGTAACGAAATAGAAGCCATAAAAGATGCCATAAAGATAAGCGCCTGTCGGAATAAGTCTCTTCAAAGAAATTACTAACGAGATAGATTCGGGGAGCTGGTGGAATTCTTGGACAGCCGTAGAGTATTCGAGCACTATCGGGAAGGTTCCCGAATAAAAGTCCAGAAACGCCTCGATCTTTCTAGATTTCCCATGCGACTAAATAAATAGCAGACGGAGAGCGAGACGAGGACAGACAGTAGCCGGTAGTAGTAAATAGTCGCCGGTCGACTGCTCGACGGATGTGGGCCAGGCGGCCGTAAGTCGTAAGATAAATAAATAGTGGTTTTTATAAATTAGGTAAAGTGTGTAATATAAATTAATTAATTAGTAATAGTAAGTCAGATAAGATAAATTAGATTAAGTGTTAGCAGATAAGTGCTAAGTGTAAGTGTACAAATAAATTAGCGTGTAAATGGTCAAAATAAATTAGGTGAGATAACTCGTGTCGTGTAGTAATTCTTGCGTAGGTAACAACGTTACAGTATGATTTCTAGAAGATAGTGGTCGGTGTCACATTCTGCTCCTCCTGGCTTTCTGGTTCTGCCCTTGATGTGTTTAAGGTATGATGTTGTTTTGTCCAGTAATTGTGTAGTGAATTGTAAAATAAACACACAAGTCGTCCGTTTTCGACTAATGGATTTGTGTTCTTAGAATTCAAGACTGTTTGACGGGAATAGTTGACCTGAGCGGCCGTGCGCGAAATATAAATAAAGAAATGAGTGATATAAATTACACAATATATTATTACACAATTGTAGATTTCAGTTGTTTACTTGTCCGTAAACATTAAATAATTCAAAATTACTTCGTTTCGCCCTCGGCTTCCTCAGACGCCCGCACAGTGGAAACGTCCGGACCGAGTAAATCCGGCCGAGTTTAAAAAAGGATCCATAATAATCTGTATGCGCCCATTAGGCTCTGAGGCATTAGCGTCGTATACGGCATTCGCCGGTATTAACGCGAAATCCGGTTTTGTAATCTATCCAAACGTCCGGGTATAAATCATTATTACATTTGCTCGATACAAATGGTTTGATTTACTTTGAAAATTTCGATGTGATTTATCTGTCCGACTCGGTCCAGATTTAACATGTCATAAATCTGACGGCAAAAGCGCCATCAAGGAAATGTGTAACGCTGCGTATACGCGAAGTCATTACTTTGCGATGCATCGAAATTCTCGACGAGGAACTTTGATGGGATGTGGTGGTAACGAGCGTACAAGGAATTCGGTTAGTTGGGTTGTCTTAATTACAATGCACGAGCAAAGCTAATAAAAGTCTCAGTGATGATGTCGACTCAGCTTCTTTATCTAAGTATTACAACAAAAACAAGTACAGTTGTCGGTACTGTAAAACAGTGTGATATTTCTTACTATTTCTCTCTTCATTGGGAAATTGCGTTTTTACAATAAATAATACTTAACCACAATTCGTCACTTTCACGACTTTCCCACAAAAACGGCAACGTCGCCTCTTTACGATCGATCTTACAGCTCTACGTCTTTAACATCGATGACGGCAACGCCGCGCTCGGGGTCAACGTGGAGCTGATAACCGGCTGTCGAATCACCGTGACGTACCCAGAAAACGAGAGAAAGAGTGGGAGAACTTATGTTGTTTCCCCTCCATGCTCCAAGAGCATGCAGAGCATCCAACACTTTACTATGGAGAAATGATAATGTAACGCGAAGCTTTAGTGATTCCTGGAGACTATGCATTGAGTTGAGTTACTGTAACTTCGTAAGTCCCTTACATTTTGAACCAAATACCTGAAAATCGGTATTATATTATCTTATTTGGTATAGTAGTACTATAGTACTTATTTAACTTTGACATAGTAATTCTCCAAAGTGCTTTGAAACGAGCGCTAAAAAAAGTCGTACAGATTAAGTCACTCTAACAAATGTCCCATTTGATTTCTGAAGTCCGATGATGTGTTAGGAAATGAGCAAAACACTCGAGTAAAACGGGAAATGAAGAAGACGAAAGAATAAAAATGTTCTACACGTTTTATCAGGATTGTGCCTCCGTTTCCATCTTGACGGTAAAAAACGCGCCCATTCAGGCGATAATTTATTTTTTTCTCCTGGAAAGGAGAAGCTGCGATGAAAACGATGTCCTAATTTCTTTAAGAAAATTAGTGTTTACCGGCGCTAAGCGCGAATTATTCTCTGAAGGGATACGAACTCTTTTTAATAACACGTGGACTGGTCGGAGGGCAAGGATGAGATTATGTTTGAACAGTTGCTAGGACGACATGAAAGGTAATTTTCCTCGAAACATAAAAGCGTACGGCACAGCTTTAGATTTTGACGGAAAATAACTAATCAGGCCTGTTCTGCAAATAAGTGGTGTAATGTAAGTTAGTACAATAATGTAAAATACACCCCCCAACTAAAGCAGGTTAATTACTACACGCACTTATTTTGGTCATCGTCGAATTATTATGCAGATGTATGTAAGCTATTATTGGCCAAATGTTGCTTCCCAATTTCTACAAATTAGTGAAGTTGGTGTCTTTAATGTCTTGTCCGTTTAGGACAATTTTGAGTTTTTATAATTTTTTGGATATACTTATTTTCACTTGTCAAAATAAATTCTTTTGTTCTCCCTCTACCAAACTATTCAAATTGCAACTTCTTATTTTATAACCGAAATAATAAGAGAATTTTCGTGTTATTAAGTTGTACAGCAATCCACTTGAGCCACTTTTCTTAAATATGCTGTAGACGTTTAATTTCAACCAAAATTTCGCTTTGGTTAATTTGTTCTAAACAAAAATAACCGAAAGCGTGCCACTTTTGGGTTTTTCGCTTATATCACGAACACTCTTGAACGAGTCGCATTAATATTATGGGATACTTGTAAAGAAATAAAAAACCTACTAAATGGTGTTTTATAGACCTTGGAATAATGGCAGATAAGCCTGGAGAAAAATGAAAAATGACTTTCAAAAAATTAATAATTTTGTTAATTGTTAATAGAAAGGGAAGATAATTCGGGAAATTATTTCTCATTGTATCTACTTTAAACAGGCCCAAGATGATATTCATTTCTTGAACAGTTTTTGCATAATTACAGTGTAAAGAAAATAGAGCAATATTTTGCAAAATGCGCCTCATTAATAGTAAATCACCGATTTTAATTTACTAAACGGATTTTATCTATAACACACCATTCTGAAGGTTTCGTAAAATTCTCTACAAATATCCTATTGATACTAAGGCGACTCATGCAAACGCGCGTGCGCAGCGCGTACCCCTTCGTCCCCTTCCATCGCGCTCTCGAACCGAGTCGATCGCCAAATCGAGCTTTCACTCGGACGCTGTCGTGTAAAAGAGATAGATGTCTCGCAAGGCAACCGCCAAGGTCGATCTTTGTCTAGTGTTGTCGCTCTCACTCTAGCTCGCACGCATGGGTCTGGCGTAACGTTACAATGTTTTGTGAACCGGCAGGTAGCCGGCACATCGATTTATAAGACGTATATCACGTAAAAAAACAGCGTAAGTGGATTGCTGTACAACTTAATACCAAGTTCATTCCCTTTTTTTGTTTCTTTTATTACCTAGTGTTTCTTCAATTTCGACAGACTTTTAAAATTTCTGTGAATCGAAAAATATCAAGATAAAATTGAAATTAACAAATGTTCTAAGTTGACTGTAGTTTTGGATAAACGTAATTTAGTTAATACTAATGTTATCAAGCTACTTGTTCTAAGTTTAACTTAAATATTTTAGTTAATACTAATCTTTACGGATTTACCTACCAATAATTTTCTACGCGTGGTCACTTGTGAGTACTCTTATTAAAGTTCAATAAACCACAGAGGGTAAACCAAAAGTTGTACTAAAAATACAATAACTTAACGAAATAGGAACAAATAAAAGTAGTATTTTAAATCTAGAGACTAGTTTTCAAAAAATATTCATGCAGATAATAATTAGTTTTTATATAACTGATTCACTTCACTGGCCACTTGATTATTTTGTTGTATCGTTGTCATATTTCCATTAATCAACTTTTGACTTTATAAGAAGTAAAAAACCGTACAAGATCACTTCTAGTTTAAACGTGTTTTTTATGAAAATACAATTGTAAGTATGTACAAGTAGAGCTTGTATATTATAGACCGTTTCTACAGAGTCGCAGTATGGTATAAACACAAGAGCGAAAGAAAGGCCATATATTTCTCGTTGGCTAAACAGAGAAAGAACTTTTGCGACGTTGCTAGCTCGCGAAACATCGCACTCATCGCCACACTCTACCGGATCATTCGCTGTATAGCCTCCGACGGGAATATTTGGAATGGGTTACGGCAACGTTGCAAAACTTCCTTCTCTGTCATACCAACTAACTACTATTAGTTTCTCTTTCGCTCTTGTCGATTTCGGACCCTGCATTTCAATAGAACAGGTCCGTATACATCTAAAGTTAAAATTTCAAAAGAACTTTACCGAGATCATTACTGAACTAATTCGCAACCCACCGATTCAAACGTAAATTTTCCGACCTTCGCGACTTACTATCGCTCATTTTCCGACCGTCCCGTGCTAGTGGGACTCTTGTGAGCTAATCTCGCTACCCGAAAATTAAACTGAGAATTTTCCGGCCACTACAATTTAAGTTCGAACATTTTCCGACCGCACCGTAATGGTAGGACATGTCATCGATGAGTACCGAAGACATCTGAAGAAACTACTCATTTTGTGACTTTCACGGATTTCGATTTTATGTTTTCCGAATTCTCCTTGGTACTAGGAGCCTGATAGACCGAGTGTAGTGTCTGCCAGTAAATCTGCGGATTCTTAGACTTGTAAATTAATATTACAAATTTTCTGACTATGCTTTGTTCATGTAATTAAGACACTTATTTGATGATATTGAGTTATTGTTTTGTTAGTTTATTATGACCGCAGATTAACTGTAAATATATTTAGATTTAGTTATTGCATGTACCGCTCTCCTGCTTGAACTGTCCTGGTTGTATAAACACCGCTTTGACTGCTTCCGCCATTTAATTACACCTAACCGATTTTGTCTGCTAGATGAATAGCTGCTGCATAAATTTGTAAAATATACTAGCTTAAACCGCCACCCTGTATATACTTAGATCCAGGTCACTATTCATTACAAATAATTAATTCTCATATCCTACAATGAAGAATATACAGGAAATAAAGTTATTTAGTCCCCCATGAATTGAGTGTTACTTTCACTGGTACTCGTTAGTTAAACTACTTCAGGTTTCAGGGAGTAAACCCTTCAAATACGGCGGCCCAGTATATCTACCCGTAAACCGAATCTTAACTCGGGAAACTCCGAACTGAGCAACAATTCTCTAAAAACGGCAATGAAAAGTTATAAGCGATTCGTGATTTGCATAAGCCTCAGAAAAGCGAATAGAATAGATCCTAAGAAGAGATACATTGCTGCAAGTTATCTGAGATAAGTGAGTTTCAGAAGGGTAAATATATTTAGAAGCGTTTAGCTTTTAGATGAATGAACATTTTATCTTGTTAGTGTATAAAATGGACAGCTGCTTATAAAACACATGAATAAGTAAGGTATTTTCAGTCATTTCCTCGAATGCAAATTTGCAAATTTAAATTTTGTTAATTAGACGGTAACCCCCTTGTAAGGCAATAAGGAGTTAACTAACGAACGTACCTTTTTAAACCAACCCATTTTCAGTTTATAGATGTACTTTGTTGAAAATACGAGAATCTTCTGTGGCATCATGAAACCGCTTGACCTTTTAAGAACCATTAGAGCCGTCAGGACGTTCTAATTGTTATGCATGTCTTGCTAGGCTAGACTGAATAAATGAAAGAAAAATACAACCTTTCCACTACTCCACTTTCCAAGCCCGAAAGAAGTCTTCATTTAAAATTAGTTTCCATGTTTTCATCTTGGGATTTGAATAACACTAAAGTCCCCCTCCAGATTTTTTTATCCCCCTAAATGCTTCCTTACTGCCTGACGTAACTGTATTCTTCCATGTGTTCGTAAAAAACGCGTATTCACAAGAGACACGAAATTTTAACATATATCAGAATAAAAAAGTTGTTTGGATGTCGCGCCAGGAGAAATTTTATATTTTTTTGTGTGTGTGTGCGTTACGCGCGTTTGTTTGTGGGATAACTGGATATGTCTGTTACGGGAAGGCACCGATATAAAAATTCGATGAAGGAAATTTCTACGATATTTACGATAAGTATCTGCGGAGAACAATAATCTGTTCTTCTTTATATGGCATTTTTTAGTGCTCAGTTAGCGGTTGATTTTATCACATCCGAATGACGTAAACGTGAATTATACTTTCAAATGTTCGCTGCCTGGAGACGTTCAAAAAATTATTTATGTACGCATACCACAACGTAGTGCATACGTTTGTAATGCGATATGCATTTGGTCCTCTCCCAGTCGGTACAAGCCACTGTTTGAACTTCGTATCATCAAATATCACAACCCAATTCTAATTATTTGATGCTTTGATGTATCTGGTGTTTCATAGTAAACACAAAATGATCCGCTCTTGATCCGGTGAAGGCATAGCTATTTTTACGTCTATAGATACGTTTTTTGAAGTGATTGCCGAATTAAAAGACACGACTCTTTTGATGTGAATGAGAGAGATATTGTGACATTTTATTCCATTACCCTAATTAATTTTCATTAAATGTTGCCTTTAATACACAATACGATCGATAAAGTTGAAAATTAATAACCCCCGGTTTTGTTCCTTTCCTCCATTTCGCCTCCTTCATGGTTTAAACGTTGGAAAGCTTTTCCCTCCGTTGAAATAAGAGAACGTTACATATGTTTGATAAGAGTTTATGGCGGAAAAAGTACCTAAGCTGAATAAGTATTTATGCAATTTTCGCTACCTTTGCTCCTAATGTTTTTGTTATCCATCCAGAGGTAAGAGCATACGTTTTATTTCGTTCCCTGAAAGCATATTAGCTACTCCTAATTGTCACTGGAGGAATCTCGTAATGGATAAAAACGGGACTATCCTTGTTTTAACTTGGAAAATCCTAACGACTCCCGTTTGAAAACAACAGTTTTTACGCTCCGATATAAAAATTTTACAATCATCTCCCGCCAAGTTCGCGGGTAACTTCCTGAATTTAAATTACACCGAAAATATTCGAGACTCAACGTTGACCTAATCGCTTCTAGTAACATCTTGAATATTTTCAGTGTCGATATTTTAAGGAGTTCCGTTTAGCTCCAACACGTGAATACAATCTACTTAAGTGATCTCTCAAATGTTCGAACGTCCATCAAAAACGAAAAGAAGTAGACATGCAACAAGATGTTCTAGGATGGGTGATATGAATTTGGCGAATTTTACACGTACTATGTGCATGTATCAATATCGTTATGAGGTGGAGCGGTTCTCGGGTAATGGCATTAAGTCTAGACAGATACACTTTGTTGTGCATTTATTATTGGTGAAATCCACTCAAAAAGAGTCTTCGTAGATGGGGATAAAGTGATAGGTTCCTCCATGGTAGTCAGCAAGTTTGAGTGGTTTAATGGTACATTATTATACTAGTTTAATAAGACGGAGTATTATCACACGAGAGTTTTAAGGCACGACGAGCGAAGCGAGGAGTGCTTTAATAGAACGAGTGTGACAATATGTCTTATTAAACGGGTGTAATATACTATTTTATCTACTTTGCTTTATTAATTCATTAAATTTTGGCTGTTCAAGTTTTCGTAATAAACTGGGGAATTTTGCGTGGGTTGGTTACACTGACGTCACTGACATTGCGTTTCGTATTTGAATTTGAAAATCTAGTAGCCCTAGGACAAATCCAATAACTTACTTACGTGCGCGAAATGGAAGATAAAAATGTAGATCCATGAAAATTTTAGAGGTTATGTTTATTGAAATACCAATAATTTAACCCTGATGTCTACGTACGTCTACGTGACAGGCTGATGTACCAATTTAACAAAACTAAAAGTTACTAAAAGAAAGTAGTGTAACAATATGAATATTATTACACTACTTTCCATGTAATAATGAGATCATTAGTAACGCAATGTAGATAAAAACATTTTTTTGAAATCTTGTGTAATAGATGATCCCACTTCTGATTAAATTGTAGTACATGATTCCACTTTTAATTACTTGGTAGTATAATAATATATTTAATAACCCATATAAATTATAATATTGATATCTAATAATAATAATAATAATAGTAATGAACGTAATATAATCTTAAGACAAAAAAAGGTTTAGGCACTTGACTTGTTAAAAAAATTGTCTGTGTGGGCCAGATGGCGAGAACTGAGTCTTAGGTTCGAGACGACTGCACTTCTGGAACAAAGAAGTAAAATCGACTTTGAGCAACTCATTCTCTCTGTTAATTTATAGACAATAATAAATTCTATTACTTTAGACTTGGTGAAATTGTAGAATCAAGTAATCAGAACAAATATCAAATCGGACAGTATAATAGTTCATCGTCTTTCTCTCTACTATCGTCTGGCTTGTGCAATGGATATTAGAGGAGTAACGCGCAAAATACCCACCAGGGCTCAAACACACTAGTACTGGGCGTGCAGGGGGTACTAAGGGAGAAACGCTCGAAGTACCCGCCCCAGCTACTAGGAAGCAACAATATCATAAACATCTAGGGTCGGCCGGCTACACACTGATGGATAGAAAAAGGAATAGCGAAATACGAGAAATATGTAAGATACAAGACGTGGTTAGATGGGTAAGACAGCGACGAAGAGAATGGAATGCACATATGACAAGGATGGAAAGCAGCAGACTGCCAAAAATTGCTAGGGATAATAAACCTAATACAAGAAGACTCCAGGGTCGACCTCCAAAGAGATGGGCACAAAGCTGGACCTCCGGTTCGCAAGAAGCTACAGACTGAGGCTAAACGAATGGAAAAACAGGCTGTTTTGCCTATTAAAAGAAGAAGAAGAAGATCTAGGGTCGAGTGTGCAATGGTACTAAGGGAGAGACGCGCGAAGTACCACCCGAGATCCTAGGAAAACGCAATACATTAGCACTGATCGTGCAATGGTACCAGGGGAGTAACGCGCAAGGTACCCGTCACCTACTAGTGGCAATTACCCCAAGAACGTGCAATGAGTACTAAGAGAGAAACGCGCGAAGTACACTGCCTTGAGATAAAAGGCGGCACGGTGCTAACAGTGACTGGCTAATATTTGGAATACCAAATAGAGACAACTACGAATATTTCTCAGTTCTAAATATCGATGGTTAATTAATTAAAGAGTTAGTTAGTTAATCAACAGTAGAAGAGTGAATGGCTCAGTGATAAACTCACCAATTGGTGGTTTCTTCCAATTACTCTGCTCAATATGAATGTCTTTGGCACAGTTGAATAAATATCGCGTAACAACACCAACTCTCATGAAGGATGATATAAGACTCACACGCCTTTTTAAAACTGTAACGCACTCAGAATCTTCCCTTTTCCCGTTCTTCGGAACGGGCCCGACACTTGAGTCGTGTTTAGATAATATTCCACTTTAAGAACGGAATTTCGAGCTTAGCTCATATAAGACGAACCACGTGTTGTTTTCTCTATGCGAAATAAAAATTCAAAAAGCAGAAGGAATGGAAGGCAAAGAGATAGAAAGTAATAAATAAATAAAATTAGTCTTACACTTGTACATTATCCATCGGTCGAGTAATAAAACACTCTTTATGAATGTGTCTCAAGTCATCCATCTTACGTACAACTTCAATCCCAAACTAGATTTTAATACCCACAAAGTCTCTCTCTCCCAGAGTCCCTTTCGCATTCGATACGTACATGTACATATTTCGAAACTGGCGGTATCTGCATCACGTTGCACAAATCCCGCGAATGTTCCCCGATATGCGAACGTAGTTAGCGGTAAAGTTCGTCATAAACTCGCGACGTCAAATTAACATAAATCAACCTGAGTAAGCATCATATCAGACCCGATTTGCTCAAGTTGCACTCCAGGAATTGGAGGCAGTTAAATCCTCGGACTCGCGTTAGATATGACAATAAACCGAGATTTAATACAAACGTAGTCGAATACATTTACAAATTAATGCGGTGCCTGAAAAATTTAAATTGAAAAACTCTGAACTTGAAAAAAGTTGAATTAAACTCTGACCTCGAGCATAAGGATATTGCCGGAAGGAACGGCGAACGCTGCCACAACTGATTTATTAAAAATTTGCTCTTTCCCTCAAGGAAAGCGGAAGGCTTTTCACCCGTTGGATTTAGTGGAAACGTGCCAGAGAGGAAAATTTCCATTAATTGTCGAAGGGAAAAATCCTTACGGTAACTGTTTGTTTCGGAGATAATTACAGTCTTGTTTTCGCAGAAATAATCATGCCACCGTGTTACCAAGATACTCGTATCCAGATTTTCATCCAGACCTTTGTGTCCATAAGGGTACTCTCCATCCAAACTCAATTTAAGAAGCCGTTCGAGTAATGTCGTGGGATAGCAATGAAATAATTTTTTTTTTGTACTCCTTAGATTCAGGCCGAATGGCCTTGGGACACTCCAGAGAGTCCCGGAAAGTTTGGTACTTCACTCTCATTACGTTTTAAAATATTTTTAATCGCTCTCGTAGAAAATAAGTCTGGGCGTTATTCAGGTGAATCATAAACATAATCTACAGGTGTTATGAGTTAATCCCTTGGAGTCTGTTAAGAAAATAAAAATATACCGAAAGTTTCCCGTGAAGCCTACCCCCATACTATATACGCCCTTTAAATTTCCGCGTCCCCCGTGGATACGCAGTTGTTCCACGCACGCGAATAAATATAAAGCGAGAGAGAGAGAGAGAGGAGATTCTGCATTATAGGGAGTTTCGGTAATAAAACTTTTCTTTTGCTTTGTTAGCCCGAATTTTACTGCCGGTTCTTTCCATACACATCCAGCCTGCTACCAGCATCATCATAAAACCATCGAGGATGATGCCAGATCGGAGTTTTTTGTTTAGTTCGAATAAAAAATGAACGCCAAAGATGAATTACGGTAGCCCGGAGGGATATCGGGCCCTTCGGAAACCAAAGGGCTTTCAATACGTTCCGAGGTGTTTTCGGGGGAAATCAATAACAAAGACGTGATTTTGTGGTTTCCGAGCGCCGTTTTCCGATTTCATAATCTTCGACGTAGTTAAACGGGGAGGATGACGGAACAGCCGCAGTCATGGACAATCAGTTTTGTTCTTGGAACATTTGTTGAATCAATTGGATATTCAGTTCAATCAGTGTTGCCCACGAGACGAGACGAGACGACACTTTGAAAAATCTCGTCTTGTCTCGCAAAAAAGTGGAAAGTCTCGGCTCGCAGTAAAAGTCTCGTGTCTCATGTCTCGCGCGAGAGTCTCGCAACAGTCTCGCAAATTTCTCGCAAAATCTCGCGATTTCGTGCATATGCCGTTTTATTACGTCCGGTTCCTCCTTGCTCCTCAATTATATCGAAATGCTTATCAAATTTGATTTTTCGACAAGAACTGAAATAAACCAATTATTATAGGTCGATAATAATATGAGAAGTCGGGTGAGAAATAGGTAGATGATCTCCAAAAGTCGGTGAGTATAAAATAAATTGTCGTTGAGATATTACAACTAATAATCATAAAGCTTAACAAAAAAAAAAACATGAAACGTGTCTCGGGACACGAGTTAGGAACTTTGTTCCTTCTAATTAATAAAATTTATTTTACTCTGGATGAAACTTCATTTAACAAAAACATATAATAGTATTAATTATAAAAATCTTATCATTAAGTTGATTGGTACGAACTACATATTAAGTATTCAGATCTAGTCAGTGCATTCGATCATTCGATCATTGAAACAAAGATAGCGAACGACTCAACGAGAGAGAGAGAGAGAGAGAGAGAGAGAGAGAGAGAGAGAGAGATAGCGAGCGACTCGGCAGTGTTCGTAGCGGCTCGGCAGCGTTCGTAGTGGGTCGGCTCGGTAACGCATTCCGGTAACGCATTCAATTTAAGGGTCAGATTTTTTGCTGCGCGACCACCCTCGCTCCCCAACACCTGACGTAAGGAACTAAAGTTCCAAAAATTCATGTGAACAGGGATAAAATATCAAACTTTTTTCTTGCTACAAAAAAAAAAACTATTTTATCCAACATAAAAATATTGTGAATATTTGTATTCCCTATGTAAGTCTTCAACTCTAGTATAAAAGTACATAAACATTGCGTAACAGTTATTGTAAACATAGCCTGCTCGCTATTATGCTGCTTTAAAAAATATATTTCAATAACATTCATGATAATTATAATAATAAATTAATATTTGCCATTCTTATTTGCGATACTTCGAGACTGTTGCGAGACTCTCGTGCGAGATTTGAAACAAGACTTTTTGAAAATTTTGTCTTGTCTCGCAAGGAAAATTTAAAGTATCGTCTTGAGTCTCGCATACGAGAATATCGTGGGCATCACTAAGTTCTATACAAATCATCATTTGGTACTAAATGAAACAATGGGACACGTCTCTAATTTTGTCCTAAACTGGGTGCGTTTTAGAACACATTTATTTAACTAGCGTTCTAAGTACCTGAATAGTAAGTAATCATTCCACGTCCACCGCATAAAAGTAAATGGATATCTTAGATGTGATATCATTTGACTGGTACACTTCGAGTAGTTAGTTACCATCTCCTTTGGATCATTAATCATTAAAGTTACACATTTGTCGTTCAAATTATTATGAATTCTTACCGTCTATTATTATAAGATACACTAATTTTTCCTTAAATTTCAAAGCTTCAGATGACACGAAATAGTTGAGTTTTAGTATAAATATGACCTTTCAAAGGTTGATGACATTTGTACATCTACCCTTTGTTTAATAGACGTATAACTACTTTAACATTTCATAAATCTAGAGTAGTATGTAAAAATCCAGAATATGGATTAAAGAAAACACTTGGTATATCATGTCTGCCATAAATTTGTGGTACCACATTAAGACATAAATGATTAAATTTGTAGTTTGTGATATACTTAAATTATTATCATTGTTAAGTAACTCATTTTAAGCCAAATTTTGGAAAATGAAGGCAAGACAAAATGGTTAAAATTTCAGATACAATGTTACCTTTCCATTACTGCTGCTACTTGTAGATTCAGCTTTTGATGAACACAATAGAAATATTAAATATTCTAGAAACTTGGGATACGAAAAACTCCAGAATTTGAGGGAAGTAAATGCATAGTTAGGCTATTGACTATGTCGAGAATAAAAGGGGTAAAAGGAACTAACGCGTGCAAATAATACGTTTTTTAAAGAAAAACTCAAAAATAGAGAAAAAATGGCCGAATTCAAACGTTTATATCTCAGTTAATATTCAACATATAAAGTCTTACGAACCACCATTTTTAAAAAGAATTTCATAAACTTTCTTTTTTATGAAGCAATGCCTATACCTAAATTCACTTAGAAAAAAGTTATAGTCAGAAATTAAAAAAAAAATGAAATTTTTCCATTTTTTAACTTTGTTTTTTGAATTTATTTCATTAAAAAAATTTTTTTTCACTTCAAAAAATATCATTTTCAGAGGAAATTTAATTCTCTACAAGAAATCTTCCGACACATATCTTCGAAAATGCATAGTTTTTGCGCTATAGCCGAAAAATCAAAAAGTGGGCAAACCTACCCCGTTCTCAAAAACGAATAGCTAAATTTAGTAGCACATTTGGATTTTATTTCTTCAGAGGTCAATTGACCGTATGAAAAAATAAAATACCTTGCACGTGTTAGTTCTTTATTAAATGACATAGTCAATATCCTAAGTTTGTCATGTTCTACCACATAATTGCAGGGTCAAATTATAATATTAGCATCTATGACACATTTTCCATATAATTAGTTACTAAAATTACTACAATTGTTAGTTTAATAAGGACAAGATTCAGACGACACAAAACGGTTAAAGTTTCTGTAGCAATGTAATTTTTCAGTCTTATAATATTTGTATATTTAACATTTGTTAAACACATTTAAAAGTACTTAACATTAAAAAAAATGAGTATTTCAGTAAATTTCAGAAGGAATTTGAAGAAAACCAAAAGGCTGGGTGTGTCATCTTTTCCCATAAAATCTCAGCACCACATAATACTAATTAATATATCTGACGGATTTTCCATATAATTGCTTACCATTACTGTTATTATGTTAAAATAGCTACCCATTTATAACAAGAATTTTGAAAGATGGAGATAACATAAAACGACCAGTGTGGTAGTAAGGATGTTTTCGCTTAATATTTTCTGATATTGGTAGATGATCTACAAATTTTCAAAAATCCTGATTTTGCAGAGAAGGTAAATTCTTGATACCACATTAAGACTCATTTTCACCATGTTCGACCCTTTAGATAGACATTTACAGTATGAAATATCGATAACTTAAAGCACAAATATATGAATAGTTTGTCACATTCTACCATAGTGACCTAAACATAACAGTTTTTGCATATTTCGATTCAGTAAATTAATTTGTTAAATTAAAAACAGAATCATTAAATTAATTAAATCATTAAAACAGACAACTATTTTTTTTACGTCGAGGTACATTTGAGGAAAGCCAAATGTTTATCGTCTTCTGCAAGAAGTAACTTAACACTTAGACCATTGCTTTTAGTTTGAGCGACTGAACACTCAACAAACATATCAAATATATCCTACAAATAAAACAAACATTTGTACAACCAGCAAACCAACAACATACGTCTGACGTTAATTAGAAAAATAAGAGCGACGTACATGAAAGTCAATATAGTGTATAACAAACAGTTAAGTTAAATCGTTTGATTTATTCTTTGTTTAACCCATAAAAGTAGACTTTTGGTCTGTTTTCTTTTAACTAAATTAAGTTATCGTCTGCGTTCACAATTTCATTATATTTTAAAGAACGTAGTAGTAATATTTTAATTGGTACCCCTCAATATGTTTGCTTTTAATATAACAAAGTATCCGGGATAAAAACGTACCTACTGAAGAGCAAATTTTAAAATATTTTAATAATGCAGTTCCATGTACATTATGACGTTATTTACTAGCACATTTTCATAACGCAACTAACGATAATCCAATATAATTCTGCTTTTACCGTAAACCCCTGGCGCACAAACGTACTTTAATAAAATTAATTAACTTAATTGCATTGCTTCCGTGTACTAATTAAATACCCGTGGAAGAGAATACTCCGAAACGCTATTTTTGTTCATCGAACCGTTTGGAAAGTAGGTAGATATGCCCTTTACACAATAAACGAGTTATATTCCATGGCGAATACCTTTGTTGAAATGGAGTACAATGTGCTCTTAAATGTTTCTGAAAACTTATCGAGAGCTATTCAGGATAAACTGAATTAACTTAAGTACACAAGCCTATCGATTGTTAAAGTCTAAAAGTACTATTTTTATTTAACGTTATATGTCATCACATCTTCCTAAAGTCGTCACTGAGGTAACGGTTTAACTCCCTGAAATTGCAAATTAGGTATATGATATTTGATCTCTTGTTCCAATATCAAAGTGATTAATAAGTGAACTCACTAAAGTGTAAAAAGGTGTAAACGCCCTAAAGCTCGCATGACAAAAATTGTAGTGTTGTTCTTTGAGAAGAGAAAAAAAGTACACAATCGATAACGCCGGCTAATTACGTGCCGTTAGTTGTGAGAAATAATTTACCGCGGAATATCAAATTAAGCATCGCAGCGAACATACTAATGGAAGTATCTTGTATAATTCATGCGAATACATCATTACTGGAAAAAGGAACTTCGAGCGGTTGATACAGTCTATTATGTATGATGATACGTACTTCGTTCTTATGACGTGGCGTTGAAAATTTAATTCTATCAAACCAAAGAGGAGTTTGAATAAAAATCTAAACTACAATATAAGAATTTTCCGCTTTGTCGGTCACAATTTCGCGAAACTCCCCAAAATGCCGGATAAGATTTTTCTAACACACCTCGCGGAGGAAGGGATAGGAGTGAACGAAGGGAAGCCCTCAGATGATCGAAGGTAAACATCGACGACGACTGAGAAAGTGATTTATGTGAAAATTTGTTTTTCGAAAGTGGTTTCCTTTTGCGCCGATGTAAAGTCTGAATTTTCGTACTGAAATATGAAACAAGTTTGTTTTTATGAACAGGCAAACGCCACTCGTAAATCATAAGGGTGTTTAAGGTATGTTTCAGCATTGCTTATTCATAAACAGTTTTTGTATGAAGGGAAATGGAAATAAGTTTGTACGTTTTCATTTTGTTGTATTGCGAATGGAACTTAATGGGAAATTTGAGGAGGAACGTTGGAAATGACTGTTACTCACGAGGTTTAGAAATTAATAATTCATTTTCTCGTGGTAATTGGTACTAAGGTAACGGATAAGCCGGAAAATGGCGGGAACATATCAGTACTCTTTTTGAGAAAGAAACAAGTTAAAAGTTACGAGTTTTCACATTTGTACTATTTTCAAGATTGTAATGCGATAACACCAATCCATTGTATTTTATGGTGAATGGGCACACACCCTGTTTGACATACTTATTAATATTGATATATATCAACTTTCTAATTTTGATTTTATTTGATGGTTTGTTGCACTTGAACTTTCCTCAAAATTCACATATAATTGGATGGTCGCAAGTTTTAAAGTCGGGGATCAAAATCACAAAAATCGAGTTTTTTCTACATATTTTGCAAATATCTCGTTTTCTATGGGTTTTACGCTATTTGTACTTATTATCGATATTGTAGAGAATCAAATTCACTACAACTTTTGGATTTAACATTTCTTCATACCTCGAAGTGTTTTCGAGATAGAGGGCGGAGAGCGCTGGTCAGAGAATCATGTGAGGTCAACTGGCAGTCCCGATCAAAAACTTGTAATATTAAGGTTATAAATTATTGCTAGATACATAAATATTATTTTTATTAACTTTTTCATTAGATTCATTTTGTTTGGTTACTTATCTATTTTTAATTAAGTGTCAATTTATTTAATAACACTTACCTGGCCATGTAACTAACAAAGTGTTGAGGAAAATACTTAAATTACTTTTGAATTGTAATCTAATTTATACTAATGACTGTCTAAATAAATAAAAAGAAAAGAATTAAATTTGTAATTAACGTTTTTATTAAAAGTGTCATTTGATTAATTTAATATTGTCAAAACATATAAAAGAATAAAAATTTCGAGAAGAACAAGTTCTAATTTCAATTCTCTTCTTCTTCTTCTTCTTTCTCTGACTATAAATTTTTAAAGTTATGAAAGAATTTAAGAGTTTACGGATTTTAAACAAGATTTACTTAATTACTTCTTACTTCAAATGCAATTAGTGTAAATGAGAATATAATTAAAATGTAATTAGAGTATGTCCCTTAATAATTTTTCAATTACAGAAAGAGATTATGAGTGTTATTGAATTGATAAATTTTAGAATTATTAGAAAGAAAGATTGCATTCAAAGTAAAAGTTAATAACAAATGATAATTAAATATTTAGCAATAATTTATAACCTTAATATTACGAGTTTTTGATCGTGACTACCAGTTGACCTCACATGATTCTCTGACCAGTGCTCTCCGCCCTCGAAAACACTTCGAGGTATGAAGAAATGTTAAACACAAAAGTTGTAGAGAATTTGATTCTCTACAATATCGATAATAAATACAAATAGCGTAAAACCCATAGAAAACGAGATATTTGCAAAATATGTAGAAAAAATCGATTTTTGTGAATTTTGACCCCCGACTTTAAAACTTGCGAACATCCAATTATATGTGAATTTTGAGGAAAGTTGTAGGATGCCAAAATAGAAGTTTTTACGTGTTAATTAACTGGGTATGTCGATTTTCTGAGATATTCACCTAATTTGGCCTAAGATGACTGGACTATTTGTAATTTTACAATTTTAAACTCCTTACTTTCTGGACCACATAAAATTTTCAACTTTCACTTAAAACTGGCCTATTGAATTTCCCCGAGCAGTCTACATTGTCGGCTATATAGCTATCCTAGACATTTGAGCCCCACCCGACGTTCCACGTAACAATAACCCGAGCATTTTTATTTCACATTATTCCTCCGCCATTGTACCTCCTGATATCCTTAAGAGAATCTTACGTACAATAGATACGGTTTCGAAAACGTTAGAACGCGTCCTGACTATTCTTCTCACGTTGCTATTATGAAAGTTTGAAGTCGCGTTGTACTCCGGGAAAGACATTTCACCTGGCCGTACTCCTACTGATACTCCTTTACTTAGCGCAGAGTGCACTTCATTGATTGTTGCGGAGAACATTTCGACGGTAAATTTTTAAACTTCGAGCAAAAGTATTTCAGCTATCTGGAGCTTTACTGTTTCGGTATTCGTTTGTTGTGAAACTTGTTTTCATATCTGAAAGAATGTTCCGGGTACGAATTAGGACTGAGAGAGGCGGTTAGGTGGATTTTCAAAGGGGGGAGTAGTTTGCCTTTAAAGAAATTGACAACAGTCGAAAAATTAAGACTACTGGGTTCGAAATGAGTTGGAAGAAGTAATACAATAACGACCATTAAAGCATTACCTTTTCGAAAATTTTGGAGATATTGACGCTGTAGGCTAAGCAGATAAGCAAAAAAATATCCTGTTTTTGACATCGAATCCTCGAGCAGGAGACCCGGATTTTTAGGTAACATAGGCCTACAGAAACAAAACGTATAGGAAGACCCCACGAGACAATGAACATTAGGCAATTTTATTAACAATTAAACGTCAAAAAATGTACTTTTTTGACTATTTTTGATCTCAATTAAAAACTAAGTTACTAAGTGGCTAAAATGGCTTTACCATCCTCTAGAGAATTAAAAGACCTTTAAAATGACTCTAAACCGACCTCGATATCTTCATTTGTTGCTGAGAAAAATGGTATAGAAAGTCAAAATGGAGAAATTCTCTGTTTAAGAATTGTTATTGCGAAATTGAACCTGTGGCATTGTTATTCTGTAAAATGTCGGGGATTATAGTGCTTAATATGTGGTAAAAATTTCAGATCGATTCATAAGATAGTTTATTGCAAAATTCAATTTGTTTATATTTTTGCAATTTTTTTGCAATAACCATCTACGCACAACTAAAAAAAATCTCGAATCTAAGATCATGGTGCCCTAGAGAAACATTTTCTCTATCGATATCAATTGTTGAATATGATAAAAAGCAATCTTAAAATTGTTTAAAAAATTAAGGAAAAAAACATTTTTTTAAAATTTTGGCACCTTATGTCATAAGCAATATTTCTGGAAATTGTTGACGAATTTTGATGTTTCTTCTTTTAATTTGAGGTACCATTCTGAGCACATTACAAAGATGTGATTTGTTTATTAATTTATTCATTAATTTACCACTTAATTTATTGAAACAAATTTTTGGAAAAAAAATTTTCGCGAAAGATCAATTTCTTTGGTGCGGTTTTCATTGTTAAACATGGAAATTACTTGTTTAACCATAATACATGAATTATTGTCATTAAAAAAATAAATTTTAAATTTATTTTTTGAAAAAAACTATGATAAAAAATACACAATGTTCACACTACATTTGATATAATAATAAAACAAAATGTGTTAATAATATTATAATGTTCATTTTATTCAATCCTTGTCCATGTTTAACAATGAAAACACACCAAAAACAAATTTGATTTTTCGCGAAAAATTTTTTTACAAAAAATTGTTTCAACAAATTAGGTGGTAAATTAATTAATCAACTAATAAACAAATCGCATCTTCGTAATGTGCTCAGAACGGTACCTCAAATTAAAAGAAGAAACATCAAAATTCTTCAACAATTTCCAGAGATATTGCTTATGACATAAGGTGTCAAAATAAAAAAATTGTTTTTCTTCTTTAATTTTTTAAACAATCTTAAAACAGCTTTTAACATATTCAACAATTGATATCGATAGAGAAAATATTTCTCTAGGGCATCATGATCTTAGAATCGCGATTTTCATTTATTTGTGCGTAGATGATTATTGCAAAAGAAATTGCAACAATATAAACAAATTGAATTTTGCAATAAACCATTTCATGAATCGATCTGAAATTTTTACCACATATTAAGCACTATAATCCCCGACTTTTTACAAAATAACAAAGCCGCAGGTTCAATTTCGCAATAACAATTGATAAACAAAGAATTTGACTTTCTATACCATTTTTCTCAGCAACAAATAAAGATATCGAGGTCGGTTTAGAAACATTTTAAAGGTTTTTTAAATGCCCTAGAGGACGGTGAGCCCATTTTACCCAAAAGTAACTTAGTTTTAAATTGAGAACAAAAATAGTCAAAAACGTGCATTTTTTGACGTTTAATTGTCAATAACAGTGCCTAATGTTCATAGTCTCGTGGGGTCTTCATACGTTTTGTCTCTCTTGGCCTATATTACCTAAAAACCCGGGTCTCCTGCTCGAGGATTAGATGTCATGGCGAAATCCCTATTTGATTGGTCTACTGGTGCAGGTAACATTCTCAAGCATAACTAGAGGCAACAAATCGAATATATGTTATTTAGTTATATGTTGTTACTTAACGAAAATTATGTCTCAACTTTAAACTATTTCACCATGTCACGCTACACAAGTCGACATGTAGACACTGAATCGTTAATGGGCGAGCTTTTACAAAATATGTAACAACGCAATTGTAAATAATATACACTTCATTATTCAATTGTTATGAAAGTCAATCGAGTTGTAACGGTGAGCAATTCTAATTCTGCAGCGTGTACGTTCTTACATTGTATATTTGAGAGAACGTATATCACAGAATATCGATGGTAATAAATGTTACGAGTCGTAAACTTCGAAGAACAAAAGTGTATTACGAAAATTAATTTCGTCGAAGTGTCGGTCAATTCAATCAACTATTCGAAAATTCACCGGTAGGGCACGGATTCGATTAGAGATGCGGGCGTTGCGGAACAAAGTATACATCCGGATTCGACGTATATGGGCCGATATTGATTTCCCATGGAGACTTGATGTAAACTTTCAAAAATCCACATAAAACAGTCGCGTTTGCAGCAGTAAACCAAAGAGTTGTACGTGAGAGTGCACTTTTACTGCCAGTAACAGCTATCGTGCAAGAGATTCGGGAACGATAATATCTGCCTTTGGTGGGGATTCGAAGAACAATCTTGATATTATTCTAACGTTTTCCCCTGAGGGCAAAAAACAACTGCTCGGATAAGCTTTCCAAATAGAATATTTTTGCGGTTTCAGCTCTCCCGAGGGAAACCTTTAATGATAATATATGGTTCGCAGTCGCCCAGGAAATATATCTAATGATTTAACTCGAAAGATATAAATATATTGTGAAATGTGTCGTGGAATAGACATATGATTTCACTTGAAGCCACAGGAAGAGTTTTCGGAAATACGCAAGAAATTGAAAATTCTATGAAAGTTCATCGGCGATCATTGTGGAAAAATAAAATTACATTAAAATTATTTTGACATGTGCCTTCCTTGCGATAACTGCCAATTGGAGTTTGAAGCTGACTGGAGTTTAAATGAATGTCCTTGAACTCTACTAGGGTAAAATTGACAAAAGTGATCGTTTAAGGTTATGTTACTGTATATTTTGATACCTTGTTAATTCGGGTTAATCACTATCAATGCAATAAATTTATGCTAATCTAAGTTATTTTCTGGAAGAAGTGTACTTGCTCGGAAACCAGTAAATTGACACAAAAATATTTTCAGTACACCCGATAATCCACATTATTTGTTTCAAGGTTAATATTTAAATTATTATTTTAAGACCGACTATATATACTAAAAAAACAATTTTTTTTAATTATTTCTTAATAAAACTTTGTAATGTAACGTGAAACAGCGACAGTAAGACGGGCATTGCATATAATACACAGCATTGGTTCTATAAGTAAGGCAATGGAATATCGTTCCTCGGTGCGTCAAGCGCGTGGTCTCTCTCTTTCTCTCTCTCTCTCTCTCTCTCTCTCCCACTCTCTCCCTCACCACCCCCTCTCTCCCTCACCCCCTCTCTCTCCCACTCTCTCCCTCACCCCCCCACCGAGCCACTACGAACGCCTCCGAGCCGCTACGGACGCTGCCGAGGTAACGCTTTCCGGTAACGCATTCCATTTAACGGTCAGATTTTTTGCGGCGCGACCATCCTCGCTCCCCAATCCCTGGCAACAAGGAACATCTAAAGTGAGAGTTATCTTCAGACAACAAAATTTCTAATAGGATCTATATCAGCAAGGTACTTTAAATTTATTATATATGACTATGTTAAAGTATTGTAACGCGACATGTAAACAACCAGCGTAAGCGTACTCCTTATCGGACGAGGCAGCCCACCTCATAGGGAATCCACTCCGCTAATTGGATCATAAAAACACTTCCAGTCTAATCGCGAATATTCATTTAAAGAAAGAATGATTTATTACGTTCGGGTCGTTTCTAGAACGAACAAATTAAGGAAAAGAAAAATCGAGTACTATCAAAAAGGTTCCGGAATACATTATGGAAGGCTATAAAAGCGAACGCTGCGAACGAAAATTATTGGACGAGAAGCCGCCGACTAGTGAAAACAGTGCGATAAACTGACTAGCGTTAAGTGTGTTATATAAATTAATTAGTTAAGTAATGTGTGAATAAATTAGGTAGTGTAGAGTGTAATTAGAACAGTGTAGATAAATTAGAATAAACGTTACAGTATATTAATCTAACTTTAGATATACAAAGTATAGATAATACATGTACCATTTGACTAACTTAATATTTTTTTTCGGTACTGGACAGCCTTCAAACATCTTATGTCCTGGGCAAAGAAACATTACTTAATTTTGAATTATTTAACTAGAACTAGTAACAAAATATAAATCTATCAAATAATACACCTGCTAGTTTGAATTCAGTTCTATTTAAATTTTTATGAAGAGCATGTATCCCATGGATAGTAATAATTACCCTTGTAGTTTCTCTCAGTGAATTTTGGTATATGTTCCTAGTCATTTTGTGCTTAGTAGTCAACGTTTTAGATCCTAATTCAAATACATACAAGGTAAATAATTTTTAATCACTGAGAGATAGACTTAGTTCGTATTCGATTTCTCTGGATAAGTAGCTCGGGTTAATTAGTTACAAGTGCAAAAAGTCCCAAGGCGAGGTCACACGTCTGGGAGAATTTTTCCAATAACACTGACAGAAAAAGAGAAAAACTGAAAGCCTAATTGTATCCCTGGAAACGAAATCCCAATGTTGTATTCCTATTGTCTGCACAAATTCGAATGTGATCCTTGAAGTAATGCCAATAACGGCGCTTTCAGATCGTTTCGTAGACATTTCAAGGGAAATTTGGAAAAAACTGCCGTCTGCCCGTCGGGAAAAACTCTAAAGCAGCGTTTTATTCAAATGAATAGCAACCTTGCCGTGCTATAAATTCCGTCGTGTTTATTAACCATTACGATACACAATGTTAAAGATCGTATCGTGTAATCCGTCGACTGTAAAAAAAGAAGCCAGATCATATCTGCGAAGGAACAGCGCCTTGTTCCCGTTGCTAAACGGTTAATCCAAAAACTCAATTAGCTATAAATTGATTTAGACAAGTGAAACGGTTGTGGCATCGCTGTAGGTATTACTGAGAAATATAAATTTTCCTCCTCGCAAGAAATGTTGAGGTTATTCACGGAGAAAATTGGAATTTTGCACCTTGACACCCTGTATCCCCGGGAGTAATGTTCTTGTGGATCCTTTAGATTTATGTTAGGTTGAGCCTATATATCCCGTTATCATTGGGAATAGGTCAACATCGGTCCCCTTTTTCTTTATCGGCCGCGTCTAGTTAAAGAGTCTCGTTGTGGTATTGGTAGAAAAAGGAAAAGATTTATTAGGCGCCCATTCCATAACGAGAAAGTGTTTCGGAAACTTTAAATATTACTCGCACAAAAGTAGATAGTAAAGAGACCCAATTAGCACCCTCTTAGGGCGTAAAAGCAAAGAGCGTATCTTAGGAATTCTCTCAAGAGCTTTCAAATCACTTTGTTCCCCCCCAAGTATTCGCATTAAAAACGTGAAATAATTAAAAGAGACCCTCTCAACGCACCAATCGAGTGTACTAATTAATTAGTAAAGTCTATTTTGTTCACGCTCTGGATAAATACAAAAAAGATTTTAATCAATATCGGGGTTGTGATGAGTTATCGGGCGAGGAATGCTGACTTATCGGCCCACTCCAGTCAGCAGCGTACGCCTCGGAGGAGTTCGCGATGCTTTCTTTTAAAAATTAAGTTGAAATACAGAGAAAAAATGTAGAGCTTTCCTTATATTGAGAAAAATATGAGATTTCACTGAATTTCATTACAGATAAGTACCCAACTGCTTAGTTTGATATTGCTTTTCTTATATTTTTATATTCTTTTTAAACTTATTTAAAAAAATTATTTATTCTAATCATATACAGACATTTCGACGTGATATACGTCTTATAAATCGATGTGCCGGCTACCTGTCGGTTCACAAAACATTGTAACGTTACGCCAGACCCATGCGTGTGAGCTACAGTGAGACCGACAACAATACACAGAGATCGACCTTGGCGGTTGTCTTGCGACGCATCTATCTTTCACACGACAGCGTCCGAGCGAAAGCTCGATTTGGCGATCGGCTCGGTTCGCGAGCGCGATAGAAGGGGACGATGGGGTACGCGCTACGCGCGTTTTGATTGTACCGTTTCCACTCCGTCGTCAGCGACGACGGCGACAGCAGTCAGCATATTTTATTTATAAAGTTATTTTTTATTTGTGATTTCCAATCAATTGCATGTTAAACACTTTAGAAAAGTGATTTTTCCATTCTCATGTACATTTACACTCGCTGGAAATCTTACTTTTCTGAACTTGTAAAACAATCTACTATTTTTAAAATTTTTAACTCACTGACTTACTGAGTAGTAAACAATTTCGTCTAAATACAGGGTGTTTAGAACGTTAATTGTGTCGTTACAAAGAGTTAATTGTTCTTGAAATGGGGGAAAGTTTATAATATTATTGATTGAATTTCTTGGACAACTGTAAAGAGCCAAAAAGTCCATGTTCTTCCATAATTCTTACATGTATGTCAATGTAAGAACTAACAATATAAGTTTTATCTTGTACGTTATGATCTGAATTCAGTGGACGGATTATATGCGAAATGCATATTTATGCACATTGTGCATATAAGTAATATTTTTCATAAATTTTGCATATTTTAACAAAATCGTCATATTTTTGCATATATTTCGTATATATGTATTGTTTCAAATAAGGAGATCTTATCAAACATTCCTTTACCACCACAAGAAAGTATTAAAATATTTAAATTTTATTTTACTTCTCTACTAAAAATGTTTACTATTTTATTAAATTATTTAATCATCGGATCCGTACCACGAGAAGACAAAATGAGAGTCTCCTTTCTCGTTCCCACGTTCTATCAGCTGTCTTATTTTTCCCGATGCAAACGCCGCAAAATCGTACAACGTTGTCGCACAACCTACCTGATTACCGGACCTCTCTTTCTGTTGGTCTTCTGATTGTTAGTTATTCTTGTGGTTGTCGTACAAGTTGCGCCCCTAGAGCCCGCAACATGCAATACGCGTTTCGACATACGGTGATTCACAGCGTAACAGATTTCATGCTGACGGCAAGTTGAAGATTTTACCCCATCTAAAAACTTTATATCTCTCAAGCGCGCCTAAAGGAGTTTCCGCTTCAATAAAGTTTTCAACATTGTCGAAAATGTCATTGAGGTCAACAAAGTATTAGATTGTTTAAGTTTTATTACTTTTTTTAATAAAAATTTTTACTATTTTATTAAGTTATTTAATTATCGGATCCGTACCAGGAGAAGACAAAATGACAGTCTCGTTTCTCGTTCCCACCTTCTATCGGCCGTCTTATTTTTCCCGATGCAAACGCCGCAAAATCGTACAACGTTGTCGTACAAGTTGCGCCCCTAGAGCCCGCAACTTGCAATACGCGTTTCGACATACGGTGATTCACAGCGTAACAGATTTCATGCTGACGGCAAGTTGAAGATTTTACCCCATCTAAAAACTTTATATCTCTCAAGCGCGCCTAAAGGAGTTTCCGCTTCAATAAAGTTTTCAACATTGTCGAAAATGTCATTGAGGTCAACAAAGTATTAGATTGTTTAAGTTTTATTACTTTTTTTAATAAAAATTTTTACTATTTTATTAAGTTATTTAATTATCGGATCCGTACCAGGAGAAGACAAAATGACAGTCTCGTTTCTCGTTCCCACCTTCTATCGGCCGTCTTATTTTTCCCGATGCAAACGCCGCAAAATCGTACAACGTTGTCGTACAAGTTGCGCCCCTAGAGCCCGCAACTTGCAATACGCGTTTCGACATACGGTGTTTCACAGCGTAACAGATTTCATGCTGACGGCAAGTTGAAGATTTTACCCCATCTAAAAACTTTATATCTCTCAAGCGCGCCTAAAGGAGTTTCCGCTTCAATAAAGTTTTCAACATTGTCGAAAATGTCATTGAGGTTAACAAAGTATTAGATTGTTTAAGTTTTATTACTTTTTTTAATAAAAATTTTTACTATTTTATTAAATTATTTAATCATCGGATCCGTACCACGAGAAGACAAAATGACAGTCTCGTTTCTCGTTCCCACGTTTTTCCCGATGCAAACGCAGCAAAATCGTACAACGTTGTCGTACAAGTTGCGCAACTTGCAACACGCGTTTGGACATACGGTGGTTCACAGCGTAACAGATTTCATGCTGACGGCAAGTTGAAGATTTTACTCTACCTGAAAACTTTTTTTTTCTCAAACGCGCCTAAAGAAGTTTCCACTTCGATAAACTTTTCAACATTTCGGGACGTATCGCATTTAACGCGGCATATCAATTTAGTCGTACGCAAGATTTATGCGTTTGTAATTGTCACGTACTGAGTACGTATCGGGATCGTCATTGAAATTTTCGGAAGTGTGTGGGTAGCAACACCCTTTACGTGATCGGTCAATTAGTCTGACAACTAAATCGAAGAGGGAACAGAACCGCACCGCGCCGGATGAAATATTTATCGGTTGTTCGTCTATTTTATATACGGCTAACCCTCATTACGGCGCTCGGTGAGTTTCCTTTTCTAGTCGACCGTAAAGGCAATTTCGCCCATTTTTCATCGAAAAATTTTATTTGGCTCCCAGCGGGGGAATCATCGAATTTATTCAATATTTCGTTATCAAGGAGAGAGAGAGAGAGAGTCCGTCTCGATGGAACCTTTGATTCAGTCGCCGCCGGGAGGGCGATTTCTCTTTGAATAATAACTTAATCACATAAAATATTTATATTTTCGACTTTTTGCTCAGAGGCCATCGATCTGGGTAGCGGGGCAGGTGAAGCTCGTGGTTTTTCTGCGACGATCCGAAAAGTCGGTAATCTTATATAAACGACACGAGCGATTTATCGGGTAAATAGTTTACGGAATCGGAGTTATGAAAAAGGTGCAGGCTTAATCCTGCGATTCTCATTGTCTGTCTGTCTGTCTGTCGAAAATAGAGCTACGGGACATTTGACGTGACGCTTTTTGAAACGGATCCGAGGGCCGAGTTAGTTGAGGGACTGGGATAACGGTAATTAGGGAAAATTGCTGCGCAACATGCATTGTTCGCTTGGAGACTTTAAAGCGGTAAATTGGATGTGCAACGCCGACAGAAATTGGGATGGAAGGATATTTTGTCTCAAAATGCTCGCTTTTATACCATAAACTTTTTTGAAGTACGAAGCTACTCCTAGGAAGGTTGTTTATTATTATTAGAATCTGATCGATAGAGCTCGGAAAATAGAAGCTTGCAAAACGACAAAATATGAAATGTGCACCATGAAAACGGCGAAATTTGCTTCGTGTTTTAACTGCAAAGATGACCTGCCTCCATTCATCTCTGACCATCACGGCTTCCCTCCAATTGTCGATTCCCATAGTTTTCAGACTATGTTGTCTCTCCATCTCAGCCTCGGTCTCCCCAATGTTCTTGTTCCTACTGGCTTGTGTTGCCCATCGTAGTCATTGGAACTTTATATACTTCTTTTTGTTTGGGCTTTGGTACAGTTCTTCTATTCCCACGTTTGTTCTTATGCGATATAGTGTCGTTACTCCGACTTGTGTCGGCCCATATATTCTTCTTGCTATCTTTCTTCATTGTATTTTCTAAGTGCCGAGGTCTCACAGCCATAGCAGTTTACTGGTAATATCACCGATTGGTATATTTCGATCTTTGGGACTAGTAATAACAATTTCGACTTCAGTAGTTTCTGCAGAACGAAATAGCACCTATTTCCACTCTGTATCCTTGCTTTGATTTCCTTTGTGATATCATTATCTGATGTTATAAGGATTCCCAAGTATTTGAACTGTTTAACGTTCTCAAAATTGTAGTTGCCCATTGTAACATTTTGACATAGTCTATCTCGGGGTGCGTGTCGTGTGCATGTATTTGGTTTTATTCTCGTTTATGGTTGATACAATTTTTCTGCTCTTTTCTTCTATCTTTGGAAAGTTTTCTTTTACCTTGATGGTGCTTCCTGCCACTGCATCGATATCGTCCGCAAAAGCCAATACCATTTTTGACTCAATCCCATATTTATATTTTTTTATAACTACTGTACGTAGATTAAAAAGTAACTAATATTATTAGATGATACAAGAAACAAACTAAATTTTAGTTCCCTTCATATAAATAACATTGAAAAATTGATGCTAATTTTTAGGTCTACAATGAACTAAAGCTTTACAAAATGACACAGCAGCTGCACCAATTTTTGGAAAATATATAAATAAAAAGTATTTATCAAAATAGCGCTGAGTAGGTCTACAAATTGTTACTATAACGAAATTTTGAATTTTTTGTAAAAAATCTCTTAAAATCGCCCTATCTTACTCACAGTGTTAAGACTAAAATAAGACGAACTTCATAATTCTGTTGCTAAAACCAATTTTAGTTTGATACGATCACACATTAGCTTAGAATGTTTTCCTAAACCCTTATAAACGTTAAAAAGCACTACATCTTCCCAGTGCATTTCCAAAAGTATAAAAATTTTCATTGTATCCCGATGTGTACGTGGGTTATTTCGACTAATTGTTGTTTTAAAAGAATACCTATTTAAATGACTTCTTTGCAAATATTATATATTTTATCCAACACATGAAAGTTATGACTGTCATTATTAATGTCATTTTAGGCAAGTAAACTATCAAATAACACAGTAGTGTGTAATAATCCATAACTCATTAGTGAGTTATGAATTATAAGTCACGTTCATATTTAAAGTATCAACCAAACAAACAACCTACTTTAATCAAAATGTAAAAAAGTCACTGTCAAGTCACTCTAACATTTGTAGGGCACTGAGACGCAAGTAGCTTTGATTTGATCGCACAGATTATTAATTATTATCTCATAGAAAATCGATTTCTTCCACTTGTTGGATAAAACATTGTATGCCACTCGCGTGATATGTTTCCTAAATCACTTGAGAATCTATACCACTCGGCCTGAATCTTCTCGCGTGACTTATTTTCAACATAACACACTATAGTACCATAAATAATTAGTATCGATAACTAAACCATTAAAAACGTCATATAACGGCCCGTAGTATAATTAGAATGTCTTTAAAACTGGGTCAGGAACATCAAAATTGTAAAAACTACCATCTATATCATCATGATCATCATCATCAACATCATCATCATTCAGCCTGGTGTTGAGTCCACTGCTGGACATAGGCCTCCACCATCTATACTATACTATACACCAATTTTATTGTCGTGTTCTTTTTGAGACAATCTGAAAATGGCACATTTCTTTACAATTCTCATAATTTTTTTAGAAATTTTGTTATTTCTTTACTTGCATCACAACTTATTTGAAAACGTATCAAGTTACGTCTCAAAAACGTCTCATGTATGATTTTAAAACTTCTATATGCATTACAACTGTCTTAGTTTTGTTGGAATCTCCTCAATTTCATTTATCGCCAAAACTACTTTGAAAACTTCATGAATAACAGTTTATTTTGAGCTAGATGTTATTTATGTTGCTTTCATTATGAGTTAGGTGTTATTTTAAGTCGATTGCAGTTCATTACAATCATTTCAAATTCTTTAGAAACTTATTTTGAAACAAAAAACAATGTTCATAAATAAGCTAGAAAATTCCAAACTTCACAACAAAATTTACATTCTGAACTTCATGTTGTCTTTAAACGAATTGTCACTCTTTAAAATGTTAAAAGTTCCATTAGGTCCTAACTCCCCAAGAGGCATCAGCCATTTTATTTCAAACTACAAGTGCTATTAAGATGTAATCAGTTCTTTATAGTTGTCATGTGTTTCTTAGAAACGTCGTAACTTCCTGAATTGTGCCAGGACCCAATTAATAGTTATTTGTTGTACTAGTGTGTCATGTTGAAAATAAGTCACGCGAGAAGATTTATACCACGAAGTCGTCAGGCCGAGTGGTATAAATTCTCAAGTGACTTAGGAAACATAACACGCGAGTGGCATACAATGTTTTATCCACCAAGTGGAAGGAATCGTTGTTTTTTTATGAGATAGTAATTAATAATCGTTGTGATCATATGAAAGCTACTTGCGTCTCAGTACCCTATAAATGTCAGAATGACTTGACAGTGACTTTTTTCATTTTGGTTTAAGTAGACGTTAGAAGTTAACGTGACTTATAATTCATAACTCACTAGTGAGTTATGGATTAAAACACACTAGTGTGTTACGTGATAGTTTACTTGCCTAAAATAACATTAATAATGACAGTCATAACTGTCATGTGTTGGATAAAAAAACTTTAAGTTATATTTTGAACAGACAATTGCAATTCCTTAAAAAATGTCATCGTAGAGTTGTTATAATTCCGTTAGTAATTTCTGAACTACAATCAACCCCAAAACTCTGTTGGAAACTTCATAAGTTACCTCTGACGTTATTTTTGTTTGATTGCAGTTCACTATAATATTTACATTAATTCCTTCTTTGAAACATTAGATCTGGTGTAGGTTAGGTTATATTTCTCGAGCCCTACTGATCAATCGCACGAATTTCCGTCTCAGTTTGAAACTTTTGCGCTAATTAAGGGCCCACCTACTCAATAGCGTTGCTTTACACGTAATAACTTAAACTCATTGGGCCTGGTCCTCGTCACTTTCAATTTCCATTAACGGAAGAGATTTTGTACAAACTGACAAGGTCTACATGGAAAGGTGTGTTGAATTACGAAACTAATCTTATTACCGTCAACTGTGATCGCTTTGTAGCAGTTTAAAAAGTTTTCCCTTCTACAAAAATGATTGAGTAGGCACCTAATATATCAAATACTAGTTTTATCTGATTCTCTGCCTCTTTACTATACAGATCGGAGATCGTGCGAATTACTGCCGAATATAAGCTCGGGATATAAATGTAACACATCCATATGCATGCGCTCTCCCTTTGAGTTCTGCCCCACCATCAATAATTGACGACATTAAGAATTTAACCGAAGTGGGCCATTAGCGTCGTATCGTCGCGTGTACGTATTCAGTAATCATAATCATTGAATTCTCTCCCTTGGGAAACTAGACGCTGGAACAATAAGGGTACGAGAGTGAATTAGAGAATGTAGGTATTGCTTTCACGTTAAATACCTCTATTAGTATACCGGAGCAATGGGATCATATAGGGTTCCTGGGTAATTTATGGGGCGGAATGGGTGACAGATCAGCAATTAGGTCGCCGTGTAGAGTTTAATCTCGACCCAACGCTTGGCAGGTAACCAAACTATGTTTTCCCCTCTTATAAAGTACATTTATCATTTTATGTATCGTAATAAGTACAGAGTGGGATTTTATCACAGTGCGCGTCCGATAACAACGATCATAATAACCAATTAATTAACGGTAGGGTTTGTGATTTTTCACACTATAGATTGAATGCTTCTGATGGAAACTAAATTTATAGGTAAACGTGAAGTATCTAAATATAGTAGTACATTATCACGTTCAAGTATAAAGTTCCTTCATTTATATGAAGAAACCTTATAATACTTTAAATAACTAGTAACCAATAACCCTAAAATAACCAATTAATTAATGGAAGGGTTTGTAACTTTTTTCACTAGATTGAATGCTTCTGATGGAGACAAAATTGCCTTAACGCGTTGTTAACTTTTACAGTTTGTTTCATTGTGCTTGTAAACAGTCACTATAGGTAAACATGAAGTACCTAACACAACTCTATTTCACCAGGTCCAAGTATAAGGCTCCCTCATTTATGTGAAGAAACCTTTCACTTAAAATAACTAATAACTAATAACCCTAAAATAAGCAATTAATTAATGGAAGGATTTGTAACTTTTTTCACTAGATTGAATACTTCTGATGGAGACTAAATTAACTTAACGCGTTGTTAACTTTTACAGTTTGTTTCATTGTGCTTGTAAACAGTCACTATAGCTAAACATGAAGTACCAACATAACAGTACTTCACCAGGGCCAAGTATAAGGCTCCCTCATTTATATGAAGAAACCTTTCACTTAAAATAACTAATAACTAATAACCCTAAAATAACCAATTAATTAATGGAAGGGTTTGTAATTTTTTTCACTAGATTGAATGCTTCTGATGGAGACTAAGTTAACTTAACGCGTTGTTAACTATTACAATTTGTTTCTTTGTGCTTGTAAACAGAGTTATGATAGGTAACTAAGAAGTAGTTGTACTTTACCAGGTCAAAGCAAAAGGTTTCTTCCTTCTTATGGTTAAATATTTAGAAGGTAAACAACCCCTTCGTAATGCACAACAAGCAATGTCCCCTGATACCTTCGCTCACATTAAATATTTAACAATACCTTGACGAGAAAAAAAAACAAAACGCTACAAACCGATAATTCTATATTTTATTGGTAAATAAAGTGTAATGTCACGCGTACCCGTTAATTCCGTGATAATTCTGTATTTATAAAAATTCTTATGTGGAATTGTAACTGGTAGTCTAGTCAAGATGTGTGTTTGCTGCGAAAAATAGTTAGAAGGCTCGGAAAAATATGAGCGATAGCTCATTCGACGCTGAATGCAAATCTAAGAAAGTCGTTTTGAGGATTTTTTTGCTAAGAAAAATTGAAATTGTGACACTCAAAACTTTTTATAACAAATTATTAACTTAATAAACAATGAAATTATCAGTGAAAAATTTTTTTTTTCTCCTATTAAGAGCCATTCATAATGATATTTAGACACAAAATTATTCCTTAACTAATTATTTAAATAATGAAAACATTAAAAAGTGGATTATAAACTATAACAAAATTTTTTAAGAAAATTTTCATATTTTAAAAATCATAATTAATCCTAAACGATAGAATGGTAAAAAAATAGTTTTCAAAAATATTAAACTAAGCCGTTTATTTATAAACAATTCTTAAACAAATGTAAAGAATTTTTTTCACAATTATTTAATCGTTAGTTCGAATATAAAAACAGCCATAACATAATATAAACAGAAAAAAAATTAACAACAATTTCTTGATTTTGCGTTTTTTGTTGATTTTAAAAATCCGTTGTAATAAACTAAATAAAGAATTTTTAAACAATTTTATGACGTCACCTTATTGAGTACACTCACAGAAAGGACTCCAAGAAACAAAATATTTATGGAGAATTTATTTAAACATTTAGCCTGCTTTCAATGGAGACGGAAGTACGAAAATAACTAGTTCATTAACAATAGGCTGGCTTTTTCAAAAAATGCATTTAGAATTGTTTTTCTAACGGGACTTTATCATTTCAAATGTGTAGAATACACTAAAGTTTGTTTCAAAATTTTAAAATAATACTTAGTACCTTAAAAAAATATTTTCTATGACGTAGTCGCTTCAGATGAGACTTTTTTATCGGAAATTTCTTCCTCTTTAAGGATCTCTTCTGTGAATTCCTCTATCTCTTATGGTTTTTGAGTTGACAATAGAAAATCGAAAGAGCGTTTTTATTTTTCGTTTTTTGTTAATAACAATTGCAATATTTCTAAGCTGGAAAAATCCTCAAAACGGCTTTCTCAGATTTGCATTCAGCGTCGAATGAGCTATCACTCATAATTTTCCGAGCCTTCTAACTATTTTTCGCAGCAAACACACATCTTGACTAGACCATTAATTTCGTGATAATTTTGTATTTTATTTTATTTATGAAAATTCGAATTTGTTTATTGTAACTGGGACAGATTAGGTTCGTCAGTCGCTTGTTTCGTCACAAATGTCACATGACAGGAAAGCTCACTCCATCTCAAAATTCGTCAAAGTTGGCACACAAGAGTCGAAATTTATATCGCACAGACGAGGGAAAGAGTCCCCTCGTAATAAATCTGACACTTTCTAATGCCCTTCTGGAGCTTTCGTTCTTGGTTTAATATTATGCTGAGATAAGGCACGTAATGAAAGTAGAGGAAATTAAGGAGTAATTCCGCCACTTTCCTAATTCATATGGAGCATGGCATTATTTCATTCACTGCCTCCATAATTCCTGTTCAGCAAAAGGGATGTGATTAAGTACGAGATAGGCGGGGTACGTAGGTTCGTGTTAATAGTTGTTGTATTTTAATATTTTAACGTTACACCCGGGATTTATAGACGGGCGCGCAGACTTTGAATAATTTGTTAAATATTAATCCGGAGGCGGGTATTAATTGATCTCTATCTTGCAATTTGTTATAAACGTAGCTTCCTGGACGTTCTGAAATATGGGGACTAATTAATGGGGTAACAAGTTTACTGCTTAAATTTTTCACTATTAAAATTAAATCGTGTCAGTAGAACGTGGATTATTGATTTCACTACAGTGTAAATTAATAACAATTTCCCGTTTTTCTTTATCACGTGTTACATTTTAAGGGTTAAAAGTTATGAATTAATTATTATATATATAAATTAAATATTTTAAAAGCTAGTAATTATGATTCAAATTTGGGCCACATTTGAAGGCTATTTAGGTTCGTCCTTTGCCAAGACGTAATTGATTTAATGTTAAAATTGAGTTAAGTTGAGTTAAGAGTTCAGTAAAAATAAACCTAAAAAGGTAGTTTAGCTAAAAAATTATTTTTATCTATTTTACCATATGATATCACTAATAACGTTTTAATTTTCCAAATGTGCCACAAATCATATTCAAAGTATTGAATATGTTTAAAACGTAAAAAGCTCAATTCACAAAGTTTCAAACACTATATTCAATACTTAATTGAACTTTATCATCATGATTTAACCATGGGTTTTAAATAGAATCTATTTACCAACAATACAGGTACATACTGTCTTCATTATCTTACATAGTCATAGTTATGAAGAGATGGAGACTAAATTTATTATAAAACTTTTGATTGATTGCAACTTTTATAAAAAAATTCTTATTTAACAATAACTATTATAATAATAATAACAATTATAGTAATAATAACAATTTAACAAATAATTCTTATTTATCTGTTTTAAACAAAGTCCTGTAAAGTGACGCTTGGGTGTAGACTGCACCGAAACCCATTACCGGCTTATCGGATTACGATAAGAAAGGGATGGTGCACGAACCATAAATAGGTAGCAAAGGAATCCCATATATTAAAACCTTGTATAAATGTAGTAACAACTAGAGAAAACAAACATTTAAAAAAAAAAATGTTGAGAAAAATCGGTGACACACACTATATTATATATACCTATTATTTTTTAACACTTTTGCTTAGACGTGTGGTTTGAACTTCCTGTCTATAAATCATTGTATTTTTCCAATAATAATTACTAACGACGTGACGGTGAGTACATACAATTTCCTATTCGTATTTGCTGTTTTTTGTATTACCGCTTACTTAGTTCGAATTGTGTTTATTCAACGTTCTGTTATTGATTATCTCGAGCGAGTTTCCCGGCGAAAAGCTTCACCGATCGAAGGAAATATTAAATTTTGCCTCGAGAGTCCTCAGAGTAAGAAAAAAACTCCGGTAAGCCTACTGATTACCTCATTTCTCAATTTTTTCCCTCCCCACCCTGTTAATCACCCCTCAACTGTCATTAGGAGCGCATAGAATTCCCTGTTTAATATTCCTCAAGAAGTGGAACGAACGAAACCTCGTAAATCTGATTCCATCACTTAAGTCACAGGTTTAATTTTGTAGAATAATTCACCCCGAGTTATTGAAACCTTGGCGATTTAGGACGAGGGAAATTCAATTTATCACAATCGCGTAATTTTACGTCGGGATAAATTTATATCTTTTTTTTCGAATGTACAGCGTTGCGGATTTATCGCGTTCCTCCTCTGATTGGGAAGTATGGATGGTAGCCGAGCATAACTTTCCACGATATAACGATTTGTTGGAGAACTAGATAAGTGTCGTGGACGACCCGCGAATTTACAACTGTTTACGTTCGTGTACACACTCCGCAGAACAACGCAACTCCGCTTATAGCTTATGGTCGTGGAGTTCTGGAGTTGCATCGGGCGACGCGAACTTCAAGATTAGAAAATTAACGGAATCAAAGTTTTTAATGACGTGTCAAAACCCATCGCGTATACACTTCGAATGGAAGAGGAGAGGAGGACCCGTGCCAACTGGGGCGTTTTGCTCGCCGGTGCATCAATGGGGCATAATTACTGACAGGCGTGAAAACATTTTTTAAGTCAAACAGCAGTGTTGTTAAGTAACTAATTACAATTACTTGAAAAAGTAATTACTTTCATTGTAATTGAAGCAGTAATTAATTACTACTTGCTTTCCAATAAATTGTAATTGACTAGTAATTCAATTACTCGTTTTGGTACAAATACAATTACTTTTCACAATTACATTCTACAAAAGTGCTATTAATATTTTTAGTTGGTAATAATACGTAAGTAGCTTAAAGTTGCTCATTGTGGGTTCTGACTACCTGGTTTCTTTAACGCAACTCTATCCCTGTCCCAACCAGTAATTAGCATTAACGATTATCTTTAACTATCTTATTAAGGTCGTGTTTCTAGGAAACGGCTCATTTTGGATGATTGTTGGAGATGGTTGTTTACAACATTTTACCATTTTACCCTCTCAGAGGCCTTTTCTGATTGGGTGTTCCTTCAAGCCCTTATTTATTTATTTAAAAGAGAATTTGTCGTAATTTCTTATTGTGGCTTGTACCCGACAACTGTGACAAGTAAGGCAAGATGAACATCGTAAAACTTTTACTTGTTTTAAGCTTTTTTTAAACTTGTAGTTTCTAGCAAAGAAGAAAAAATAATTGCAAAGTGTCAAGTACGTGTCGGTAGCAATAGCGGCTTAATCTCCCAAAGCAACTTCAAACTTGTAATTGTGTAAACAAAATGTAATTGTAATTGTAATTAATTACGTACTGTGAAGTAATTTTAACAACACTGCCAAATAGTATCCTAAAGTTGAAACTGGAGAGCACATGAACAATTCTATCAATCTCGTTATAAATTAACGTTATGAACGTGTTAGCGTATCTCTATTAAAGAATTGTGCAAAAATTAACAAGTTCTAACAACGAGACAGTTGTATTTTGAACTTCATGCACTTCTGAGACATAATCGACTTCTCCATTAGCTCATAGTATAAATTGATGAGCAATACCTAAATGTAACGTATAAGTGATTAACATTACCGGTCAGCTGTTAGTTGAGGGTTATTATTTATTTGATCTATCCCAACTCTATTTCATAGTAATTGCAAGTACCTTATAAATTGTAAATGCTGCCACAATGTACAGGGTAGAACGCGTCTGCCGCAATCCACCCTATATAAGTTATACGATCGCGTGATCAGGACATTTTACGTATATACTAATTATTTAGAATTGAACTAGATATGGAATTTAATAATTACCTTGAAATGTAAAAATTTCCAACCTTCCTTATTTGACTTCGAGTATGAAAAAAAAGGGATTTTCAACATTGTTAAATTAATAAGTAATAGAAGATACCAGCTATTAATAAAACGGTATAAAAATCTATTCTTTTGGAGCGTAATATTAAAATATCCAAGAAATCAGGGTAATCGATATTTCCAAAGATTTCATTATTATTAATGTTTGTCGCTGGAGTACTAATATTGGTAGCAATAAAATTACTCAACACTTCTTTCCTTACAGCAATTCTTATATGTCGAGGCTATGTAGATTTGAAGATGTCAATCAACACTATGAAGATTAATTAATTAGTTACATAATTTAACGAACGCCATCATCTTTCTTTTTGAAATACGCTTGGATGATTTTATAACTTCTGATATAACCAATTGTTCGTGGCGGAACCGAGTTGCGTCCACAGAAAAAGTCCAGTTCTGCCAGACAATTAATTACATAATTAATAACGAACGCCAGCATCTTCCCTTTTGAAGTTTGCTTTGGTGATTCTCTAATTACTTCTGATATAACGAAGTGCTCGTGGCGGAACCGAGCTGCGTCTGCGAGAATAGTCCAGTTCGGCCACGAGGGTAAACAAGATTGGGTTTAAGGCTCCTCGATATTTTACAAAAGATGTCAACTCTGCTGTTTATGAAGGTTTTTAATAATTGCAAATGGTAAATGACAGTAGAGTATATTAAAGCCTAAAAAGCTAATTTTTAAAAAGCTAAAAAGGCTAAAGCCCATTTCACATAATTAATAACGAACGCCAGTATCTTTCCTTTTGAAGTTTGCTTTGGTGGTTTCCTTATTTCTGATATGACGTGATATGATTCCCGTGGTGGAACCGAGTTTCGTCCGTGGGGATAGTCCAGTTCTGCCAGTCAATTAATTACTTACATAATTAATAGCGAACGATGTTATCTTTCATTTTGAGGTTTGCTTTGGTGATTCTCTAATTATTTCTAATATAAAGAAATGTTCGTGGAGGAACCGTGCTGCATCTGTGAGAATAATTCAGTTCGGCCACGAGAATACACAGGATTGGGTTTAAGATTCCTCGGTATATTACAAAAGGTCTCAACTCTGCTATTTATGAAGGTTTTTAATAATCGCAAATGGTAAAGGACAGTAGAGTTCATTAAAGCCTAAAAAGCCAATTTTTAAAAAGCTAAAATGGCCAAAGCCAATTAATTACACAATTAATAACGAACGCCAGTATCTTTTTTAAGTTTGCTTTGGTGATTTTCTGGTTTCTGATATGGCGTGATTCGATTTCCGTGACAGAACCGAGTTGTGCCCGTGAGAATAGTCCAGTTCTGCCAGACAATTAATTAATTACATAATTAATAACGAACGTCATTATCTTTCGTTTTGAAGTTTGCTTTGGTTATTAACGAAGTGCTCGTGGCGGAACCGATCTGCATCCGTGAGAATAGTCCAGTTCTGCCAGACAATTAATTAATTACATAATTAATAACGAACGCCAGTATCTTTCCTTTTAAAGTTTGCTTTGGTGGTTTCCTAATTTCTGATATGACGTGATATGATTCCCGTGGCGGAACCGAGTTTCGTCCGTGGGAATAGTCCAGTTCCGCCAGACAATTAATTACTTACATAATTAATAGCGAACGATCTTATCTTTCATTTTGAGGTTTGCTTTGGTGATTCTCTAATTATTTCTAATATAACGAAATGTTCGTGGAGGAACCGTGCTGCATCTGTGAGAATAATTCAGTTCGGCCACGAGAATACACAGGATTGGGTTTAAGGTTCCTCGGTATATTACAAAAGGTCTCAACTCTGCTATTTATGAAGGTTTTTAATAATCGCAAATGGTAAAGGACAGTAGAGTTCATTAAAGCCTAAAAAGCCAATTTTTAAAAAGCTAAAATGGCTAAAGCCAATTAATTACATAATTAATAACGAACGCCAGTATCTTTTTTAAAGTTCGCTTTGCATATTTTCTAGTTTCTGATATGGCGTGATTCGATATCCGTGACAGAACCGAGTTGTGCCCGTGAGAATAGTCCAGTTCTGCCAGACAATTAATTAATTACATAATTAATAACGAACGCCATTATCTTTCCTTTTGAACTTTGCTTTGGTGATTCTCTAATTATTTCTGATATAACGCAGTGCTCGTGGCGGAACCGAGCTGCGTCCATGGGAATAGTCCAGTTCGGCCACGAGAATACACAGGATTGGGTTTAAGGTTCCTCGGTATATTACAAAAGGTCTCAACTCTGCTATTTATGAAGGTTTTTAATAATCGCAAATGGTAAAGGACAGTAGAGTTCATTAAAGCCTAAAAAGCCAATTTTTAAAAAGCTAAAATGGCTAAAGCCAATTAATTACATAATTAATAACGAACGCCAGTATCTTTTTTTAAGTTCGCTTTGCTGATTTTCTAGTTTCTGATATGGCGTGATTCGATATCCGTGACAGAACCGAGTTGTGCCCGTGAGAATAGTCCAGTTCTGCCAGACAATTAATTACTTACATAATTAATAGCGAACGACGTTATCTTTCATTTTGAAGTTTGCTTTGGTGATCCTCTAATTATTTCTGACATAACGAAGTGCTCGTGGCGGAACCGAGCTGCGTCCATGGGAATAGTCCAGTTCGGCCACGAGGGTAAACAGGATTGGGTTTAAGGTTCCTCGATATTTTACAAAAGGTCTCAACTCTGTTATTTATGAAGGTTTTTAATAATTGCAAATGATAAATGACAGTAGAGTATATTAAAGCCTGAAAAGCTAATTTTTAAAAAAACTAAAGCCAATTAATTACATAATTAATAATGAACGCCAGTATCTTTCCATTTGAAGTTTGCTTTGGTGATTTCCTAATTTCTGATATGACGTGATATGATTTTAGTGACCGAACCGAGTTGCGCCTGTGAGAATAGTCCAGTTCTGCCAGACATTTAATTAATTACATAATTAATAGCGAACGCCATTATCTTTTCTTTTGAAGTTTGCTTTGGTGATTCTCTAATTATTTCTGATATAACGAAGTGTTCGTGGAGGAACCGTGCTGCGTCTGTGAGACTAGTTCAGTTGGGCCACGAGAATACCCAGGATTGGGTTTAAGGTTCCTCGATATTTTACAAAAGGTCTCAACTCTGCTATTTATGAAGGTTTTTAATAATCACAAATGGTAAATGACAGTAGAGTTCATTAAAGCCTAAAAAGCTAATTTTTAAAAAGCTAAAAACGCTAAAGCCAATTAAATACATAATTAATAACGAACGCCATTATCTTTCCTTTTGAAGTTTGCTTTGGTGAGATTCTGATTTCTGATACGACGTGATACGATTCTTGTGGCGGAACCGAGTTGCGCCCCTGAGAATATTTCAGTTCTGCCAGTCAATTAACTAATTACATAAGTAATAACGAACGCCATTATCTTTCGTTTTGAAGTTTGCTTTGGTGATTCTCTAATTATTTCTGATATAACGAAGTGCTCGTGGCGGAACCGAGCTGCGTCTGTGAGAATAGTCCAGTTCGGCCACGAGAGTACACATGATTGGGTTTAAGGTTCCTCGACATTTTAAAAAATGTCTCAACTCTGCTATTTATGAAGGTTTATAATAATTTTAAATGGTAAATGAGACTAGAGTTCATTAAAGCCTAAAAGTTACTGTTTGCAATATAGTAAGAAAACGCAACAAGTGATAACTTGGTGCATTATGGCATTACACTTCAAGACTAATAAACGCAACACCTCAATTTTTTTCCAATTTAATTAAAAAAAATACCTCATTACTGGATGATACGTATCAATGTATATTTGTAGTATTTTTCCATTACAAGGAAGCGGATTGTATGCAAAGTGCATATATTTTATCTTGTGCCTATCTTTCAATTTGAGGACCAATCACTTTCATTTAAGTTATAAATGTATATTTGGAGTATCTTTCATTACAAGAAAGCGGAATATATGCAAAGTGCATATATTTTATTTTTGCATAGCTTTCAATATGTTCTTTATAAAGACTAATCACATTAATTTAAGTTTATTATCGCTAATTACTAACTGTATATTCCTATTGCATTTTTAGTAATTATTATGCACATTTTTTCAGAACTGACTGACATACACTACATTTTTACGTCTCTAAACTTAAGTTCGAAACGAAATGGATCTCTCTCTAAGAATCTGTAAGTTCTAATCTTGTCGAACCCCTTCGACAAGTTTGGAATATGTTGATACCTTCTATGAGAGAGGAAGTCTCTTAACATCAATTAAAGTTTCATTATATAAATTTAACTCCAGTTAAGTATAGAAGTTTATTCAGAATTCATTACATAGTTTTTGTCGATTATGTCTTATTCTATTATATCTGTAACTATTACTAAGAATCATTCATAACTCAAAATTCAAGACACCAAATTTCTTCGTAACACTCATTTTTTTCGACAAAAATTTCAACAAATTTCGAAGTCCACCCCATTCAAACATTAACTTTGTGCGCACAAAATCCATCACAAATGTAAATCGCGCTTCCACACCGACTCTGGAAGTGCCCATCAGGCATTTACATCCCTAATTTTTATTCACTTTTTCGCTCCTGCCGATTTATAGCACTCACCAATCAAAAGTAGATCTCGTAGCAATAAAGCCCGTTATTATGTTGATTAAAGAGGTCGAACTTGCATTATGAAACACCGAATGCAGAGTTTAAGTGCATATCACACAAATGCTCTAATGACCGTCATTCATAATTCATGCCGCCGTATGAAGCTTTAATCGAAATTGTTGGAAAGGGAGGTTATTAGGATTTTTAATCATTTAAAGGAGGATTCAACACTTCACAAAGTTTGAAATGAAGGGATGGTAGTTTTTAAAATTACATATATCAGTTTCTGACAACCTCACGTGATTTCGAGGTTTAAAAGACAGACATATATTAATGATTCAAGACAGTAGGTACCTGTTTTGTATTTAATAGAGTGATTAAGATCAAAATCCGTCAAGGATTGAATAAATTCCATCCATTCGTGCTAAATAGTGTTTGAGAGAAGGGTAGAAGGAAATAAAACAACATGACCTCATAATAAATGCATTATCACGAATTTCCCCTGAAAGCTTACTCCGTTCTTTCAACACATAATGTTTCAGCCGCTTCTCTACTAAGCGGCTTCTAAAAACTTTCCAGCTCTACGTCACATACGAACGTACATAATTAATATTTTTTGCCGTAAGGTCCGTTTCGAAAATTCCGCGTTACGCATCTAAATAAATTCTCGACTGACAACATTTAGAAAATTTGGAATTAGATTCTACTATAGAATTTATGTTGCCTGAATAATTTATAGTGTAGGGGAAAGTTAGGAAAAGGCCCTCATGATTAAATTTTCGTCTGGTTTACTGGGACTATGCCCTCGGAACTTAATAACTTCGTTAACGGGCCAAGAAAGGGCCAGCAGCTCCTGCTTTCTTGAGAATCATTTCGAAACATTTCTTTAGGCTCCTCCGTTTGTTTTCATTCATTAAGTTCGTCGAGTTATTATTTTCGTTGACAGAGGGGGAGGGTCCGCCGAGGGTTGAAAAATATTTTAAATTGAATGTGAAAAAATGGTACTTAGGGAGTTATCAGCGATCTTCCAATTTGGTGCTCCTGTGTTGGGAAGTCCTCCTTTCGTTTACATGTTGTTTAATATCGAATTATTTTTTACGATTAGTATTATTACTAATTTGTTTGGTAACGGTTCAATTTTGTTTTTGCACTTGAATATACCAGTAAGTGGTGCGGTAATCCCGAATAGTAATATACGTACCTGATATAAAACGTAGTTACGAAGCTAACAAAAGCCAATACTGGCATTGACATTCTCTTGTATTTCGATCAACAGACATCAACAATTCATTTTTCAATTGTACACTTAGGTAGGAAACATTGTTGGAGATCGAAGATAGATGGGCTCCAATTCCAGATAGCAATCGGTTATTTATCATATGAACGGAATATAATTTATATCGTTATATAGAGATGAGCCCGACGATAATTCAGAACGTACATCGCTTGATAATCGAATTGTACTATTAAAATGAAAATTACGAACGCGTAGGCGATCACACAATAGGGAAACGTACACCATTAGAAGTTATAGGAAGTGGCGTTTATTGACGATAAATAAATCCAAAATTATATGCTCCAAATTAATATGTTACAATGTATGACCGAATTTAATGGCAAGGTCGAACACGTTCTTTGTTGTGAGTAACGTCACCCTCTAACAATGAGAATATTAACAAAATGGGAACCCTTTAGGTCAGCATCTAAGAAGGATATATAAATATAGATCCTGGAGGCAAAGCAGTCAGTCAGTAACCAATCTTCGAATTAGTCGTATAGTAAAAATAATTAGTACTGTAATATTTAAATGGTATATAAAATGTTTTTAAACAGTCACGTTCAATAGGGAAATAGGTATGAACGAAAGTGTGAAGTGGTCTCTAGTGGACTGTATAGATCTGTCTCGTAGCTCGTGGGTGGCTGCGGAGATGAATCTTGTCTCCAAGTTGTAAGGCTGAAGACGGTCTCGTAGATTGGAGATCAGGGCGTGACGTGATCTCTTGAAGTTCTTGGAGTTGAAGTTCTAGTTGAATGGAGAGAGGGCGTGACGTGCTCTCCGATGTGACTTCTCCGGGGTTGGATCTGAGGGCGTATCGTGCAGATCCGGGTTTGAAGTTGTCGTATCTTGAAGATCTCATAGAACTCTCAGGGCGTAACGTGAGAGCTTGTAGGTTGGGGTGACGTAAATCAAGACCAACAACACACTGTCGTTTTGAGCATACTAGGTATACTAATTTATTGTAAACCTTCGGGCTCTTTTATACACATTCAATTACATGAGTTAAATGGTACATTATTTTGTTTTCTTATAATGACCTCGCGTTGCAGTACCTGACCTTAACCGGAGCGTTTGTTATCACGTTCCGTAAACGTTTTTGTTATGCTTACACGGTTAATTATTGTGATACGAACTTGATTTGTTTACGTTCGGTCAGCGTTGTTGTTATAAAATAAGACGTGCTTTTTAGTTGATTTAGATATCCCAAAAACCTTGTTACCTAAGCTGCGTCAGTGACTATTATCTGTTTGTAAAACAAAACGTGTTGAAACGTTCCCAAAATTAGTTCACCATAAATTACAATTTCTTAACCTAAAATAATGTTGATGTTAGCGTCAGCAAGGTATACGGAGCCTCAAATCTCCTTGATGGGTCTTTGTTCAGTGTCCAACTTAGCTGTTAATAGTTTCTTCATTCTAATAAGTACCTTCCTAGTTTGTTCGATTCTGGCTACTATTTCATCCGTCGTAGTGATATTTTCATTCACTGTTGTGCCAAGGTACTTAAAGTGTGTAACGACTTTTTTATTCATACTTAGCTCACCTCTGTTATATTTCTTCTTGGATACAACTAGCATTTTTGTTTTGTTAATATTCATGCTAAGTCCATATTTTTCACTTGTCCTTATCACCTGGTGGACCAGTCTCTGTAGGTCATCCAGACTCAATTTCGACACCATCTCTGCCACGATGCTACCATCCTCATCTATCATTATTCCTGTTGTGCGTTTGAATACAGTGCCGGTATTTTCGTTTATCTTAAAGCTATCATATTGTTACAGGCCTGAGGGCCTAGGGCCCGTGCTCTGGTTGGGGGTGTAGTCAGGTAGAGATGGTAAAAGACAATGACGACATGGACAAATGTTCATTTGGGCACTAAACTAACAGGGGAGAGAACATCGGAAACAAAGTGTTAAGGCGAACGAGCAAATCCCTGAAGTGAGGAAAGGTTTAAGAGAGGAGGTTGCTTACTTGTGGACGGGCGGCAGGTACGTGGCTTCCCCAACTAGCGACATGACGAGACTCTCGGACGGGCATCGTGATAGGGTGCTTGAAGACTCATCCCCTAATCGATTTAATTGATCAATATAAATACTTGTCGTTTGTTGATCAATGTGTCCGTTGCCTGTCCGCAAGTTACGTATTGTCCTTCGGTCTAGGTCACCTCAGTGCTGAATTGGCTTAGACGGTGGCCCAGTTTCGCTAATTGGGGCCGAATCGAGACAATATTTCTGTTCCAGCTCTTCAATCTCTCTATACCTACCAGTTAACCAGTTTTTCTTCGCTGCTAATTGCGTTCTGTATTTGATTGTAACGTATGCATTAGATCTATAATAATTTAGAAGTAGATTTTAAAAATCCACCCAGTTTTGGATCAACACCATGCAATATTGAAAAGGTGAAAGGTCCCAACGTGGCAGATTCCTCACTCCATCTTATCGTTAATCATCCTTCATCCGATTCCCTCGGCACATTCTCTTATTTCTGTGCGGGAAGGTGCCGGAATCCTCCTCATTCTAATTCGATAACTCGAGATACAAATCTAATTACGCGGAATAATTCACGCACAGCGAACAGAAGCGTGCGTTGACGATTCACAACAAAAAGGTGTTTCTGTTGAGAAATAATTTATTTCGCTCGTGGAGCGCGCGAGGGGGAGGAGGAGGAGGATCCAAGGTCCTCGGGAAATTAACGTGTGGAATGCGCCGAACTCGCGTCGGATTAATGCGTAAAATCCGTACGGATCGTCGTACGTATGAGGGAAGGAAAGTAATTGGAAATTTTTCGGGAAGCGGCGACGACTTAACGGGAAAATCGGGAATATCGCGCGGTTTGTAATGAGCAGGCGTGCCCCGATCTGGAATCAATTCGTCGGATGGGGCTCGGGGAGGCTCTAAAAAGAAAATGGGGTCTATTTCCTGTGGGGATGGATAGGTTTTCCGCCCTTAAAAGTACCGCGAACATAACTAAGACGCCAGGGTTGATACGAGGGTGGAAAATGGTTGAAACGACGACTGTAGCGATGTCATGTACATAATTAACTTCATTCATCAACGTTGAACAAATTTGGCAATAGGATGGAGTATAATTTAAAACAATTTCCCAGCATGCACAGTGTGATTCTGATTCCACGTCAAATTTCAAGGGGTTATTCTTCAGATCCCAAAGAACGCATAATTTTTGAAATACAAGGTGTAGCAAATTACCAAACCTTCCTTAAAATATCACGTCTATTTAAAGCTACTTCACACTTTGTACCCAATTTTATTTAACATATTTCAATGTTGTGGTCCTGATCGACAAATCAATGAATTCATGGCGGAGATATGGGGTTGATGTTTATGAACATAATCGATTTTCCAGTCAATCGTGCAAAATTGTATGGTATTGTAACGCGAAATCTAAACAGCAGCGCGCAACGTGTTTACTGTTATCGGACCTCGGCGGTCACTTCAAAGCGCTACGTTAAGTGGGAATTAAAAAATCCGTCCCCAACGTTTCGGCAACATCTTATTAAGGAAAGAATGATTTATTACCTTCTGGGCGTTTTCTAGATAAACATTATTAAGGAAAAGAAGGATCTAGTTCTTTCAGGAATCATCGCGAATACAATTTGAGATATGTATATAAGCGGGCTTGCGGTCGGAGAGATTAGATTAGACGTGAAGCCGCGACAGAGTAAACAGTGCGAAAGACGGACAAACGAATTGTACAAGTAAATTAAAAAGTTAAGTGTGTTATATAAATTAATCAGTTCAGTAACAGTTAAGATAGATTAAGTAGTGTGTAGGGTATAATTAGGACAGTGTAAATAAATTAAAAATAAAAGTTACAGAATGTTTCGTTATTTAACAGCGCTGGTATCGAGACGAGACAACACTAGAAATGACAGGGTCTTGTCCTGGATTCGAAACTTGAAAAGCCATATCTCGTCTCTCTTCAATCTCACCTACATCTGGTCTTGGAATATCTCGAGATAAATGTATGTGCTACCTTTGGACCATCCTCGTCGATACATATATATCAGAAAGTAGGGCCTGAATAGAAGGTAGTTTAATAACACCCAATTCTCTAAAAATGATACTATGAACATGAGGAGAACAGGTATCTACATACATAATCGAAAATATTTGATTAATAATTAGGTTTATTTGTTACGAACAATATTTTGGTTTTGTAATGGCAGTAAATGTAAACTGCAGCCAGAATTCCTGACAAAGTTACCAATCAAATATCCTAAAAGTAGGTCCCACCTACCTTTCTGATAATCAGCTTTATCTATTGCATCTTTTCTAAAGTATAAAAATAAAAGAAATACATGTGAATTGACCTGCGTGGTCGACCGAAGGTTGTCCAACTTCTCAAAGTTGGCCATGGTAATTTAACCAGAGGAAAACACCAAGTCTTAACCAACTGCTTTATTAAAGATGAACGACCGGTTTCGGCTTCATAGAAGCCATCTTCAATCTCCGACCGCAAGCCCGTTTATATACATATCTCAATTGTATTCGAGATGATTCCAGTTCATTATGTTTTTCTAGAAAGGCCCAGAAGGTAATAAACCATTATTCCTTTAATAAGAATATTCGGGAGTGCCCTCCATTCTCTTTTTATGGCCCAATTAACGGAGCGCTTTGAAGTGGCCGCCGAGGTCCGATAAGAGTAAACACGTTTCGCGCGGCAGTTTACATTTCGCGTTACAATACGTTGTATTACGTAATACGTCGAACTGAAAGCAGTTAATCATCAAATAGTGTTTATGTATGTAGGTAACTTAAGATTTTTCAATTATTCATCAAAAAGTTGTGTTGTATTACGTAAATTCATGAAGAACATGAACACACCTACCACTTGGAAATATTCACCCTTATATTCCTTAGTTGCCCAGCTACCACTGTTTCGACTAATATTCGTATCGCATTGCTATTACCTTCTCTTTTTTTCCACACCAAATTTCGTAGGGATGTTTTGATTATTAATCACAAAGTTCAATTAATAGTTATTTACATAAAAGTCAGGAAAATCTCACATTACTGAAGAGGAGCTAAATTGAAATACGAGGCACTTTGTGCAGAGTATTTTAAAGCTCCGAGTCAAGTAAGAGATTTTACTGACGGGTATTATATTAAAATTTTCCGGAAATCGTGAAAATAGACAATTTACATATTTCAGAAAAATTTGTTACAAATTCCACAAAACTAAAATTTGTAAATTTTGTTGGCAACTATAGTTACGAAGTGAATGATTTTCATTAATTTCGTGCGTGTGCTGTGAAAACAGTGTAGTTTGCGTCTTGGAAAATTTTTACAGGACTAGTCCGGAAAATTCAATTTTCCGGGTAAATAAGCAGGAAAAATGTTGTTTCCAGGACGATTTCCGGAAAAATCCTAATTATCAACTAGAATCAATAACCTTCTCACGTCACCAGCGAACACCCTGATCGGTTTGTAAACGGCGGCGTCGTCTTTTACCTTCTCGACTAAAATACATCACTTCAAAATCGAACCTAATAAATTATTTCTCTAATCTTTTTTGGCAAAGTTACGCTTTAAAACTCCGTCTCGATTCGTTCCAGATCCGATGAAAAATTATCCACGGCGCTCTCGACTGGTTGGAGACTTCATTCCTGTAACATCTTGGTCAAGCACACACACATTCGTACAGAGCATTCAGGACACCTGTTGCACCCTACATTGTTACGAGGTACGTATAAATATGCACAAGGAATGGAACTTTAAAAGGACCTAAATCTTGGCTAATATCCCCTCGCCGGTGGTTAATTAATCGAAATTCACTACAGTTTCTTTCGGTCGGCGATCGGAATTCCCCTTTCAGTGACGTCGCAGTTACTAAGTATCTCTCGAATCGGAGCGCATCGATTAGAAGCGTAGCATTGCAGAACTCCAGGCACAGAGGACTCGAGGGTTGTTCACTAACACCAATTGTTCTCCATTAATTGTTATACTATTCGGCATGATGTAAGCCCACAGAGGCTGATTGATCGATACTTTCAGGTAAATCTATGTAGATAGGCAATAACGTACTAATTCCGACATTAGGAGCGGAATTAGCAACCGCACTGGAAGGGAAACGGTAGTTTCAATTCACAGGTAACAAGCAAATTGGGGAGTAGATTTGATAGGACGGTCAGTAGATGTGAAAGTTCGTAAATAAAGTCGTGAGCTAACGAAAAATCACTTCCTCATGAGCCATTAACCGGATAGTTCGAAATTCGTGATGCCACAGCGTATTACTGAAGGTTCATTTAACCTAACCCTAATATATTGTTTCGTAGGAAATTTTCTTTCCTCCGCTGATTTATAAGAAAGTTTTTGCGGAATCTATCAGATCGCAGGAACGGGAGGAGAAAAAAGGAATAGAATTAATTCTAAATGTAACAATAAATTTTGTAGATTTACAGACACGGATGAAATTGCGGCGGATGTGGGAAGTGTCTATAATTCTTTCTTTTATAGTATTTCTATGCACGATGCGGAAGCGGATTCTGCTCGACTTCGGAAAAATGGGACTGATAAAATTTAAAATATTAGCGGAGAAGGACAACGCATATGAAATCAGGGGACGGGTCCAGATATCCGGGTTGTTCCCGAAATAAAGGGCGACGCACAATTAATTATTGTAAAGTAGTTGACGTACTAGGTAATGTGCTTTAGACTTTAACATTGAACTTTGACCATTTGATTGATCGTTTTTGATCACTGGTTGTACGGTGTAAGCAAGAATGTTACTATGGTCTTTGTACAAGCAGTATAGTTAAACAAATACGTTATTACAGTCATACTTAAAATCTTAAGCACGCTGGTTATCAACTTGAAAAAGATGATAACCTCTTTTGAAATGAGGCAGGATTCTCCTTCGTAGGAGAGACTGGCTGACCAGTTTTTGCCTCAAATTCAAGTTTTGTATTTTCATATCTTATTGGCTATAAGTGTTATGGCAAATGTGTCAAATTTCCAAAAATCAGTCAATGGCATTTTTGCAGTTATCATTGAAATCGCTATTTAAGCCGTCTTGCAATTTGTAAAATAAGTAGACTAATTCGCAGGAGAGACTGGCTGACCAGTTTTTGCCTCAAATTCAATATTGTGTTTTCATATTTTATTGGCTATAAGTGTTGTGGCAAATGTTTCAAATTTCCAAAAGTCAGTCAATGGCGTTTTTTCAGTTATATATCATTACAATCGCGATTTAAGCCGTCTTGCAATTTGTAAAATAAGTAGACTTATTCGCAGGAGAGACTGGCTGACCAGTTGTTGCCTCAAATTCAAATTTCGTGTTTTCATATCTTATTGGCTATAAGTGTTATGGCAAATGTTTCAAGTTTCCAAAAATCAGTCAATGGCATTTCTACAGTTATCATTAAAATCGCGATTTAAGCCGTCTTGCAATTTGTAAAATAAGTAGACTTATTCGCAGGAGAGACTGGCTGACCAGTTGTTGCCTCAAATTCAAATTTCGTGTTTTCATATCTTATTGGCTATAACTGTTATGGCAAATGTTTCAAATTTCCAAAAATCAGTCAATGGCATTTTTTCAGTTATATATCATTAAAATCGCGATTTAAGCCGTCTTGCAATTTGTAAAATAAGTAGACTTATTCGCAGGAGAGACTGGCTGACCAGTTTATGCCTCAAATTCAAGTTTCGTGTTTTCATATCTTATTGGCTATAAGTGTTATGGCAAATGTTTCAAAGTTCCAAAAATCAGTCAATGGCATTTTTGCAGTTATCATTAAAATCGCGATTTAAGCCGTCTTGCAATTTGTAAAATAAGTAGACTTATTCGCAGGAGAGACTGGCTGACCAGTTTTTACCTCAAATTCAAGTTTCGTATTTTCATATCTTATTGGCAAATGTTTCATATTTCCAAAAATCAGTCAATGACATTTTTGCAGTTATCATTAAAATCGCGATTTAAGCCGTCTTGCAATTTGTAAAATAAGTGAACCTATTCGCAGGAGAGACTGGCTGACCAGTTTTTACATCAAATTCAAGTTTCGTGTTTTCATATCTTATTGGCTATAAGTGTTATGACAACTGTTTCAAATTTCCAAAAATTAGTCAATGGCATTTTTGCAGTGTTCATTAAAATCGCGATTTAAGCCGTCTTGCAATTTGTAAAATAAGTAGACTTATTCGCAGGAGAGACTGGCTGACCAGTTATTGCCTCAAATTGAAATTTCGTATTTTCATATCTTATTGGCTATAAGTGTTTTGGCAAATGTTTCAAATTTCCAAAAATCAGTCAATGGCATTTTTTTAGTAATATATCATTAAAATCGCGATTTAAGCCATCTTGCAATTTGTAAAATAAGTAGACTTCCACCAACAATTAAAATAATTGTGAGTGAGCCCACACTGAAACATCCTGAAACTTTTGCTATTGGAAAATTTACACGCCTTCAATATCTCACTTAATATTAGAGTTAAATAAACTTAATTGTAACACTTTATTAGTGGCATGAAATTGACACAGTTAATATGTTACTATATATAATAAAAATTTACTAATCATTTCATCTGGAGACCGACACACACAACAATTGTGAGTGATTGGCCCATACTGAAACATCCTGAAACATTCGCTATTGGAAAATTTACACTCGTTCAATATATTACTTAATTTTAGAGTTAAATCAACTTAATTGTAACACTTTAATTGTGTAATAATATTGAGACAGTTAATATAGTAATAATATATATATATATATATATATATATATAATATATATATATATATATAAAATATATAATAAAAATTTGCTAAGCTATTCTTCTGGAAACCAATAATTAAAACAATCATGAGTGACCCGCTCATACTGAAACATCCTGAAACTTTAGTTATTGGAAAATTTACACTCCTTCAATATCTTACCTAATATCAAAGTTAAATCAACTTAATTGTAATACTTTAGTAGTGTAATAATACTGAGAAAATTAATATCTAACTATACATAATAAAAATTTACTAACCGTTTCATCTGGAAACCAATAATTAAAACAATTGTGTGATGGGCCCATATTGAAACATCCTGAAACTTTCGTTATTGGAAAATTTACACGCCTTCAATATCTTACTCAATATTAAAGTCAAATCAACTTAATTGTAATACTTTGGAATTAAATAATATTGAGGACTATTAAAACTCTAGAGCAAGAAGGTAAACTTTCCCCCCAGAAGCAGACATAATTGACCAAATTTTGGAATTGGTGGTGCATTAGTAAAATTTCTGAGACATTCCGGAAAATTACTCTTTCCCCATTATAAAATTCCAATATCTGGCGATAAATAAAAAATCCCGGAGAGAAGAGTTAAATGGAATTTTACCTAGATCGTACAATTCCGAGGTGTAAAAGTTCAATTTATGAAGGCAGATCGGCTTTAAGAACATATAGGTATTGGAAGGTGCGAAAAATGGTTACACATCATAGCTAAAGTATTCCCTCAAGACACGTGCAGGTATGTCTTATTATTCCTGCTTAGGTAACATTTTGTGATGCGAACTTGAGTTATTTCCACAATTGAAGAATGGGAGAAATGCGTAAAATATTTTTTTGTCCGCGTCATTGAACCCTTCATTAATTATTTGTTATTTATTTATTTTGTTTCCATTTTATCTTGTTTCGAGGAGTTTAAAGTAGCAGCGTAAAAAAATAAAGAGCGACGTTACCTGAACATCAATTTATGAAGGCAAATCGGTTTTAAGAACATATATTGGAAGGTGCGAAAAATGGTTACACATCATAGCTAAAGTATTCCCTCAAGACACGTGCAGGTGTATGTCTTATTATTCCTGCTTAGGTAACATTTTGTGATGTGAACTTGAGGTATTTCCGCCATTGAAGAAGGGGAGAAATGCGTACAATATTTTTTGCCCGCTTTATTGAAACCTTCATTAATTATTTGTTACTTATTTATTTTGTTTCCATTTCATCTTGTTTCGAGGAGTTTAAAGTAGCAGCGTAAAAAAAATAAAGAGCGACGTTACCTGTTTCATAACTCGGGGGTAAATAAAACCAAGTGAAATATTTGGTGCGGTGCCTTTTACTTCATTATAAAAGTGCTCGAGGAAAAACAAGAAGGAAAAGCGAAAATAAACATTCCCGAAAGAATTCCCCGACGTGAAGTTGCGCAAAATGGATGATATGTAGCGCAAGTTTAATAAAAGGTCCGCCGAGTGTAAAACGAAAAATTCTTAAAAGCACTGTCAGTGCAAGTATCCCGATCCCAATCAGCCAAATAAAATATTCATAACCTATGCCGCAGTTGGCGTTCATGTTCCCCGACAATACGTTACATACTCCCCATCAGTTTCCATTCCCATGTTTATTTCCGGAACTTTACGACCCTAGTTGGCGAAATAGCGTCGCATAAGCCGTCGGCGGTGTCGATTTCTATAAGAATTTATGAGATGGAAAACGTCAAATGGCCTATAATTCAGTATTATTTGTCTTATTATAACGTGAGTGAATATTTGTGTATGTCACGGGAAAGGGTCCGCGACATTTTTTATTCATATTTCACGAATACGAAATGTATTCAGATGAGTTTTTATGACCGAATAAATCGATAGCGGATGTTGCGGTTTGCCTGGAGGCCTCAAAGGGAAATTTTCGATAATGGTGGTACGTATGTCCGTGGATATGAATATTTATTTCATTTTTTTTGCACTGACCCCTCACTCGATCGAGAAAGTCTCGTTTCATAACGTCAGTAACGTTTCAAAAAAATAAAAAAAAATAATACAAGAGGGCCCTTTCGGAAAAAAATTGAGGTGAATTATTTGAGATACGCAAAATATGCGCCCAATATCCTTGTCTGATATAAAAGATGCGTATACCGTGGTAAATATTCAACACGCATAGTTCTATTGTAACTCAAAATGTGTTTGAAACTTGTCAAGGCGTTATTGAATGAAATGAATTTACTACCTCTAATTGCAAAAGATAGAATCTACATTTCGATACGCGATAATATGATGCGCTAAATATAGCTTCAGTATTACACATCCCTAGCTAAAAGTCACTTTACAGTCATGCAATCTGGTGAAATTCTATGCAAGACGCAATACAAATGGCACAAAGGCATGCGCAGTGCAAGCCCAACTTGCAAGTTTTATCGGTCTCGCCCGTTTTTTCATGCATTGCAAGCGCAAGTCTAGGAATAAATAGAGCTACTTTTGTGTGACCAACCGCACAGTCACAGAGATTGGTAATTTCCTGGTTGGAATTTACAAATTCCTCAATCAAAAGTATGTTTCCCTTCCTCCTGTTCAACCAAGGTCTCACCCACCACCTTCTTTTTGCCGCTGTCTCTCCATCTGCTTACAGTAGCAAGGCAGAAACAGCTATAATCGTGCATAATGATGCAGTATAATAACTATTTTCTTACGGCGTAATCTTTTCGCTTTATTAATTTCATTCATTTTACACAGTACGAAATTAACAATAAACAATAACACAGATTATAAATCGGAATTGTTCTTGACAATACTCATAGACTTCAATACGTTGGTACACATGTTGCAATTCAAAGTGAGTTGCCCATTCTTGCACAACTGTAAAACGACTGACAAGTTTCATTGCATGCAAAAATTTGACCTTGCAAGCCCTTGCTGCAATTACTTGCATGACTGTAAAGCGGCTATAAGAATTGCCGTGACTCCACTTTTACTAACATTTCACAATTATTCTAGTCACTTTAGTGAAATATATTTTGATCAAGGAACTCTTCCAATTAAAAAAACAAAACATTTTGAAAATTCTCCCACAGAATGATTTCGAAAGCCCCATTTTACAATCATTTTCAATGTGAAGTCAATAGAGTAAGTAGTTTAATAGCTGCAAGGGTTGAAAGTGAAAAATGACGAGTGGAAATAACAAAAATTATAAGAAAGTAAATGTTTGAGATATTTTGAAAGTAAATTGATGTCCGAGCTATAAATGTTTATTTTACAAATGCATTGAATTAGAAGTCAATAGCGTGATTAGTTTTGGAGTTGCAAGTGACAAAATAAAAGAAATAAAAATTGTACCAAACTCAATGTTTGAGATATTTTGTAAATTTGCTCTTGACATCGTTTAGAAATTTTGGTCTTGTAATGACATTAAATTTGAACTCACTAGAATAATTAGTTTAAGAGTTGTAACGGTTTAAAATTAGTAAATGTGACGTGAATGAAATTCGAGTGAGTGTGAAAAAAATAAAAACTATCAAATTCAATGTTTGAGATATTTTTAAGATTCTTGCATGTGATGATTTTAAAATGTTCGTTTTACAAATATATTGAATTTGAAGGCAACAGAGTGATTAATTGTGGAAGTTGCAATGGTCCAAAATGAGAAAATGTGATATGAGTGAGATTATCGTGACGAGTGGAAACAACAAAAATCGTAGCAAATTCTATGTTTGAGATATTTTGGAAATTCGCTCGTAGCGTCGTTTAGAAATGTTCGTCTTAAAATGATATTGAATTTTAACTCAATAGAGCAAGTAGTTTAGCAGTTACAACGGTTTAAAATGAGTAAATGTGACATGAATGAAATTCGAGTGAGTGTGGAAATAATCAAAACTGTATCATATTCAATTTTTGAGATATTTTGAAAATTCTTCCATGTAACAGTGTTAAAATGTCTGTTTTACAAATATAGTAAATTTGAAGAGAATAGAGTGATTAATCTTGGAGTTACAATGGTTCAAAATGAGAAAATGATACGAGAGTGAGATTAGCGTTACGAGTGGAAACAAAAATTGTAGCAACATCTATGTTTGAGACATTTTGGAAATTCGCTCTTCGTATCGTTTAAAGTAAAGTTATAGTTTAGCAGTTGCAAAGGTTGAAAATGAGTAAATGTTATGTGAATGAAATTTGAGGAAGTGTGGAAATAATAAAAACTGTATCAAATTCAATGTTTGAGATATTTTGTAAATTCTTTCATGTGATGATTTTAAAATGTCTGTTTCACAAATATGTTAAATTTGAAGACCACGGAGTGATTAATCTTGGGAGTTGCAATGGTTCAAAATGAGAAAATGTGATATGAATGAGATTAGCGTGACGAGTGAAAACAACAAAAATTGTAGCAAATTGTATGTTTGAGATATTTTGGAAATTCGCTTGTAACATCGTTTAGACATGTTTGTATTATAATGATATTGAATTTTAACTCAATAGAGCCAGTAGTTTAGCAGTTGCAACAGTTGAAAATGAGTGAATGTGATATGAATGAAATTCGAGTGAGTGTGGAGATATTAAAAATTGTATCATATTCAATTTTTGAGATATTTTGAAAATTATTCCATGTAGCGGTGTTAAAATGTCTGTTTTACAAGTGTAGTAAATTTGAACACAATACAGTGATTAATCTTGGAGTTACAATGGTTCAAAATGAGAAAATGTGATATGAGTGAGATTAGCGTGACGAGTGGAAACAACAAAAATCGTAGCAAATTGTATGTTTGAGATATTTTGGAAATTCGCTCGTAACATCGTTTAGAAATGTTCGTCTTATAATGATATTAAATATTAACTCAATAAAGTAAGTAGTTTAGCAGTTGCAGCGGTCGAAAATGAGTAAATGTGATATGAATGAAATTCGAGTGAGTGTGGAGATATTAAAAATTGTATCATATTCAATTTTTGAGATATTTTGAAAATTCTTCCATATAGCGGTGTTAAAATGTCTGTTTTACAAGTATAGTAAATTTGAACACAATAGAGTGATTAATCTTGGAGTTACAATGGTTCAAAATGAGAAAATGTGATATGAGTGAGATTAGCGTGACGAGTGGAAACAACAAATTTTGTAGCAAATTGTATGTTTGAGATATTTTGGAAATTCGCTCGTAACATCGTTTAGAAATGTTCGTTTTATAATTATATTAAATATTAACTCAATACAGTAAATAGTTTAGCAGTTGCAACGGTCGAAAATGAGTAAATGTGATATGAATGATGTTCGAGTGAGTGTGGAGATATTAAAAATTGTATCATATTCAATTTTTGAGATATTTTGAAAATTGTTCCATGTAGCGGTGTTAAAAGTATAGTAAATTTGAACACAATAGAGTGATTAATCTTGGAGTTACAATGGTTCATAATGAGAAAATGTGATATGAGTGAGATTAGCGTGACGAGTGGAAACAACAAAAATTGTAGCAAATTCTATGTTTGAGATATTTTGGAAATTCGCTTGCATCATCGTTTAGAAATGTTCGTCTTATAATGATATTGAATTTTAACTCAATAGAGTAAATAGTTTAGCAGTTGCAACGGTCGAAAATGAGTAAATGTGATATGAATGAAATTCGAATGAGTGTGGAGATATTAAAAATTGTATCATATTCAATTTTTGAGATATTTTGAAAATTGTTCCATGTAGCTGTGTTAAAATGTCTGTTTTACAAATATAGTAAATTTGAAGACAATAGAGTGATTAATCTTGGAATTACAATGGTCCAAAATGAGAAACTGTGATATGAGTGAGATTATCGTGACGAGTGGAAACAACAAAAATTGTAGCAAATTCTATGTTTGAGATATTTTGGAAATTTGCTCTTGACATCGTTTACAAATTTTGGTCTTATAATGACATTGAATTTAAACTCAATAGAGCAAGTAGTTTAGCAGTTGCAACAGTTGAAAATTAGTCAATGTGATGTGAATGAAATTCGAGTGACTGTGGAAAACTAAAAACGGTATTAAATTCAATACTTGAGATATTTTAAAAATTCTTGCCTGCGATGATTTTTAAATGTTTGTCTTACAAGTATATTGAATTTGAAGGCAACAGAGTGATTAATTGTGGGAGTTGCAATGGTCCAAAATGAGAAAATGTGATATGAGTGAGATTAGCGTGACGAGTGGAAACAACAAAAATCGTAGCAAATTCTATGTTTGAGATATTTTGGAAATTTGCTCGTAACATCGCTTAGAAATGTTCGTCTTATAACGACATTGAATATTAACTCAATAGAGTAAGTAGTTTAGCAGTTGCATCGGTTTAAAAGGAGTAAATGTGACGTGAATGAAATTCGAGTGAGTGTGGAAATAATAAAAACTGTATCATATTCAATTTTTGAGATATTTTGAAAATTCTTTTATGTAACGGTATTAAAATGTCTGTTTTACAAATATAGTAAATTTGAAGACAATAGAGTGATTAATCTTGGAGTTAAAATGGTTCAAAATGAGAAAATGAGACGAGAGTGAGATTAGCGTGACGAGTGGAAACAACAAAAATTGTAGCAAATTCTATGTTTGAGATATTTTGGAAATTCGCTCGTATCATCGTTTAGAAATGTTCGTCTTATAATGATATTGAATTTTAACTCAATAGAGAAAATAGTTTAGCAGTTGCAACGGTCGAAAATGAGTAAATATGATATGAATGAAATTCGAGTGAGTGTGGAAATAATAAAAACTGTATCAAATTATATTTTTGAGATATTTTGAAAATTGTTCCATGTAGCGGTGTTAAAATGTCTGTTTTACAAATATAGTAAATTTGAAGACAATAGAGTGATTAATCTTGGAATTGCAATGGTCCAAAATGAGAAACTGTGATATGAGTGGAAGTGATATGTCTGTGGACTGTGGACTGGACGTGGACTGTGATATGAGTGGATAAATCGTGACGAGTGGAAACAACAAAAATTGTAGCAAATTCTATGTTTGAGATATTTTGGAAATTTGCTCTTGACATCGTTTACAAATTTTGGTCTTGTAATGACATTAAATTTGAACTCAATAGAGTAATTAGTTTAGCAGTTGTAACGGTTTAAAATGAGTAATTGTGACCTGAATGAAATTCGAATGTGGAAATAATAAAAACTGTTATAGTTCATAATAGTTATTATGTTATATTATTATCATATAGTTATAATTCATTGTAAATTCTTTCATATGATGATTTTAAAATGTTTGTTTTACAAATATGTTGAATTTGAAGACAAAAAAGTGATTAATTTTGGAGTTTCAATCGTTCAAAGAATCTCTATTGGAATCAAGTTGCTGTGATCAGCTCCGAAGGAATGACATCAGAAGACATCAAAATACAACGAGGAGTGAGACAAGGATGTGTTTTATCGCCACTTCTGTTTAACTACTACTCAGAGGCCATTTTCAAAGAGGCTCTTGGGAACAGAAAAGAAGGCATAATTATAAATGGAAAGATCATTAACAACGTGCGCTACGCTGACGACACCCTAATCATAACTGACAGCATACATGACCTTCAAATAATACTTCAAGAAATCGATCGGGTCAGCAGGGAATACGGTTTAAAAATGAACTATAAGAAAACGAAATACATGGTCATAAGTAAAAATCCATCATGCCATCCTAATACCAACATCAAAGTCAATTCATTGTTGATCGAAAGAGTTAAGCAGTATCAGTATCTTGGCACGTGGATCAACGACAAACATGATCAGACTATGGAGATTAAAGTTAGAATTGAAAAGGCGAGAAATGTTTTCTTCAAAATGAAACAACTATTCACTAATCCCCACTTAAATCTCCAACTCAGACTGAGAATGATTAAATGCTACGTAATCCCAGTGCTTCTGTATGGACTGGAATCATGGACAATCAACAAAATCGCAATGAAAAAGCTCCAGTCTTTTGAAATGTGGATCTTCCGGCGGGCACTAAGAATATCATGGACAAAAAAGATTACCAATGAGGAAGTTCTACGCCGAGTAAAAAGAGAAAGAGAACTAGCGAACGTGATTAAAGCCCGAAAATTAGAATATCTCGGTCATATTATGCGTGGAGAGAGATACGGTATACTACGACTGATAATGGAGGGAAAGATCGCAGGAAAGAGATCGATAGGCAGAAGACGTATGTCCTGGCTAAGAAACCTCAGAGAATGGTTTGGATGCACATCCCTCCAACTCTTCAGAGCCGCGGCATCCAAAGTAAAAATAGCTGTAATGATAGCCAACCTCCATAAAGAGACGGCACCATAAGAAGAAGAATCGTTCAAAATGAGAAAATGAGATGTGAGTGAGATTTGAGTAACGAATGAGGACAAAAAAATTTAGCAAACTCTATATTTGAGATATTTTAGAAATTCATACTCAGTATCATTAACAAATGTTCGTTTTATAGTGACATTGAATTTTATCTCAATAGAGCAAGTAGTTTAGTAGTTGCAACGGTCGAAAATGAGTGAATGTGATGTGAATGAAATTCGAGTAAGTGTAGAAAAAATACAAATCTATCAAATTCAATGTTTGAGATATTTTTAAGATTCTTGCATGTGATGATTTTAAAATGGTTGTTTTACAAATGTATTGAATTTGAAGACAATAGAGTTATTAATATTGGAGTTTCAGTGGTTCAAAATGAGAAAATGTGATATGAGTGTGATTAGCGTGACGAATGGAAACAACAAAAATTGTAGCAAATTTAATATTTGAGATATTTTGAAAAAAAAATTATGTGATGATTTTAAAATGTTTGTCTTACAATTATGTTGAATTTGAACATAATATAGTGATTAATCTAGTAGTTGCAAGGGTTAAAATTGAGAAAATGTGATATGAGTGAGATTTTCGTGACGAGCGGAAAAACAAAAAATGTATCAAATTCAATGTTTGAGATATTTCAAAAACTCTTCCATGGGACAGTAGGTACAGAGATGTTCGTTTTATACTCAACTAATAAATTTAAAGTCAATTGAGTGAGTAGTTCAGGAGATGTAAGGGTTGAAAATGAGTAAATGTGATGTGAGGGAAACTAGAGTGAGAAATGAAAACAAAAAAAAAAATGTAAAAAAACGAATTTAAGAGAGATTTTCAAAATTTCTCAATGGGATGCTTTATAAAGGTTCGCTTTATACAGATGTTCAATATTAAATCCATATAGTAAAAAGTTAAAAGTGTTTAAAGTGAGTAGGATTCGATTCAGAAGTGGAAATAAAGAAACTTGTGAAAAATTGTGTGTTCAAGATATTTTGAAACTTTGTTAATAAGATATCTTAGGAAAGTTTAGTTTATATTCTCATGAAATTTGAAGCTAATAGAATGAGTATCTTAGGGGTTGCAAAAGTTGCACCAAAATTGAATTTTTGAGGTATGTTCCAAAACGTTCTAAAGAAGATCTATTGCCTTCTTTTACCACTTTTCCGACTACATTATTCATCGATGTCTCCAATTACCGCCTTCCTATGCCGTCTCACATCCAATTCGAAAAGCGAGTTATTTCCAATTGCGTCGCCGAGGAAATTCCAACTTATGCACTGTCTCGCCCGCATTTTCCCAATTTAATACACAAACGCGGCACGGAGCAGATACCGACTCCGCCAAGGTCGGAAAAGTTACAACTAACCCAAACTAACTAAACTTGCGTAAAGTGTTTCTGGGGGATAGGTAGCGAAAGGTCTAGATAAGGTGCCGGAACTTCTTCAAAGCAATAAATTTACACCAAAAATTGGTTTTCAACTGCAAATTAATACTTATAACTGCGGGAGTTCGTGAGCGCGAGGCGAGACGGAAGTTTCGGCTCCCCCGAATCGATATCCGTGGGGAACATCAAAGGTCCCTATTGTTCGTCACGGGAGTTTAGGGAAGGCGGTGGTGATAATATTTGAGAAACGTTTACGGTTATATAATAAATATTGTTAACTGTTTTGGGAACTTGTGAAACTGTAGGTAATCTAGATACAATTATTTGTTGAAATATCTACTAACTTCAATATATAATCTGATATGTCTTATGCTGAATTGAACCGTTAACGATTAATATAATACTATAGAAAATGATAATACCATTTTCATCCTCTTCCGCAGAAGGTGAGAGTAATCCAACCTACTTATCACAAAATTTACTAGTTTGTAATGGCAATAGTATCAAAATCTGATTAGGTACTTCTATTCATTTTGATCATAATACATCAGTGAGAGTTCCACATGGTTAAAAAAATAAGTAAAAAATCCTACCAGTTAAATGGAGGATGGAAACAAATCCTTCAATACCTTTCCCGTTTTAAACGTAAATCCATACATTTCCCATATTTCCATGTATCTCTCTTTACATGTAAATCCACTCTCGATTGAATACAAGATTCCCTACAACAATCCTCTTCAGAATCCACTTTTTCCCTCTCATAATTTCCTTTAACGAGGTTCGCATTCGAGCCGGGTCGGTATATCGATTACCGACGTTGCCGAAATTGATAATTAAAACTTAATATCAACCGATTAATTTATAACAGAGTAATCAATGCTATCGTATCAAATATACTCATTAATCATTCGTTGAGCCGGAATTATTCGTGGAAAAAAAATTCTAATCGTCCGTAATTAATCTTTAAGCACTTACCAAACATGTTTTTCTTCTTCTTCTTCTTAAATGTTCGCGAAATAATTTATGGGAGAAATAACAAAAACCGAGAGGTTTATTGTGGTAACGTTTTTAATGGGACGTTGATTCGTTGGCGCAGAAATGATCGTTTATTCTTTGAAACGGAATCGAACTATAAAGTACGTATTGATTTGGGCGCTTAATTATTTTGCGCTCATTAAGAAAACAGTGGCTGTCAATCAAACAGGGGGTAGAAAGTAGAAATTATTTATGTATTAAGTACGCAGCGGTATAGGAACCATTAACAATATTTAATAGAATTCGACTTTGTTTCCTATCGACGTGCCTATTTACCATATTTCCTATTATAATTTAAGAGATTAGTTATTAGGTACATTTGGTTTGGGTGTGTGTTTACCATGTGAATTCAAAAAGTTCCGTTTCGAGAATTAAATAAATTATGTGCAATACAGGTTAGTTTTCCTTTAAGATATTGAAAGTGGTTTCATTAAAAAAACCTTTGTTACAGGACCAAAATGGTTAATTTGAAATAACTGTTGTTTGGGATGTTAACTGCTTCCAGACCTAAAGTGCGAGCTTTACAGTTCAAAACCATTTTCTAAAATCTATTGGAGTTATCAATATGAAGAAATAAAAGGTTTTTGCAAATGTGAAGGGAGTCGTGTGCCTAACTAACTGAAAACCTTGTTAGAACATTAAAACAACAATTATTTGACAACCAAGTTCTTGGAGTTTTCAACAATAAACAACATCACCCGTTTAAGTTAACATAGGTATCATAGTTAACTAATTTAATATTGTTTTGGAATGTTAAAATAGTTGTAGTGTAACTTAGCAGAGAAGCATTAAAGCTTAGAGACCATCTTAACGTACAATTATTTACAACGTATAACTAACTTATCCTAGTAAGGACATTAATGAAAAAATATTTTTAGGAGATGTGACATGGTGTTTCTCTCTACCATAACTTTAAAAGATATTGGAATTTTAAAGCAAGTGTCATATCTACTAACTGAAAACTTATCGTACTTTTTACAGTTTAATAACTATTTTCAAACTTATTGATACATAATCGAGTTCTTGGAGCTAGAACGCGATGAAGAAGACGAGCATGTTAGTAACATGTGATCTTATCTCAAGGAACTTAAATTACTTTATGCAATATCCCTTTTGGAACGAAATAGTATCTATGTCTTAAAGTTCAATAGGAAGAAGAGAGCAGAAGGCCAGGAAGAAAGAAGATTTAGTGATCAGCAGGGAGCGGAGTATATTATGCACAAGAGAATCACGATTTTATGCACATATATATGCTACAATTTTACAAATTTGTAAGAGTTTTTCATAATCCACATTTTTTTCCAGAACCTTCTAATTTATCGCATTTTTATCCAATTTGTCTTTTAACATTTCTCTATGAACTTTGTAATTATCTGCAAAGAATCTACAAGTGTTTCAAAATTTTTTTGTAAAGCAATTAGCGTTTCCGGAATGAAGCTATAATTAGTTTTTATAAAAATTATTTGCTGATGTACAATATTATTTTGGAATAATGTTAGTGACGTTAAAACACATTGAGAAGAATCTGTTAGATCCGATGTGAATTTTATTGATTCATTAAAATGTTCTGCATAGTTAAGAGCGGTGTTTATCCATGTTCCCCATCTTGTGAAAATATGACGATTTTGTTAAAATATGCAAAATTTATGAAAAATGTTACTTATATGCACAATTTGCATATATGTGCATTTCGCATATAATCCGTTCCCTGGTGATCAGTATTTAGTGTTATTTAAAGTGCTAATTCAGATAACACAAGATAAACACAGATTGTAAAATGATACAATCACCGACTCTTGATCTTCTACAGATTCAAAAAGTTATGTCTTCCGGGAAAAGATATTTAGCTACTTGCCATTTGATCACTGAGAATGTTTTAATAAAAATGTATTTTAGTATGAATTTGACTTGGAATATTTCGATACCACAGTTGTAATAATATATTTAGGATTACACCTGAAGCTCACTACGATATTAAAATTAGTATAGACGGTAATGAAAATATGCGATTTTTCAAAAGTATTAACCACCCTGTATTTCATAAAATTAATTGTTTTCGGAATCATACTCATCAAGACTGTTTTTGGTAATATCATCCCCTCACTTTAAGTTTGTGGCGCCTGTTTCTTACCACCCTGTATATAAGTTCAGCTTGTTAGTCTGTCTTTGTTTGGTGAAAACATGAAATTCTGATTATGAGCCTAGTTATGAAATTATGCACTTATTAAGTAACTTCATCCAACGCATGACAGTTGTGACTGTCATTATTAATGTCATTTTAGACAAGTAAACTATCAAATAGTGTGTTATAATCCATAACTCACTAGTGAGTTATGGATTATAAGTCACGTTCATATTTAAAGTATTTATATTATTTGCCGGGGGCAACAAAACAAACAACCTACTTTAACCAAAATGTAAAAAAGTCACTGTCAAGTCATTCTGAGATTTATAGGGTGCTGAGACGCAGACGGGTAGCTTTGATTTGATCACAAAGCTTATTAATTATTATCACATAACAAACGATTTCTTCCACTTGTCGGATAAAACATTGTATGCCACTCGCGTGTTATGTTTCGTAAGTCACTTGAGAATTTATACCACTCGGCAGGATAAATTCTCTCGCGTGACTTATATTCAACATAACACACTAGTACCATAAATAACTATTAAGTTAGTTTGTATTTATCGAAAATTGGAACATTAGGATACTTTGATTTGTTCCCCTTAAATTTGTACAATCTCTTCGTTCGAAGTCTGAATTTTTATTATTTTTAAAATTACCAGTAAACCAACTAGGTACGCAATAATACGTAACCTACCTAACACCTTAACTAAACTCATATCAACAATATTAACTTAAAAGTGATGTGTTGAGCATTTGCAACCGCTATACATCCCAGTTACAAACATTATTGAAATATGGTTTCCACGTTTCTCGATAAAGCAATTTATCCATCACACATCGTCGAAAAATTTGTTGTTTTTCCTGAAAACTTGAATTCACCTGCTTTTGCCATTAACAACTCAGTAATTTACGTCAGGAGTACGTGCTAGGTAAAATGCATTATTTCCATGAGAATAACAGGAATCGTTCGAAATGTAATATGACATAAATTTGATGTATGTACGAAGATAACGAATAACACGTAAAAGTCCATACTTTATTGACATATTTGTTACCTGGTCGTTCCTGAATTTATGTAGATATTGTTGTGTTTTTAGTTTCCCCTCATTCAGTTATTTATGAGTACTGAATATTCATTACGTTTTCAACTTTAGCATTTTTATATCTCCCAGCTCGGCGAGAACGAATGAAATTAGCATTTATTCGATAAGACAAAGTATCACGTCTAGTTTAAAACTTTATTTAAATCCACCCGACTGCGAGTTACATCTGTTCGAATTTTTACTGTTTGATTAAAGAAATTCCACGGGAAATTGCTCGCTCCAGGAAAATTACAAGATCAAAGTAATCCATTAATTGCATTGTTGTATTTACAGTGCAGCAGAAAGGTGGAAAATGTACGCGGTAGGCGTACCCCCGGAAAGCCATTTCCCTCCTTATGAATAATACCGAAAGTCGGAGTGAAGCTCGCGGAGCAACACGGTCGCTTAAATAGTTTAAATATTGCTAAAACGTCGCCTCATCCGTTTCAATTAGATCTCAAGTATTCAGCGAGCTTTTCCTCCCCGTTATAATTTCCCAGCATCAAACACATACACGCTCGAAAATTCTTCGCCACTCGTCGCCACTACGCGAAACTGGGTCGGCCTCCGTTCTTTTAATTCTATTTAGGGCGAGGTACACGGTTCTGTTCGTGCGGGGAACGGAAATGGACGTGAATATTTGTTGGGCTCAGACGCGAGTTAAAACTGCAGTTAAAACCGTCTGAGGGGGTATTCCCTGCGGATCTCGTCATTAAAACGGGCGAACTTCACGGCGGAAATATTCAAATGGGGACGTGGACCGTTGCGTCGGATCTTATCCGCCGTCGCTGGAGGGGTAGTTACGGGCAACTGTCGCTCTGCGCTGAAAATCGGGAAACTGATAGATGGGAAAAAGTGCAGCGAGAACGGCAAAAGTAGCAAGTTCCTACCTTTTACTCGAGATTATATGGGATCTGTTGTGTAAGAGGCGTTGAAGGAAACACACAATATCTCTCTCTCTCTCTAGACGAATTTTAGAAGTACATACATAAATTCACTTAAATCACTTCATTACTTAATGTTATAATTTCGTCTTTAGGTCGTTCCCTTTCGATTCAAAAGTGTAAGGCTATATGTTTTCAACCTGGAAGAGATCCTTCCCCGTCAGTAAACATCCAATTAAAGGGGCTTTCTCTTTCCTGGGAAACGCAGGTCATGCATCTTGGAGTAAAACTTCATAAAAACCTCAATTGGAAAAATCATCTAGAATACATTTGTTGCAAAATACCAAAGGAAATAAACGTGATGAGAGCTCTTAGCCGTACTTGGTGGGGAGCCTCCCCTAATACTCTACTAACCCTATATAAATCCCTAATTCTACCTCACTTGGATCAGGTTTCATTCCTTTTAGACTACTTCCCCAAAGGTCTCCTTGATACGCCCGACAAGATCCAATATCAGGCGGTTAGAGTGGCTCTTGGTCTCATGAGATCTACCCCCATTCCTTTCATTCTTTCGGAATCTGGACAATATCCTCTTCACCTTCGTAGACTATTTCTAGCGGCCAGATTTATATTGAAAACTTTCTCATACGACGGCTCTATAAAACACATAAAACACTACATTGAGAAGGTTACTAAGAGCCTCTCCTCAGCCAAGAAGCATATGGACAACTCTTCGATTGTTCAAGCCTTTCGTTTCGTGGCTCAGGACCTCCCCAACTTGTAGTGCTCCAATTGTATGAGAGGACTTAGAGGACTTTCTGTTATACATGGAATCTAGTCTCTCTTCCTATCAGGTAGTTTACACTGACGATTCCAAGGGCCCCCTGGGGGACCCTGGTGGGGGTGTCTGCTTCCCTAAGACCTTCTCCACCTTATTGAGTATCATAACGGGAGCGATTGGATTATTTTCCTGGACTCTCAATCTGCTATCTCCAAAATAGTTTCGAAGCATTTCCCCTCCGTTTCAGACCATCATGCTATCCCTGTTAAAGAACTCATTCTTGGTTTTCGCAAAAGAGGGATAAATATTCACTTAGCTTGGATCCCTGGCCACACAGGCATTCCAGGCAATGAGACTGCTGACAAACTAGCCAACGTTGGTAGGGGAATACCTTCGTTCGCTACACCCAAAGCACATTTTTCAGACTTCCTTCTTAGAGTTAAAAACATATTTGGTTAACTTGGTCTCAGATTTATTCTGAATGGATAAGGGTGAGAGGAAGATCTTTTGGTAAATCTATTCTTAGTCCATATAAAAAGCCTTGGTTTGTGGTTCCTTTTATTTGGTTACTCCACTTGGTTGGTCCAACTCTCCCTTGGTTTATTCGACTCTTTATCTCTTGGGTACTTGACCCAACACTAGTGATTATTAAGCCATGATCACGCCCCTTACTACACATTTTGGTAACTGGAGGTTTCTTTGTCCATTTCCAGCTATTTGTCGTACTCTTCGTCTAGCTTTCTTAGCTTGTACCATAATACACATCGTTTTCATCCTCAGCAAGAATAACTTGGTCATCAGCGAAATGTAGTGTAAAGAGTTTCTATCCGTCTACTTCTATTACCATATTACGTCACATACGTCTCCAGCGTCTAAGTATGGAATTTACATATATTTTATAGAAAGTTCTCTGTAATTAAGAGAGATTCTGATACTCTGTTAGCAACTATTGTATTATTGCTTGACATATTCGTATAAAGTCTTTTAAGTGCCTTAATATAGATATCACTGACACCATTTTCTCTTAGTGCAGGCCATAGGAAAACACTGTCATAATCTTTTCTTGCCATAGGAAAACACTGTCAGAGTCTATTAAGACTTAAGGCACTTTGTTCCTCGACATCTTCTGCTTCATTTTCAATTCTGTATTTCATTATTTTCCCATACAGTCTTCAAACAGAACCAGTCATACTTAGCTGTCTGTAGTTTGATGGTATCTTCCCGTCACCCACTTTATGTAGATTAGATTCTTCCGTTCAATAGGAATAAATAGATTGGGCAAAATTAGCCGAACGTCCCAGAAATTTTAATTTTGTCATGACTATTGTCCACAAATAACTTTTTAGTTGTTCAAAGATGAAAGCAGTAAATGTGGTTAATAAAATTTGTCAGACCCTGTATGTGGGCGATTCGATTCATAATTAGCATACGTCATTATTATTACAGGCTTTATATTAGCTTCACTTGTATGTTTGTTTGTTTCTAACCGACTCTTCTAAACTAGACTGATTAGAACTAATGACAGTACAATAATTTAATAACCAAATCATTATTTTGTAGTTTATTTTGGATATATTCAATTACCTACACATAATTGCAGAAGTGACATTGACAAAACAAATTGTCAATGTCATGTTTTGACAAGTGGCGCCAAATTTGAAATAGAGTGAAATGTCACCTCCGCAATAAATCATTCTTTCTTCCTCCATAACGTATCACGTACCTATATTTATATACAAGAAAACTACATACAATGTTTCTTTTTTTTTCAAGCTGATGCTTGAGAAATTTCGTTTACGTAGATTACCAGCTGATTGAAAATTTTCTAATGTTAAGAAAAAAAATTGTGTAGAAACAGTTGCCATGGGTTACCATCCCCTCTCCCAAATGACTTATGTCACTACTTTCCTCGCGTATTAAGAGCTATTACAAGCTAATTAAGAACATAAGACAAGGTTATGAATCCAACTAAAAAGTGGAAAATAAATTATAGTTTAAAAAAACACGCCTTAATGGTGAATCAAACTACAAAAGCCAAAAATAATTTTGTTTAGAAATAAGAATAGTATAATTACCGAGAAAATAGATGTTATTGTAATAAAGCGTGGGGTGCTTGATATATGCTGTTAAAAATATTTTCAGCACGATTAGTATAAAATCATTGTACAAGAGACAATTAACAAAGTACAACTGAAGAACAACAAAAGTGACATTGTATTCATGTCTTAAATTTCATTTCAAAATTGTTTTGTCACACACACACCTATCCTTACATCATTTACAATTATTAAAATCACTACTTTCATTGATTAGCACGTGATTATTTTTACTCACAAATCACTTAATATCACTTTATAACCAAGCGATTAGGTATCAAAGACTTGACCGTTATGTAAGTGTGATTTAATATATGCCAAAAGTGTCTTCACCATTACATAATTCACCGTCATAAAAAGAGTATAAACAAGTACTACGGCCGCCTTGTTTCGGAGAGTGGTCCTCTAGACGGAAGACCCTCGCGGAATATTTTAATACTCCCGAAGAAAATGATCATTATAAGACACCCCCGTACGCCGCTTTAATTTTTCTAAATTAAGGACATTAAAAAGTTTGCCGTTATTAACCAAAAACATGGTGAAAATTATGAACCTCCCCCTAACTTACCACAGATTAAGGCTTGCTCGGCTTGTATCGGGATAAAAAGTTTTAAGATTTATTCACGGGAACAAGGGGGACGATTATACTCGGGGCGAGTCTTAATAGATGCGGCCGGTGGCACACTAAAGCATGATTTAGTGATACATAAAATAGTGTAACGATTTGTTTACAGTCCTCGCGCACTCGTAACGTTTCTGGAGTGATTTGTTGAATGTGACGAATCTGGCACGTACTATACTGGAAAATGGTGTATTCTCTTTTAAGTTTAAAAGTACGCGTTATTGTATTCCGATCAGGCGATAATTAAATTTAAAAAAAGTGTGTGATAACCCAAAAAATATATTTTTTATTATTTATAAACTTGCATTAATATATGCTTAGGTACAAAGGGCTACAGAAGAGCTTGTAAGAAAGGAATGTGTTGGAACAGAAATCAATGAATTTCATAATTTTTCTAAAAATATATTTATATCAATTACTACTTAGATTGATTTTTAATTGATAATTAGATTTTACTTGATAAGAGAAGATTTCTTAACAATTTATTAATACTCGTATAAGTAGTTTTGGAAGTCTCCAACTCACTGTGGAGTTTATTTAAAATGGCAATAATGTTTTTGAACAGAGTGGTATACATTTGAAAAACAGCTAAAATTTCATAATGAGACTGTCATAATTCATAATAGTAATTATACACTGTGTCTAATTAAGTTGGAATCACACATAAATTTTGTTAATACATATTGATTTTAAACAAAGCAAAAAAGCAAAAATTCTTGCCTCATCTGAAATGCTAACATTAGATATTAATCATTATTTTCGCCTATTCGAGATTTGTCAAAAAGTATTAGATTTAATGCATTTTTTGTTTCAGACAAAGCACACTTTATTAAGAAGAATAACTGCTTTTCTTATAATTAACATTAATCAAAGTTTTCCACTTAATTATAGACACATTGTATATAATTGTCGACTTAAGATCTCTAATGTAAGTAAGTTAGTGAATTATATTAAGCATCATCCAAAAATATGAGCCCGTAATTAATGATGCTGGACACATGTCTGTAACAACTAATTACTATAGTCTGTCAAAATAACCCGTGGAGTAATAAAACGATTATTTCGCCGGTAACCAGAGGCGTTCTTAAAGAAATGTACGGAAATTAATAAATGAGTCATAATCGTATATGTAATGATAATTTTGCTTAAAACCGTTATAATTGTTTTAATAAAAGGTAGGCTACTAGTTCCGTCACTAATGTCACTAATGTTAATTTTGTCAGAGCAGGAAGTGCCTGTGAAGAGGCATAATAAATATTTTTTACGCAATAAAGATCTTTACTTGCTATATTTTCAAAGTTTGCTTTCCAGACTACCCCAAGAAGAGACCACAACGGATATTGTCATCTCGGCAATTCTAGGTAAGTTAAGGGAACTGCAGCTGCAAATGCTTGAGTTAACATCTCGGGTGTTTATGTAAATAACATCGGCCCATTCACTTAAAATCAGTTTATCAGTAATCAGTCATCATTGCCTAGACGTGCAAGTGTGTGTAATGAGCCAGACACAGTTTGAATTTCAAAATAAAGACCTGAGTTTACCGGGAAACCATTAGTCCTGTGTGTTCATAGTGGTAGTTTTAAACTACGGAGATACGTCTTGGAGTATGGAGAATTTACCGGGACCATCGAAACGCCCAAAATTAGCGCCGATCTCATTTAATGAGAAAATTTTAATTTTGAATGGTTTAGATTCCATCACGAATCAAAATTCCGATGCGAGTCTGGACACACACAATATTTCCAGTTACCGACTATTGCGTATTTACTCATTTTCCCCGACCGTACGCTAGATAGTGATTATTCCCTGTATGTTTACAATAGTCAGTGGTACAATATTCGCACGTGTTTCGGGTGAGTCACTCAAAATACAAAGCGATTTCGTAAGACATAATAAACTCCCAAAATTTAGAGGATGCCACTTTATATGGGTTTTGCATTTATAATGAGATTTTGCTACTCCATGGGTTATTTTGACAGACTGTATATTTGATAGATATCTTAGAATGTACGCTAAGCACAGGAAATATATGACCTTATTGGTAATATGGTTAATAAGAAGGTCGCATTTAAGATCGTAATCCATCGTAATGCCAATATCTTAACTTTTCATCATCAGAATGTAATGAATTACGCCTTAACAACTTTCAACATTAGTTTATCGAATTTAATCTAGTCATTAACTTCAAAGACATAATCATTCATCTCTGTTTCAGCTATAGTCCAATTTTCCGATGGTGGACACGTACAAACGAAGCTACAGCCGTGTATTAATCACAATAGAATTGTTACGAGTGCTCGAGGGCAATTAAGTTAACATCAATTAGCTAGCATAGCTTGGTATTATCAGTTAATTTCAGTGCTAATCTGAGCTTGCTTTCAATCTATAAATTTTCCGCTTGATCACACTATACTGAATATTTCCCTGTAGGAACCTTCACCTCGACTGAAAGTAAATTCCCCTCGACAGTCACCTTCTCTCCCGACATTTAATATCCGAATACAATAAGGCGCCGGGAGACAATTTTGATAATTACAACCGCGATCCAGGATCGACCATTAATAAAAAGGAGGAACGAATTCATCAAGGGAGATTGACGTGCAGCCTGTTAATCGATTGTGTAACATCTGCATCCGACCCGGCTGTTTTTCCCAAAATGGAACACCCGCTCTCGGTATTCATCCGAAATAATTTGAGGGGCCTATACAAAACGTATTATTCGTGGATTTAAATTAAATAACTCGAGATTGGGAAAGAGGGCGTGATGGAAACCAAAGACACTACTTACGAAGGTAAACAGGATGGAGTTCCCCTTTAAATAAGTATATGGATTGCATTATTCATTCATTTCCAATTACTGTATTGGTTCTACGCAATGTACATACCAATAACCACCTAATTACATTACATATTTACCAATACAACAACATTTCAATACCCTCGTCTAACCCCGAATCATAGATTAATTAATACCAACTAACAACGTACATACATATTTAAATTTTATGCAATTACAATAATTACACATGTAGAAAGTATTTTGCGAATATCATAATAATTCCATACACAGTTTATGCCTATCAAATTAACGAGCTCCAAACGACATGGAACCATATATTACACGCCGAATCTCATTCCAAAAATTACGTAATTGCAGCCCGATTATCTACTGAACCTAACTAGAAAAATATCGATCTGCGGTAAAAAAAAAGGATTCATTGGCCCAAAAAAAAAGTCGCATGTCTCGATGTAATATTTTAGAGAGGAATTTGAGCGGCAAATTTAGATAAGGGTTGTTATGGGCCGGGTAATAAATTTAACAGCCGAAAAATGTTTATTTCGATTCATGTTATAGCGTAATCAATATTCTTTGACTCGCCGGTATTTATGAGACTTTTACGCTAGTTTATGTGTTCTCCTACACTTTGATCTAAACGCATCGACTGAATTTTCGCGAGATTAGACGCCACGTGAATGCGTTTGTGTTAAGGTAATTACGCGACGTTTATGAAATATCGGTTTCACGTTTTAATTAGTGAAAAAACCCCTGGCGAACGGTTCGCGGAGTAATTAACCTCGTCCTAGCCATTAATTACTGTAAATTAATACGGGACGTAAGAGGTCCTGGATAGAAACCGAAGACGTCCGTAACGGCAATTATCCACTAGATCTCATTTAAATTTAACGATCCATTTTTGAAAATTAATGAAACCCTCCCGTAATTTGGGAGGGTGTTCCTCATTTAATTTTAGACACTCTCCCCAGAAGCTCGCAAGAACAAAAAATAACGAAGGGCCCAAAATGTAACTTTTTCATTTTACCTTCTTCCTCGATGATATAGGGATGACAGTTACTGTTCGCGGTATTTGTAATCCATTATACCTGAAAAGAAGAAAGGAAAAATAAGATAATTTTATTCGTGAGAAACAGCACATTGCATTTCATTTCACCACATTTCAAATATTAAATCGAATTGTTTGTAACGAGTTTTTTAATTAAATACCTTTTTTTCAAATTTAACTTCAAAAAGGGTAATTTTTTGTCTGATTGGAAATATCCAGGAAACTCCATTAGCAACATACATATGTTTATAACTGGAAATGGGAAAGAGAAAGTATTGCGCCTAGGGAAATACACGTCCTGGTAATAGTGGCGAATATATTTCCCATTAAAAACTTTTTATCCAACTTTTTAATTGACTTCTGATTCACATCTAACCCTAGCGACCGATTTTTAAATTAATGCAACGTTCGCGATTTGCTGGAAACGGAACACGCCGATAAATTTGTATGACAAACTCCGCAATTTTTAATTACACAATGCATACTACTAAATAATTTCTCTATTTAATTACTCACTACCGAAGTACAAGTATTTTAATTGCGCTGTTGTAAAATTAAAACGTTCAAGTAACGAGGAAATATAGAGCCACTTTGCATACCTATTAGATCATATCTTAAGTAAACTACTAGCGGGAACTTGGTGAAAAAATAGACTGCGAAATTACATGCAAATGCTTTTTACGAGATATTAATATAAACTTTGAGCTTATCGGTAAATTTATGTCATTAACCAGGTAACAAGTATTCGAGAGGGAAATATTGACCTGATTCGTGTCAAGTTTCGATTAGAAGTGGTGCTGTTATTATTTCCTGATCGAAAGTTAAATTGTGGACTTGCTCAAGAGAAACTGGGAAGGTTGTTAACGCGGAAGTGATCTAGGCGGTTAAAAATTTAAACTGGTTGTAATGCATATCAAACATAAGGTTGGATTTCTGAAAAAACATGTATCTTTACTAAATTGGAAATGTACTTAAAACTTGGAAACTAAGGGGCAAATTCAGAAACGGCACTCACATTCATTTCTACCTACACTCATTTGAATCTCAAAATGAGAGTGAGTGCGCCTTCTCCTCAATTTTGGTATTCAGAAACATGTAAATCAAGTTACTCAAATACATCTCCATTTAAAAATGATTTGAGGGAAGGATGTTTGACAATATCGCAAATCGTCGTGTTCGCTGCTGACTGTGTTAGTTCAATTTGGTGTTCTGTGCATATATCAATGTGTTTTGTGGCAGCAACTGTCAGGCGTCACCTAATTTGGAATCGCGTTTTGCAAAGTCGTCCAAAAAAGTACATGTGTTCAAGGGAAAAGGTCCAATTAAAAGAGTCTCCTCCTCTATGCCTGCTATATACCATTGGAAAAATAATATGTCGAATGGTGTCTCCACCAAATCTACACCTCTGTAAGATCTCCAAGTTGGTTAAGTGCTGAAGGGGATTGTTGTAATCTCTGATATAATTTCTGAAACAATTAATTGCCTTATTGAACAAATCATACTTTTCCCTCGGTACGCATTTCCATCTTAGGGTGCTACCTACAATTTTATCGTAGGTAGGAAATTAATCACATCTGTCTTTACCTACCGTGGCACTGGTAGTTATCTTTCATCCTCAATATATTGTATGAACTCTACAAACTCATTAAACTCATTAGCTATGATATTCATATTGCTAACACCATCTAACATAAACAGAAATGCACAAAAAACTGTCACTAACGACACTAATGGCCATCTGCACGAAAGTCAAAACTCGTAAAAGTATGGTTTGCGAATTATTTTAAGTGGTGAATTTCAACCACTCAAATCTCACTCAATCTGATACTCAATTTAAGCGACATTTCAATTGAGGAAAGCCTATGAATTCCAAATTGAGTGCAGTGAAGATTTTACTTAAAAATTGAGTGTAGGTGTAGGGTGAGTGGCGTTTCTGAATTTGGCCCTAAGTGGTGAATTTCAACCACTCAAATCTCACTCAATCTGATACTCAATTTAAGCGACATTTCAATTGAGGAAAGCCTATGAATTCCAAATTGAGTGCAGTGAAGATTTTACTTAAAAATTGAGTGTAGGTGTAGGGTGAGTGGCGTTCCTGAATTTGGCCCTAAGTGGTGAATTTCAACCACTCAAATCTCACTCAATCTGATACTCAATTTAAGCGACATTTCAATTGAGGAAAGCCTATGAACTCCAAATTGAGTGCAGTGAAGATTTTACTTAAAAATTGAGTGTAGGTGTAGGGTGAGTGGCGTTTCTGAATTTGGCCCTAAGTGGTGAATTTCAACCACTCAAATCTCACTCAATCTGATACTCAATTTAAGCGACATTTCAATTGAGGAAAGCCTATGAATTCCAAATTGAGTGCAGTGAAGATTTTACTTAAAAATTGAGTGTAGGTGTAGGGTGAGTGGCGTTTCTGAATTTGGCCCTAAGTGGTGAATTTCAACCACTCAAATCTCACTCAATCTGATACTCAATTTAAGGGACATTTCAATTGAGGAAAGCCTATGAATTCCAAATTGAGTGCAGTGAAGATTTTACTTAAAAATTGAGTGTAGGTGTAGGGTGAGTGGCGTTCCTGAATTTGGCCCTAAGTGGTGAATTTCAACCACTCAAATCTCACTCAATCTGATACTCAATTTAAGCGACATTTCAATTGAGGAAAGCCTATGAATTCCAAATTGAGTGCAGTGAAGATTTTACTTAAAAATTGAGTGTAGGTGTAGGGTGAGTGGCGTTTCTGAATTTGGCCCTAAGTGGTGAATTTCAACCACTCAAATCTCACTCAATCTGATACTCAATTTAAGCGACATTTCAATTGAGGAAAGCCTATGAATTCCAAATTGAGTGTAGTGAAGATTTTACTTAAAAATTGAGTGTAGGTGTAGGGTGAGTGGCGTTTCTGAATTTGGCCCTAAGTGGTGAATTTCAACCACTTAAATCTCACTCAATCTGATACTCAATTTAAGGGACATTTCAATTGAGGAAAGCCTATGAATTCCAAATTGAGTGTAGTGAAGGTTTTACTTAAAGATTGAGTGTAGGTGTAGGGTGAGTGGCCTTTCTGAATTTGGCTCTAAAATGCTAAATTGGAATTTTAATAACATTTGCTGTCAACGACACAAATGTACTGAGACGGATTGTTTTTAACTGTTTTCAATAGCTGTTACACACAGTAGTTTTAATACTATCTTAATCTAAAACATTCTACATTAGAATGTGCACACTGAAATGTAGAATTTAGTTAATTAAATATTTTACTGATTTTCAGTCCTGTCGTCAAAGCTTCACATTTATTTCAATTGACGGCTTTATGTTTGGCATCATAAAATTACCAAAAGTTTACACTTTTGTACGCTTTATAGTGTTCTAGAGTCTCACATTTTCTGTAATCTTCAGAAATGGTCCTTGTTATTTCAATATTATTTGTATCTTGTAATTTTAGAAGCTTTCCATCGTTGCCTAATTAATAACATACAGTACTACCTGAATAAAATAATTTTAGATAGAACTATTGAGCCCATGTTCAAATTGAATTGCCGTTGGATCTATGCACTTATCTTCAAGGCAATTTTTATTAAAGTTCCTCGTTAGTAAAAACGACAAACTGCCATTTAGTCTATAGACTCATAGTTGCATTAATCCGTTGATAGTTCTTTGAAAATAGTTCAAAAATGTTATAGAGTGTATTGTCTAACTTTCAATAGCGAAAAATAGTTTAATTAAAAATTCAATTTGGTATTTTCTTTACGTTATTATACATTTAGGTTCTGGAGTTTTATTAGAATATCGAAAAATTGCATATAACTGGGCCCATAACTGCGACCACCTTAGAAACTTTAAAATAGTTTAATTTTAAGTTTCCATATTAGTGTTTTTAATGTATCCAATTTATTCACCCAAATTATTAAAGTACGTAAATAATTTAGTGAAGTATATTTTTCCATACCAAAGTTAGTTAAATCAATCACGCCTAAAATTGTCTACAAACAACAGTAAAATGCCTTAACTCTACAACTAGTGCGCCAAACTTTCTTCCTGGAGAACTACTGATTATTATCTATCTATACTGTGAATGCAAAATTGCTTATTGTGGTGAATGCGCCAATTACGCGCCAAAATTTAATTTTGGAGCATCGTCCACCACAACTTCAAAACACAAAAAGAGAAAATGGTTTCCCAAAATTGACTCTAAGGATTCTAAACTTCAGAGTTTAAATTTCATCACTAGAAAGTGTTGTTACAATATTCATTGCCAGATTTGTCAAAAAGGGATTTTACAAAAATAGTCCAAGCCTAGATTGCAGGTCTTAAATGCTTTCACTGAAAAATAAAAAAATATATCAACAGAAGCAACGTGTAACGAAGAAACTACCTGAGTGTGGGAATTACTTTATTTCGTCAATTAACCGAGATTTTTCATTATGAAATTTGCTCTTAAACGTAAATAGACAGTAGATATCTTGGATTGAGATCTACACGGAACACGGAACGAGAGAATCCGTCACGGAAACGATTCTAGGCCTACGGCTGCGGTCGGGAAGGTTAGGTTGGTTTGGTTTGGCTTGGATAAAAGTATAAACATGAATCAATAGTACGTTATATTAGACTAGATTATTAAAATAAAATTTTCTCAGAAAATATCGATTTTCCTCATCGGAAACTATCTCAAAATGATATATAAGCCCATTTTACAGCATTTTCTAATTTTTTTTTGAAAAAATACGGAGACCTGCGTACTTTGCCACCACCGACGTTCAGGAAAAATAATACACGAATGTAATTTGCCATTTTCATGCTACGTATCTATGCATATAAGAGCGATTTTCGATAGGGGCGGCGTGAAAAAATATTTTCCTGACAGGTACAGTTTTATAAATCGATGGGGAGGGTTCTTGAATATACTCTAATAGGTATGGATAAGCGTGCAACAGGCATGAGAAAAAGTATACAGTAATTATCTTCATATATCCTGATAGTTCTATAGCTTAATCAAGATTAATTTACAACGTTCTCGGTACCAACCACGAAGTAACCCGATATCGTATCGAGGTAGTCCGTCTCGAGTTTGTCGGATGTTTGCCGGGAAACTTTTCTTTTATGGGGTTTTCCTATTTTCTTAAAATATTGAGCCGTTAAAGTTTTTCTCGTTAGAGCGGGCGTAATGGAAGGTCTGGCGTGCTTTTCTGTTCCTCCGTGCCACACAATGCGTACACGTGACCCGGTTTCCTTTCAGACCGACCGACCGTTCTGCTCTCTTTTCGGAACAGTTGTCACATGCCATTAAATAAATTAGGGCCGAGACGTTTGACCCTCGAGCCGGCCGCCCTTGAACCTCGACGTTTTTAATGTCTCAATTTACGTGAACGACGCATAATGGATACCTTTACACATTGACAACGCACTGTATAATTAAAATGAACACAAAATTCCCTCAATCGCGTCCGATTGCCGACGGTTTCATGTTTGCCAACAATGTAACGTGGCATCGTGTCGACAAAAGAAAACGATAATCATCGAAGCGAACGCTATAGAATAGAAATTAATGAGGTCAATGGTAATTTGTATCAATTTGGCCAAAAGGGGGGAGGGGGAGGAGGATAATCGCGTCGATCGGTTCAAAATACAAACTTTTCAACAATACGGGGACGTTACTGCGGAACGTTCCAGATTTTCCGACGTCGGGAAAGTAATTTATGATGAAGGGCGGTCGTCTTTTTCGTGTCTACTTTTGATTATTTCACGAAAAGATGTTTAAATATTAACATGGAAATTTTCGTTAATTATGAAACAAAAACATTTCAAGATTCAGATTGGTGCTTCAAGACAAGAATAAATAAACGTGCCGAAAAGGTGCTTTCATTCGAAAATGGAAATTATAATGAAAATAGTGAGTTAAAAAATAGTGAGATTAGACTTGCTGAGCATCACGTTTACTTTAAAGTAAAACTATAAAATTAAAACAAAACAGTCAGTACTTTACAGTTATTACGTTCATTAAAGCAGCAAGAACGTCAGTTGCGTGTATTTCCTTCTTGAACCCTAATTTGTATTCGTCTAAGGTGACCAGATTTTGACTCTTCTTGAAGTATCACATTACTAAGTTCCACTCCTCTCGTGCGACAATTCGTAGCTCGTCCACCGTAATTGGAACGGGGTTCTTTCTTTCTTTCTGGAACGCGACGATTTAACACATCTCACAGATTTTCAATCTAATTTTTGCGCTGGCGCTTTGTAAGCATTAATGAGAGTTACGTGCACACTATTCTGAATAGTTATGTAGTAGCTAGTCAAAAATAATTGATCTCAGTTTATTGGTCATAGTATTCTTAATGCTCTTTCTTGATTAGTGTAATGTAATGATAGGAAGGGCAAGTTATATTCAAGTCAACCAACCTTCTGGCTTGGCATAAATTTTTTTCTTAGATTTCTCAATGTAATTCTTGGACTAGCCCTTTGTAAGTATAAATTTGAGTTACATGCGCACTATTCTGAATAGTTATATACCTAGTAAAAAATGACTAACTCAGTATAATGGTCATAGTATTTTTAATGCCCTTTCTTGATTAGTGTAATGAATGATAGAAAAGGGACGGTCGGGAGGTTGTATCAAATCAACCATCTTTCTGGTTTGGCCATATTTTTTTCTTAGATTTCTCAATCTAATTCTTGGACTAGCCCTTCGTAAGTATAAATTTGAGTTACATGCGCACTATTCTGAATAGTTAGATACCTGGTAAAAAATGAGTAACTCAGTTTATTGGTCATAGAATTTTTAATGCCCTTTCTTAATTAGTGTAAAGGAATGATAGAAAAGGGACAGCTAGGAGGTTGTATCGAATCAACCAATTTTCTGGTTTTGCATTAATTTTTTTTTAGATTTCTCAATCTAATACATGGACTAACTCTTTGTATGTATAAATTTGAGTTACTTGCGCACTATTCTGAATAGTTAGATACATAGTAAAAAATGACTAACTCAGTTTATTGGTCATAGTATTTTTAATGCCCTTTCTTGATTAGTGTAAAGAAATAATAGAAAAGGGACAGTCAGGTGGTTATATCAAATTAACCAACTTTCTGGTACGGCATTAATTTTTTCTTAGATTTCTCAATCTAATTCTTGGACTATGCCTTTGTAAGTATAAATTTGAGTTACATGCACACTATTCTGAATAGTTAATACCTAGTAAAAAACAACTAACTCAGTTTATTGGTCATAGTATTTTTAAAGCCCTTTCTTGATTAGTGTAAAGGAATGATAGAAAAGGGACCTTCAGGAGGTTGTATTAAATCAACCAATTTTCTGGTTTCGCATTAATTTTTTCTTAGATTTCTCAATCTAATTCTTGGACTAGTTCTTTGTAAGTATAAATTTCAGTTACTTGCGCACTATTCTGAATAGTTAGATACCTAGTAAAAGATGACTAACTCAGTTTATTGGTCATAGTACTTTTAATGCCCTTTCTTGATTAGTGTAAAGGAATGATAGAAAAGGGACGGTCAGGAGGTTGTATTAAATTAACCAAGTTTCTGGTTTGGCATTAATTTTTTTCCTAGATTTCTCAATCTAATTGTTGGACTAGCCCTTTGTAAGTATAAATTTGAGATACATGCGCACTATTCTAAATAATTAGATACCTCGTAAAAAATGTCTAACTCAGAATAATGGTCATAGTATTTTTAGTGCCCTGTCTAGTTTAGTGAAAAATATGATAGAAAAGAGACGGTCAGGAGGTTATATCAAATCAACCAATTTTCTGGTTTCGCACTATTTTTTTCTTAGATTTCTCAATCTAATTCTTGGACTAGTCATTCGTAAGTATAAATTTGAGTTACATACGCACTATTCTGAATAGTTAGATACCTAGTAAAAAATGACTAACTCACTTTATTGGTCATAGTATTTTTAATGCCCTTTCTTGATTAGTGTAAAGAAATAATAGCAAAGGGACAGTCAGGTGGTTGTATCAAATCAACCAACTTTCTGGTTTGGCATTAATTTTTTCTTAGATTTCTCAATATAATTCTTGGACCAGGTCTTTGTAAGTATAAAGTTGAGTTTTAACTCATTTTACTGTACCTATATGCAGTTTTTTGAATAGTTAGATACCTACTAGACACTGACTAACCAATGTTTTAGTCATTGATGCTTGAATCTGAAGAATCCCATGTTTTTGAAACAATAACACTAAACCCGTTATGTTACATGATTAGGTGTCAAGATAAATTAAAACTTTTACACAGCATGATCGGTACTAACAAGCTCTTTATAGATATACAACTTGATAAATTATAGAAATTTGTATCTTTAAAATCAGACTTAGAAAAAATTTCGTTATGCTTCTGACGTAATTGACGTACTTTCCTAACTAATAATATTCTAGGGAGATATTCAAAACATTAACACTTCCTGTTGTTCCCTTTCAGGCGTGACTAATTGTACTACTTATGGATTCAGTAATAACAATCTTAGGAAACCGGTAACTTAACAACAACATTCTAGAGTTTACGTTCCACGGCCATAAACGCGAACATCTGTTTCTGGCAATCACAATGACAATATTTGAATCGAACACGTTAGACACTTTCAAATGACATTCATTCAGATATTTGCACGAATTCAATTACACGAATCCGATTTATTACACAGTAAAGTTTAAAATCGATCTATTAAGTGGAAGTGGAAGAAAAATCGTTTACAAGATTTATTCCGTACACACTTAAGTGAGTTAGTAAAAGCATTAACTGCGGCAAACTTTACGTTAGGGAATTATTTGCTGAGGGAGCGTTCTTAGTTAATATTACACAATTTTCTGCGGGATATTGTCCGATGTGAACTGCTTCTTTAAGGCAACGATAGTCTGGAGAATAAACCGAGTCGATAAAGGCATGGAACCCATGCATTTATTCAAGTAATTTCTTGCAGAAACGGGAGGAAGAGGTTGTAAAATTAAAAATTGATGCATGCATACGTTCGTTGTTACAGAATATAATAACAGGTTCGAAAAGTGAGGAGTAAAGGGAGAAATTCCTTCGAGGAAAAATGTTGTGGACGGTTTAGTACTTGAAATAAGTACTTAAGTTGAATTTGGCTTTCATATCAGTTGTTTCGAGATATCCGCCTTTAGCACCATAAACCCTCGTTCATATAATTTTCACATTTGATGTACGACTGGGTGTTAAAGATCTGCCAGTACGTCTCCCGAGCCGCGAAAATTAATCAACTCCACTCCTGGTAATTAAATTTTTTCTTTTTATTGAGAATAAAAATTAAATTAAACCCGCTCACACCTTATCCGTAGTCGTAAAGCGGTTGCTGCTGCTGCTATCGCAGTCACGCGAATGGATTAATTTAAATAGGTTCATTTCCATTCGGCGAAAAAAAAATGGAACGGCGAATTAATTTAAATAAACAGGAAAATAAGAAGATAAAAGTCGGACGGACACCGCGCATCCGAACAGCTGTTGATTAATTAGTTGGAATGCTTGAATATGTACGAAGGATCGGAGAGCATTCGTCGCGTAATTGGGAGGTGGTGTATGCAGTTTTGGACCGGAAGATGGAGGAGAGAGGAGAGAAATGGGGTTCGCTTCAATTTGGATCACACCGTATATGTACTTTTGCATCATTAAATTTTACAGCTATATTACTTAACTGAAATGTAGTTAACTAGCTGTTTCTTGATTTTTATCAGGTACAATTAGATTTTACAAGCCTATTACAAAACGTCCAGACTGATTTCTACCACGGTACGCGTTAAAAATGTTGTGTTTAGATATTTGCTTGATCAAAATGAGTTTATAAAAAATTGTAAAAACTACGTGTGTAAAATAAAACAGTTGATCTTATTGCAACTGCATAAGATACAACTTAAAAGTGACAATATTTTTGTGTACAATGGGTACATAACTGCACTATAACATAAACAAGCTATTTGTGAGTGAAATATACACAAAATTAAGGAACTGCAAAATAACTTGTAATGCTAAATTGAGTAACTCAAAATACAATGCGTAAACTGATTTTTGAATCTACAGCCTTAAAACAATTAAGATTCGAAATTCACAATATTGCTAAATCGAAGTTAGTTAAGCCAAGGGTAAGCTTCAAAGAAAGAAGTCCAGTTTCTCAAAGTTGGCCATATTGAAGGCAACACTGAGTCTTAACCAACTCAAAAGAGTAACAACGTTAACGACTTGGTGCTTTCTTCATTGGTATTTGATTAGCTGTATAATGGATGTAATACCCCGTACATATATTTTTGAAAAATATGGTCAAAACTTGATACAAAATTGTGATCTACATTAAATTAAATGCAACACAGTTATACACATAGCCAATTTAAGGCTTTCTGATGTACTATATCTTTTGTCTTTTTTGCGATGCGTAAATATATAAAGATGATGGTTTTAAGACTCGCAAACACGCGACGTACAATTGCCCATGCGCGACACAGGGAAACTCCAAGTTGATTTCGCAAAGTATCATTATATCTGTAATTGTATATAGTCTTTTTAAATTTTTAGTAAATAATTTATCAAAAACTACCTTGAAAGTGGGCATGAAATTTTCCTGTACAATATGCGTTGCACCAAACGACGTCATTTAAAAGCAATTATTATATTTTTGGATATTGCCCAAGAAATGTTCAGAGTCATTTTCAGAAACTAATGAGCGTATTTGATCTGGTGATGGGAACAATTGTGGCAATTTTACACCAGTACAACATAATCCATTAGATTCACCGCTGTATTTTAACACTTTACTTACAGTATTGACAGATGATTGTCATTTCTCCAATCGTTACGGATTGGTCGGCACAATAATCTATTTCCGGGTCGTAGTGGAATGCTACTCGTTCCAGGTTTACAGGAACACCGCGTCTGCGGAATCGCTCTATTTCATTGTGTCGTGCTCGCTGCTGTTGTGTTTGATGTGCCCGAACTCGTTCCATTCTAAGCCTATCTACTTCATAATTATTCACTGTTGAACGCAATTCTGCCAGACCAATACGAATATTATCATTATCTGTCTCTCGCTGGTCGTCAGTGCGATTTGCAAGTGAGGTAGCTCGTCGCACATTTGATTGACTTCGACGACCTAAGTTAGGTCGTCTTCTCCTTGGCATTTTAAAATCAATAACGTTCTCGCGCACTGACAAACTGATTATAGATTTTAATAATCGTCTTGATATTTATTTATTTGACAACCAACTGACACTATACTTTCATTTCTTTGATTACAAATGTCAAATTACAAAACATACCTTTTTTAGTATTTCCGTTACTTATTACTTATTATTTATGTTTCTCGCCGCTTAAACCTTCCCTGAACTTCCACAAATATCTCAAGATCAAAATTAGCAAAATCGGTCCAGCCATTCTCGAGTTTAAGCGAGACAAACGAACAGCAATTCATTTTTATACATATAGACATACAGAAGATAATAATAATGTTATTTCCATAAATTCTGGATATTGCACAAAGAATTACAAGTCCACGTTAGTTGTCGCAGTCTGTACTCCCTTTCTTATGTATGGTAGACATGTAAGATGGTTTCTATTCATCAGGTAGCGCTTTACTATTGATACAATTTTGTAAGAGTATTTTTTGAAGATGAGAAAATAGTTTTTTGGTACCATTTTTTATAAATTCTGGTTAAATTGATACTGGGTTTTTTAGTAATATATATACGTCTATTACTTCTTTTATGTTAATTATAACGGGAGATGTCATAATATGTATGTTATCGTTTCTCTGATTTTGGCATTCTGGTCTGAGAATAACTTGTTCATGTTGGCTTCTAATATTATCGGCGGATCACACCCCAAAAACATAAAAATCTAACAACTTTACGGATGTAAATAAAGTGAACGATATAGTAAGTAACTTTGAAAATTGGTGTACCGCAAATAATCTCATTTTAAACCAAGAAAACAGTTTACAGTCAATTCAAAATAAATAAAAATAAACCATTAGTTAATATAAAACATTTAAATAACCATACAGATACTAAAATTTCTTGTTCTCTATATTAGTGAAAATCTAAATTGGGAGAGGCATGTTGACTTTGTGGCCAAAAAGATAAATTCTGGTTTCCTTGCTATTTTAAGACTAAAAGACACATTACCATTGAAAAGTTTATTAGATGTCTATTATGCACTTACATATAGTCATTTATCATTTGATATAATTTTATGGGGAGCAAATCGAAATTCGCATCGTATTTTTGTTAACCAAAAAAGGGTCTTACGACTAATATTTGATAGGGACGTCCGAGAGAGCTGCAGAAATCACTTCATTAAGAATAACCTACTAACTTTACCCTGTTTATACATCTACAAACTTATGGACTAGAAATGGTAAACTGTTATCCCTAGATCTACATAAAACCAGTAAAATTAAATCATCCCCGGAATACATAGGAAAAAAGATGTATAACCATTTACATTCATATAAGTTCATATAGTTTTCATATTTTTCATAATAAGTTTCATATAGTTCATATAAGGAACTTAGAAATTGATCAGTTCAGAAAGAAGTGTAAGCATTTTTTGTGTGAAAAGAGTTACTATTCAGTGGAGGAATTTTTGATCGACACTGAGTAGTCAAGGAGTCTCACGCGTGTTTTTGCCATGTTGTCATATGTTTAGTTTTTTGTGTTTGTTTTTCTTTTAAATGCTAGGTGTAAATGCTGACCATTTTTGATTTACTGTTCTTGATGTTCTTTTTGTTATATTTTTACATGTGCCTGTCATGTTAGAATACATAGGTAATTGTCTGTTTGTTTTATTTGGCGTGTACATCCATTTGTATGGCCTAAGTACAAAATAAATGAATTGAGTTGATGCATGTTATGCATCATGAAGTTTGAGTCGCCATCAAATATGACCCACTTACGATTTACTTTGAACCAACGACAGTGATCGGTCAAATTTACGTCACCGTTCGCTCATCGAGTTTCATTTCAAAAAGTACCTTTAACGTAACCTCCGTGGAACCATCAATCGAATTTTACGACCACGCCACGTCCAATGCATCCGGTCCGCATCAAATATTCACCGTTTTAACGGCCTTAAAATGTAATATCTCAATACATTTTTATTTTCTTAATACGTGTGGGCGACGTTCCCGGCGAAAACTTCGTTAAAAAATTCACCGAACGCCGTAAAATTGTCCCGGCAGGCCGGTGGGCGAGGTCCCACCACTTCACACAACATACTTCGTTTACGAGTCGGGATATCTAATGCATAGGGGCCGTAAACGTATTCTGGCGGTATAAAAACTAAAGGGGAGCACGATAATGACGAGAAATGCCCACTGCGAATTCCTCTCCCTCCACGGTCGAAGTTATCTCGAACACTAAAGATTGTTGTTACGTGTGTTTGTGCAATCGTAAAAGCGTTTCCTGCGAGTGATATATGCCGGTCGTCGTGAAATCGAATAAATTCTGGAATTCTACAACTTGCTGCATCACATTCGCAAAACTTCACCGAGTTAAATACGGCGAGATACTCTCTCAGGTCGGACGAGGGTATTTTTCAGTGAATTCGAGGAATTGTTACTAAATATTAAAATTGTCAACAACTTGTCAATTGAATTGTCCCTTAAAAGCTGTAACAATTGCATTAGTGCATCGTGTAATCATCTGCCAGTAAAGTGTCAAATGGCTACTTGGACAGTAAATTTATTAGATCCCATTTTGCGTTTATTCACCTGCATCTTTATAGGAAGACGTTCTGACAATGACGTTGAAAATCGGTAAACGACCCGAATTCACTCCATTCATTTTTTGCATGGAATGCAACATTCATTTTTGACGTGATACTTGTAATTGTACACATTGTAACGTTACGCCTGGCCTGACCCATGCGTGGAGGCGAGAGCGAGAACAAGTGACAGAGATCGACCTTCGTTTGGCTTGCGACTCATTGTACGCACACGTGTCTTAGCGTCCGCTTCTGACGCATCTATCTCCCGTCCATTCTGCTTGGCGCTTGGGTCCGCGTGAAAGAGAGACAGCGGCAGCACACAGTTTGACGTTAACGTATTCATAAAGTGAACTGGATATTTCCAGTCGATACCATTGCTTATTACAATCACAATTGCGGCAATAAGGTAATTGATTCTTGGATTCTAAGATTTTGATTAGCTATATAGTCTCATATATTTGTTCTATCGTCATTAAACCACCCCTGATTCATCAAAATTCGTATATGGTGAACTAAAGAATATATCTTATATTTATTACCTTATACTAAAAATTCACTAGCTTTACCAATTTCTTTATTTTATCCCACTTCTTTACGTAAATTTGACGTGAAAAACATTGCACCACTATGGTCGAATTGCAGGTGAAAATTATTAATTCTCTACCAAATATATCGGTGAACTAATCTATGTGACGTTGATTTCTAGTTATATCTCGTCTAAATTGTTACCTGGGAATAATTGAATATTTAATTGACTTGAAGTGTTTTTGCAACAAAGAATTAAACGTCAGGAAAACGCTTTGTGAAAAATGCTCAAATTTACAAAATTATTTTTTTCAAAAACAACCCATCAGGTGAATAAACGTTTACATTATTGGGGCATTATTTCTTTATATTATTTATTTATTTCTTTATATCTCAATCTATTGATGAGGTAGATATTTATATAATATAATTTTTTTTAATCAATTTAATTAATTAAAAAAAAAATTAAATGATTAATTGATACCTTCTGTAAGACCGTTCTCTTTTTTTTTAATTAAATATAAAAGTAATCGAGAACCATAAAACTCAATTCAACCTTGATCTATTAAATTAATTAATTTAAATGACCAAATTTTTAATTAATAATTCGTATCATTTGATCACAGGTAATCTACAACATTCTAAAAAAATCGTAATTAACAAATGCAAAAAAACTTTTGAATGAACAAGTTATTTGAAGAAAGGATATATTTTGTTTGCAGTTTGGAATTTAAATTTGTTTTTGTTCTCATTGTTTTCTGTTTTGAAATAATAAATTTAATTTACTCAAACTTTACCCAACTCAACTTTACAATATTTTTCTTTTCAAAAAATAACATTTACTTATCACTTGCTCCCTAGTAACGCAACTAAACACTTTGCTGAAAATTGTGTAATCTGAGCCTAATAAGGTGCTTTTAATTCGAGTAACTAATAAAGTTCAAAATTTATTAAAACTCTTTTATAGCTAAAAAGATTTCATGAAATTCACATATTCTGATAATTGTTTATTAATACCTCATATTAAAAATTTGTAGTTAAATAATAATCTGGACCTAAAGTGCCTTAACTGTAGCATAGTGTAACGTAAATTTATCTTAACTATATCCTAACTAATTAATTCATATAACACACTTAACTTTTAATTGATTTGTACCATTCGCTTGGCCGTTTATCGCACTGTTTACTCTTTCGCGGCTTCACGTCTAATCTAATCTTTCTGACCGCAAGCCCGCTTATATATATATATATCTCAATTATATTCGAGATGATTCCTGAAAAAACTCGATCCTTCTTTTCCCGAATAATGTTGGTGTAGAAACGCCCAGAAGGTAATAAATAATTCTTTCCTTAATAAGATGTTACCGGAACGATGGGGACGTTTGTGTTTATTGCCCACTTGACGGAGCGCTTTGAAGTAGCCGCCGTGGTCCGATAAGAGTAAACACGTTGCGCGCTGCTTACATTTCGCGTTACAATGGCAAAAAATCCTTCAATTGAGAGAAATTTGCAAACCTGCTCAAAACGTGACATTGCTTTAATATGGAGTTAGTCGACCAGAAGTATGCTTCATATATCTAGTCATCACATGCTCAATAATGCTTTTAACTAAGCTGAAATATGACTGAAATATACAAATCTGAAAATTTTCACGATTCGGATTACCATTACTACATGTCAAAAAATGCTTACAAGAGATAATAAGTTTGTTTTCACACAATGCGCAATTAAACGACAGAACAATATTCCTCGGCATTTTTGGAGAGTTCAGTCATGTGATAAACAGAGTTGTACAAGGCTGTTCGATAAAAATCGTTTTTCCACGTTCCTCTGAAATGGCATCTGTTAAATTGCATTTCCGAGACCGGGAAATAAATATGTGAACAATTTTCGGATTTCATCCGCGCCACACTACATCAGGAATTTCCAATTACGGGCAACTTCACAAACAATCATTACGTGTGACATTACCTCATGTTTGCGGCCGGTCAGAGGCCGTAGCAATAATTCTCAACAAATCTCTGCGAAGAGAAAGGAACCCTAATTCAGTGCCGGCCATCAGCATGCATAATTCCGATGTTCAGTCTTTGCTTAAGCTCTAAGTTTAAGGGGTTTATCGAACTTTGTTTGATTTTCTGTCCACACTTCAATATATCCTTCAAGTTGTTTAAGGAGTTCGAGGAAGTTTCATGCCGAAGCTTACGCTGTTTGAGATACTACCGAAAACTTGTTTAAAATTAATATCTAATAACAACAAAGCAAACGGGTTTTATTAATTTTAATTACGAAAGTCTGTCCGGATGTAAAAAATTCATCGTGGGTAACGTTGGTGGGATATTTTTAGTTAAAATGTTATGAGTGATGTAATTAATTGTTCCATTAACGTAATTAATTTTTATCAGGGAACTTCCACATATTTCAATTTAATATCCCATCAAATTGTATATTAAATTATTTGTTAATTTATTAACATACACATAAATTGGATTTCCTATCACATTTTGCACAAATTCACTAATCACCAAATTTCAGGGACTTAACATCATTCATTAATCTACATCTAGATAATCACTCACTTGAGAGAGAGAAAACGACACGATAAAATCAAGCAATTAAGCTATCCGACTTCTCCCTTCGAAAAGCTAGAAGCTTCCCTTTTCTATTATATGAATACACCCCCGCAGCTGAGGAATAAATATAATAATAAAAGCCTCCCTTTTACGGTGTAGGGGGGGTTCATTCAGTTACGTTTTCAGCGAGTGTATAAATTAATAATAAGCCGGAGCGAAATAATAGCCACCTGGCGGGTCCCTTTCATGCCTTTTTGATCACATGATAGCTTCTTAGTTGGTGATCCGAACGGACACCTGCTACGCTACGAAAAAATTGATTTAATATTTCTCCCAGGGGAAGGTCGCACCGGGGAAACTTCTGATAGAAAATTAAGATCGGATTATTAATAAATCATTCATCCCACTTTTATACCTTCGACAAAAAAATTGAATTATCTCCGAGGCCAAGAAATTTTTGTATGTTTCGTTACGTTCTGGCGTATTCAACCTAACAGTCCACTGGGGTTAAGGGATCTTTATAATGATCGTTCCGACCCTGTTTTGTTTTACATCTTAACTGATTTTAACGTTGATCCAGGATACCGGAACGGCCTCTAAAACCTTCCCGCCGTTATTTGTGTAGCATGGTGTTTTCAGGTAGATTACGGCTTGTTTAGTATACAATCACTTAGTTTATTTAATTAATTCTCGCATCCGCCAAAGAAAATCTGTTCACTGGAACAATTAAAACATTTCTAATGATAACGCTTGTTTGCAATGATATTTGTTAATTTAGCTTGAATTAGCTCAAAACTTTTGATATACTCAGCTTACGAAGATATTAAAAATAATATCTAGAAGGTTTGACTCCATAAACCAAATAACCAGCGCTTAGTTACAGATGACTTTTAAAGTGGCCTTAAGTTTTGGTCATGAAACATAAGTTTGTCGACCATTTTAAAATTTTGTGGTAACAAACTTCGCCCTAAATTTTACACTGCCAAAAAGTCAGACATTAAATTGATGTATCTAATTAGGATCTGGGTAAATACATAAATTGATTCATTATGATAAAAATTTTATTAACATTATTATTTTTAATACCAATTAGATTTATAAATTATTGATTAACTTGTATATTTCTTTATTAAAGATTTTTTTTCTTTTGATTTGTAAATTCAGATTGATTCTTCAATCATATTAAATGAAATGAACTGACTAGTAATCCATTCTTATTGTTATTAGAAATATGAATTGCTTTTCAGTCTCTAGACTTCAGGATTTAAAAGAAAAATAATTCGCACACTTGAGTAATATTGCAATGCAGAGAAGAAATTGTTTAGTGGAGTAAACATTAATTTGAGAAAGTAATGACCTGGAATTATCGAGCAAATACTAGTAAATTCGGGAATACATTATGGGGGGCTATAAAAGTGAACGCTGTAGATGAAGAAGATTATTATTAGACGTGAAGCCGCGAGAGTAAATAGTGAACAAGCGAAATAGCTAAAGCGAGAGCGTTTAAATAAATTAATAATTAGGAGTGAGATAAATTACTTAGTAGGAAGTCGTTAAGTGTGTTATATAACCAAGTGATGTTCTCAGGGCAGGTCAAACACAGAAGGAAGGTTGCCTCAAACGTTGACTCACATCTACAAATAAATCTTTTATGAAAAGGGCTTTTTTGAGACAACCTTCCTTCTGTGTGTTGTATAAATTAATTAGTTTAGTAATAGTGTATATAAATTAAGTAGTGTCTAGTGTACAATTTGTATTAGTGTAAATAAATTAGAAAATACACGTTACACTATAAAGATAAGCAAGTAGATGGAACGTCCAACACTTCAACTGTTGTAAAACGCTCAATGACTCGTATTTTGGTAACTGCTAGACATATCATGGCGAAAATAACTTTTTTATGATCAGATATGTCTAAACAAACCTCAGAAAGACGAGATAAATTGGGAGGTTTTAGATATGACATGTCCCAGAAAACGCGCTCCTCACTCCCTTGGAATAATTGCTTGTATGTCGAGAAATATTCGAGCGATCGTTGCGAAATTAAGTTCTATCGTAAGAGGCAATAAATGGGAAGTTTTAGATATGAACTTCCCGGAAAAGTATCCAATACTCCCTCCTATGAACTTTTTGAAATTAAGTGTATCAGCGACTTTGAGCACAAAGTCGGAAAACACTTTTTCAGGAATGTTTCATCCAAATTCGGTACTCAACAAGTCGCTGAATAGTTCCGTTGTAAAAAGATCCACGAGCACGAAATTAATGAAAAATTTAAGAGACTGGAAAATATGCACTAAAAAAGGTGTAAAATATGCATGCAATATGAACCACAAACACCAAAATATGCAGCTAAATATGCATTTATTTACAAAAAGTTAACACTAAAAATCAAATATGGCAATCAAAACAATCAATATCAACTTATAATATCTTAATATTTTCATCGTCAACATTATTATTATTTTTATTATTATTATAGTATAACGCAATATATTTTTCCAAATTCTCCATTTTGAAATTTAATCTGCGGTCGTTTAAATAGTGTTTGTACATCGAAAAAGATCTTTCTACATCACAAAAACTGACTGGAGCAAACTTATAGTTAATCAATACTGCTGGATCCAAATTACTGATTTCATCGCAGTTTTAGTTATTAGGGATTTTATTAATATGTTGTAGTTTAGAAAATCTAACATTTTTCATTAGTACTTGATTCAATTTAAGGTTGACTTTGTCAGCAACGATACCATGATTTGAATTTAATAGTTTTTGGACTTCAGAAACGGTTTTAATGCTATAGTACAACGACACAGAATTACGCTATAATTTTCTGATATGAACTGATAGAGAACCAAAATTAGAGCCTGAAGAGCGTAATGGAAATACATTGGACTGCTCTTCGAAAATAGGACTAAAGGGTGTAAACAGGAAAACCCAAGAGGTTAACGCAAATTGCTGATTGTAAAGGCTGTAAAGGGATTATCGCTTGAGATTTCAACATGCTACCTATCTATAAAGCAGTTGGTGAAGACTTGGTGTTTTCCTTTGGTTTACTATGTTGCCTATGTTTCCTAAGAACTCCGCCATTCAATAAGATATAAAATTTGTAAAACATTCATATCCTGCAATAAATGTTACGTGTAAATGCAACCCCTACCACAAAATATTATAAATATGGCGAAAATATGCATCATCACTAGATTTTACGTAAAATATGCGGCAACCAGTCAGAATGCGCTAAATATGCAAAGGCATATGCCAATGTGCAAAAGTATATAATCCAGTCTCTGGTAATAACAAACAAAGTGTTACAAACGACTAAGATAAGCTAACACAATTTGCAAAACGTTTCATTTCTAAATCTTTATTGTTACAGATACGACTTCCTGTGTTAGCCCACCTGACTGGAATAGCCGAATCCAGAATTGTATTTCGACCTCACTGGACCTCCTCAGATTATGAAGCGTTGAAGGTGAGTTATGGTTCCAAAACGTAATATTAATTTTAGGTATTGATCTTCCGTGGAAAGGTAACTTCTGTCCTAATACGCGTCCTCCTAATATGACTTGTCAGTTTGGCGCATCCACCAATAATTCGAATCAACAGGTTAAATGGTAATACGAGCACTAGCACTCTTCGAAATTAAATATAAATTATTACCATAATAATGTGAATGTGATTAACAAGCTGATGTGAATAATTGCCTAGAAGTTTTTGTTTCCAAGATTCACCATTGGCTGTCCTCATACCACTTTGGGTATTTAGAGTTTTCCAAATATTAAAAAAAAAACGAGGCCATCGTTGTTATTAAACATAATACTGAACATATTGAATAATCTAAATTGTTACCATAATGTGAATGTGCTGATGTGAATAATTGTGTAGAAGTTTCCGTTTGCAAGATTCACCATTGACTGTCCTCATACCACTTTGGATATTTAGAGTTTTCCACATATTTAAAAAAGGAGGCCATCGTTCTTATTGAACATTACACTCAACATATTGGATAATCTAAATTATTGCCACAATGTGAATGCGCTGATGTGAATAGTGAGCTGATGTGAATAGAGTTTATTGACTGTCCTCATACTACTTTGGGTATTTAGAGTTTTCAAAAAAGAACTCGTCAATCGTCGCTACTGAGCGAGCGAGGCACAGAAGCACAAAGACCAAACACGTTGAAAAAGGAATAATAAAGCAACGAAATCCTAATTGGGAGTGTACGCCCTCGTGACACGTCAGCTCGATTTAGGTGCAGAAGTACGTCGCACGGATTGGAGCAGAGCCATTGTTTTTGGTACACAATTAACGGCGAGATCATTCTACCGACGTAACGTTAAGCTCCTAGGGTAGTTCGTCAATCCGTTAAAAAACCATGAGATGCACCGGAAGCGCTCCGAAACCAGGTAGGATGAAATATTCCCGAAACCATTCACGAATCGCTATAGAGTCGACGAGAAGACTGATATTTCATTAGAGGCGAATCTTGCGGCACAAAAGGTCCGCGAATCTCGGCGTGCCGTTGAACTACGACCCATGAGTTACACACAATCCCGCACGACGACGAATGGGAGAAGGCAAATGTGTGTAACGCCAGAGAGAACTAATAATACGTACTAGGATTTCATTGTGGGCAAAGGACAGCGCTTTAGGCAGAGTGCTGAAAGCCTTTCTGGTTTTTACTTTTTATGCGACCGTTACGCTTCAGACAGTCGCAAAATGCAGAAAATTTCCATCTAAAGTTTTAAATGCGCCACTTGCATAACGCAGCACACATGACCGCGGCATTCGTCAAGAGAAACGGGATGATGCTTGAACTGCGAAAGTTTCAGATTAATTGCCCGGTTAAACTTCGGTTACCTGCATGCGGCTATTTATCGAAACGGGAGAGGATGTGGGTATGTAGGGACCTGAGTGGTTAAATTGTAATTTACCGTACTCATACGCAGTGCTTCTCGTTTCGATTAACGTTCAAGGGGTAATTTTTGGGTAAACGACCCTCCCATGAAATAGGTGAAATGCCCTTGAAAATAAATTTCATCATGCAATCTGCTATCGAAAGAAACGTTGTTTAGCCCAACTGGACCTTCAAATCCCATGTATTGTGCACGTGAAGCCCAAGAACCACTTCCCTTATTTATTAATTTTGAAATTTATTTCAAAATATTCTAGCAAGGACATTTCATCCCTTTGACAACGAAGGTCTAAGGCGTATCGAAATGGACCGAGAACTTCTAGAAATAGTTAAAAAGCGACATCTTGGGCACGAAAGATATAGTTTTCTACAACAAAGATCGAGCTCCAACGAGGCTCTGATGTAACATCACAAATGACGTGGTTGAGAAACACCCAAGAATGGACTGGCTTAGATTTTCAGTCACTAATAAGAAAGACTCAAGATAGATTAAAATTTAACCTTCGACAAAAGACGGCACCTAAAGGAGAAGAAACTAAATCGTAGATCGAAATTCTCAAAAAATTCGATTCCGACTCTATCTTAACCGTATTCCTCAATTACATGCGAATACGAATCCCCGCGATGTGCTCGTGAGTTGCGTGAAACAGGCAATCCGTAAATCTGGCAGTGGCAGCCCGAAAAGAACATCGGAAAATATAGGAGACGTGATCGATTTCGTAGCAAATAAAACTGTCGTACGGGACTTGTCAGACATATCAATAAATATCGGTATAAATTATATGCTTATACGCTTCCGCCGTCGATGATTCCGAAATCCTATGAATAAAGACGGTATCGAGGTCCTCTCTCAAGAGTTGATGTAGTCCCGTAATATCCTTCGATATTGCTCTGCGGCCGCTTTTATATTACGCTTCCATTACGAGGCGCTAGGTGCGAGGTATATAGTAAAGGAACATTGTTTGGAGACGGGGACCGATGAAATCGTTAAAGTAGTGCAGTAGATCTTTACGAGGTCGGGGATTGTATTTTCGTACGGTGGTAAAAATACAGAAATCTATCTGGAAATGTTCGTAAGGGTCCTTCGTTTGAGAATTTTCTACCTGCTGGACATATTTCGGTGTATAATCATAGAAATGTTCTCTTGTTAAGAATGCTCTCTAATTAATAGCTACAACTATTATTTGAAACATTTTTTATTTAAACGTCCCTAGAGAGCACTTTACTTCTGAAAATTTTCAGGTTCTCAAATTAATTTTTAAAAAGGCTTTGAATGTTTTCACTAAACTTTATATTTGAATGAACATATCCTAAAACTGTCCTAAAGGGCACTTTACAACGATTTCGGTGAATTATACCAAACCTCATAACTTAACTATGCCTTTTATTTAAAATATTTCTATCTAAAATTGCCCTAAAGGGCACTTTCTTAAATGTATCGATTTGTAGAGTAATTGTTCTGTTTAACTGATACATCTCCATCAAGTAAAGTTATTTTTATTTATTCCATGTGGATGATTGGATTCTTATTTTTCGCACTGACATCACCACTTAACTAAATAGATTATACAACATAAAACAAATCCAAATATAATAACGATTTCATATTGAACCGCTTCGGACCTTTCAGAAACAAAGAAAGCTTATTGGTTACGAATAAATCATCGTCGCTTATCAGCACAATTACGTAACGAGATTTATCTCTCGTGTCGCTCGGAACCGTAATCACCGTCAGTTTAACGTACGGTACGCGAGGTTGGACGTGTTAGTCTCCGCTTATGCATACGTGTAGGTTTCGTGAGTTACCGTGCGAGTTCTGCGTTAGCGTCGTGACGCCTTGTCCTTGGACTTCGGATTGGTTTGGAATTATAATCTTGGTAAGTAATTTGCCCACTTGTATATTTTCTGAGTTACATACATACATTTATTATTCTTAACGTGCAGATAATAAAAAGGCATTGCTTCATTTAATAGAAATTAATATAACACACTTAACAAAAATCTTAAATGAGTTGTACTTTTATGAATCAGCACGCGCAAGATTTTCAGATTGTTCTGAATTTTCGGTCTTTGCTATTAGAGATCGTCATTTTTGCTTTTAATTTTCAGTGTAATAGCTATTTATGATACAAGTGTAAAAAGTGACTAGAAAATCCCGTCCGAAATAATTTGCAACGCACTATACTCCAGTCATCAACGGTAAAATACCGTATTACTGTGGAATTTTTGGAAACAAGGTCGATTTCTTTGAAAATTGAGATTTAGGTAGTATTTATAACGTTCTTTAAAGTTGGACTTATACCGAAGTGTGCTTTTTCCTTAGGGGTGGAAACCACCCCCCACCCCTTCTAATTGGTAAGAAATTTTTTAATCAAAATAAACCCGGAAATCGAAAGAGTGACCAATTCTGAGTAACTTTTGTTCTATAGAGTTTTTTTTTGTAAAGTTGATATTTTTAGAGTTATTCACGATTGAACCTACAAATAAAACGAATGTTTTTGAACTGTTTTTGACCAATAACTTGAAAATCTCTCATTTTATAGGAAAAACAATCAGAATAAAAATGTAGCTAATAAAAAAACAAAGAGCTACATTTTTAAATGATCTCTATAGACCCAATAAGGACTGAGTTATTGCTCGTAATTTAGTCATTATTGGTAAAATACCGTATTACTGTGTGGAATTTTGGGAACCAACGTCGATTTTCATGAAAATTTGGACTTTAGCTCCACTCACCCTCTTCTTCAAAGTTGGGCATGTGCCGAAGTGTGCTTTTTATTTTTTAGGGGTGAAAACTACCCCTAAATGAAAAAATTAGGAAATCGTAGACTTGCATGTATGTGGTTAAAATAAAGTTTACACGAATTACTTTAAGATCTATTGACATTATCCACCAAGTTTATGATTAAGCACGCCTGTAAAGCATCCCCTCAGTATGAATTATTAAAAAAAAAATTCAACGATTTTTTAAAAATAAAAATGGTTTAAATGTGCATTATATTGAATTCTTCTTCTTCTTCTTTTGCCTATCCACTAATGGATGTTAGCGACCACTTTTTCCATGGCTTCTCTATCTCTTGCCGTGTGGATCATATTGAATTGAGAATATTTAATTAGTGATATAAAATTTGTTATTTTTTAAACATTACAACCCTTATAAATGCCACCCCTTCAGGTGATATTTGAAATATATATAGAAAAATGCCAAAGAAAAAAGTTATATAGTGCCGATGTGTGCTTTTACCATGGGGGTGGGTGCCACCCCTTCTCGGGGGTGGAAATATGTAATCTCAAAATAACATCGGAAATCGATAAATTGTTCAATTTCAAGCAATAAATGTTATATAAAATTGACTCGGTAAGTTAATATTTTCTGAGTTATTCACGATAAAAATAAATGTAATGTATCGTAAATAGACCAAATTTTGAAATAGCGAAAAAAAATTCCCTTACTTTCCAAGCTAGAAACATTTAAAAAAATGCATTTTGTAGAGAATTCCAAGCGCTTTAACATCAAGTTAGTTAAAAGTTTTTCCAACCCGTAGTTTTGAAAAGGGTTGCGTTCGAAGGGCTTGGTTGGCTATAATTAGAACGCGAATGCAAACTTCGAAAAGCCATGTCTCTTTCATATTTATGATACAAATATAAATAAAAAAAAATGGAATTTTTAGTGAGACAAACCCTGTTAACATTTGAACCAGTTTTTTATATCAAATAGTTTTTGATTTATTTAAGAAAAATGCATTTGTTTTTCAAAATTACGAAAATACAATTTTCATTTAAAACAATTATTTTTTCTAAAATTAGCATTCTAAATGGGTTAAACCACATAGATCATATCAATAATACCTAAATAAAGTTAAAGGCAAGTGGGTTACAGTTAATTTTTATTAGGGTGGTAATGACTTAGTAAGTAAGTAGTAAGTCTTAATAAGACTTAGTATATCAATGCTCATTTTAATGGGTATTTTATGTACTTTAAAAAAGGTCTATTGAATTATCCCCAAAAATTTTACCATTTTTAAGTTATTGAAGGTTGAGGATTTTCAATTTCGCGGTTCTCGAAAAATAACCATGATTCAACGAGCAATACCTCAGTCCTTATTGGGTTAATAGAGGTCATTCAAAAACGAGTCTCTTTGTTTGTTTATTAGCTACATTTTTGTTCTGATTGTTTTTTCAGATAAAATGAAAAATTTTCATGTTATTGGTGAAAAACTGTTAAAAAACATTCGGTTTTTTTTTACTGAAAAATGTAAGTTCAATCGTGAATAACTAGAAAAATATCAAATTTACAAAAAAAATTTATGGAACAAAAGTTACTTACAATTGGGAAATCTATCGATTTCCCGGCTTAATTTGATTAAAAAATTTCTTACCCCTTAGTAGGGGTGGTTTCCACCCCTAGGGAAAAACTGGTCCAACTTTGAAGAACGTTATAAATACTACCTAAATCCCAATTTCAAAGAAATCGACCTTGTTTCCCAAAATTCCACCCGAAAATGGCTGATGACTGGACTACCATGTACCTACTTATATCATGTGTACCATTATTGCATTATTATTAAGATAAACTAAATTAAATTTGGTAGGTATCAAGGATTATGTGGAGCGGTGATGATCCCAACTGTCATGAAATTAATTTTGGGCTGTGTTTGTGTTTACGGCGTACATTCGAAGCTCTCACATTCGTCGCTTTTACCGTGAGAGACTTTGTTTTTCGAAACGGTCACCCCGTTAATTGAGCGTTTTCGAACGTTCCCCCCGCGTCCTTGATTAAAAACGGAGACGGACAGAGTTTTACGAGTCGCCCACGAAATGAGGAAGCATCGAAACTAACGTATCGAAAAAGGGTATTTTTAATTCAGCGCCGGTGAACCGGTCCCCGACATTAAACCCAACCGACCGGCAAGTCCTAACTAACCATTTACGCGCGAACACTTGAGCCGGTACATTGTTCTCGGACAACAAACCGCACAAATTCAATTTTCGCAAAAATTCCAAAACATAACAATCGCGGTGGAGCCGTGCGGTCCTTCTCCTCCTCCTTCGTCCCATTTTCGTGCGTTCGTTAGCAGAAACGGCGAATGACCGGGCTCGATCGTGCGGTTTGCGCTTCCCACCAAAAATCGAATACCCAACTCTCCCTCACACACACACACACACACACACACACACATCCTTCCAGTTTTCCCCCCACACCTTACATAATTGTCGTACGCCGGACGAATACCGAGACCCGGCTCGTAAACATTTACCGAGGGGCTAATTCGCATGGATAAATCCATATCCCTCTTTCGACCTTATTCGCTTCGCGCGTCACTTGCTCCCATTCGCCGCAGTTAGCCTAGAATCACACTTTTGGTGTCACGTCGTCCGGATCCGGCCGGGTCGGCGAGATTATGGGCCGAGAAAACTAATTCGTTCGCCTCCGGACGGTGCCCGTTTTTAAATCTATGACGTAACGCCCCCATAAATTCGACCTACGATTTTCGGGATGCGCGAGAAAGAATGCAGACCCCTCTCGCCACGCGTAAATTTTCGAGGGTCTTGTTTTTAAGTCGCGAGACTTAAAAAACGATACGAGGCACTCCGGGAATGGCCGCGAGGGGAAGCATAGCTTTATATATGATATACGGGGTGTTAGAGGTTTGACTGCCTTTATTTTAACAGGTGATAATATTCACCAAAATACACAAAAAATTCTATATAACAGGGGTCCCAAAACCAACCGTTTTCGAGGAAAAAATTAGCAAACTTCTAATTTTAAGGTGTAAAAATTCAGTTTTATTTAAAAAATCGCACACAATTTTCTGCATGAAATGACCATAAGACGTATTCTTTTAATGTATTTTTGTTTAATTTTTAACAAAACATTTTTTTCTATAAAGAATTTAAAAAATCCAATCAATACCACTCGATAATGTGGCTATGATGTGGTGTGGCAACACCGCGAATTTATCGCACGCAAAAACTTTAACCCCGCTCCGATGTTTACTAGAAGTTGAAGTTTCCTTTCATGTCGGTGTTGCCAAGTTGTGGTGAAATGCCTTGATAAAATAACTCGACTTTTCTCGAAAACGGTTGGTTTTAGGAACCCCGTTATATAAGGGTTTTTTGTTTGTTTTGATGAATACTATCACCTATTAAAATAAAGGCAGTCAAACCCCTAACACCCTGTATAGGGTTGGGATTTTATGCAAAATGCATATTTGTTGTTTAAGGGAATATTTTGTTTTTACTTGGGATCTCTCCCATTCACATTGAAATAGACCAAATTCCGCAATAAAATTTTTGCATATTTTGCATATTTTTGTATTATTTTAATTTTAATACATATTTTGCTTATTGGTGCATAAATGTGCATATTTTGCCGTTTTATAATAAAAGTCGACAGGTTTTCTAACTATGAGATAAATAAATTCGTTCCCAGTTTCTGCTTATTAATTCTTTGATAAAAATTGTCAAAAAAGTGTTTCTTAAAGCTCCACTTCGTATTCAAGTGTATAAGGAAAGATTGCCAAACACGCCACTTCCTCCTAAGCCAGTTATTACCAGATGACGCACATGGTTGGAAGCGGCTAATTTTTATGCTAATCATTACGATGCCATTAAATATATTATTTCGGAATTCTCAGATTTTTCAGAATCAAAAGCATGTAAAGAATTATTTCGAAAACTGGAGGTATCTATACCTATCATATATAAAAACACATTATGGTTTTTTAAGTAAATAAATCTGTAAATTAGGAACAGCCAACATGTTACTATGTGACGCTATTGATGTTATTATCGAATGCGAATCACTATTAAACTCTGTCCCTGGTGATACAGGAAAAAATATTTTAAATATATTTAAAAATGTTATTTTAAAAAATAAATGCTATCGAATTTTAACCCATGTAGGTAAAATTTTACAAAATGAACCAGTTTACCAAACAATTATTTAAGTTCAGAGCTAATCTCAGCTTTGATATACCTATGCCCCAAGTTTACCCACTCAAGTTATATTCACATACATATATCGAAAAACATTTAGTGCATATTTTGCATATATTATGCATAAGTTGCATATTTGTTGAATATTTTTGATAAAAGTCTGCATAATTATGCACATATTTTCACTACCTTTATTGCATAAAAATCCTAACCCTAATGATATATACCATCAGTTACTAATGATATACCCGGCTCATTCGATTTTTCGATGTTAATACCTCTCACCGATCCAGCCCGGAATCGCCACCCATGGAGCAGGCAACTGACAATACAAACAATTGTAACATGAGTTGCCACCAAACACAGGATGCGCAGACAGTCGGGAAATCAGGACCATTTCCCGACCTTATTATTGTGATCAGCGGTTTTTCACGCGTGCCTCCACGTCTTTTCTTATGTAAATAATGGAAGGATCATAGGAAAAGTATCATTGAAAACGGGAGAACTAAATTTCTTAATATTTATTGTGATTCATAAATAATATTTCAAATTACCAATGTTACGGTGAAGTAAAAGATATTTAGATTATTTTAACTGTATTATGCCTTGTGAATTTCTCAATTGATCTGCCTTAGCTTATCAAGTCTCATTTGGTTTGGTTTATTGTTATTGTTGAGGTTCAGTATTGCGTGTGAGTTAGGATATCACGCTTTTTTTCGAGGAGCCCCAAAATTCCCGAATTTTTTTCCAAAATCCCTGACTTTTCCCGATTTCCCAGACTAAATTTAAAATTCCCTGACTTTTCCCTCATTTTTCGAATGTGTGGGCACCCTGTTAGATGCAATATATCAACAATATCCATTTCCTAAACATGTTTAAGTTGTCATAATATTTGTAACAAAACCGTAATATTAATAATTTCAAATATTATTTATGAATCACAATAAATATTAAGAAATTTTAATTCTCACGTTTTCACAAGTCTTCGTTGATATTTTTCCTATGACCTTTGATTTGACCGCTGATTACAAACGCAATTCTGTCATACCAATATGAATGTTATTATTTGTCTCTAGCTGGTCATCAGTGCGATTTGCACGTGAGATAGCTCGTCGCACATTTGTTTGACTTCGACGACCCAAGTCAGGTCGTCTTCTTCTTGGCAATTTAAAATCAATAAAGTTTTCGCGCACTGACAAACTGATGATAGATTTTAATAATCGTCTTGATATTTATCTATTTGACAACCAACTGACACTATACTGTCATTTGTTTGATTGCCAACGTCAAAGTACAAAACGTATCTTTTTTAGTATTTCCGTTTACTTATTATTTATGTTTCTCACCGCTTAAACCTTCCCTGTACTTCCACAAATATTTCAAGATAACAATTAGAAAAATCGGTCAAGCCATTCTCGAGTTTAAGGGAGACAAACGAACAGCAATAATTCAGTTTTATATATATAGAAATATCGAAAATAACCATTCTTCGCTAGAAATTCTATAAGTATTACCACAATCACGACAATCCCGTCGCACTGTCTGCAGGCTCGAGAACGACATTTATTCAACGTCACATAAAAAATGATATTAGTTTCCGCACAAGTATTCCATGTACAGGTAATGCGAAACGAAACGCCCCTTAAAGAAAAAGGGAACGAAACACGCGGAGAGAAGAACCGCTTGAACATTTCTCTTCCCATCTCATTATATAAAACGAGAATTTTATTAAGTCTTGGGAAAATTCTTCGAGAATTCCGGATGTATTTACCACGTCGGATGGTGTGAAAATAACGTTTCTGAAATGAAAGAAGCGAAGGGCAATTTAGATAGTATGCGAAATAAGAAGAGATAAATCCCCGGGCGGAATGGCAGGCAGTTAAGATTGTTTTTATGGTTTCATCCCTGGTTTACTAAACAAACTGTACTCGGACAGTAAATGAAATGGGACGTCGCTAAAATGATAACTCACCCCCTCTAAACGGGTAACGAACGTTATTACCAGGTTTTTAAGAAGTTGATTTGTATCTACTCGGGAAAAATACGCGCGAAGAGAAAAGCGTCTGCGAACTGGAAGATGAGAGCTGATTCGGAAAATTTCGACCTGCAATGGATAAACTTAACTAGCTAAGTCTGCAATTACTACAATCATAAACCGAATGTAGACAGTTAGTAGTACCCCAGAAAGTGGGTGTATTTGTTTTTAAGACTTAATTAAATGATATTTGGTGCTCTCTTAAAAATGAGTGTGGATTTCGAACTTTTTGTATATCTATCATTGATTTAATATGTCCCAGTATTGTGTAAAACTAACAATTCGAAATAGAACCTTACTTCGAAAGATCATTTTAAAGTGATGATAATTGGCCATTAAGCGAAGAATATGTTCTGATTTTTAACCTAACAAAAGAATTGTGAATTGTGTAAACTAGTAGCAACTTAGTGTAAACTAGTTCGTAAAGCTTGAAATTTGGAATCACTATTCATTAGAATAGCAGTAAGTAAAAACCTTGGAGCTACCTTAGAACTAACTACCTTAGAAAATAGTTGAGCCCTTGATAAAAAATTGTACTTAATAGCTAATGAAACAAAGAGAATATTGTCGATTTCAGGGATGTAGGTTTTTGAGAAGTAATTGAGGCCCTTATTTCGTCGTATGAGAGAGGGTTTAAGTTTGAAAGTTGTTCCCTCAATAATATTGACGGACGAGATTAATTGAACTTTTGAAATTACGAGGGTTGAAATTTGACCAAAACGGGTTTTTGAAATGTTATAAGTCACAGTTAAATCTTCGGAAAATTTTTGGCATGATATATTTTTGTTATCGAATAGCGATTAATTTGAACCGTGGCATGTTCAACTTGGTCAATATGATATTACAGCATTGGCTTGGCGAAAGATACGTATTTTTGGTTTTTGGAATGACCGAAATATCATAAGGCCCGCTCTATAATACCTGTAATATACAGACCGTTGCTACAGAGTCGCAGTATGGTATAAACATAAGAGCGAAAGACAGTCCATATATTTCTCGTTGGCTAAACAGAGAAAGAATTTTTGCGATGTTGCTAGATCGCGAAACATTCCTTCTCTGTCATACTAACGAACTACTGTTAGTTTCTCCTTTGCTCTTGTTCATTTCGGGACAGGCGTTTCAATAGAAAAGCTCCGTATATATCTCATTTATATTATTAATCATAATATATTATATATTGTACAACGTGTTTCAAAATGATTGTCATTGCGAAAATAGGAGTTTCTACTAGCTATACATAACCTCAAAATAACCTACTTAACCTCTTTTGACTTCTGGTTTTCTCTGTCAAAAGAAAACGAATTCTGAGGATTTGTCTATTTGTAGTATTTGTTTTGGCTCTAAAAAGGGCCGTCAATTACCAGAAGTACTAATTGCCAGTTTCACAATAAATGTTCGAAGTGACACTGCTCAGAATTAGATAGGTTCAAATCAATAGAGCGCGGCACATCAAAAATTACATGTACAGAAATTTCAACGCCAACTATATGACAATCATTTTGAAACACGTATTATATTAGTATATTATATTATATAATTCCGGTATATAATAACTACAATATACAGATATATTATAGAGTAATTATATAAGCGACTGTATGGTGTTTCCAAAGTCAGTTGAGTTAGCTAAAAAAGCGTTAATAACCGTTAAAAATAATTTGAAAAGTAATTAATCTCGTGCGGCAAGTATGTTTGGGGATCATCTTTCATCCCCCCAATAATGTAAAATAGATTTCATATATTCCCTAATTACATCCCTGAACTCAACTACTTTTTCTTCGTTTCTTGGACTATATAAGTCAGTCTTACTTTATTGTCCGAAAATTGAACGTTACTGGTGTATGCTTCTTGATTTTAGGGGTTGAGAAGTACAACCCTCCTAACAGAGAATTTTATAGATAACCCTTATTTAGATTAACGAGTTTAAAGACGTACAGTAAACAATCTTTCGGGAATAAAATTCTGTCATACTTCCTTATAAATACGTGTCTACAGTACCCCTAATGGCCAAACCAAACTAACCTAACCTTCCCGACTGAGTGGTAAGCCCAGAATATCACTTTCTGTAATTTCTAAGAAGTTATGATGAGAAAGTAATTAGAATACAAGAATAACGACGTATTATGGTAACGAATCAAGACCAAACAGTTTTGCCAAGAGCGTTACCATTCACATAGCTACATTCAAATCCCTCCTTCCCTCTTCAACAACATCCCACTACTTCAACATCCCACAATTGTACCTCGTCGATGTTCAAACGTCGCGCAGCGAGAGCACGATCATCCCTTTCTTTGAGATCTCCGTGACAAGGGGTCAAGCGTTATTTTTGGACAGCGGATGATAAAATGTTACGTACGGTCCATTTTGTAATACGTGTCCGAATCCCGGACACTGAGACTTTAAATCTACGAGAGCCGTCCGGTGAATACTTAAAATTTCCTCAAAATATATCACGGAGGGAGACAGAGAGAAGCGTTCTCCTCTCGGCAAACTATTATTGGGAATAATATCGGGGGACGTCAAGGAGTCTATGAGTGAACAGACGCTTGGCTCGGCTCCGAAACATTCGTGATTAGACTGCGGGGAAGCAATTTAGGCTGGCGGAAGATCGGCAAGTAATTGCCAACGTAGGATGATTGATATGGAGCACAAAGAAAGGGAAAAGAGGCTAAACAATGAACATCCCGTTTGTATCAAAATTCATACGTGATGCATCGCTGGAAAGGGAGGAGGATATGCCTAGGAAGCATAAAATTAATCTTGGCATCCTTGGGATCCGACGTCGCCAACGAAATACATTTGCAACTTTTTTCAGTTATTGAGAAATGACTAATGATTTATTTTGAGGATTCGGGAATGAAAACAGTCGTTACGTGCACTTGGACAAACTCAATTCTTCCCAAAGGCGAAACTACTTGAAACGAGATTGAAATCTCCGGCGTATATTTCACGGTTTTAAAATCGATTCGAGTTAGTTTTCAATTCTTTTTGAAGTCACTTTCTGAGATAGGAAATTCCCAAAGCAATGCTGATTTAACTTTTTAATCGCAAAATCTACTCTTTTCTTTATTTCCTTCTATTCTTTTCATTTTAGTATAGTAACCTACCCAAGTAGCAACCAAAAGATGATAAATTAGACATATTCTGACAGATGATTATTTCATATGATAGCCAATTAATCAGTCCAATGGAATGTAAATTCGCGAAGTGCCTATTTAAAATCGTACTATTGACTTTCCTTCTTATTTCCTGTTTAAAATAAAGTCTAACAATACAGAATGAAATTACCTACTCACGGCAATTATTACTTAGTTTATGTCTTGGCAGGTGTACGCTTAACAATGAAACTTGTCTTCCAAGGTGTCAAAATTTCACGAGAATTGCTCGTTACATTTTGGCAGTGAAAATGCTATATATATATATATATATGCAGGATGTAGCAAATACAGTTAGGAATAAAGTGGATCGTAAGACGTCTTTTGATCCGTTTAAAAGATATTAGTTCTCCAATCAAACTGGAGCGAGTTGACGTAAAAATGTTAATCTTTATGAAGGGTAGTAGACAACATTTCGTCGGGACAGCAAGAAATTTTATGGAGTCATCTTATTACATGAAGTGAACAAGCATACCAATAAACAGATCGAGTCGTTAGTTTTATGCTTTAAATCGATACGCGATGTGTTTATTATGGCAAATAACTGTTGTGATAGGATGAGCAATAGTTATTAAACTGGGAAATGGCCCGTCGCTTATTTTCTTAATAATAAGTATGAAATGATAGTATAACGTTATTGCTGTAAAGTAAAGGGAAGCTACCAAATTGGAAAGTTGGAAGTATACTAAGAAACTTGCATTGGAAGTATTGAAGTTAATCATTCCTGATCTCTAACGACTGTATTGTCAGGCAAAAAAATGGGTTAAAAAGGCAATTGACTCTTCTTTTCTGATTTTTTCTGACCGTTCTCAACATTTGACTATTGCGGATTCGCACCCCTAAACATGTTTTACTTCTGTTTATCATGTTTTATCACATTCTTGTTTCCTACATATACAGTTTTTTTTGAGGAAATTTTGAAAATATTTTTGGAAGCATAGCTTTCTTATCCGCGGGCTTCGCTCGAAGCGCTGGATCGATGAGAGGTATTAATATCGAAAAACCGAACAATCCGGACGGCCAATTATCGCGCCGCGCTAGCTGTTTGCAGAGTGCCCACAAAATTTACCATTTGAAATTCCCTGATTTTTCCCGCCACATTTTAAAATTTTCAAGAACTATGAAGTAGATAGGCTGGGAATAGAACGACTTCGGGCACATCAAGCACAACAGCAGCGAGCACGACACAATGAAATACAGCGATTCCGCAGACGCAGTCTTCCTGTAAACCTGGAACGAGTAGCATTCCACTACGACCCGGAAATAGATTATTGTGACGACCAATCCGTAACGATTGGAGAAATAACAATAATTTGTCGATATTAAAATACAGCGGTGAGTCTACTGGATTATGTTGTGCTGGTGGTAAATTAAAATTGCCACAATTGTTCCCACCACCAGATCCATTACGCTCATTAGTTTCTGGGATGGGAAATGACTCTAAACATTTCTTGGCCAATATCCAAATATATAATAATTGCTTTCAAATGACGTCGTTTGGTGCAACGCATATTGTACAGAAAAATTTCATGCTCACTTTCAAGGTAGTTTTTGATATATTGTTTATTAAAAATTTAAAAAGATAATATACAATTGCAGATACAAGGACAGTTTGCGGAATCAACTTGGAGTTTCCCTGTTTCGCGCATGTGCAATTATACGTCGCGTGTTCGCGACTCTTAAAACCACGATCTTTATATATCTACGCACCGCAACAAAAGACAAAAAATATAGTACATCAGAAAGCTTTAAATTGATTATGTGTATAACTGTGTTGCATTAAATTTAACGTAGATAAAAATTCTGTATCAAGTTTTGACCATATTTTTCAAAAATATATGTAGGTGATACGAAGTTCACCGGGTCATCTATAATTTTTATTTATTGTAACGCGAAATGTAAACAGCAGCGCGCAATGTGTTTACTCTTATCGGACCTCGGCAGCTTAACTCAAAGGAACGCCGCCACGCTTAATTGAGTCCCGGCAACATCTTAATAAGGAAGAATGAATTATTACCTCCTAGACCTTTCTACATAAGAAAGTAGGTTCGAGGTATTTCAGGAACTACCGTGAATACAATTGAGGTGTATATAAGCGGGCTTACGGTCGGAGGGAGATTAGACGTGAAGCCGCGAGTGAATGAATAAGGCGAAAAACGGACCAGTGAAATAAATTAACATTTAAGAGTGATATAAATTAACTAGTTAGGATATAGTTAAGATAAATTAAGTAGTGTGTAGTGTATAATTAAGATAGTGTAAATAAATTAGAAAATAAATGTTACATTATCTTTCTTTTTTCAAAATTTACGTGTCATTGCAACGCATGCCGGGTATGGCTTGTTCGTTATAAAATATTAAGCTTCCAGTTACCATTAAACCGACAGGGGACTCAATCTTGGAATGGTTGCTTTGTATTCTTCTCATCAGTTATAGTTATCTTTTTATTTGTCGTATTTGTCCTTCAAAACAAAAACTTTCACTTGTTCAAAACTCAAACGGCATTCCAAACCGACGAAAGCAGAAAAAAGGACGCAATAATTGAGCTGCCAGAGAGAAAGCAGAAACTCTAGTCATTTAAACGAGGAGACTACATTTTACGTAAACAAAGGGAAATTTGTAAATCAATTTAACTTTTTTATTACGATTCCACGGTACGGCTGGAAAATCCCCACGGATGCGGATCTAGCACATACTCGCGTAAGCTGTTCCGTAAGGTGAAGGAGGGATAAGTTGGTGTTATTTGAAGGTTTTATGAGAGGTGGTGGAGAGGTGAAATCGGTTTACGGTTTCAGTAGGTGAGCAGTTTAACCGTAATTCGTATTAAATTGCTCGCATTAAACGAAATGCATTCAAATTAATTTCATGAAATGTTAATTTCCACCGCATACTACAAGTAAGGTGGTTGGATAAATGCATGGATTTAGATAGTATTTTGACTGAGGAGATTTTCCCTAACATTGTGCTGTAAAGTGTTCATGTTCCACGAATTTTGTAAAACGCTGAATCGTATTCTCTCCTACCTCGTATCAGACCGAGCTCATTTATTAGATGTTTTCAATTTTCTGAAACTGCTATCCGTTTACTCCTCTTATTCGAACCTTCAGGTATTTCTCCTTATTTAGTTTTATAAGCTCTCCCTTTCTGTCTCTCAGATGTTTATGGTGTTCCGTCTAGTGTCGCACCTCCGAACAGATCTTATGAATGCGAAACACAATTTTGTGGCGGAGAAGAATTGATGGAACGATCGATGAGCTGGCGGAATTGCATTTCTGCATCAGAAACTTTTCCGCATCACGTTTTTGGGTAATTGTTTATCGGGACGATGCGTTGTTGTACAACTTCGCAACGGTAAACTAATTTTAAGTGAAACTGTACCGCGTTTCCGCGGAATCAATAAAAACGTAACAAGGGAGTATATGTACGTACACGTTTGATATTCGCAACGAAATTTAATTTTTTATTCCCGACACACGACAAGATCAGACTACAAATGATCCGCTACACCAAAATGTATAATGAAATTCGAGGACGGGGCGAACTGGGAACGTGTCCGATTCGGTTTTGAAACAAATTAATTATTCACGGCGACCGTAAATTAGTTGTTGTGCGAATGATTCGCCTCGCACGTTGAAACCGGTGGATGTCAGTCGGTCAGACTAACTAAACGTGTAAAAGCATGCTAAAAGTCGTTCGCTTTTATATGAGTAATATTTAAGAATACATGATTTGTTACCGCAATTGTTAAACAGGTATTTAAGTCACAAGGAATGTAAAGACGTTTTACCATTCGAGGCAATTCCACAGAAATGAAATGTGTGCTTTAGTTTGGACGTGACATAAGTTGACTGACATACGTCGGACTTACATATGTCAGTATGACATATGCGTAACTAGGAATAAGTCAACTTGATTTACTCTTTTGATTTTCCTAGGAATGTAAATGACAGTATTTAAGTTCCGTCGTTAAGGAAAAATAATACACGAATGTTATTTGCCACTTTCATGTTACGTATCTATGCATATAAGAGCGATTTTCGATAGCGGCAGCCTGAAAAATATTTTATCGTTCGAGAAGGCTCAAGAATTGGGTTTAGCAGTCAACTGATCCAACCAAAACTGTCCATTATGGTAATCTCAGTTTTTAACCTAAACGAGGTTTATTGCCACGACTGAATATTTTCTGTATAATTTGTGAGAATGAGCCATAATTTCTAATCTAAATAACGTAAGCATTGCATCTAATAATTGAAGCGAGACCTTTTATACGCGCTCCTAAGAAAAATAAAGTTTTTAGATGGGATAAAATCTTGAACTCGGCATCAGCATGAAATCTGTTACGCTATGAATATACATATGCGGAGTATAAGTGAGTCGATGTATAGATGTGTACATATATTAGTATGGGGGTGGTCGAATAGCACCAAGCCGATTAGAGAGTTAAGGGGATTAAACGATAAGAAGGGACCGACCGACCGGCCACCGGTTCATGTGTACATCATGTAATCATGTACAAATATTTAATTATGATTTACATGAAAATATTTTTACTGCAAAAAATTTTAGCATAAATTTTATAACCAACGACGATATTTCAACTCGTTATTAATCCAGGCGCTGGTTGGGGAAATGTTTCGGTATTATACAAGTAACCTAAAAACCGAATTAGATCCGTCGAATTATTATCAGTAACAATATAATTTACAATTAAGAATATAACTTTACATTTTTTGTCCTTAAGTCCTGTCAGGTCAGATCATTTACAGTGTAGTGTCTGGAGTTGGAATCTCCTGGTTAATTATAAAATTTATGCTAAAATTTATTTCACTAAAAATATTTTCATATAAATCATAATTAAAGATTTGTACATTATTACAGTAAGCTAAGTATTTAAGAGTTTCATACAAGCAGGTAAACGAACCGGTGGCCGGTCGGTCCCTTCTTATCGTTTAATCCATTTAACTCTCTAATCGGCTTGGTGCTATTCGAACCCGACCATAAGTATATACCTATAGGTACGGTATACCATATATTTTATGATTATTTTAAATAAATATAAAAATATAAGAAAGTAATTTGAAATTATGCGGTCACATAACTATAATCAATTTTACATACTTTTTGAGATTCGGCGAAATTTCGTACGTTTCTCAATATTAAAATTATTTTCTAGGCACGCGTGTAACAGTTTTCACTTTTGTCGGCACTCCCTCTAGTACATTATTTTCGTTTTTCCGTCAATGAAAAATTCACTAGCTCAAATAACCTCTATACAATATTCCATTATAATGTTATATAGTATAGAAACGATTCACAAGTTATACCGAGAATTATGTGTAGACTTCGTTAGAAAATCGATGTAAATTACATATAAACGTTTCATTTTCCTCAGTTTATTAAATGAGAACCCAATATTATACTGTGGTTTAAATTTGTTTTCTCAGAAAACTCCTGTTGTGAATATGTCCATTCAAGATACAAATAGTAAGCTTTTCTTATGTAATTTGTATGTGCATTTATTTCAAAATGATGATGTGGGGTTTACCATTCAAACTGATAGTTCTATTAAAATCAGAATAGGTCATTTATCAAAAAATCAAATAAACTCAACATCAATTAAGTTTTGACAGCTTTCATGTTCCTAACAAGGTTTTTACTTTCTCATATTATAAGGTACTCATATATAAGAGAGTATTGTAATCGGGTCGATTTTTCGAAATTTAGATATTAGCAATTCTGAACGTTTTGAGGTCCCCCGAGTCCAAAAAACATGCTTTGGAAAACCGTCTGTATGAATGTGTGTATGTGTGTATGTCTGTGGTAGGATTTTCTCAAAAACCAAAAACCACAAGCGGTCAAAACTTTGTATTTAGACTTTGTACCATACTAGGACGCAAAAATAAGCTTTTTATTAAAATCGGCCATGATAAAATGGTAGTTTACTCTTGGCATTTTTCGGTTTTTTGAATTTTTCTCGAAATTCGCTTGAAGAATTTTTTTTAAACTTTGAATATTTATTGTACGATTAAATAGGTATAAAAAAGTTTTCTAACGATTTTGGCAAAATCTTCTGTGAAGGGCACTTTATACTTGTCAATTTTCTGTTTTTCAAATTTTTTTCGAAGTCCACTACACGAATTTTTTTTAAACTTTGAATATTTATTCTGCTATTGAATATGCATAAAAAAGTTTTCTAACGTTTTTGGCTAAATCTTCTGTGAGGGATACTTTATACTTGTCGAATTTGGGTTTTAACTTTCTCATATGAGGTACTCAACACAGGACGTACAAAACAATTTATGGACGTGTCGATACTGGAATCTAATCATCGTATCAAACGACAAGGCGCAATTTAAAATGAGAGTATTGTAATCGGGTCGATTTCTCGAAATTGAATTATTAGCATTTCTGAACGTTTTGAGGTCTCCTGAGTCCAAAAAACATGTTTTTGGAAAACCGTCTGTATGTATGTGTGTGTGTGTGTGTGTATGTATGTATGTGTGTGTGTGTGTATGTATGTATGTCTGTGGTAGGATTTTCTCAAAAACTAAAAACCACAAACGGTCAAAACTATGTATTTAGACTTTGTACCATACTAGGACATGAAAATAAGCTTTTCATTAAAATAGGCCAGGATAGAAGGGTAGTTTACTCTTGTCATTTTTCGGTATTTTTGAATTTTTCTCGAAATTCACTCCAAGAATTTTTTACCGTATCTATTTCCCGTTTGGATTTGGCAAACGCATATTGAAACACCCTATATATGAGAAAGTACTCTGATGAACACATCACGATTTTTTTTCATAAGCATACTTACGGTAAAATTATAGAGGTTGTTATGTACAAAAAGTAGACTCCAATTGCTTAATTTCACAAAAAAAGTTCGTTATATATTACTGTGAAATTATTATTTACTGTGAGAAATTCCACAGATGCATGTTGTGAACAAAATATACTACTTCATAACAAAAATTGGAAAAAATTGTCCATAAAACTCATGAAAAATGGTGTTTTCACTCTTATGAAAAACGTTACCGTAGGTACGCAATGTACAGTTATTTCCAGGCAATGTGTCCATCGGACTACTTCTTTATACTTATTTCATTATAAATATTCAACAGTATAATGAAAATTTAACGTTTACAAATAACTCTTCAGGTGAATTTCGAGAAAATGTAGAAAAGCGATAAGAGTAACTATTTAGCCAAAAACATTGATAAATTGTATCATACTGTAACGCGAAATGTAAACAGCAGCGCGAAACGTGTTTTCTCTTATCGGACGGCGGCTTGCCTCAAAGGAACGCCGCTACGCTTAATTGAGCAATAAAAAAACCGACCCAACGTCCCGCAACATCTTACTAAAATAAGAATGATTTATTACCATCTGGGCGTTTCTAGATAAACATTATTAGGGAAGAGAAGGATCGAATTCTTTCAAGAATCATCGCGAATACAATATAAGCGGGCTTGCGGTCGGAGAGGCAGATTAGACGTGAAGCCGCGAGTGAATACACAGTGCCACAAACGGACAAGCGAATTGTACAAATAAATTAAAAAGTTAAGTGTGTTATATAAATTAATTAGTTTAGTAATGGTCTAAATAAATTAAGTAGTGTGTAGTGTATAATTAAGAACAGTGTAAAATAAATTAGAAATAATCGTTACAATACGCATTCGATAGGAGAATAAATGCTCAAAGTTGGAGTGGATTTTGAGAAAATTTCCAAAAACCGAAATGGCAACAATAAACTACCCCATCAGTCCGACCGATTTTAATGAAAAGTTTATTGGGAGGTCCTGGTGAAGAACAGAGTTTAAATTCAAAGTTGGAACAGTTTGTGGGTTGTATTTTAATCACACTTTTTTTTCAAAAATATGTTTTGCTGGGCTCAGGGATCTTAAAACATCTAGAAATACTAATAACTTAAATTCGAAAAATCAACCAGATTACAATACTTTTCATATATATTTTCACCTTATATGTGCAAGTCAAAATGGGACAAGATTCATTTTAATTGATTTAACTTGATATAAAATTTATTTGAATTGGTATAACTCATAATTAGACGAAATCTTGATTATCCCTTTGAAATCCCTTAAATGCATAAATACCCACCGAGCAATTTCAAACTTTGTGTAGCTAAAAGTATATTTTATAAGTGAATTTCTCCTAAGAAGTTCATGTAAGCCGTCTAATATCGACATAAGAAAAATATTCATTTGGGCAATTAGGGACAGCCCTTAGACGCTCGCTTTCAAATCAGTATCAGGTCTAATTAATCGAGAAGAAATGGACCTTTCCTTTGATGTTCTCCGACGTCATTCGAATTTTAGCGTTGGAAGTATATACAATTTCGGGAATTATTCCTCCACAAACGTTCTACTAGTTCACGTAGGATGAAACACAAATCGCCTCCTCGACGAGAAATCCCCTTCGAGGCATTGGGAAACATCTTGCAAAACCTAAGCAAAACGTGTGCCCAATTAGGAGAACGTTAATTAACATTACATTTAATATTCGGGCATTTCATAAAGCTAATTTAATTCCTCGGGGATAACATAAATTAGGGTTGCGTATAAACCGTAAGATGTTGAAAAGAAACTCGTAGTTTTTTTTTTCGGAACCATTCACGCATTTAAAAGAGGAATTTGCATTAATTTGCCGGGTAACGAAAGCAAACTTTGGCCATACATCACGTAGAGAGCAACACCGAGACGAAAATATTATTCGCGGACGAAATGAGTTATATAAGTTCTTTGCAACCTCGCAAACAGGCGTAAACTTAAACAAAAGTAGGTTGCCCGTTCGTATCGCGAGGAGAAAACACCTTCTTCCACAGGAAAATATTTAAATATAACTTACTTTGTCTCTTTCGAGAAGGAAATTCCGTCATATTTCGCGCCTAGAAAGTAGGACTACAATGTATCGTGACGACGACGGTATTAGATTTATTTCGTAATTTCCTTGTTGGTCGAGATGGGACGGGAACCGTTTGTCGAGCGTTCCTGTTTAATTCGAGGTGACGACAATAAAATCGTCAATTAATATCTCAAGGGCACTCGTCTTGGCACAAATTCGTCCCTATTCTCATCCATATACATGCACCCTCGTCAGAGGGAGCTTTGTCGCCGCCATTAGGGTCGCTTGCTCAATTGCTTTATGGCCCTCAAAAATCGAATATATATACCCTTTCCCACCTTCCGTAATTGTGCCACTTTATCCGAACGCGGAAACCTTGCAGCTATTATATTAATTTCGGGTTCGAGGGTTCCTATATTACACAACTAATGTAACGCCTTTTATCTCTCGAAAATATTGCCGAGAGTAGAGGGTCGCATACCGAATTATTTTTAAGATTTAGTAAAGAATAATGGCCGGATGATTTGTTGCGCGGGATTTACAATGTAATTCAAATACAAAACCGTAACCGACTTAAACCGATAAATTCAGCACGTGGGACTAATGGGGATATCAGACGGCCGAATGGGAATAATCGGATTAGAAATAACTGACGCTCTGTCTTCTTCAGCTAAAAATAGAGACCTTTTAAATAAATTAAAGCTTTGATGGAAAACGTATCTATAAGCATTCCGCTGCTCGAATGACAGTTAATGTTTAATGATCGGCAGATGACAGTCTGGTTATATTATTTCATAAAAGTTGACATTGTTCGCTAATTTTTGAATCAAAAAATGGCAGCGAATTTCCAACGTGAATCAAATTTAGTATGACGCCACAACGTTAAGATATGTTTGTTATGAAAATGGTTGACACGAGAAATTAAAAACAGAATTAGAATAATATTTTAATAATAGTTTAGTATTAGTATTATATTAATAATAATATTAATATATTTAAAATAATTAAATAATAAATTGAGAAATGCGGTATTCATCGGTATTATCAATTTAGAAAATGTATTAATTCATGTGTAGAATACATTTTTGACTTATTAACATATCTGATAACTCCAGATGGTTACTGTGAAATGTTACATTTAACACAGTTATTGTTTTTCGAGAATATTTTGAAAATACAAATAACATCATAACTCTTTACTAATGATATGTACACAGAATTGATAACAAAATTGTTTTATTATTTCAGCTATAATAGTTCATATGAAAGTAAAAATATTGTAAAGTTAAAATACTTTCCAGTCACTAATATCTGAGCTTACATTAAGTGGTTAGCTCATAGAAGTAGAACCTTAATAATTGAGTGATATTTAAAGTACTGATTAAAACCTGACATTTAAAGAAGAACTAACGCGTGCAAGGTATTTTATTTTTTCAAACGGTCGATTGACCTCCAAGGAGTTAAAATCCAACAGAGCTACTAAATTTAGCCATGCGTTTTTGAGAACGGGGTAAGTTTGTCCACTTTTTTATTTTTCGGTTAGAGCGCTAAAACTATGAATTTTTCGAAGATATGTGTTATAAAATTTCTTGTAGAGAATTTAATTTCCTATTAAAATAATATTTTTTTATGTAAAAAGAAATTTTTTTTAATGAAATAAATTTAAAAAACCAAGTTAAAAATGGACAAATTTTAAAAAAACAATTGTAATTTGAATTTTTGGCTATAACTTTTTTCTGAGTACATTTAGATATAGGCATTGCTACATAAAAAACAAAGCTTATGAAATTCTCTTTAAAACGGTGGCTTATAAGACTTTATACGTTTAATATTGACTGAGATATGAACGTTTGAATTCAGTCATTTTTTCTCTATTTTTTACTTTTTTCTAAAAAGCGTATTATTTCATATTTTTACCTGAAAAAAATTCATTTTTATTCAACAAATAACTTAGGCACTAATAATTTAATATAAAAAATGATCTTATTTATGTATATTTAAAGTCAGTTTACGTACAAGTAGAAATTATTACTTAATTCATCTTTAAAGTAATAATTTTTATATGCAATGCCGTTTAAATTTGTTTTAAATGCCTTGAGTTTATGTATGTTTGCCGGAAATCCATCAGCTCGCAGAATCTACCTCGTTGGGAAATTTCCAGAAGCGACATATTCCAACGTGCGTTTATTTTTATGGCCGGCTGTTTCGTTACAATATCCTTCAAATTTCGGAGGTTGGGTCACTATACTTCTAGAATTGGCGAAGCACAGTTGAGTTTTAGAGTAAATTCGAAAATGGAAAAATGTTTTTTTGATTGTAACAAGAATTTAAAAAGTGATACAACGAGAACTTTAGGAACAAAGAGTATCGAAAGTGTAATTGCTGCTAGTATTGAAAGAATATATACAGAAACTTGCAAAATAAATGCAATCACTTCGTAAAATAAAAATTATATTTTGCAATAATGTAGACCTAAAATTATTATAACTAAAACCTTAATATTTGTAGTTTATTATTAATTGTAAACCTCCAACCATTTAAATTAAATATGTAGAATATGTTCAAGTAGAATAATATCCAATATTATTGATAAATTGATGTTCATAAAATTATTATTGAATAAAATCTTTTTTTTTTCAGGTGAAAAAATGAAACAATGAGATTTTTAAAGGAAAGGTAAAAAATAGAGGAAAAATTTTAGAATTCAAACGTATATATCTCAGTCAATATTCAACGTATAAAGTCCTACAGGACACCATTTTAAAGAGAATTGTATAAGCTTTCTTTTTTATGAAGCATTGCGTATACCTAAATTCACTCAGAAAAAAATTATAGTCAAAAATTAAAAAAAAAATCCATTTTTCTAACTTGGTTTTTTGAATTTATTTCATTAAAAAAAATATTTTGACTTCAAACAATATCGTTTTCATAGGAAATTTAATTCTCTACAAAAAATCTTACGGCACATATCTTCGAAAAGAGCATAGTTTTTGCGCTATAGTCGAAAAATCGAAAAGTGGACAAACCTACCCCGTTCTCAAAAACACATGTCTAAATTTAGTAGCACTTTTGGACTTTATTTAGGACTTTATTTGGACTTAGAGGTCAATTGACGGTATGAAAAAATAAAATACCTTGCACGCGTTACTTTCTTATTAAATGATAGTAAATAGCCTACTGATAGGTATACAATTAACTGCAACTCAATTTGATAATCGCCAAAGAATTCGTTACCTAATTACAAGATTAATGATAATGGTAGTTTAGTACCATATTTAATTTTGCTTAATTAGTTACAACTCATAAACCAAAGTTGGAAATTTCTTCAGGAGAGTAAAGCGGTGTTAGAGTATCAAAAAACCTGCCAGTTAACGCTGGAAACTTCAATTTTCAAAAATTTGGTATAAAAGTCCGCCCTGTTCACCATCATTACCATTTCCGCTGAAGCTACAAGTTACAGAATTACAGAAACAACGGAAAGCTCAAAAAGAAACGAAGACCGTTCAAAGCAGAACTTAAAAAAGTAATCCCACAAAGCAACACATAACGAAGTTAATCAGATAATGAATAAGTTCAGCTTTAATTATCAATTAAACGTCTTTTTAACGAATCTAATAAAGAACGTCTGGATGTCTCCTCATACCTTGTTGGGCATTTTTGACTCCAGGCTGTGCAAAATCCGAGAAGCATTCCAGGGAAATATAATTTACGGGATTAACGACGTTCCGTCATCTCGATAACAATATCAAGTTTACACTCAGGCGGTTTCTTGTCTCTTTGAAGCTGTGTGATAGAACACAAGAGGCGCAAGGTTAAGTGAAGTGAATTTTTTAACGCTCCACAAAGCAGATTTATATATATTTTTTGTTATGGTGTACGTATGTAGGTGTCTTTCTTGATTCATTAACCACGCCTATGTATCGAGAAGGTGTCGATGTCATTGGTGTCATTAGATAGGGGGAAATATAATCTGAAATGGTTTATACGTGACGAAAACGAGAGGTGTAATGAAGAGACATTTTGCACCAAGATAAGTAAAGATCACCCAGAATACAAACAGTGCTTTAATACCTAGAATCCCAAAAGGAACAGTTGGTTAGAATGCAATAATATATCCAGTACTGAATTTAAGGAGTTTAATAAAGATTCCAATGTGAAGCTAAAAGTTAGCTATGACTCGATACTCGATACATCAAGTATTTACCCACTTGGAGTCCGTTTTAAACGTAACAAAAGCATGGAAGACATATTTCTATACAAAAATGATTTTCTTACATTCCCAAATTGTTTATTCTGGAAAATAATACAACAAAAACGTAATACACTTTATTAAACATAAGTATCTCTTACATTTGTTATAGGAACAGAAAATTTAACTCTACACAATTTTCTGAATGAAGTTTTGACACCTTCTGCAATTATGTTACGGTGTTTTCGGTGACTTTTACACCTTTGCCTTTAAACCACAAAATTCTAATAATGTTCATTGCCTGGGGCCGCACTGTATATCGTTGTTTGTATAACGAATTCCGGGTAGCAGGTATCCCGGAAATAAATTTAGAGGTGGGGTGTTTTTGAAAAATATAGGACCGTAAGTTGGCGGTAAAAAATGTTATCAATTCCAAACACAAACATCCCTAGTTTATGAAGCACGAAATTGGCTCACATAGTATAATAAAGCTGTCCCCCCTTTTTAGGGAGATCCAGTGAAATAAAATATGGGTCAGCCTAATTTCGCAACGCCCCGAAGTCCTCATAAGGTATCCTTTTTCCCTTCTCCCACCCCCTTCGACACAGTGAATAAACAAGTTATCGGGAAGGTTTTCTAACCATTACAATAAATTTGGGGCCGATAGAACCTTCAAAAGTGTTCCGTGAAGTTTTTCATAGATATAAAAAATATTCTATATTTGGCCGGTATCGACCCTCTAGGAGTATAAATCCTTAAAGAGTGACATTCCCTTGTTTGCCGATCCCTTCAAAGTAAAAATCACTGGGTTATTTTTTCTCGGGGATGATTTATACAAGTGTAAACTTTATGTTTTTCTGCAAACAAAAAACATCACGGGTGATAAATATTTATTGTGGAACTTTGCGCGATAAAAATTATGTGCCAACTTTTTAATTGGCCTCCATTTTCCTTAGTTCTTATCTTGTACGATGTAGAAAGGAAATTGCCTTTATCACGTATGGTATCAGTAAAGAAAAGCATTTATGCAAACTGCATATTCGGCATATCTTGTAAATGTTTAAAGTCCTTTGCATATTCCTTCTACAACCTGCTTAAAATACAGAAAAATGTACTTCTTCAATTACTTACTTCGATGAATTAAGTGCATATTTTATAGGATAATGGACTACTATCTGGATTACTAATCAAATTATCAGCAAACAAAAACACATTGCCTTCAGTAGATCAAAGTTCATATTTTGTTTTGAAAACAACGAAAATACTGGAAAACTAGTTTTTTACAATACAATTTCTCACTTTCAAAAAACATAAAATTAAGAAGTGGGTATTAATCAGTTTTTAAAAATGCTGGTGGTAAAACTAGGGAAGAATAGTTCAAACAATTTAATGTTTTTGGAAAATAGTTTATTTAAAATATTCTTTAAAATCTTCAAACATCTTTAAAAATCAACAGATATATCCTGAAATTTTGAGCAGTTTATAAAATTCTCTAATTACTTTTGTTGACGTAAAAAAATGGTTTTTCCAAATGGAAGTGGAAATAAGTAAAAAGAAAAATTATTTTTGGAATTAGTATTAACAATTTCTTCAGTTCCCTTAATTTGATAATAATAGATATAATATTCGTTTGTAGTATAATTTCCATTAAAAGTACTTCTTTTTAATTTCATATTTCGTAATGTTATTGCATGTAATTGTTAAATTTCGTGCTCATAAATATACCCATACTTATGATAGATTTACATGCATTTCTGTGGTTATTAGTTTTAAATGCGTATGTATACGTATATCGTTCAATAGAGGGGAATAAACTGAAATATTAGTTTGTATCAAAATTTATTGAATTTTCCATTGTTTCGTGGATAAATTCCAATTTAATTATAACGCAATGTTTGGTATGAAACAATTTTACAAGTTACTTTCTATTATAGGCACTCTTGTATAATATTTACTCAATATTTGTTATCGTATTTGTTATTTGAATAAATTTATAACAATTCACGTACATGAAGTGCCGGCACTTAGCAACAATATGCCGGCAGTATACAGGGGGACGTCAAAATAATTGTTGCGTTGCACATAAAAGTGTATAATATTCGTATTATTAATATTAATAGTACTATTGTATTAATGTATCTCCTTTTATCCGTTAGATTTCTAGTTAGATTAGGAAAGAATTTCTTAAAAGAATTGCTGCGATATTATTCGACATAATCTTGGAATGTTATTATTCAGTAGTTTCCAAAATTTGTTCAAAAATAATTGTTTACTGTGTTTTTACCTCATACAAAACAAGCAATTGACAAAATGTGAAGTTGTTATCAGATCTGACGTATTTTACGGTGATTTTACGATGAATTTGATCAATTTGGCGTCTGTCTATTGTTTTCTATCAATACCAATATATGTTTATCTATCTGTTTTCGTTTTCTATCTGTTTGAATGTCTCACCATATCAACCAATGTATTTGAATGAAATGGCGAAGGCGTATTTAACTGGCTCGAATGGACGGGTGTGAAGATAGCCACATCCACAAATTCTGTAGTACGGTAAAACAGGTGCTATTTTTTAGTATCAAAATTTGTGATAAAAACTTCCTAGTTTCCCTGTTTCCTGTCCCTGTTTATTACTATTCTACGATTTACCGCACTAGCTATCGTTTGGGGGTTGATAGATGGGGTAAATGTTAAAAAAATCGAAACAAAAATTATTTTAACCACCCCACCCAATTTTTACACTGAAAATTTTTATCGGAAAATATTCATTTTTACATAGTGTATCCCCCTGAAATAGTTTCAACCCGAAAATCAGGGGTGCAATTCGGGGGTTAATAGGTTCTATAGGGAAAAAAAATATTTAAGTATATAAACCAATTGGTTGTCTCTAAAGTTTTTATCTGGAAATATTCGTCTATACATAAGCTATCCCACTGTAAAAGTTTCAAGTCGAAAATCAGGGGATGCGATAGTCATTCTGGGGTTAATAAGACACTTACTTAGATATTTCGAAGTCCTACGTATAGTAATTGTTTTAAGTATCTAAAATAATTTTTACATCGAAAATTTTTTTCTGGAAATATTCGGTGATATATAGACTACCCCTCCGAAATAATTTCAAGTCCAATATCAGGGGATGCAATGGTCATTCGGGGGTTGATAGGAGACTTTACCTCGAAATTTCGTAGTCTCACGTATGTAAAAAATTATTTAACTATACAATCCAATTTTTACATCGAAAATTTTGATCTGGAAATATTGCTTTATGCATAAACTATCCCCCTGAGACAGTTTCAAGTCGAAAATCATTGGATGCAACAGGGCGTTCTTAAGACACTTACTTAGAAATGTGAAACTCTCACGTACGGTAATTTCTTTAAGTATTTAAACCAATTTTTACATCTAAAATCTTTACCCAGAAATATTCCTTTATACACAGACTACCGCCCTGCAACAGTTCCAATTCGAAAATCACGGGATGCAATGGTCATTCGGGGGTTCATATGACACTTATCAAGGAATTTCGCACTCTCACATATGGGAAAAATTCTGTAACTATCCAAACCAATTGTTACATCGAAAATTTTTATCTGGAAATCTTGCTTTATACATAGACTACCCCCCTGAAACAGTTTCAAGTCGAAAATCAGGGAATGCGATAGTCATTCGGGAGTTGAACAGTCTCTCTTAGGACGTTTTTATCATAAATTTTGATACTAAAAAATAGCACATATTTTACCGTACTACAGAATTTGAGGATGTGGCTATCTTCACGCCCGTTCGAATGGGACAAGATATTCAAATTATCTCAAATCGTCAATTTTAGTAAGTTAGAATACGTATCTTTTCGTTAGACAGTTGTAATTTATTGTGTTTACTTGCGTACCTACCATAACTGTCAATATTATGAAAATTTAGAATATTTAACTATCAGGCTTGGTCCGTTCCTTACTTTCGATTAAGAATGTAAATGTGCGTTGTATCAAAAAAGTAAGACAGGAATGATGGAACACCATCATTAAAAGCGAATCTGCGGTTTAGAAGTTATGAACGAAAGGGATTTTAAATTGTCAAAATTTACAACAACATTTAGGCAAGACCCAGGGTTATATTGACGTCCCCTGTATACTGCCGACGGTTTACCATGTACTTAGCGAACACCCTGTGTTTTGCGTTTTGTTGTACCGATAACAAGAAGTTACATCTTTTTAACTGTGGTGTGCTACTTGGGATACTCCTGCTTTGGATAATTGTAAGTTGTTTATATCGATACGTCTCTAAGTAACTCCTAAAAATCGACCATTCCAGTACAACCAGAATATAAAGCCAAAATTGTTAGTTTTCACCATTAGTGGTCCACCGCATTTCATCAGTTCCATAGTGATGCCATCTAGACCTGCTCTTCCTATATTTTTTGTTTCCACTAGTGTTTCTCTAATTTCTTCCACGTCTATAGGACTTATCTGCTTGTCTATTGTTTTCTGATGTTTCTTCCTTCTCTTCTTCTTCTGTCCACCAAAGTTCTTCTAGTCTTTTATCCACGTTTCTTTATTAATTGTATTTAGTCTAGCCAAGTCTTTCTCGGTTTTATAAAGCCTCTTTATGACTTTACATGCGAATGTCTAGTGACCGTGAACGTCGTCTTCTATTGAACTTAAAATCTTTCACATGGCTGCCTATGTGCTTTCCTAACGTTCTGATTTGCTTCATTGCTTTGCTTTACATAGCTTTCTCTGGATTCTGCGCTGTTTCTCTGAAGATGTTGTACATATGCTTGCTGTTTGCTTACTAATGCCTTCTTCGATCGGACATATCGAGAATATACGGACCTATTCTATTGAAATGCAGGATCCTAAATCAACAACAGCGAAAGAGAAACTAATAGTAGTTCGTTAGTATGACAGAGGAGGAAGTTTTGCAACGTTGCCGGCCGGCCGGTCCGTAACCCATTCCAAATATTCCCGTCGGAGGCTATAAAGCGAGTGTGGCGATGACTGTGATGTTTCGCGAGCTAGCAACGTCGCAAAAGTTCTTTCTCTGTTTAGCCAACGAGAAATATATGGCCTTCCTTTCGCTCTTATGTTTATACCATAGTGCGACTCTGTAGAAACGGTCTTTATATATTACCTAACAATTTTTAATTCAGTCTCGTAACAAAACGACAGGCGAAATAAAATAAAGCGTGGAAGCGACCGAGGACCGCCCGCGTCGCGACGCTCCTCCGATGACAGATATTGTGCGGTATTGTTTTCTCCGAGGATCGTAGGGCGGAGGGTTGAAGGATAGGTTTTTGCAATAGACGAGGGTGAATTGCGGATCCGGAAGATGGATTGCTATGGTTTAGTCAAGATTTGTAAAAAGCACATAAATTCGGGGGAATTGTTCCCGCTTTTGCGATCTACTTGACACGACCGAATGAAACTTGACTTACTCACACGGAATGAATACTTCGTTTTTTGTGCGAATAGTGCGTATATGCTTTGTTCTATCCGAATGGAATCTTAATAGTTTTTCGGTTTTTCGGAGACTCGGGAGGGGATTCGCAGAAATGAGGGTGTGTTTCTTGGTTTAAATTGTTTCGTAAAAATTCGTCCATTTCTATCAAAACCTCTTGGACTAACCAAGTTTGGACTTTTCCATTCATACATTGTTGACTCTACGATCAACATAAAATAGAGCTAAGTAGGGTTGTAGGGATTTAATAAGAAATTTAGGGAACATATTCTTCAATTAGGGATTAATAACTATTAAATAGGGAACTAGAGCAACTTCTTATTAAAAACATCTTAGGTGGAAATTCTACTTGCAAATTAAGTAATCAAAAATTAATTAGAACAACTAAGTCAGTGAAATAATTTAGTGTGCTTGCTGAACGAAAAAGCGCAGATCAAAGTAATAATTTCAAAATCTTACAACAATAATTCATCGCGTAAGCATAACACCAGTCCTCGTAATATGATAATAAACACGCTCGTTAAGGTCAAGCACACAGCTAGGTCAGGAGTAATATATCTAGGACGCCAAAAGATAACAAAACTTAATTTGCCATCTAACCAATGTAATTTAAAGATGTATAAAAGCTTGTGAAGTTTTGGTAATAAACCAGTATACTTGTATGCTCAAAACGACGTGTGTTGTTGGTCTTGATTTACGTCAACCCAATCTACAAGCTCTCACGTTACGCCCTGAGAGTTCTACGAGATCTTCAAGCTAAGAGAACGTGTAACGTCTAACTTCGAGATCTTCTAACCCAGATCTGCACGATACGCCCTCAGATCCAACCCCGGAGAAGTACGTCACGCCCCCTCTCCAGAACTTCAAGAACTTCAACCCAGGACCTAAAAGAGACGCCTTCAGTGTTTACGACAAGCCGTGATCTCCAACTACTACAACAGTCTCCAGCCTTACAACCTGGAGACAAGATTCATCTCCGCAGCCACCCACGAGCTACGAAAGAGATTCTATACAGTCCACTCTCTACAGAGACCACTTCACACTTTCGTTCATGGTCCTTTGAGCCCTTCGAGTCTAGCGACCCAAGAAGAGTCCTGAGTAAGTCAAAAGCAACTTCACTAGGACAACGAGACTACAAATACTACCAGTTCGAAAAGACGGACCATTTCACACTTCGTTCATACATTTTTACCTCCCCCCAAAATCATGAATTAGTCTCGTGAGAATCTCACGACGCGATAAAATAAGAAACGAGAGAATTAGAGAAATTTTAAGGTGCAACATAGGATTGCAGAAGATATAAGAGTTAATCAGCTGAGGTGGTCGTATAGGTATGTCCAAAGAATGCCAGATGGTCAATTACCTAAACAAATCCTAAATTGGACACCATAGAGATAATAAAAGATAGGAAGTATTGTAGCAACGTATTCCTTCGTGGGAAGGTATAATGTTGCAAAATTGCTTGTTTTATTAATTGAGGAAGTTATGTTAGTAAGTAGTCGCATTGTTATTGCTTAGAAGATATCAAACAATAAATATTACAGACGTCCTGATGATGGCAGCGTAGTTTCCGAAAGCTTGACAATTTTCGAAGAGTTCGTTCCTTTTGGGCTTTCACCTGGCTGCATCTTCAACAATCGAGTTCTTAGATATATACGGAAAGTGATAAAATAATAATTGTATTCCGAGAAGAAGTACCTTCCATCGCGTTGATTACGAAACTTGCAGGCAACCTCGACCGTCCTATTGGACGGAATGTTTGTCACACACACTCAGCGGGCTCTGTTTGTCGGAGGTTTTGCATTTCAGCTGCCATTACAAGAACTAGAGATACACAAACCGAATTCAGTCGACGACGTATGTATTATGCTCTTTGTCGGAGTAGGTTTTTGTACTTGAGCGTCCCGCTCGCTCGTACATTTTAAAGCGAATTAAACAAAGTCGGGAGAGACGCCTAATTATTCCGTAGCCGGTCGCGATAAAAATAGCCGAGGTAATTAGTCGGTACGTCCCTCGAATATTCTTGAAAAAGGTAATTTGTACTGAAATTTCAGTCGTTAATCAAGAGCAAATATTATCTTACGCGTCCCACCCGTGTCCGTGTCATGTGCCGTTGTCCGACGTTTCCTATTTTCACTTTTGCGATTCGCGATAGCCGGGCGTTACGAAATTGGATTTTATGGAAATGTACGTTGATTAAGTTTATCTTTTCTCCATTGTATTGATCGGCTCCGACTGAGATATCACGTAACGTTCTTACACAACTACATAATTGACAATCATTTTTACGATCATTGTAATGATCTCATTAAGACAATGAGATGAGAAATTTGTAGTTATAACTACAATTTTGCAATGAAAAAGGCATACATTTTCTTCTACAAGGCTTGAACAATCGTGCCATGCTTTTTGACTAAATGGTAAAAAGCTTGCCCGGATTTCACTTAAGAAACGACCTTAACATAGCATCGTAACCGTATTACTTAAATATGGCGGTTTTCTGCGAAGTTAAATGCATGTATTATGGGATGTAATCCACGACTGGTGGATTAATCGCAAAGTCTACACGACAAGGTTTAATCGCTCCGCCGCAGTTACCGCGCTGGAAATTTCACTGCGAAAACTTATCCCTTATCCCGATTCGTTCCGAAAACAAATTCCGCTAATTGCATCGGCAAGTCAAAATATTTACCATTCAGAAAAATCGATGACGAGCAAACGTCCCCCGCGTAAAGTCTTTAATATCCTCCGAGACATGATAAAACCTCCTGATATTCCTAATTTAATATTCGAAGATGTTCACATGCTACTGATACGGAATCGAAAACTTTTATCCGGAGTAATTGACTGCCTAAAAATATCGGCAGGGGGAAGCTTGCTCACGAAGTCAAAGAGATTTTTAAATTAAGTTTGCGTATTTCTTATTCTAAGGAAATATTGGAGGTCGGAAATTTCCCTCTTGAGACTTTATTGACACGTTTCGTCTCTCTATAGCCATTTTACGATTTTAATATGAATAAATTCCCTTGGTGATTTTTTTTATTAGAGTGTTTGTAATTACTGAAATTGCGTAGTAATGTCAACATTCATATATTTTGATGATTCGATTTTTTTAATTATAATCTCAGAAAGCAATTTAAAAAATATATGTTCATCCCAAACAAAACTCACTCAAAAAACGAAATTAACGAGGAAACCCCCTTCGGGCTTAACGGAACTTTGTTCGATTTAAAACCGACTGAGGAAACCCTTTTACGATCGGATTACCGCGGGTACCCTTACATTTCGCATTTCTCATTCGCAAAAATCTTTTAATTACCCAAACGAAATCTCATTTTTCTGAAATAACAACCCATTAAAGGCGAAAAATAGACGCCCTTACCGTCCATCAATTGATTAACCCTTTACCTCTTTATTCTTTATTTATACATAACGTGGTTTCGAGTAATGGAGATAATGGATGCGAGTTTGGCGACCGGTAAAAAAGGGTTAAAACGGGGGAGACAATCCTGGTTTCACGGTTCGATACCCCGATTCCGGTAAGGCAAACAGGATAACGTGACTTTTCGGGGGTAGAGGCGATTTATCAGGCTGTTTTCAGGAAGGGAAGTTTTTATTCCTGCGTGCTCGGATGCGCCGAAAGAAGAATAAAATTTAAACCTGCGATGGGAGGGAGGGGGGGGGGGGGTACGGTCCTCGAAACTACAGTGTCCAACGTCGTGATTTGTTACGAAAGGTAGTTTTGAAATCGATGGGAAAAGTTACAAGCTTTCTCGGATTAGCCACAATGTGCAACGACCACCACATTATTGTTACCGCAACTACAGCAACAAATATATTCGAAACTTTAAAGATAACACACTTTTCTTATAAGAATATGACATATTTACATTTTGTAAATTGGCGAATTTCGGAATAAAATCGAATTTTGGTGAAATGACATATGCCTGATTAACTCCCTAATTTTATTTAGGGTACTACTGGGTGATCAAGAATGACTGTTTGAGTTGGCAATCCTACCTGGAGGATTTTTTTGCCTAAGGGTTTGCAACGCTACAGCCACATATGTTTATTTGGCAAAAATTTGACATAACAATCAGCGATATGATTGTAGGTGTAGGGTGTAGGTTATGTGAATGAAAATTAACGCTTAAAGACAGAATCTCGAAATACAGAACAATGATTTGATTAAACAGCTAAAGGTAATGCTCAAAATGCCCCCAAATTTGGCCCAGACATAAATTAACTCTTCTTTTTAAGCTCTCGAAGATATTCACCATCATATTGTCGCGATGCGGCCCCAATTAGCGAAAATAGGTCGCCGTCTAAGCTTATTCAGCACCGCAGCGACCTTAAACCGAAGGACGACACGACTCTCGGACAGGTACGACACCACGTTCGTAAACATCCCGCTTGTATTTATACAGCGGGATCATAACGATCAGGGGAGTCAGTCTGTCACCGAGTATCACGTTACGCTGCCCGTCTGAGAGCCCGTCCTTTTCGGCATGCCGCTAATTGGAGGAGCCTCGCACCTGCTGCCCTTCGTCCTTCTAAAGTAAGCAACCACCTCCATTTAACCTCTTCTCACTTTTCTACGTTTGATCACTTGCCTTAATTTTGTACGATGTTCTCTCCCCTATATTTAGTGTCCAAATAAATATTGTTATGTGTTACCATGCTTTCTCTTTAGCTCCACCTAGCTACACCCCCAACCCGAGCACTCCCTTTGGGCCCTAGGTCCTCAGGCGTGTGACAATATTGGGGGCTATGTTTGCCACTTCCTGAATTATTGCCTCTTGCAGCTCTTCTTCAGTATGCAATATGTTCCTAAAGACATTGTCCTTCAAGAGCCCAAATAACGAAAAATCTAATGGAGTGAGATCTGGTGACCTGCTTGGCCAAGTGTCCTGACTAATTACTCTGTCGCCAAAATTCTCTCTTAAATATCCCATAGTAGCACGAGCCGTATGTGCCCTTGCAGAGTCTTGTTGGAAATATCCAATTTGACGCTCTTCGTCTGTTAATTGGTTTATAAAATGCCTCAAAAGGTGTTGGATATATCTCTCCGAATTGACGGTAAAATTAAAAAATATCGGCCCATACACCCGCGTCCTTGGGACTGCCAACCAAACACCAACTTTAACCGGGTGCAAATGTGTCTCTCTTATAGCGTAAGGATTTTCACCTAACCAAATTCTGTAATTTTGTTTATTCACATAGCCGTTGAGATGAAACCAGGCTTCGTCGGAAAAGAAGGTATTGTCAAAGATATCATAATTATTTAATGTCATTGAACCAATTGCAAAATAAAACTCTCTGCGGGTGATCAGGGGGGGGGTTAATTACTGGACTATGGAAATTTTGTAAGGGTGGTACTTTAATTTCTTTCTAAGCACAGAAGCAAACTTCCATATGTAAACCTGTAAAACCGTGAATTAGAACAACATGGAAAAGTGGAAGTCTTATGGGTAAGAATGAAAATTGGTTGAATATGAGGCATAAGGACCAAACCTGTTTGAAGGGAGAGCTTTCTAAGGATTTGCGAGGCTTCTTTGCATTCGAGTTCTGATATCCTCGACAACGTCCTCGTTTAGAGTAGAAGGTCAACAGTTAATTTTTGTTTGCTTACGCTCCCTGTGTTTAAATAACGTTCAACTACTCGCAATGCAATGTTGCTGAAAGACAGCAAAAGTGACCAAAATCTCCACAAACATTTTCTGAAATTGCTGGTATGTCGCTTCGAGTGAGTACTGCCAAGCAGTAATTGGGTTATAAATCCCGCTTCGAAAGTACGCAATTCCAATGAAAATATCGTGTTGTATCGTGAACACCATTTTAAATAAATAAATTTGAAAAGAATACCAGAAATTTGAACTTGAAATAGCAAATCAAATTACCAGTTGTACCATTTAAAAATGAAATTCAGTATTGCCAACGCAAACAGTCATTCTTAATCACGTTGTATTTTATTAAACTCAACAACGGTAATATGGAAATATGAACAAAAATTTGTTATAAGCATTTTTTCGGGCTACCTGCTAGTGGTAGACACACTTGTCTTTTAGCCGAAGATCTCAAGTGTTCCGGGGATATCAATAACACATCTGGCGATATTTCTAAAGAGTCAAAACTCCTACTAAAGTGCCCTGGTCTATGACATGTCCGTTACACTTTTATAAGTAATAAATAAATCTCACGTATCCGAAATATTAAAGTGTAAAAAATTACTGTTACAACTTAACACTTGGTATTTCTCAAGAAACGACTAGAATCTATACTTAAGGGCCTCCAGGAAGTTTAAAATATATTTCCTAATAATTAGGCGCCATTTTATATCCAACTTTCTAAGTTATCCTATCCTGGTTGAAACTTCTGGAGATGTACCCAGTGCACGTTTCCGCACTTTAATTCACCAACAAAAGACACACTGTATGTGTAAATACACCACCACCCATATAATCAGCCAACATCCACGAGATAACCGTGTATAATCGAATACAACAAAAGCGAGATGCAATCGTATCAAAAATAGTGGATTTTGTGGAAAGACACGTGGCAGTTTTTCCAGTGACAGCGTCAGAATTCTAAAACTATCCACATTTTCTGTCTTGTCGAGTTTCAATTACAACATAATATTAACTAATGAGTGAATAAGAACGCTACGAGATAATCTGGGATGGTTAATTGGTAGTAAATTCATATTCGAGATAAGGAACTATAAATGTCTCCGAATCGCTTATTACGAATACAAATTACATTCGGTTATACAATTACTCCACACGGGGTAATTTAGAGCGAATAATAATACAGGGTGTCGCTGCGAGGAGGTCAATCCTTTAGCGGGATATCCTTAGAACACAAGTCTTATCACTTGTCACGCCGTTGTGTTCGACATACAGGGTGTGCCAAAACTGGGTGCCATATATTAAACTTGTTTAAAATAAAGACCGTTTCTCTTGATGATCAGGATGATCAGAAAATCATTTCTAATTGCCAAATGGACTTATATGGCAATTGTACCTTAATTTTTTAGATAATGAGTTATTAAGTATTAAATGTTTTTTGGACACAACCACCTTTGAGCGCCATGGTCGCAAAATTTTAACGTTTTAATGAAATCAAACTTGAATACTTGAAGCATCAAGTTTATTCAAATAAACGAATATCAAAGAAATATTGTGAATAAGCTTCTGAAGTATCCGTAAAAACGTATGTCCCCCAATCCATGCTGATACCAGAAAAATTGGAAAAGTAATTTCTTCTAAATCGAATGTCTCAAAAAAAGCACTGTTAATTTTAACAAATTTTAGATATATTATTCAATGCCAAATAGGCAATATGCCATTTTGCCCATTAGAAATATAGCGCTTTTTAAAGGCAATAACTATTTTCTAAGATTATATATAAGCACGTATCATAACTCTTCTTATTTTGAAATGTGTAGAATTTCATCTGCTTTCATATGAATTTTTCAAAATTGAAATTGTTCGAATACTTTTTACGGTAAATGGGGAAAATAGAAAGTCATCTATTCCAAATCGACTATATCAAAAAAAGCACTGTTAATGTTCACGATTTTTTTAGATATATCATTAAACGTCAAATAAGCTACCTTTTTGATAATCGGCGATATGCCATTTTTCTCATTCTGAATATATGGCTTTTCAAAGGCAATAAAACTACTTTCAAAGGTTATGTAAAAGCACATGTTCTTATTTTGAAATGTATTGAATTTCTTCAGCTTTCACATGGATTTTTAAAAGTTTAAATTGATCGAAAATTTCTTAAGGTAAACGGGAAAAAATGAAAAACTTTGTGTTTCAAAATTGAATAGCTCAAAAAAGACACCCTTAATTTTTAACTATTTGTGGCATGTTGTTCAAAGGCAAAGTTTGATCTACTTGGGAAAGTTGTGAATTTTGAACGTGTCAAGTGGTTAATCTTGACATGGCGCTAATAATTTTCCAATAACGTTTTTCGGGAAAAAGAAAATTAAGTGTCTCATAAAACTCCAAGCAGAATAATAGCCCAAACTTTAGAAAAAATCGAAGCCACCAATTTCTGTCGTTTTGAATCGAAAATTTTTGAATTTTGAAAATTTGAATGAATTTTTTATGGGAACGGACACCCTTGCATATTAACGTTACAGAGATGACTCCTTTTAGAGTACTTCTTTGAAAACTATTGAGATTGACGTATGTAACCCGTGTGGCCACCAATCAAAAACCAATACTTACTGTTCAAATTGTCTCAAAAACAATATCGATGTATCGAAACGTTATGAGAAACGAAAAATGTTACCTTTACAAAAGGTAACAATTACCAAATTCAGATGGTGACACCCTGTATATCGTAGATTAAAAATGGTGTTAAAAAAGTGATGTTATTTTTAAGAAATATGAGGAAATGAAACTCACAGTCTTGCCAACTAGTCCAATGATAAATAGAATGTCACGACCGGTTTCGACTACCTAATAGTCATCTTCAGGCGGGGTAAATATCACATCTAAAAGTTTAATTGTAGGTAATGGCGGAACCATGGAGAAGTCAACATACGAAGACACTACAAATGGACAAACACGCTCAAAGACAATGTAATAAAATTAGAATGCGTATTGTACAATGGGATTTAATACACCTACACATAAGAGGACATAGTGAAAAATCCTCTAAATAGCGAGGTGATATTCAAAAGAAAATACTAGTCCGCTCTATTTTTTCTCAAAGAATGCATGGTCTACAGATTGACCCCCCTTTAGGGAACACCCTGTATATTCAGGACGTAATTAAAAATTTCGATATGAAGGTGTGAGTGTCACTCAACAAAAGTCCACAAGAAAGCCACAAGAAGTCCACAAGAAAGTAGGAAAGCTTATTTATTCAAGAATAAATATTGAAACCGCTTGATCCAATTGAGTAAGTGAAATGGATGCTCAAATATGTCGAGTTATCAAGAAATATCCGTACGTCCCGCCACTGAACTGATAACGAACATCTTGTTACATTGCGTCATTTTCAACTCGACAACCAGCAGGACAATTCGCTACTGGTACACATTCCCCGGAGACAATAAGTACGAATGCCCATAATGGCACCTGTCGTTCTTCGCGTTTAATAAAAACTCATTCCGAAATCTCGGTACATCGCCGGCTATAGGTATCACATTTCATTGATGGATAGATGCTCGGCTGCCTCTACGGCATGCAATATCACGAATGAATATTCCTATAGATAGACGGTGAGATATGCGCATATTTGAAGCCGAAACGGTACCCAGAAGGAAATATGAGTTCACCGCTGATGACTTGCAGAATACGAAATGTGTCACTTGAACTTAGATGCATAAAGCCCGAGATTCGTGGAGGAGAAAGAAATATACGGTCTCCGCTAGCACGTGAAGTTTTCTTCGGGAATTTAAAGTTTAATTTAAATTTGACGAATGTGTAGGATGCGACGTTAGGTACGGCGTCGCATGTAATCACATGTAGAGCGGGGAAATTAGGAAAATGGATACCAGATTCAAACAGCAATGTCTCACAGTTGTTTTAGGCAAAATGAGTGAATAGAAATAAAGTACTTATCAGTTATGCAGAAACTAGTGGTCAATTTCACTTTATTATAAATATAGGTAGAAGAATCATTATTAGCGCTTTTTCGCCTATAAGTTAAAAACGGTTATTGAAGTGAAACTTCTTTGCGCACGTTGTATACATTGGGATAGGGTGCTGGTCGAAAAACCGCGTCACGCGTGATAAGTAATCCGAGGACAAAGCCGTGTTGCCAGAATGCGCGTAAAGTGTACCTCTTCCATCGCGCCCGCGAACCGAGCCGATCGCCAAATCGTTTACATGTGCTACCAAAGAGGTCAACGTGGCAACACCGGAGAGCTTCTAGACTTTCGGACAGCTGACACCTAACCTAACCTCAAACGGCGAGAAACAATAACTTCGAGCGGCGACAAAACGGTGAGCTGTATTGTTTAATTACGTGACATGGACAGAGAAAAAAGTGAGGAGGCGTCGTGCCTCACCTCACCTCAGATGAGAACATGGAGACACCGGAAGAGATGAAAGCCCACGGCGCACGGAGACTGGTTCCGCGGCGAGTGTGTGTGTGTGTGTGTGCATATGGCCAAAGAAGTTTCACTTCCACCGTCTGGTCCGACGCAGACTTTTATAGTTTTTAAAACAGCTTTATCAATTCTTACCAACTTTTCTATTTAACTGTCTGTTTCTGTTTAACTTTTTTCCCGTAGAATGGGAATCTTATAGTACTTAATAAGAGATAACAAGAAAATCAATCTTCTCAATTCCTTTAATAATAACGATGATATGAAAATATTTAGTCCACACTAAATATCCCACAAATTTTTATAAAAATTAGGAGTAATATTTTAGAACAACATTACGTAGTGTTCTTCTTAATCCAATGGTGAAAATCTTAAAAATCACATCAAAATGTGACGCTTTTCTTCTACAAAATATGACGAAAACACAGTACTTTTTGCAGATTTATCTCTAGTATTGAATTCGTTAATGAAGTCGAAAAAGTAGGAATTAAAATGCCGTTTTCAGTTTTTTGGTATCTAGAGATCATACTTAATCGGATATAACGAAATTTGTCGCCAAGCTACAGGTCGCATTTTTTAATGAATCATAACTCAATTTGGTACAAAAATCAGTTGGCCGAATATCTCGGTTATGTTCGTTAATGGGCCAAATCGGTCCAGCGGTTTCAAAATGGCGGCTTGTTATTTTCAAAAAAAAAATCAAAAAACTTTTATTTCGCGTCTGAGAGAAAAATATTACTTAGGTTTTTTATTTCTCTTATAGAGGCGAACAACTTTTATATAAAACATTCTTTCGAGAAACGTACAGAAAAAAGTTATTGAGTTTCAAAAAATAAATAAAAATAAGAAAAACTTTTATTTCGCGGCTGAGAGAAAAATGTTACTTAGGTTTTTTATTTCTATTATAGAGGCGAACAACTTTTGTATAAAACAATCTGTCGAGAAACGTACAAAAATAAAGTTATTTTTGTCAAAAATAAAAAAAAATAAAAAACTTTTATTTCGCGTCTGAGGGAAAAATGTTACTTAGGTTTTTTGTTGCCCTTGTAGAGGCGAACAACTTTTGTATAAAACATATCTTTGAGAAATGTACGGAGAAAAAGTTATTTGCAACTTTTTTAAAATTTTGACGTTTGTATTTTTTCACATCTCGTATGCATTTTTTTGACACATCGTGTGTTATATTACTGTAAATCCTAGCCACAAATCTACCTTTCAGCCTAGCACGCCATGTTTTTTTGAAATGTGTTTGCAGAAAAATCGTTAAAAAGCAAGAAGAATAGACGTGCGTGTATTTGCGACCATCCACAACCACAAGCGAGTTTTCAACGAATTGCCACCAACAACTTTCCTCTTTGGATCTGATTTCAATTTACGTGTTGTAAAGGAGTCATATTGCACATCACAAGAAAGATAATTTTGTAGATAATTTGTAGTTTTTGTTTCTGTCTACCTTCACATGAAGTAATTGAGCGCAGACAACCCAAGCGACAAAAATGTGTGGTTCGTTTCGACACCCTCCAACAATTCAAAAACTTTTAACGCGCTTGCACCCCGCGGACGTTTCAGTTAAGTTTTCAGCATTTCACACCTTCTCGCTCGAAACCTATTTGTTTGCACTACTGTTTCCTCAAAGCCGCGGATAGTCTTCCCGTCACGAAGTAAGTACGCTAAGAAATCTACTGGAGCGAAGCCAATTTATCGATCCTAAATCTGTTCAGATCCGTTTATGCTATAAATCCATCTACTTTTAAAACATGCACAACTCCGGTAAAGTGTTTTCCAAATCCGGGGAGGATTTTATAAGTATACAGTGCAGAAAAGCAGTGTCGATTCCTTGAGAAGATTGCTTACTTTCCTACTTCGGACCAACTTAAGATTTGTAGCTGGTGCGGAGTTGTTGTTTTGTTCCTAACTTCGGATGTTCAACTCCTCGAAAAATACAGTCTCCACCGGAAACGGGTGTAACGTTAATAATCCGTTAATTAGCGTTGCCTGCCGGGATTTATTGAGATGGGGAAACAATAAATTTGATTTAGACATTTTGCTTAATAAGGTGGAATTTTCCGAGATAGCAGTTACAAGAACTGAAGATGCAATAAGAAAATTGCGTTAGTATCAAGGCGAGTAAAATATAACGGTAGAACTAAGGCGCGGGTTTTAAGCCGCTGCAAAATGTAATTGGAAAATGGCAGAAATACAAACTACAAAACGTTGAAAATTAATGTATACTTATCTTTTATTACATCTTTTCATACATACATTCATACATTTCATACATAATTTTGAAGTAAGGTCAAGCCTAAAGTATATATTTGCATTTATTGCAATTGTTTTTCTCAGAATAATTTTCAAAAAATTGTTATGGCCAAAAAGTCGGGGTCATTCACAACGTTCTATTTTTTACGATTCTTACAATTAATCTACATAAAATATGACAGACGTGGTACAATTAATGACAGCCGATTTATAACCTCGAAAGTTCGTGATAAATATATATCATTTCGTTGTTTCAATGAATCTTTAATCACCGATGTTTCAGGTGACACTGATTGAATATACATGGCTTTAAACGGGATTGAACCTAATGTATTTAAGTACATAAGCGGATTAAAGTTCCAACATATTTATTTTCCCGCGATCAATCCTTTTAACACTTTCGGAAAACGTGCTTTTTTATGTATATCCTGTGTTTTTTCAAGTAATGGACAAAAGTGTCGGAGCGGTGAAAAAGCGTCGAAATAAATATTGACAAATCGATCCTTGTTTGCGGTGAAAATCCTTTCATTAAATAAATGAATGTCGGCGTGGGGCGACATCGCTTCGGTTTTAGGCTAAATTGGAACACAATTTTTAAACTCGCTGTAATTGAGAAACGGTATTTCTCATCTCGTTTTAAAGTTACATAAGCATCCTTAAAGGTGTGTTTTATGAGAAATTCCCTTCGATCTTCAATTTGGTGCTTGCAGAATTCATCTATATCCAATGGTTTACGCATAGTGACATTGCAAGGAAAAGGTCCTGGGATAAACAATTTCAATTTCAAAATTTCAAAAGTCAAAATTTCTAATTTTTTGCATATAACTTTTTTATGTATATTTCTCAAAGATATGCTTTATGCAAGAGTCGTTCGCCTCTATAAGATCAACAAAAAACCTAAGTAACATTTTTCTCTCAGACGCGAAATTAAAGTTTTTTGATTTTTTTTTTTAAATAACAAGCCGCCATTTTGAAACCGTTGGACCTCTTTGGCCCATTAACGAACGCGACCGAGATTTTCGGCCAACTGATTTTTGTACCAAATTTCCTTGTGCTTTATCAAAAAATTCGACCTGTAGCTTGCCGTCTAGATACCAAAAAACTGAAAACCTCATTTTTCGACTTCGTTAACGAATGCAATACTAGATAAATCTACCAAAAGAAACAATATTTTGATTGCATGTTTGCTTGTAATTACTTTTCTTGTAATTAATTTTTATTTCAATTAATTGCGCTCCATATATGAAAAAGCTAAAATTCACTTATTATATCTCACAGGTCAAAGCCTGTTGCTATAGGACGTGGTTTACTAGACTAAAATGCATCAATTTCTGATTAATTCAACATCAATTTAATGTAAGTTTACATGGAAACACCCAACAAGTAGACACTTTTCTGGATTGAAAAACTTGAACTTGGGTGTTTGTTGACGCTAACGTCAACATTATTTTAGGTTAAGAAATTGTAATTTATGGTGAACTAATTTTGGGAACTTTTCAACACGTTTTGTTTTACAAACAGATAATAATCACTGACGCACCTTAGGTAACAAGGTTTTTGGGATATCTAATTCAACTAAAAAGCACGTCTTATTTTATTACGAAGAATAACAACGCCGACCGAACGTCAACAAGTCAAGTTCAAATCACAATAATTAACCGAGTCAGCATAACAAAGGCGTTTACGGAACGTGATAAGAAGCGCGCTCCAGTTAAGGTCAGTTTCTGCAATGCTAGGTCATTGTAAGAAAAACAAATAATATCCCATTTAACCAATGTAAAACAACCCAAACCGACAACCCCTAACCTTAAGAACCTCAACCCCGGAGAGCACCATACGCCCTCTCTCCAGACTTCGAGAACTTCAAAGCCGGACCTGCACGTTACGCCCTCAGGTCCACACCGGAGAGCACGATACGCCCTCTCTCCAGACTTCGAGAACTTCAACCCCGGACCTGCACGTTACGCCCTCAGGTCCACACCGGAGAGCACGATACGCCCTCTCTCCACACAACTAGAACTTCAAGAACTTCAAGAGATCACGTCACGCCCTGATCTCCGACTACAACTACAGTCTCCAGCCTTACAACCTGGAGACAAGATTCATCTCCGCAGCCACCCACGAGCTACGAGAGATATCTATACAGTCCACTCTCTAAAGAGATCATTCACACTTCGTTCAGTGTTTCTTTCGATAATCTTCCTTTATAAGTTTCACATAGTACTATTATTAATATGCATTATTTATGTTAATTTTTTTTATTTTGTATATTTTAGTGCCCTAACCAGAGTTGCCTACATAAAGTAACTTTCCCAAAGACCGAGAAACAAACAAAACCAAACAACTTTTTGAGTGCATATTTAACGCACTTTTTGATGTTTAGTGGTAAAGTGTGTATTTTATCATAATTGAACTTGACTTAAAGAACCTGTTGTGCAGAAACTTTGAATATTTCATATAATTTCATACATCTGCAAAACTACAACATTTTTATAATCCACCAAATTTTGAGAATATAGTGAATTTAGATCGAATTCATAGTGAATTTACTACCTGTACCTAAAAAATTTTTGGTAGTTGCTAAAAAGTGAAAATCACACCTCGATGCCTTCAGGAAGTAGTACATTCATTTAACGCAAACCTCTAACAATGCAATCCAAATATCTTCTGTTTTAATATAACGACTGTTTCATCGCACGTATCGAGTGAGTAAATTTGAAATAGCCCGCACATACGATATATATTTCAAAATCAATTTGTCTACGTCGAGAAAGTTTTGCAGCTAATCTCCTTAGCAATAAAACAAGAGAGATTTACGGGCGATCCCGGACGAATCGAAGTGGTCACCGACGAAAACGGCGACATATCTCCAAGACACCGAGAAAAATATATATAGATAAACGGAGACGATAAAAGGTCAGATCTCCAGGACAATTACCCGGTTGACGAAGGTCCATTTTGTGACAGAAACATCCTACTCACGATTCCTAAGGGGGGGAGAAACAACTTCACAATAACGCGTTACACTTCATACGAAATAATAGATCTGTTGAGATGGGTTATATACGAATGAAATAAAATTTGATTCCTTTAAGGATCGACAGGACAGCTCGGCGGAAATGCGGATATGAAAACGCGTTTTATTGCTTTTTCCACAAAAAGGGCGACGCCACGGTTAACCCCCCGGACGTACTTATCACATAATTAAACGACGCGAAGTGATGACAATATCGAAAATAAAATCATCACTTTTAGCATTAAAAATACGACTCGCAGTACAAAAGTAACTTCCTTTTTCTCCGGCATAACTCCGACTTCTCCGTCGTCGTCGACGTTTAGCCGAATAATGGCGGAATTAATATTTTATAACGATTTTTAACGCTCTCGCGGCCGACTCCGTAAAACTAACAAATACCCGGAAGCGTTTAACATCTAAAAATATGGAATAATTCTCGTTTGAGAAACGGGAGAGCGAAAAAGGGACAGGGGAGGCCGGGAACAAAGAGCTCCCCGTACCAGTGAAACTTGACGGAGTAATCTGCCCTCTGGGAGACTGAAATAAATTCCGAAATTACGATTTTAATCTCGAACTAGGAATGAAACATTTCGCGATCCGGGAAGCCAATAGCGTGAGGTATTACGGTTTTTGTAGTTTACGTTGAAGTTTAGGGCGTGCTGTGCGGTGGCAGGAATATACGGTCACAGCAGAATCAGAATATTTCGTACTTATCAGGAAAAATCAAAAAAGTATGATAATGATGAGACAGGTGATAGTTCTCTCAAGAGAACAACATAATAGTTACAAATACCTTTAAGAAACTCCCTAACAGAAGACTGTATATTTGGAAATCCCCACAGGATAACAAACAAAGGGTCAAATAGACTACATCGTAATAAACGAAAGATACAAAAACTCCATTAATCGGCCAATACATATCCTGGTGCAGATGTCTTCTCTGATCATAGTCCATTAGTAGACCGATTCTGATTAAGCTTGAAGATACAATGTAGAGCAGATTCGAGCCAAGTACAAGAACAGGACAGATATCGAATAAGAGAAAAGATAAAATAATAACTTAAAACAACTTGAAACCAATGAAAATTATCAAAGGGAACACATAAACGGAAAATGGAAAAATGTTAAAGCAGCGCTAACAGAACCCACAAGCATAATCAGCCAACAAAACCACAGTGGATGAATGAGAAAAGCCCTGAAACGAATAACCAATAACCAGTATAGAGTCACACAACAGGAGATAAGACCAAAGTGCAGAGTATACCGGAAAATGTGAAGAAATAGAGACGGTACAGATCAAGCATGATTAGTGATGCCCACGATATTCTCGTTTGCGAGAGTCTCGTCTCGCTTTCGAGACGAGACTCGAGACGATACTTTAAATTTTCCTTGCGAGACAAGACGAGACTTTCAAAAAGTCTCGTCTCAAAACTCAAAAATGGCAAATATCAGTTAGACATTTTTACGAAAGAAACGACGTCGCACCGCCCTTTGTCCCGGCTGTCGGCATTATTTTATGGTTTTATTGTTGTTTTGGCTATAGGTATACAGGGTGGTGAAACTTTCGATGCTCACCATTGTTATCTCGAAAACGGTAAAAGATACAGGATGGTTTAAATTAGGGAAAAGTTGCCCTTCTTCATGCAGATTATAAATCTGAAAAGAAATATCCGATATGTTGATTGGTTTTTGAATTATACCGGAAAAACTGGAAATTGCTTTTATCGAAAAATATTATTATCTCTTCAACCATTTACACTGTTGCAATGACATTTGGCAATGCTTTGTTTTTGATAACGCTGAATCAAAAAACGTTAACGGAAATTTTTTAGATCGTCTAGATTTCAAGCTGCAACAGTCAACTTTTTTATTTCTTATCGGCGCCATATCGGATTTTAATTCCATTAGATAGACAAAAAAATTACCTGTTTGAATCCCTAAATTGTTTACACTAGCCATTGTTTTTTCTAGTAATAAACCATTAGGTATAAAAATTTTTCGAATAATTGAAATTTAAGCTATCGGGTAAACAGCGTAGACAGTGAAAAAACAATTGAATCTAGAATAATGAAACTTACAAATTATTAGAGCATTTATTAAAAAAAAAGAAATTAAAAACTCAAAAAGGTAAAAATGATTTCAAAACATACTATTTTTTTTGAAAATTAATTTATGCGTAGTTACAGCAGAACCAAATAAGCTTGTCGTCTGTCCTTAACTTGCACACGGGAAAACAGTAGTGATCCATTAGTGGTGAAATAGTTCATTTTATCTCGAATATTGTGCTTGAATGAGTGTATGAGTTTTTTCTAATACCTTCTCTGTTCTCTCTCCCAACTCTGCACATCTCAGACGCCAGGCTTATTTGGTTCTTCGTTCTACTGTAATAATTCACGGGAATTGTTTAAAGTGTCCGCCATTATTTTCTATGCAAACATTAATCCTCAAATTCATTTCATCCATTGCTTTCCAAATAGTCTGCCTTGAAATGGACAGAAGGGCATTTTGGATTTTGAAACGAAGGTGATTGATGTTTTCTGTTGCGGTTGCATACACATCGTCTCTTACTTTGCCCCACAGAAAGTAATCTATAGGACTCAAGCAAGGTGATCGTGGAGGCCAACCAACAGGCCCAAACGTGCCAAGCCATGAATTTGGAAATCGTGCATGTAAATAATCTTTAACGATGCAAGAGTTGTGAGAACCAGCTCCGTCTTGATGAATCCACTCAAGATTACGAACTGTTACTAATGGCAGTTCTTCTAACATATTTTCTAATATAGTTTGTAAAAAATTTAAATAGGTAGGCCCATCTAGATGTCTATTGATGAAAAATGGACCTAGAACAGTGTCATCTAAAATTCCAGCCCATACGTTTACAGAATATCGAATTTGAGGCCTACTTTGTCTAATCAAACGTGGATTCTCTGTGGCATAATGATGGCAATTTTTTCTATTGAAAATTCCCGAGTTTGTAAATAGAGATTCATCAGTCCATAGGATTTTCCTTGGAAAATATGGATCCTGCTGCAGTTTTTCCCGAAACCAATAACAAAACTCCAACCTCCTGTTACCATCACCATGATGAAGAGTCTGTACACGTGTGAATTTGTAATCACGAAACTTGTGTTTTTTGATTATTTTCCTTACAGATGAATCAGCAATACCACATTCTTCGGCAATTTTACGGCTGGCATTCTCTGGGTCTATCGTTAGTTGAGCTAAAACATTCACTTCGTTACCACTGACTTGTTTCCTATACGTCCCTCTCGGTCTTCTGACTCTTCCACAAAAAAACAAATTTCTGGAAATTCTCGTGAAGATAGTTCGGTGGGGTTGCTCCCACTCTGGATACAAATTTAAGTAAGATTCAGCTGCCAATACAGAATTCCTGTTGCTGCGAATGTATATGTTGTACATATATAGCTTCTCGTCATCACTGAACATGTTGGCAATTACGAAATACTTGGAACTGTACATCACTTGCATGCAAACTGTCAGTTTTATTATTATAGATTCATTTGTTTTGTCACGACCTACGCTGTTTAATAATTCAATTATTTCAATTATTCGAGAAATTTTTATATCTAACGGATTATTATTAGAAAAAACAATGGCTAGTGTAAACGAGTTTGGGATCCAAAAAGGTAATTTTTTTGTCTATCTAATGGAATTAAAATCCGATATGGCGCCGATAAGAAATAAAAAAATTGACTAACGCAGCTTGAAATCTAGACGATCTAAAAAATTTCTGTTAACGTTTTTTGACTCAGCGTTATCAAAAACATAACATTGCCAAGTGTCATTGCAGCAGTGTCAATGGTTGAAGAGATAATAATATTTTTCGATAAAAGCAATTTCCAGTTTTTCCGGTATAATTCAAGAACCAATCAACGTATCGGAGATTTCTTTTCAGATTTATAATCTGCATGAAAAAGGGCAACTTTTCTCTAATTTAAACCATCCTGTATCTTTTACCGTTTTAGAGATAACAATGGTGAGCATCGAAAATTTCACCACCCTGTATAGGTTTCAAATGAGGAGCAAGGAGGAACCGGACGTAATAACACGCTAAAATGGAAGATATGCACGAAATCGCGAGATTTTGCGAGAAATTTGCGAGACTTTTGGCGCGAGACATGAGACGAGACGAGACTCGAGACGAGACTTTCCGTTTTTTTGCAAGACGAGACGAGATTTTTCAAAGTCTCGTCTCGTATCGTCTCCTAGGCAACACTAAGCTTGATTATCTTAATTTGCACAAAAAGATAAAGAATTTACTGGGACATTCAAACAGAGACAAGTCAATGTACTCTGACGAAAATAACAAAATAATGATTTATGTTCTCTGCATTATTAAAATGTAATGAAACATTAACACTACTATTGCTACATTACCATTATTAACATCATATTCTAAAAATGATACAGTCGGTTTATTGTAACTAAAATAATACTGAATGAAACTTATCTAAGTATCTTGTAAATACGACATCTATTGTTGTCTCATATCTTGTTGTACCGACATTTCTATCATTAGACACATTTAAATTTAATTCTGCACTCCACGTGTTAGACTATCATAACTCTTGTAACATGCTCTTTCGTTCCTCTTTTTCTACCAATATACATATAATATATATTTCTCTCTTTTCGGTTGGAAAGAATAGACCGGCGGAGAGGGAACGCCCTTCACGTTTATACTCCGCTATGTACCTAGATACATTGTATATACTTATAACACGCGTTTGAATATACGATGATTCGTGGCGTAACAGATTTCATGCTGACGGCAAGCTGAGAATTTTAACTCATATAAAAACTGTACTTACTGAACCTGAAACTTTAACTGAAATTCCTGTATTCAGGCCATATAATGAGAGAGGAGAAATATCAGCTACTCCAGAACATAATGCAGGCATAACTGAAGAGCGTTAGATAGAAAGACGAAGATACTAATGGCTGCAAAATCTAAGTGATCGGCACAACTGTAATAATAATAGTTTATTCAGAGCTGCAGTTTCGATAAAAATAGCCCTAATGATGGCACTTGGAGAAGATGAAAAATTCGATATTTTTCCGGGTAATTTTTAACGCCCCCCTACAAAACTTCCCCGCAACACATATGATTCATTTAATTTCCGCTCCCCCCTTGTACTACTTAACGTTTTCCACGTTTTCCAGATCGATTCCAGGTGATCTCCTACGGACTAATGGGGCGGCTCTCCTGGGATCAATGGGGACGTGCCCGAAGAAGCTCCGTCTGGATTTGAGTGTTGCAAAGGACACACGGAAGGAGCCTTCAGGGGAAGTGATGTGTGTACGCTGTACACACACAGACAGAGAGACAACGAGCTAAGGAGGAAAGACACCGCTACGCGAGAGTTCGGGAGTTATTTACCGGAGCTGGCATTAGACGGGATGTCGGTCAATCGAACGAACTCGCAAGATAAACTGAGATAACGTCGTTTCGTCTTTGTTTAAGACGTTAGAAGGGGTCTCGTCAAATATTGTTACAATACGTTAACCCTTACATCGAGGAGAAACAGGTAAATAATTATGATCTCATCGGGTTATCCTCTTCTGAAAATTTGATACGTTGACACGTAACGTAATCACGGCGATGTACCAAAACTGATTTAGACACTTTCAAGGATTGATTACCTGTTAAACATTGACAAAAACCATAACAATCAGACTTCCATGTTAACTAATGTTTCAAAAACCTATGTCCAGACTTATTAGCCCCTTTAGGGAGTATCGTGCCTAAAGTACATTACAAGTGAAATATATTTACCTACTACACTTAACAATGCAAAAACAGATCTTAATAGGTATTTAAGCCACAAAGAATGTAAAGACGTTTTACCATTCGAAGCAAGTGTGTATGAGCCGAGGCGAAGCCGAGGCTTGTCACTTGCCGATGATGTTAACAGTCGATAATTGAAAATTTCCTCATAATTTTCCATTTCCTCAAAAAATTTAATGTTTGATTTAGTTTGGACGTACGTCACTCTGACATAAGTTTACTGACATACGTCAGACTTACATATGTCAGTCTGACATGCGTAACTAGGGATAAATCAACTTGATATACTCTTTTGATTTTCCTAGGAATGTAAAAGACAGTATTTACATTCCGTCGTCAAGGAAAAATAATACACGAATGCTATGAACCACTTCCATAATACGTATCTATGCATATAAGAGCTATTTACGATAGCGGCAGCGCGAAAAATTTCTATCTAGTTCTATCGAGTTAAGCTCAAACGTTAGTGATAAGTCACTATACGTCACAAGTTAGTAAACTTCTAGGGCGTATCACCAAATCCATTATTTAACCTTTACACAAGTTTGAAATTTTACTTTATAAACTTCTAGAGGGTATAACCAAATCAGATATTTAAACTTTATACAAGAGTTTGGAATTTCATTTGGTACAACTGGGCCTTAGGAGCTATTTCAACTAGGCGAAATAAATAGTGGGATTTATAGTTTTTCGTTAACTCACAAAATTCGTAGGTAACGTTCCAGAATTTCTAGAATCTGAAAATCGGAAGGAAATTTAATGGAAATTTTGGAAAGAATGGTTGTGAACAACCTTATAGGAATTCTAGGCAGCCTTAAACAGTGTTAGAGACCTGAGAATCTCTAATTTGAACCTAAAAGTTTTCAGCGCCATTTGGTATAGTTGCGCACTGAATTCTAGCTATTTGCAAGAGGCACAAAAATGGTTGAAGTGTCCCTAATAGATCTATGTAGCCTTTAGGAAGTTTCAGAATCTGAACACAAATCTAAGAAAATTACAGTAACTTTAAAAAGCTAGGAAATTTTAGCGAAACTTGCAAGATTTCTTCAGAGGTAACCTGTAGAAGATACACCGAAGCTGTTATTTAACTGTATGTAGTACAAACGGGAGTTAAAAGCCACTTCAACTGGATTGAATTCAATGGGCATTCAATTTCTCTTAAACCCGTCAGCCTCTAATTGGAAACCAAATTTCTAAGTAGCGTTTTCCAGTTTCTAGAATCTAGAATTGACAGGAATTTTGGAAATTCCTGTGAATATAGGAAATATCAGATAGTTATTGAAAAACCTACTGGGCTTCTAAACAGTCTAAGGTAATGTTAGGAACTTGAGAAGCTTTACTTTAAACCTTAGAGTTTCAGCTTTATTTGATAGAGGTGGGAACAGATTTAACGTGGTTGTCCGGAATAAACTAAGATAGCTGTGTCAGTTAAGATTAGGAAGTAATGAATAAGGAAAACTTAGTAATCAAAGCCGATGGTGAAGTTAGGTTATTATACATTAACCGTTTTGTACACTGAAATAAATCCAAATAGATTTGGGAGTGTTTGGTTGTATCAACAAACGTAATTAGATATTTTTTAACGAATTTACTTTATCACTCGTGTTTTTAAAAGTGTTGTATTTCTGTTGGACTTGTGTACGTTTGTTTGAGCTGAACTCGTTCCAGAATCACATCACCGAGGGTGTAATTAATATTAATATTATTTAAACGCCGACTCTCCGTTTGGGAATATTCCGTATTTTATTCTCTAAAACACTCCGGCCACGTCGAAGCGGCAGAGAATATCGAGATGGTTACCAAAACATTTTTAAATTTTTTATAACTCCATTTCGGCAACCCATTCATTCATACATCTTTCAAACGCCATAAAAGCTCAAAAGTTTTCGAACATTTCTTTACAGATTGATGTATAAATCCTTCATGAATAAATATTGTTCCTTTTTTCGTTGGCAGGATTTAACTTTGAAACTTTGTAAAATCTGAATTGCTCGTTCGGGGCTTACAAGTAACTTTTTTTTTAATATTTAATTATCGACGCGCGACAACCGAAAAGGGAAACTTTTCTATTTAGGGGTGAGAGCTCGGTATCGGAATATAGGTATTCCAGTGATTGATCATGAAAATTCCTCCTTTTGTTACTCATTTACTAACAATACCACTTATATACTCTTTTAATGTCAACACGACGACATATCGGTAATAAAGTAAAGAAGATGTTAAAGTGAACTTTTATTTTATTTACCCCCATAGTCTTAAAGATAAAACTAGTTTAGACGTCGTCAATTTTACATTTGATGACTACCGTGAATTTTAATGTACCAAACCATAACTGTATTGTTCTATTAAAACGTGGAACGACGAGATGCAAAATAAAATTTTACGAACATTACGAACTTAAAATTCAGTAATGCCGTAAAGCATGAGGAAGTTATACTTACTTGACAATTTTCAACTTTCCCATTAGAGGATTTTATTTGCGGCGGCGAGGGAGAACGTAAAGGATAAATGTCAGGCTGTTTGTTATCCAGCGAAAGAGTTTTAGAGATTCCGCGAATTCCCAAAGGAGTTTATTGCTACTTATTATGAAGGCACCGAATTGTTTAATAAAGTTTTATTGTTATATTCATTTCCAGCCGCGTATAAAATCAATCTGTGTTATGTGGTTGTTTAAGGTTTGATATTTTATTAATATACTCTTTCTGCATGAGGAGGAACGTCGAAGTATCGACATCAAAACTTTCTTAATAATCTTTCAGAGTCGTAAATAAAATTTCTTACCTCAGTTTCCTTCTAGGAATCGTTTATCAAAAATGTATAAAGCAGATAACTACCGTTACGGTCGCTTTGAGAACTTTTCCTTGTTTAAATTATCACTTTAATGAAAATACATTGGCCCAATAAAAAAAGCAGGCACCGCTTTTATAGACGAACTCCTAATACCACGCTGTTGACATCCCAGAGGGATAAACTGAAAGGTAGCGACCATAGAGGAATTTCTATTGCACCCCCGAGGGGTAATCCAGGGAATATGGCGCTGCATAATCTTGTATCTTATAATTCCGAGACGGTCTTTAAAAGCTGATATGTATAAATCCGGCGGTTTCTTATCCAAGTAAAGAGCGTTTTTAAAAAAAGATTACGCCCACTTGCCTTGTAAGGGAATTATTTGTGATATAAAGTTTAAGTGGAGGAGGGATTCTTTAAAGTAAATAAAATCTAAGAAACACTTTAACCTTCCGTAAACAGTTTGATGCTCCAAATTCGTTAAAACTTTTGTGTTCTTTGACTATAAATTTTATTTCCTCTTTACCGTAAATCGCGTTCGCATATCGATCCCAAGGTTATTGGTATTTCCCGTTTCAATTTTCTCTCCCTTGAAAGGTGCATGTTATGTAGGACGTAATTACAACCATCGCTTAGCTTGTCTACGAAGAGTTCGACACAGAAAAATAAATTCACTTGGGATTAATCCAGATTTCCTTTTATTGTCTTTACACTACAATTTAACTGTACAGCGACATATTGATTTTGAATACATTATGTTATGTTCCGTATGAAGGATTAAAAAAATTGTAATTAGTAGTATAGCATTATACTAGTTTAATAAAACGGAGTATTGTCACACGAGAGTTTTAAAGCACGACGAGCGAAGCGAGGAGTGCTTTAATAGAGCGAGTGTGACAATACGTCTTATTAAACGAGTGCAATATACTATTTTATCTACTTTGCTTTATTAATTCTTTAAATTTTGGCTGTTCAAGTTTTCGTATTACACTAGGGAATTTTGCGTGGGTTGGTTACACTGACGTAATTTACTGAGATTGATGTTTGGTATTTAATTTGAAAATTTAGTAGCCTTAGGAAAAATTGAATATCTACTTACTTACGTGAGCGAAATAGAAGACAAAAATGTAGATTCATGAAATTTTAAAAGTTATGTTTATTGAAATACTAATAATTTAACCTTGACGTCTACGCACGTCTACGTGACAGGCTGATGTATCAATTTAACAAAACTAAAAGTTACTAAAAGTAGTGTAATAATATGAATATTATTACACAACTTTTGGTGTAATAATGTGATTATTAGTAACGCAAAGTAAATAAAGAATATTTGAGTTGTGTCATTGTTGTTACTAACAATAAGTTTGGAACGGGATTTTACTAACATTCCCGCTAATAATTTAAGTGAGATATTACTATAAATTTACGTCACATAGTGACCAATTGTACTTGCTAAAAAATTACAAATTTTTAGCGGAAATTCGAGCAAAGTGGTACCGTTTTCAGGTCAAATTTGCGTAAAAATTGATAAATCTCTATCAAAGGATACCGTTAAGTTACCGACGAGCTATTAAGTGGAGTCTCACGTCGAAGTTACCTCCTAGTTACGTAGTATTTGCTTACAAAAATATATCGATTTGTTTAAAAGTTTATTTTATTATGAAAATTATGAATCCAAAAGCTTATTGTATCAAAAACTTACCAAGTTTTATGTAGGTAAAGCTGTATTAATTTAGTGTTCCAATATGTTGACTAAAACGAGTATTACTATGTCAAATGTATTGTGTTCTTAAAATTCTTAGTAATCCTTTGTATAATTTGGAAAATATAATTATTCCTAAACATATCAAACTCCCGATATATAAAAATTTCCACAAGTTAAATTCCCGACAAATGAGAAAGCTGAATTAACTACCTACCTATTCTCTTAATCCTATGCACTTGGGTAGGTACTAGGACAGGTAATTATATGCCATCCCTTGATTGCCTTTGCAAGAAAGTACCTGAATTTAATGTAAGAACATATCGAGTCCAAAAGTGGTTATTTTAAATGAATAGGTATAATTGAGTACTTCCTTGTGTTTCTAGGAAAGGTATTACATTTTTTTTTTATAGTAATAGTATAGTAATAGTTCCTTGGAGTGAGTAACAAATTTAACTTTATTAGAGTACCTCCATGCACGGAATCGCTCATAATTGTTTCCCTATATACACTGATTTACAAATAGATTTGAAATTGGAAATAGATATTCACTAAAATATCTAAGTGATATTTCACTTAAATCACTTACAGTGAAAGCACCAATTGGGATGAACAGCTAATAAGTATCAAAACTGAATAAAATTGACCACTGTCCTATTTTTTAGTAATTTCCAATTTTTTGAAATTTTCTCTTAATCCCCCGGAGGAAGTGTTTATTGTACTGGGTGATCAAGAATGACTGTTTGAGTTGGCAACACTTTTTAGAGAATTTTTTATTTGTCTATTTGCAACAATACAACCGGATATGCTTATTTCACAAAAATTTGACATAACAATCAGCGATAAGATTGTAGGTTATGTGAATAAAAATTAACGCTTAAAAATGATACTCGAAATACAGAACAATAATTGAATTAAACAGCTAAACGTAATGCTCAAAATGTCCCCCATTTTGGTCCAGACATAAATTAACTCTCCTTTTTAGGCCCTCGAAGATATTCATCAGCATATTGAAGGTAATGTTTGCCACTTCCTGAACTATTGCCTCTTGCAGCTCTTCTTCAGTATGCAATATGTTCCTAAAGACATTGTCCTTCAAGAGCCCAAATAACGAAATCTAATGGAGTGAGATCTGGTGACCTGCTTGGCCAAATGCCTGACTTATTACTCTGTCGCCAATATTCTCTCTTAAATATCCCATAGTAGCACGAGCCGTATGAGCCCTTGCAGAGTCTTGTTGGAAATATCCAATTTGACGCTCTTCGTTTGTTAATTGGTTTATAAAAGGCCTCAAAAGGTGTTGGATATACCTCTCCAAATTGAAGATAAAATTAAAAAATATTGGCCCATACACCAGCGTCCTCGAGACTGCCAACTAAACACCAACTTTAACCGGGTGCAAATGTGTCTCTCTGATAGCGTAAGGATTTTCACCTGACCAAATTCTGTAATTTTGTTTATTCACATAGCCGTTGAGATGAAACCAGGCTTCGTCGGAAGAGAAAGTATTGTCAAGGATATCATTATTTAATATGTCATTGAACCAATTGCAAAATAAAACTCTCTGCGGGTGAACAGGAGGGGTTAATGACTGGACGATGGAAATTTTGTAAGGGTGGTACTTTAATTTCTTTTTAAGCACAGTGGGGCAACTTCCATATGATAAACCTGTAAAACCTTGAATTAGAACAACATGGAAAAGTGGAAGTCTTATGGGTAAGAACGAAAATTTGTTGAATAGGAGGCATAAGGATCAAACCTGTTTGAAGAGAGAGCATTCTTAAGAATTTGCGAGGACTTCTTTGCATTCGAGTTCTGATATCCTCGACAACTTCCTCGTTTAGAGTAGAAGGTCTACCAGTTGATTTCTGGTTGCTTACGCTCCCTGTGTTTAAATAACGTTTAATTACTCGCATGCAATGTTGTTGAAAGACAGCAAAAGTGACCAAAGTCTCCGGAAACATTTCCTGAAATTACTGGTATGTCGCTTCAAGAGAGTACTGCCAACCAGTAATTGGGTTATAAATCCCGCTTCGAAAGTACGCCATTCCAATGAAAATATCGTGTTGTAACGTGAAACCCATTTTAAATAAATAAATTTGATAAGTATACCAGAAATTTGAATTTTAAATAGCAGATGCCATATGTCAATGACGCTGTCAGTGTCACCAACAGGATGTTACTCCAGTTGTACCATTTAAAAATGGTATTCAGTATCGCCAACTCAAACAGTCATTATATTTAGTCAGAATATTTATAACAAAACATGAGAAAGTGTTCCACTGGTCATTCGCCTTATAGTCGCTCATGAATTTGTCGCTTTAGCCAGTAGGAAACAAAGCGCATAAACGAACGGCATCAATCCAGGCATTACCATATTTTTTAGAGGCAATGCGAGAAATCTGGAATAACGCTTCCGGGACCGCAAATCAAATGAAAGAGATGAAGTTGTGTATATTCCAGATTTTATGATCCGAAGTCCCGTGGGAGCAACGCCTCTCCAAGAGCAAATAAACAACTGTTTTATACAATAGCTCTTTTTATCCGACGTCCTTACTTCCAGTCGAGCGGCGCATAAACCGGAGGAGAATTGGAGGAAGCGCTAAATTTATACAACACGTCGTAAATAGTTGGAGATTGTTATTTTTAATCGAATAGAGGTCTTAATAGCGGCCCCGGGAAACCGAACAAATTTATTATTTCGTGATTGGCGTGCTAGCGCAGAGCTGGAGCTCTTGTAGGTATACGTAGCTTTATATATACAGAGAGGGCTCGGCTAGAGAAAACAATAGAAACAGAGCAGGCAAGCGATGGCAGATCTGAGGGAGCGCGAAGCGATTTATAACCCAGCATGCCGCTAGAAGGTATTTATCAAGATGGACAATAGAAGGGGCTCAGCTAGCGGAAGCTCCTCAACGTTGATTCTGGCTTGGCGGCAATCCAGAGCAATAAATAAATGCGGGACCGTAAAGTGTGCTCTCTCACGGCTCACGCAGTCACTTGTCAGACTTTCCAGAAAACAGATATCGCCACATTACCGGATTGTATTGATTGCTCAGTTAAAAACCGGCCGCTATCTGTGCGGTCTCTGCCCTTAACCGAAATTTATCGCTTCGATTTGGGGGCTCTTAACTCGTGAGCGCGCCTCCTTTATTGACCAAGTTTTTATTTTATATCGGCGATCCTCGTCCGACGTTATTTTATCGCCGTTCGACATTGTCAAATTGGATAGTGTTCCAACTCACATAAAAACATGAAATTAATACGTTCAATAAAAACACCAACAAAACTACGTTGGAACAAATTACCAAAAACCAAGAAAACATTTAGATGGATTTTATATTCTACTTGCATTTGCTTAAATGATCAATGACTAATTGTGACCGACGATTACTTTCCAAAGTGTCATTTTGTGTAACTCCAAATTTTGAAGTTAGTATTTACAAAATAACATCCTAACAAATATATTCATTAACAATAGTATATTATTACACCAGTTTAAGAACGAGTGTGACAATACGTCTTATTAAACGCGTGTAATATACTATTTTATCTACTTTGCATAATTAATGTTTTTTAAGTCAGATTTATTTTTCTTCATCTATTTTTCAGCTAGACACCTTACTATCTTAGTCAATGCAATGAGTCAATTACTTAGTTTGTCAGGGACTAAGTAGTACGTATAATAAAGGTAATAAGTTAGTAACTAAAACGAAGCTTGTCACTCTCTTCAAGCTAGCTTCTTTATATAGTCTACTTTAGATGTAGATGTATAAGAGAGAATTATAACGTTTTATTGAAGTGCAAATATGTATGTACATACACGTATATATTTTGATGTGTAAATACAATTCCCAAAAACTATTTTGCCGCAATCAAACTGTAAAACACAAAAAACAGTCATTCTTTGTTTCGTTTTTGAAATCTGCTTTCCTTAATTTTTCCCACAGAACATATTATTCCTTTATATCACCCTCTATGGTCACCTTAATGAAATAAATTAAGAAGAAAACTCATAAACTCCCATTAAATTTTATCTGCTTCTTATTTTCACGGTCGCCCCACGAAACGTAGTAAATAACATCTGTCTTACAAATAGCCCTCCTCACGTCATACACACGGGAAAAATGATAAATGGAAGTCTTATTACATCTTGTTCGTAAGTTAACAAATCGTCGACGGGGAAGAACCTTTCTCAGTTTTCTGCGCTTAATGAGTTTAGCGAGATCCAAAAGTGACACGAGATAATCGAGAAGGGAGAAAAATAGTGCCGCTAACTTTTTGCGGCCGTCTGCGATGGAAAAAGTGAGCGTAATGCATCATATTTCCCGCCGAGTAAAGAGGAAGTCTGAGAGCAAAACGGAAAAGCGAGAAACTAGCTAAAGGTGAGAATTTGATTATGCAAGCGGTTTTGGATGATGGCAATTTTAGGAAGAGGATTGTTAATAATGGAATTATTGTTTAAGATTGTTTAAGCGATTTTTACTCTAATTCTAATTGTCGAATCGTGAATGTATTACCGGAAATCTTGAAACGAATTCAATGATTTTTCCATGATTTCCATGACACTCAAGAAATTATTTCCATTAAATTTTTTTTTTTAGTTAATAATATTCGTATGTATATAAAGAGTCTTGAAAAACAAATATATAGGAGAGACTGACCGCTTCTGGTGCACTTAACGAATTTTTAATCGAAATAATACTTATTTTACTAGTACTTTAATATCTTATTACACTAAATTAATTTTTAAAATTAATGGAAACACTGCAAGAAGTGCGTCAGAATAGAGCAAGACTTTTCTGCCAATAATTCGGTTTGCAACGAATATTTATTAAAAATTATTTATAATTATTCATACCAATTATTACAAAAATTATTAATCCAAAGAAATATTAAAAATATTATTTATAATAGTTATAATTTTTTAGTACAACATTTTTAGTTATACTATTTGTTAAGCACGAAAACAAATGTATTTTATAAATTTTTAAATTTTAAAGAACTTAAACAGTATCAAGAAATTAATTTCTGACATTTAATTACTTTTTTGCAAAAATATCGAATTTAACTTTTTTTATTTTAATACGTCTAATAATGAGATTTTACGTTATTCTGAACCTAAAATCTGAACCTAATAATATATTTAAAAAATACAGTTCATTATAAATTTCCATGATTGAAATATAGAATCTATGACTTTTCTATGATTTCCAGAGACAAAATCAATTCCATGATTTCCATGATTGGTAGACACCCTCTATTAGGGCCAGGCTAGATTCTTTTTAAAACTCGTTTCGCGAAATTGGACTAGCTTGAAGTACGTGAAGAAGCGTGAAGCACGAAAACATAATTGTATTTTACAAATATTTTCATTTTCAATAACATAGGCAGTATGAAGAAATTCATTTCTGACATTTTAAAATCTTTTTTTTTTGCAAAAATACTGAATTTAATTTTTTTATTTTAATACATTTAATAATGAGATTTCACGTTATTATGAACCTAAAATCCGAACTTAAAAAGTACAGTTAATTATAAGATTCCATGATTGAAATACAGAATCTATGATTTTTCCATAATGTCCATGATAGGTATTAGCCTGGCCCTGTATTAGGGCCAGGCTAGAATCTTTTTAAAACTTACTGCTCGAAATTGGACTAGCTTGAAGTACGTTTTGCATCTTTGTAAAATATCGTGATAGCTGAAATTTCAAACCCATAAACAAATAGGTGGCGCTGTATTCGTTAAAAACGTCCATTTTCCACTAATGTCGAAGCTATTTTTCAACAGAAACATCTAAAGAAATTCAGGGTGTCTCGTTTTGACACTCTAAACTCCTCTTTTGATAACTTTCAGAATATTTTAAGTTCTTTAAGGTCCTACGGAAATATTACAATTTTCGACAATTTTTTGACGTGATACACGTCTTATAAATCGATGTGCCGGCTACCTGCCGGTTCACAAAACACTGTAACGTTCCGCCAGACCCATGCGTGCGAGCTAGAGTGAGAGCGACAACAATAGACAGAGATCGACCTTGGCGGTTGCCTTGCGAAGCATCTATCTCTTTTACACGACAGCTTCCGAGTGAAAGCTCGATTTGGCGATCGGCTCGGTTCGCGAGCGCGATGGAAGGGGACGAAGTGGTACGCGCTACGCGCGTTCTGATTGCACTGTTTTCACTCCGTCGTCAGCGACGACGGCGACAGCAGTCAGCACACTATTATTTATAAAGTTATCTGAATATGTACTGTGCATACCATTGCTTATTACTATTACATTAACAGTTGCGGCAATAAGGTATTTCATCCTTGCATTCTAAGAGTTCGATTAGCTATATAATCTCATATATTTGTTCTTGAATCGGTCAATGAGTGCAGTAATAATAGGTTAAGGGGAGGGAAATGAACTGTATGTTATTTCGAGTAAAATTTTCTGACGTTTAAGTACACATACTCAAATTGCTTATTTAGATTTTTAATTGAAAAGTGCTGACATTTACGCAATAGTTATATGTCAATATAAATATGTCTTTTTTTTGGCAGTATCCAATTTTCGCCAAATCAAAACTCCACTAACGAAAACAGACAATACGCAGTTAAATCAAACTGTAATCATCATGTACACATCAATTCGTGGAAACCAATTATTTTCAGTTTGGATTCGTTATTCCCGAACTACCTTTCGGAATACAAAAACGTAGTTAATTTAACTAAAACTATTGACACAACAAAATTGTCGAGGCTATATATATGTTTGAAATCAGATTTATTTCATTAGTACGCAATTAACTGATTGCTTGCGTGTACAAATTTGGATTGTTCTCCGCGGGATTGTGTTATTTTTTTCAATCTTTGATTTCGAACTGCGCCGTAGTGATCCAAAAGAGAAATTGTACTACGTGTTTACATAAATCGTTACCGAAAAAAAATATCATCCCATACGGAATTTATCCCCCAATCCATCGCGCCGCACAAATGCAATTTTTTCTTTTGTGTAACGTAGCGTTCTTTTTCAGAATTGAAAATCTTCCTCTCGAGATCTCCGAGGTCCCAATCCGACACTACGGGTTGATTGCTTTATAAATCAGCAGAGGGGGAAACCTCAGAGTATTAAATACTAATGTTTATTTATTCTGATGTGCGTTCCTTTTCGTACCAAAAACTCAAATCTGGGATGGGAGCGTCAAAAAGTTTATCGGGACGTGCTTATGAATTCTTAGGTGCGCGGAGAAAAGTTTTTCGTCAATAACGGCGCGGAATGCTAATGATTTTAAGAATGCCTCGGAGGTATGCCGAAAATTACTTCGGTGGAAAAATTCAATTTTCAAAGCGAGAAATGCCGATATGAAAACAAACATTCGTGTCTCGCGTCGGAAGGAATTTTAGATATGTACGTATTTTCTGTTTCGCCCGGAACTTAGCCGTTTTGCATATACAGAGACTTCTGATATTATATTACCGTACAATTGCTACTATCCTTATAGATACAATAACTAACAAAGAACGTATCAGTTTAAGGATTGACAAAGACAAAACGAAGGCTATGCTGGTCAGCACAACACCAAATATGTACCTAAATAATACAGTGAACATGTCTTCAGGTATCTCTGAAGCTGGATAACTGGAGACCTGGATACAGACTTAGAGATACGCAGCAGAATTGAACGAGCCAGAGTAACATGCATGAATATGAGATCCCTTCTCAGCAACAACAGCCTTAATTTAATGCTACGATACTGTTTGTAAAATGTTACATCTACTCGTTATTGCTGTATGGACCTCGACAATAAAGGCCAATGTCATGAATGGATCTGAAGCTTTTGAAATGTGGGTGTTCAGAAGATTACATGCTAAAAATTCCGTAGACGGACCGTATATTGAACGCTGAGTCATAAACCGATTGGGAAGAGAAAGAGAACTGTTACAATAAATGAAAAGACGGAAGACGCTTTCGTAATCAGATAGGCAGCTTGATATCTTTGTCCATGCGATGAGTCATTTAAATAGTTTGTCAGGTACTAAGTAGTACGTATAAAAAAGGTAATAAGTTAGTAAGTGACACTAAGCTAGTCACTCTCTCTAAGCTAATTTCTCTATATGGTCTACTTTAGATGTAGATGTATAAAAGGGAATTATAACGTTTTATTGAAGTGCATACGTATATATTTTGATGTATAAATACAATTCCAAAAAGGATTTTGCCGCAATTAAACTCTAAAACACAAAAAGAGTCATTCTTTATTTCGTTTTTGAAATCTGCTTTCCTTAAATTCACCTAATTTTTCCATCGAACATATTATTCCTCTATGGTCACCTTGATGAAATAAATTAAGAAGACAACTCATAAACTCCCATTAAATTTTATCTGCTTCTTATTTTCACGGTCGCTCCACGAAACGTAGTAAATAACATTTGGCTGGATCCAGACTTAGAGATACGCAGCAGAATTGAACGGGCCAGAGTGGTGTATCCATGAATATGAGAGCTCGTCTCAGCAACAACAGCCTTAATTTAATGCTACGGTATCGTTTGTAAAATGTTAATTTTACTCGGTGTTGCTGTACCATAAAGGCCAATGTCATGAACCGACTTGAAGCTTTTGAAATGTGGGTGTTCAGACGATTACTACTTAAAATTCCTTGGACGGACCGTATATTGAACGCTGAAGTCATAAACCGAATGGGAAGAGAAAGAGAACTGTTACAACTAGTGAAAAGACGGAAGGTTGCTTATCTGGGTCACATATTCAAACAGTTCTTAAACCTAATTATGGAAGGAAAGATCGAAAGAAGAGGCATCGGGAGAAAGAAGTACTCGTGGCTTTAGAACATAAGAGACTGCAAAATTCCTGTTTTATTAAATCAGATTTATTTCTCTTCATCTATTTTTCCGCTTTCGTAATCAGATAGGCAGCTTACTATCTTTGTCCATGCGATGAGTCATTTAATTAGTTCGTCAGGTACTAAGTAGTACCTAGTAAAAAGTACCTAATAAAAAAGGTAATAAATTAGTAAGTGACACTAAGCTAGTCACTCTCTCTAAGCTAGTTTCTCTATATGGTCTACTTTAGATGTAGATGTATAAAAGGAAATTATAACGTTTTATTGAAGTGCAAATATGTATGTATACGTATATATTTTGGTGTATAAATACAATTTCAAAAAGGATTTTGTCGCAATTAAACTCTAAAACACAAAAACAGTCATTCTTTATTTCGTTTTTGAAATCTGCTTTCCTTAAATTCACCTAATTTTTCCCACCGAACATATTATTCCTCTATATCACCCTCTATGGTCACCTTAATGAAATAAATTAAGAAGACAACTCATAAACTTCCATTAAATTTTATCTGCTTCTTATTTTCACGGTCGCTCCACGAAACGTATTAAATAACATTTGTCTGGATCCAGAGTTAGAGAGCTCGTCTCAGCAACAACAGCCTTAATTTAATGCTACGGTACCGTTTGTAAAATGTTACATTTACTCGGTGTTGCTGTATGGACCTATATAATAAAGGCCAATGTCATGAACCGACTTGAAGCTTTTGAAATGTGAGTGTTCACAGACGATTACTTAAAATTCCGTGGACGGACCGTATATTAAACGCCGAAGTCATAAACCGAATGGGAAGAGAAAGAGAACTGTTACAACAAGTGAAAAGAAGGATCTGGGCCACGTATTCAGAAATTCCAAGTACCAGTTCTTAAATCTAATTATGGAAGGAAAAATTGAAGGAAGAAAAGGTATAGAGAGAAAGAAATACTCGTGGCTTAAGAACATAAGAGACTGGACGAACCTAGATATGTCCACACACTCCTCAGAGTCGCAGGATGAAAAAGAGTATGCCAGAATTGTCCCCAACATTCACTAAATGAATATGGCACCTTAAGAAGAAGAAGCTACTATCCCCTTGCGAGTAGATACATTCTGAAACTTACTCAACATATGGCCGTTTCTTCGACTTGAAATACCACAAGCAATTTCATTATTTTCTGTAAATACAACACTTACGCGATCCCGTTCTACTCGTCCGGGAAATAAGGTAAAGGCACTAAAATATTGAAACAGGAGTGGAATTTAGTCTCCCCGAATGAACCGATTACTATTTTTAAACTGGGAATTTTCGCTCCTGCGGCGATTTAATTGAAATTTATCTAACTGTAATTAATCCGTAATGAAACAATTTATTTTACAATCCGGCCTTCATCAATTATCCAACAAAAAAGTAATTAATCGTTGCCTGAAAATTATTGACTCTAAATTGTACATTCGAACGCATTGCGGATGATATTAAAAAACAGTTTGATTTAATTACGGCCAAATTTTATTGTAATATTAAAAAAAAATAAAAGTAATTACGCCCAAATTTTGTTGTTCAAATCTCGACAATAACCCAACGTTAGTTGAGTAGTCGAGTTATTTTAAAAAAAAAATCAAAATAACTTGACAATAGTTATGAGTAGTTATAAGTAAAATAATGAGTAAGGTAAAGTAAGAAATAATGCTCAAATTATAGAGGACTGAGTATAACTAACTCCATCTCTGGATTGTATGGGAAGATCATGAGATACAGGATAGAAAACCAAATCATAAACTTGAAGGAACAAAATGGTTTTCGTGCAGGACGTTCTTGTGTTGACAATTTGATTACCTTAAGAAACTTACTAGAAAAACAACTAAAAATGTATAAACTTGTAATTTTCGTTTGACATTAACTTGAAAATCTGCTAAGTTCTACCTGCGTTAATTTCGCGTAAAGAAAAGATCATGGCGCCCGCCCAGATTCCCCCCTTATCTACCGAACTGATAAACGATAAGCGTAAATCACTACCCTATAAATTTTTATACCGTGTGGCGGAGTTTTGTCTGGAAATTTACTTTATGTTTACTTAGCTTAGAGCGGGTAAGGCACGAGATAAGCTCTGCTCAGGACCACATAAAATCTGTTCGTATGATATACTTGATTTGGAGATAACCGGCATTATTTCACGGCGAGAGAGATATATATATAAAGGCGCACCATTGCTCCTCGTTCCGCGGGCCGTATAAATTCTCCGGTGGATTAACTTGACTCGGAAAAAATAAAGACAAAAAGTGGGGCCGTCTACTAAACTTCAATTAAAAGGGCTGCGGAGGAACGAGAACGGACGCCCCGGAGGAATTGTACGGGATCGACAGTTATGTGCATAATTCAGCTTTTGTGAAATTAGGGATCGACGCCGATGACGTCGATCTGTCTGCTCCCGCGGATGTTTTACGGCGGCGGGCGCAAATAGCTGCAGAGGATAATTTACTTGACAGTATATCGATCCTCCTAACGTTCGCGTCGATGTGACATTAGTTACTGCGATCTCTGGAAGATTCCCACTAGAATTTCCAATTCGTCAGTCTTCGGGCTCGCCCACTTCGGCTCGAACTCCACGTTGAAATATCGGAATCATTAAACTCGAGTTTGCAAAGGAGATAACAGAGAATTGCATTTACGGGTGAAATATAAAACGGTCTGGTTTAGGTGGTAAACCAGGAACGAGGATGATTTGCGTGTTTGAATTGATGGTTCGCGTTTTTTACGTGCGGTTTAATTTGAACACAGCGCTTATCACGCTTTCTTATTAGCAACGGGTACTCAGTCACTATACCACACAGATGATGGATGGTCTTTACCTCATCTAACGGTTTTTTATTCAAATTTTAAACAAACTCGTTTCGGACACTTGTGTTCATCATCAGCATAGGTCGGAGCAGCCGATTTCGGCCACGAACCTTTTTCAGCGTAAGCGGAGAATTATGGTACGGTGATAAGTACGCCGACTTCGGCCACCGTTCTACCTGCATTTCTTAGGGCTTAGCCTAGGGTTTCAATGGGTCGGTGGAACCGAAATGCGCCCTGCTGTCAAATTGTAAGCGAATCAATAAACCAATGAAATTGCAATGATTTTAAGATAAATGGTTCATTGGAAAATTTTTAGTATTAACCAATTATCCGCTAGTTACTCACTGGGCTTTGTGTAGAGAGCAAATGTTTCTTTTTTCAATTGATATCTATATTTGCAATATACATTCAAGAAAAATTAAGGTTATCGATACTAAATTTGTTGACATATACCTATAAATATAACAATATTTATATACCAGGGATTAAAGAGATGACTAGAGAAGATTCCTTAAATATCAATATGCTTGTTTTTGTTTAAATTCAATAAATAGATTGTTTTGTTTTTGGTCAGTTTCCATAATGTGTTCGTTTTACTAAACCCCAATTGTTTATCCTTGCCCTTTAACAAGCCATAGCGAATTCATATAATAATTATGGTCGTCGGGGAGGAACTCGTCGGTCCTCTGAGAGGTTTACCTACTTTCGAACTGACCGCATGAAGGAACTCGCCACCGCTATTATTTAATAATTTCTCTACTTTTCAAATATTTTACTTTTACTAACTTAACATTAAACTAAACCAATCGACCCAATCTTATTTTATTGCGCCTAGCTGGCCTAACGAGCCATAATCCTTACTAATCCTACTGATAAAATCGCGTGGCCGAAGTCGGCTGTGATTTTCTGGGAACACGTAAATTGGTTCCCAAGTTAATCAGGGTTAAAAATAATATACCAATTGGTTCCCGAAATTTTTGGTTTACCTGACCTTTAAGTGTAAATTGGTTCCCAACGTTTTCACTTACCTGAGCTTATACAAAACCCTTTTTCGCGTGTAATGCTGTTGTACTTCTGGGTTAAGTGGACTACACTATTTTCGTTCTATTCGCTATCGCTTGTCAGGGCAAGAGGGCAAGGATAAACAATTGAGGTTTAGTAAAACGAACAGGACCGATGACTTATTTCGACTGTAAGCCGTTAATCTCCTCGAGCAACATCCTGTAGGGTAGCTTTATTCATTTCGTACCCTCCGTGGTACAACTGACGGCTCCTGGTAATGAAATATTCGGGTAAGCGGGTGTAAGTGTAAACCAATTTACATATAATGTCAGGTAAACGAAAAAACCTAGGAACCAATTTGTACATAGATAAGAGGCACTATGTACTACCTTTTAATTTCTTACCTGCCGGGAACCAATTTACCAACACCGGATTTTCTTCTCTGCGGGGAATGGTGGCCGAAGTCGGATGTCCCCTAATGCCCCGCATAGGTAACGTAGATTTCATACGTCTGCATACAGAGCCGTGTGCCGACATCTGAGGTAATTCCTTGACCCAACCAGGGACGTACTTCGTGAGTAATGCACTTAGAAATCGCCAAGCTGACTGAAGCGACCAATCCGCTTAATGATAAAGTACTAGTTTCATTGTTTTTATTTCTATTTTCATCTTCAAGTTTGTCGAAACATAAGTACTTAAAATATATTTCAAATTATTTTTCAAAAAATAAATCACTAGTTTTGACTATTAGTTATCAAATTCAGATTTCCTTTCTACGAGTACGTACAAGTTTGTGAAGGAACCACTCTTATCCAGAAATGGATACACATACATTTTGAATTTTTTAAATTCATTCCAGTTTCATAGCAGTACCAAAATATTAGTTCCAGTTTTTGAGATATATGAAAGTAAAATTACCTCTGTACTATATTGTTCCACACATTTCATGTGTTTAATCCTACATATCCTTTATATAGCAACTTTTAATTTTTATGTTTCTGTCTGCTTAAACAACTTTAGTTGTAAAGTATAAACCATGATTTTGTAAATATTCCTAATGTAAGAAAAGTCATAATAAGAGCCATTAAAAGAACACGTGTACATTCTTATGTATGCAGGTCAAAAAAATGTTTTTGTAATATCTTAGATTATAAATGGAAATACTGTACAACTGTCGACATAATAACTGTCGATTTTAAAATCAAAAGAAGTTCATAGTTGAAATTTTAAGAAGTAATGCGTGTGGAAAATTTCTGAATGTCAGTAAAGTTCTTTTGTCAAAAAGTTTCCAGGAACTGTTCCAAAACTCGATCCAGTATATGATATATAACAGCAATGACACGTGATAACTAGTCACTAACTAAATACCCTGGAATCGACTATTTAAGCTTCACTTACTAGCTGACTAGCTATTACTGACTAATCAATGCCACAGACTAAATTGCAAGTGATCAAATACCTGTCCTTGACTCATCAAAATAGCCAACTAATACTAAGCCTGAAAAGGGTAACTCTTACTAAACCAAAACATGCTGAGAAACAAAAATACGTAATTGTCTGACTAACCTACTGATTTAGCAGTTGATGTAGCAACTAATGCCACAATATTTAAACGCTTCTAAGCACAAAACAATTCAATTTTGTTGTTACCTTTAGCGGTAGTGAACGCCACTGAAGACGATTAACAAATAACAAGAAAATTTCCTTACAAATTGTTTTATAATTTTTTGACATTCTTAATCATGAAATTACTAGTTTGTTGCCACACATGAAAATCTTAGAATACAAAGTCAAGTTCATTCAACTCTAAGTTGAATAAACGTTAAACAAAATTTTCATCGACTAGCACAGGATTGATATAGTTTCCTGCTCGTCTTCTGGAAACTATCATATTGTCTTAAAACAAATTTCACCATCTACAAATATTGTAACTTTATTGAATTTAGTGTGAAGTTAAATTTACGGTTATGTGTGTTTTGTCAACTTACACTTTCACAAAAATATTACGAGTTACTTAAGAATTCCCAAAAATTACACAACAACCACTTTTTCGGTGAAAAATGTAGATTTGATGAAAACAAACACACTTTTCCACTCATCTTACCGTTTTTATTACGAAAATGTTTGGAGAAACTCCACCAAAAATGTTTCTTTATTGAATTTAGCGTTGAATCAAATTTAGGAAAGTGTTTTGTGAAGGGGTAGCTAGTGTTTCTACCAAAATACAACCAATCAGCTAACAATTTTGAATGATTGTTACAAGTAGGCGTTTGGGGTTGTTCTTAATTGCTACTATGTGTCTTTCCACTGAATTGCTGTTATTATTATTATAAATATTATTATTATCATTATCATTATTGTTATTATTATTATTATTATTATTATTATTATTATTATTATTATTATTATTATTATTATTATTATACTTAAAATGTGATTTAAACAGCTTTGAAAAAACTGGAATAATTTTATCGTGACTGTGAAGTAATAAACTTATACGAAACTGTCTTCATGTACATTAAGTGTAACGTTAGTACTGTGCGCTTTTGTTTTGTGTTATTTTATAATTTGAAAAGGTTAAATTCGGTTCGAATAAAGCGATCTTCCTGCGTTTGTTCTCTATTATCCCGTGTTCGGTAGCAACAAAGTAACAATAATAAGTTATTACCGTCAGTCAGCCTTCTTACTAATACACTGCCGCCTCAGTGATGAGATAACAATCTTACCGGAAAATCATCCCTCATCCTGGGCTAATTATTTCCCTATCTACATGATGTGTATATATCTCTTAGTTATCGTCTTTCATTTGCCGATGGTAATGATGTATACGACGTCTCGCTTAGTAGAGGCTGCGAATGTAAATCTCATTTTATTAACAAGATAGGCAATAGGAACTAAATGACAGAACTTAATCATGTACAAGCCATATCGATATTTAATATAATAATAATAATAATGAGTAAAATGCAGTTATTTCTGTGGTGAAATTGAACAAAAATACCAAACATGGAATTATAAATTAATCCTGTCGATGTATATATGTATATATTTATAATTCGTTAGGACCAAAATCACAAGGCTTCCTCTTAATAAATGTTACTATAAACAATTATTGGTTTAATGGGATGATGCAGTGAGTTGATTAAATTTTATTGAATTCGTGTAATAAATTCATGCTTGGTGTAAACTTTAACAATTGGTACTTCCAAGTAATTGCACTGCATCTAATCGTAAAGACTTTTGTATGGCCGCAATAAAATTTTATTCCTTCATGAAACGTTTCAATTGCGCCACGTTATTAATTCATATTGTGAAGGGAGTTGTTATCTCTTAATGGCTGAGGATATTCCTATATATGCTCTATTTTCGATGACAATCAAACTGCGATGATCAGTAAATATTAATTTCCATCAGAACCCTATTTTGTGTTTACTCGACGACGTCACGATTTTACTACACTGAAATGTATATATCACAGATTCAAGGGGCTGTATAAAATATCGGTCACGCATACACGACGATATCGGTATCGCGGGTGAGCGAAACTGAAAATTATTGGTTAATTTTGGAAGGACCTGCACCGCTACTAAATTTCACAGTAAGCCTAAATCACCGAATTCCCACACAAGCGACGAGCTTAACGTCCAACGAACCATACGTTTAAATTTTCCAACTTACGGATCGGCTCTAACCTTTCATCTTATCGGAGGATTAGCTATTCGCATTACCGAGTTATTTAACCGGATAATACTGAGGCGATGCATGCGCTCAAAGTGAACTAATGAGAGTGTTCCCGCAGTAAAGCAGGCCGCGCACCGTAACACTTTAGCCAACAGTTAATTAAATCCCAGGTAGCCGGTCTATTGGAAAATAGGGAACGTATAGGCGTCAAAACGGTTAAACCTCGTAAAGTGTTGCTGTCTGAACCATACACACCTGATGAACAATGCACAAGTCCGGATTAACCGTTAAACCGAGAGGAGGAGCGCCTTCGGACGAAACTGTGGGCTAGGGGTGAGCTTCGAATGGATGCTTAAGTTGGATTACTTAACGGTAAGTGTGTTTTACATGGGAATTTAATGCGTGATTACCTTACTTTACACATGGAATCGTAAATCAGTCTTGGGGAAACATAAGGAGCGCTAATGATTCCAAGAGAACGGTTACTTATCGTTTAACTATTGTACGTAACATGATTTAAAAAAACGAAAATGTGGCACTCGGAGGATTGATTTTATATTGCGAAAAATATGAAATTTTGCTGAAACTCAAAATACATTTAAAAATGAATATAGTTATGTGACTGCTTACTTTCATATTGCTTTTGCTATATTTTTAAGTCCTTTTTAAATTTATTTAAAATAATCATAAAATATAAATTTAAATCATTTTTTAAAATTATAAATATTTTAATCATATAGTTTAATAATATATATATATATAATATAATCATATATTTTAATGATCTTTGTGACGTCGCGTACGAATCAGAAATTTCGATTGTCCTAGAGTTATAACTGACCAGTACACTTCACGCGCCAACTTAATATTGCGTGAACAGTTGGAAAATAGTAACACGTAATTGTAACTTCGGATTTACTAAACTATTTAACTGCAACAACTTAAAATACAACGGAATAGGTGAAGATAGATAATAATTCTCTCGCAGTTGAACGAAGAGTGTTCTTTTTAAATTCCTCAAAAGGTAGAGACGGAAACGCGATCTCCGATTATTGGTCAGATTGATTTCAGCCCCTTTTACTCGTCGCTTATTGGTTGAAAATCACCCCCATAATGAATAAAATGCGTTTTGACCATTGCTGAAGATCCTCGCTTTCATTTCATATACAGATGTTAAACACATGTTTTAGAAATCGCGTACCCAACTTCCTCGAAATGTAATACCCGATTACTTTCCCGGGAGGGTATTTGTTACCCTTACGGCTCATTGTGGACTTGACTTGCGTTTATAGCAAATAAATCTCGAAGAAGTATTGGGTACTCGAGGTGACAGCAATATGGAGCTCTGTAAATCATCATCGGTTCAACAATAACTTAAAAATGTCACTTATCTGAGACGGAACAATATTTTTCTTCTAATTATTATTACCAAAAATTTTTTTAAATGGAGGAGGTGAGTGGAGAAATAAGCAATTCATTTTTTGTAATCTGATTATTAAAATATATAACATTTACTTTTTTATTAATTTATATTCTATACATTATTAAAATCTGATAGATTATTAACACTACTATCAGCAATACCTATTTCTATATTTTCATTACTAACATCATATTCTAAAAGTGATACAATCGACGACTCACAGCGTAACAGATTTCATGCTGACGCCAAACGTTCATTTTTCTTAAGCGCTCTAATAAAAGTTTAAAAGCTTCCAATATTTTATACTATTAGTACTATGATTTAAATTGCGTTCAATCCGAAACTGGATTAACGATCCAGTCGCATCCATAAAAGTCGACTGCATGAAATATTGTATATTAACTTTTTTTACGCTGTCAGTCCGATTAATGCGCGCCACATATAAAACTCAATTAAACGATATTCATTACGATACCACTGATGGTATTATACACATCAAACTTTAAATAGGTTCCATTTCATTCCTCCCGCATTGATTTCGTTTTGTGGATTTGAAACTGGAAAGATCAGTTAAAATGGTTATAATTGGATTAGTTTCGGTGGCATATATAGCGAATTTAAATTATTTTTAGCATTCCTTATCTCAGAATCTGTACAAATGCATTATTAAGTGAATGACGGATTTGCGAATTTCTCAACTCTCAATTGGGATCCGCTGAAGGCTCCTTCCTCGAAATGGATCAAAGGCAAGCTGTGAATTATTCACCTCAAAATATGATTTACAATTCTAATCAAAGGAGATTATGAATCAAATTGCTGAAAGTGCAACCACTTTTTCCTGATGGAAGTTTTCGTAATTACCTTGATTTAAACCGACGATTCGTATTTTCGCCATGAATAAAAGGGAAATGTAGTTTTAAAATGTTCTGTTTTATTTCGTGACGCTGTAGTCCTTTGATAAATTTTTTGGAAACATGTAAAAGCGTATTCCGAATTTTAAAGTAATAACTAAAATAGAGATGAGCCACATAAAAGCGAAACCTAATACGACAAACGCGATTTACCAAAAGAAAAGAGAGCTGGAAATTAATTCACTTGTCACTAAATGAAACTGACAGTTTACATAAAAGTGATAGTTATATTATTCAACAAGCCTGTAATAACGGTTATTACCCACGACGATAAAATTACTACCCTCGCATATATTTTATTGTATTATTTTTTGTTTATCTTTGTATTGACCTTGTTTATATTTTATTGTGTATGAACATATTGTATTAGTATATTTTAGACTAACTTAATGCAATCATACTAATATTAACTTAATTTAATCATACTAATCTTGTTGTACAATTTTATTGTTAAAAAAAGGACTTAAAAATCATTGACCATAAATATGAATCTTAGTTTTGAACAATTATAGTTCCTGTTTTCGAAAGTCTGAAGATCAGTTGTAAGGAAATATAACTTAGGGAGTCACTGGAATTTAATTTTGTAAATTTAAAAATTGTAATTCATATTGTGCAATTGAACGCAAAACTATACAAATTTTAGAATAGTACGTTTAAGGATTTTTTTGAACCAAAGGGGTGAAATATCTAACAATGTTAAATCAAATTTACACATTAATAATTTACAATTAATTAGTGTTCCAAATATTAAAATGTGTGTGCAACACATTCAAAAATTAATAAAGTTGATAAACATGCTAATATTGGTATATTTGTAACAATTCAGGGTTGATCATTGCATACAATTTTTGTCAGGACTTTCTGTAGAAGCTAAAGAAACATAAAAGGTTTTATGACGAGAAGGAGGAGAAAAGGTAAGAGATTTATAAATTTCTTTAATCACTTATGTCAGCAATTCGTCGGCTTTAATATGACCTACAAACTTGACTTGTGTTTGAAGCATGCAATTTCGCAAAGTTAAATAATTAATTCTCCATCGGATTGTTTGGCGGAATTTGATGCAGTTCCGCCAAAAGCTATAATAACTCACAATATCAACAGCGCCAGCGTTCAGTAAGTAATATTCGTATGTTGCATATGGGGCATGCACATTTAATCATACTTTGTTAATCATACTAATTTTGTTGTACAATTTTTGTTGCTAAGAAAAAGGGCTCTTACGATATGGTAGCTTAATTCGGTACTTTTTATCGGTTCAATTATTGAACATAAATATGAATCTTAGTTTTGAACAACTATAGTTCTTAACTGAACATTCACCTGTTTTCGAAAGTCTAAAGATTAGTTGTAAGGAAATATAACTTAGGGAGTCATTGGAAAATTTTGTAAATTTAAAAATTGTAATTCAAATTGTGCAATTGAACGCAAAACTTTACAAATTTTAGAATAGTACGTTTAAGAATATTTTTGATCCAAAGGAGCGAAATATATTAAATTAAATTCAAACATTAATAGTTTACAATTAATTAGTGTTCCAAATATCGGGTGTTTTTTTTTTAAATTTCACCTCATAGTATATATATAGTGTCTTGAAAAAGCCAGCTCACTCATCTACGCCTAATTAATAGAGCCAAGCTGTCTTTTTCAAGACACTAGTAACCGATTGGAGCAGTTTCAATTTTTATTAAAAAAGTGAGGTTATGTCAATTTTGACATTTTTTAGTAAGGCGCATTCACAAACACTATCCACAGCCTACTATGAGGTGAAATTTAACAAAACACCCGATACTATAATGTATGCAACATCTTCAACAATTAGTAAAGTTGATAAACATGAGGCTAATTGGCATATTTTTAACAATTCGGGGTTGATCATTGCATATAATTTGTGTCAGTACTTTCGAAGCTAAAGAAACATAAAAAGATTTTATGACGAGAAGGAGGAAGAAAGTAAAGAAATTTATAAATTTCTCTAATCACTTATGTCAGTACTTCGTCGGCTTTAATATGACCTCCAAACTTGACTTGTATTTGAAGCATGCAATTTCGCCAAGTTTATTAATTAAATTTCCATCGGATTGTTTGGCGGAATTTAATGCAGTTCCGCCAAAAACTATAATTACCCACAATGTGCACTACCGAAGAGTAAGTAACATTGCATACGCGGTATGCATCCTTGGACGAGTGTGTATACATGAAGAGCTCTTTAATTTGGTTTCCGGCATTACGTACAAACCAGATGTGTCATCGCTTTGGGGCAACTCATTTCTCATCATGCTTTAGATAAATCCGAAAACGATTAGCATAAGCTGGATTAAATCAACCAACTTTGCGTCAAGTTCCGGCCAGTATAACCAGAATTTAATCACGAACAAATTTATCACAAAATGAGTTTAGTATTAGCGGGCCGGCCAAATAATAATTATTGCCGGGACTTTCGCCGTAGTCGCGCGGATAGTTTTATAATTATTTAAAATCGCCATTAATATCCGTAGTTGTTGGTTTTCGGCCACACGTACAATTTGGATTGTTTTATTTTCGGTGATCTCCGCAGTGTTGTAACCGGGATGCGCATTTAATTGAAATCGCGTTGATTAGGGCCCGGCGAGCGGGTGTGTGCGTTTGCTCAAAATTAATCAAAAAATAAATGAAACGCGGAAACACTAAATCTCGCTGTACGCGAGATTCGATGGTGGTGTGTCGTTTTAATCAATGTCGGTCGTAATTAGGTAAATGTGGAACTATTCCGAAAATATTTGCGTAGGCCCTTTTGTGGGTTTCATATACCTTCGAACCGTGTGGAGCACAAAAAATAACAATTATCCAAATTGTCGGCCGTGATCTAATTACCATCCGTTTCAAATGTATCTAGGTATACCCTGTTCAAAACAAATCCCGATGCACGTCATTTTGAACACGTCACCAAGCATCCAATGCTACCAACTTAATATAGTCCCAGAACATCGCAATTTATGTGTTCCGTGTATATCTTAGGTTGAGAATACACATAACCATATATATTGTCAACCTAAAATATACACGGAACATATAAATCGCGATGTCCTATGACTATATTAAGTTGGTAGTATTGGATGATTTTGACGCCATTCAATGACGTACGTCGGGATTTGTTTTGAACAGAGTTATATATGTAAACAAGTTTACCTACTAGCTAACAAATCAAAAGCAATTTTTGTTAAAAAATTAGTTAGTAAAAACAGCAACTGTGCAAGTCGATACCACTTTAGCTTACCAAAGATGAAAATTGACGCTGTTTTTGCGGCAACTCAAATTTAATAACCAAATTATTGAAATCCACAATACTTTTTAAACATACACACTTAAAAATTTGTGAAAATTTTACATACTACCGTTCGAGATTGAAGATCTCTCAGAATAGTAATAGATTACTAATATATAAATTTTGCAAAATTTTTAGCAAGACGTATGTGTAGACTGCATGTGAAACGGGCAGTACCTATCAAATTACGAAAATACAATCACTCACCTGGTATTCGCCTCTGAAGTAATTGTAGGCCACAGCACCTGAAAATAAAGGAAAATCACATTATTGCGCTGCACAAATTTTGCTACTTACAATATTTTTTAACTAAGTACCGAAGACAAAAAGGTAAATTTAACCGTTAAATCTGTTCTCTTATTGTAATATTTTACAAAATGACTAGATGCAAATTACTGATTGAAAACTATTGCTTTGATTCCAATTTAAATTGCCTCGATGGTGGATTAAACGAGAGGTTAACCATACGTGCATTGGTTGAATTGTCTCTGTGGAGTAAAGGCAACTTCACTTTTCTTACTTTCCCTTTTTACAACAAAATTTACTGTCTTCGACGAGGACTTTCTTCTTTGGTGCGATTGGCTATTTCTTTACAAAATTTCGACAAAAGCACCTATCCATTGAATTCATTATACCGACGTCGACACAGATTTATTGCCAAAGTAACGAATATAAAATAATTAAAGAGATAATTAAAGGTTCTCATTGACCAACTAACAAACAGTCTGTTAAAAGTTGAACCCACTGATATTTCAGTTGAAAAATCCTTCTCGCTTAAGGTAACAGTAAAGACAGTTAATCCAACCTAGTTTAAAGTGAAATCAACGAAAACTACGTTAAACTAAAGACATTCTAGGTTAAATCATATCAAAATTCTTTATTTGCATATCTCGCTACCATCATTTGATGTTGAGTGATTGCCGTGTTATGATGTAACAAAAAAAATTAGCAAACTTCTAATTTTAAGGTGTAAAAATTCAGTTTTATTAAAGAATCTAAAATAATTTTGTAGATTAAATGACCATAAGATGTATTGTTTTAATGTATTTATGTTTAATTTTTAACAAAACAATATTTTCTTTAAAGAATAAAAAAATATTTCCAACCAATACAACTCGATAAAGTGGCTATGATGTGGTGTGGCAACACCGCGAATTTATCGCACGCGTCGCGAAGCATTGACCTCGCACCGCTCTTTACATGTATACGTATCTTTTCTTGTCGGTGTTGCCAAGTTGTGGTGAAATGCCTTGATAAAATAACTCGATTTTTCTCAAAAACGGTTGGTTTTAGGACCTCCGTTATATAAGGTTTTTTTGTTTGTTTTGATGAATAATATCACCTATTAAACTAAAGGCAGTCAAACCCCTAACACCCTGTATATATAGCTTTTCTACATTGGCCCAAAAACCACAGCCTTGTTAATCCAGCATACTACTGAGTAACAACCTGTATATCTAAAATATTAGTATGCTATTAATATTCTAAAAGTTGATCGTCCCAAGCACTTGAGAACTTCATAGATTAGAGTGACTTACACAGTGAAATTTATGAAATCTCGATAATTCGAATACCCGATAATTCGAATAACTTTTTGGGTCCCGGCGTGGTATTACACTTCCAATGTCAAATAAATTCGATAATTCGAATTTCGAAATTTCTGTAATTCGAATTTCTCGATAATTCGAAGTGAATCAACGGTCCCGAAAGCATATTTTCGTTTCGATAAATCGAAGTTTTAGATGACTTTAGTGAGCTTTATAGTTCTGTAAGCACACATAATAACAGCAGTTTTGGGGATTAATCCCAGTATAACGATTGCGTCAATATTCTAATAAGCTTGAAGAGTAGATTATATATGTACATATGTACATACCTATTATAAAATGAGTGGTCCTCTTCTCAAAAAAATAAATTCCAGTCTAATATTCTCTACAGAAAGTTTTCGGAACATTAAACTTTTTTTTAAATGGAACAATAAAATAAAACGAAAATTATACATAACGCTTACTTTAGTGGACAAAGTTAAACTTATTCGCGAAGTTGCAAAAGGAGAGAAGAAAAAAAAGACATCGCAGCAGAGTTTGGAATTCCATCAAATGCATTAGTTCTAAATTGCTGGACGAATTATTATCTTCTTAACTATTTTAATTCCTTTACTTCTACCTCTCTTAAAACCATCGACATATCTCATTGATTAACCTTCTCAAAACAGTCAATCTAATTTTTGGTTAGAAAGATACTCAACAGATATCTCAGTTGAGACTACTGATTATTCTTCTCGTTACATAAAATTAAATAATGAGAAAACTTCGACTCCAACTCCTGTAATCCAAGGAAACGGTCTTCATTTAAAATTGATATAAAACGTATAATTTCGAAAATTAAATTTTTAATAGTCAAACAGCCGTATAATTATCACTTTAATCAGTCTTTGTACGTGAAATGCATGTCCCACGGCCGACATTAAATAAGCACCGTCCGCTTAATCTTTCAACAGGTATTTGTTCTAATTCCTGCGCCGGCAACCATTGCCATCAACCATTAAATTATTAACAACCACGTTTTCCGGTTAATGGAGAGAGTTTGTTGTAGCAATTGAATTTTCGTTTGTTTGCTAATTAACGAAATTTGAAACACGACCCGTAGAGCGTGAGAGTTCAGTAGCTAAAATGTTAATATTTATGGGAAACATAATCTGTGATTTCGTCGAATGAGGATTTGTGGTTAAATCGATCCGAAACGCAAGTGTAGAGTGTTCAAATCAAGCTAATTACTTTTAAAATATCGAGGTACATAACTGGCAAAGTGTTACATCAGATTGTTCTAGTACTGAAACTATGTGATTAAAGTGTAATCACCGTTGCTAACTAAATGTTGCATGACTTCGAAAGTAAAGAAAAGATATAAACTTTTAACATAGCTAGAAGACTAGATTAAGAAAGTTTCGAAATCTCGCTATTCCCATTATGTGTTAATTTCCTTATTTATGGTCCTTCGATAACATCTCTTAATTATACCGGTTTTAAAAGACTGCGTTGTTAATCCTATTATTCCTGTAAGGGAAATCATAAAAAAACCTTCTAAATTTTCATTTTTAAAACTGCTAAAACCGAAAGCTACTTCATTGTAGCCTTCCGCATCCGGCAGAATGCAAATTTTATGTATCACGCCACCTGCTAATACCCCCTGGAAAAAATCTCCAATAAAAGGCGAAAGACCTCATTACCATACCGCTCACAAAACGTTCTTATGACCGCGTTAGCAAGCAATAGCGGACAATAAATTTATTTGTTGCATATCGTCGGGCGGGTTGCATCGTCGCATTGAATAAAATGTAAAAATTTGCATCTGAATGGAATCGAGCAATTTAACTTGCGGTTGTAACATAAACTCAGATGTACACGTTTCAGCGTTTTCCGCGTCTTCCTCGTATACTTTTTTTTTGTGATGAATTGCGGTGAATTTGTCCCGCGAAACAAGTAATCCATTCGTTTCTTTATATTTCCTGTCGCCACGCGGGAATAAATCTAGTTAATACGTTTCTAGAAGTGTTACACTATAGAGTTATTGCGTTCTTTTATAATGCGGTACTATTGTGTAAGCGAGTAGGAAGAGATATTTTATTTGATTAAGGCGGATGTTCTCACTACAAATCTCCGCAACTATTCGTCCTATCGTCGCGAAATGAAGTTTGTTGAAATCAGAGACTTTTAATTAACAAACGAAAGTGTAAAATGGGAGTTGTTAGAAATGAAATTTTCAGAAAGGTTATCAAACGCTCTTTGAACTTTTGAAGAATTTTTAACAATTTTGAAATATTTAGAAGAATTGATTATAGTAATGTTTTATTAATATTAGTGTTAAAAACAATATGTATTGTTTTTCAAACTAGTCAAAAACATATATTTGTCCAACATACAATTTCAAAAATTGCATAGGAATAATCAAATCAAACGTCAATCAAAGACTAGTTTCCAAATAATGAATTACTCAAGTAATAAGAATTGCAACTATTTTCTTGTCAGAAGCTACTGTATATCGAAAAATTCAAACTCATAAATTGTTTAAGGGGTTAAATCGAAGGTCAATCAAAGACTCAAGAATAAAATTGTACTATTTAAACAATACATAATATAATTATTTGTCGAGCTTTTATAACAATTTGTTTATTACAAAAAAAGTAACACTAATAAGTGCTTAAATACGGTGCTCAATTACTAAATTGACTATTTTCCAAAATTCAAAAAGTTTGGTAAATCCAGTTCTCCCAATGGAAACACAATTGAGCATATGGTCTTGTAAGTCTTCCCCTTTCGATTACTATAGAAAATGTTTTTAAGACAGTTGTTTAATAGTATATTAAAGTATGAGTGGATATTGAGCTCTATCAAACAAGAGCGAGTAGAGGCTACGCCGTCGTGCTCGAAATAGAGCAAGTGTTTGAAAGAGCAGTTATCCACGAATACTTTACGCGATTTTTTTTTATTGGTACCTACCTTTGAAATCATAAATAGTGTAAAATTACCCAAATACCCAATATAATTAATTTGAACGACACTAGGGACGCTTCGTGCCGGCCCGTCGCACGTCGTGTCACCAATCAGGTCGCCCCGCTACGGCCAAAAACGCCCTGTAATTGGTTGATTTCGTCGTTGTTGACACGTTTCCATGGCGACTTTAAAACACGCGCGTGCGATAAAGCCCGATTTACGCACGCCAAAGCATGTTTTAAATAGGCAAAATAGCGTACCAATAAAAAAAAATATAATAAGAGCACAATTAAAAAAAAAACAACTTTGGGAATTTGTATTAGTGTAATGCTGAGCTAATGGAAGGTAAGTACTCTTATTTTCGGTTGTAATAGAAAAAGATTTTAATGTCTAAAATAAGATAAAATATGTTTAATATCAAATTAACTATTTTTCAAAATTCAACAAATTTGGGAAATGCAGTTCGTTCTATCAGTGTAAAATTGGGCTTAATTAAAATACTTGCCTTTATTTTCTATTCCTAAGGAAAATTGTTTTATAATTATTGTTCCAAACTAAACAGAGTCATAAATACAGTGCAGAAATGTCAAACGAACTATTTTTCAAAATTTCAAATCATCTGGGAAATCTATTTCTTCTTTTCAGTACAAAATTGAGCATATTCAAGGTACCTAAGCATCCCTTAATGTTATATTCTTATGGAAAATGTTTTTAACTTAGTAGTCCAAACATAAACAATAAACATAAATACAATGCAGAAGTACCAAATTAACTGTTTTTCAAAATTAAAAAAACTTAAGGTAATCCAATTCTTCACATCAGTGTAAAATTGAGCTTATGCTCAGTCTACGTCTCTGTCTATCCTTATAGAAAATTATTTCAAGTATAAAAATAACAGATCATAAATACACAAATACAAAAATTCACTATAATAATTCCATTTCTTCTCATTGTTGCAAAATTTGGCTTAATCATAGTCTACGGTGTAATTTTCCATTCTTATGAAAGATTAGGTTGACAATTTTTTAAATATGGTAGAAGTGCATACTGTACAGAAATAGCAAAACGACTATTTTTCAATATTCGAAAATTTTGAGGAAATATATTTCTTGGTATGTAGTAAAATTGAGCTTATGCGAGGTACGTACCTTTATTTTATATTCCCATAGGAAATGATTTCAACATAGTTGTTCCCAAAATAAAGGAAAATACTGTGCGAAATGTAACATTAACTTTTTTCAAAATTCAGACGTTTTGGAAAATTCTATTAGTGTAAAATTGAGCTTATACTTATACTTATATATTGAGCTTTAAAATAATAATATAACCTCATAAATACTATGCGCAAGTACAAAAATAAGAAGTTTTTAAAGATACAAAAACAAATGTAAGAGATATTGAAAAAGGACTTTGTAGCTCAGCCGGGATGAGCTACAAAGTCCTTTTTCAATATCTCTTACATTTGCTACGTATACCATGATTTAATTCGAGAATTTCCATCCATTAAAGATACAAAAAGTTCAGGAAGTCCATTTTCTATTAATACTTATGTAAAAATATCAAATCAACTATTTTGAAAAACTCTGACATTTTCAAAAATCCGTTTTTCCCTTTGCCAATGTTGATGTGAGAGACCTCTGTATTGCATTCACTGGTATAGTCGCATTTCTAATTAAATTTATAATCAAATAATAATCAAAATTAGGAATGCCGCAGCTTAATTTATCATTTTTCACGTTTGAAAAGTTCTGTATATTTTAACGTAAGTTTCTACCATAGTAATTTCTGCTTCCATAATTTCCCATAATCAACAAAGAGCGACTTTTGACTGAATTCTCTTATCTGAATTACATCTAAATTAAACCTAAAAGAATTAACTCATTTTTGTGTTTAAATCCCGGCAACTTTTCGTTTCGAAAATGATCAATACTACTTATCATTAATAGCGTCTCCAAAAAATACCGTTTAAAGTTCGACTCAATTCATTCATGCTAATAAGATTTTGCAGATTTTCAAATTACACGAAAAAGATTTCAAAAAGTGAGTCTTTAACGTTCGCAAAACTTGGTTAATTATCATCTGGCCACTTCCGAACCCAAGGGTCCTTAACTTCATTACAGAAATCGAGGACTGTGGGACGAAACGAGAAACCGCCAAACTACAGAAAATCAATGTCGGATTCCAGAACGAATCCGTGTGAACATAATACAATGTATATGCACGGCAGAGGAACAGGAATATGGCTGAGGGCTTCGAAACTACACAGAAACAAGATATTCCACAAGGTTTATACTGTTAGCGGCTCACCAGGTGCAACTACACTTGTTCTTTTTCTTTCAAAAAGTTGAAGCAACAAACACCGCGGATCGGATTTGGGATGATTAAAAAAGTTAGCTGCGTAGTTTGTAATGCATCGGAGTTGCGGAAAAAGGTATGAAGCTGATATTTTCCCTGGGGGAAACACATTTGGGTAAATGCGACGAAAAAGACTTGCACGCGGGGAAAAACATATTAATCTCCGAAATTATGAAAACATTTGGGAATAATATGGAAAACGGGTACAATTTCAAAACCCCCCTAGGTTCCAAAGTGACTTCTACTTTCAGACGAGACTTCTTTGCCAGGTTATAAATTTAATTTATAATCAGATATCGTGTAATCGGGTCGATTTCTCGAATTTGAGTTATTAGCATTTCTAGAGGTTATAAGGTCTCCTGAGTCCAAAAACAAGAAAATATTTTATTTTTTTAAAAAAAATGCATTTTTTCTGCAAATAATGCATCTCTTTTATTAAATTGGGGTATTGACAAAAATATACGATTGATCACATGTGATTTTGGTGAAGGTAGTGAAACTTATAGTGATGTGTAATATTGACAAATTATAAATTCCAATTTATTGTTGATTTATATTTATTAGTATTATTATTTCAAATTTTAATATTCCATAATCAAATAATGGTGTGCCTATCTTTTATAATTTCTTCTAGAATTATTTCAGTCGTTTTTCTGTTTTTTGATACAATTACTATATCATTTGCATAAGCTACGATTTGTTCTTTCCTTGTTCTTAATGAAGCACCCTTACTTATTGTTCTCAGCACTTGATCCGACGGTATATTAAACAGTGTTGCCGATAGTAAGTCACCATTATTTTACTAAGATATTTTTTTTCAAATTCTTCCCTATAACCTTTTGCTGTTTTTACTCTTGCTGTTGATTTTTCGTTATTTGTAATAATCTTCTTATATTACCTTGTATTCCCATATTTTGTAGAGCTTTCATAAGTTCTTTTTTTTCAGCGCATCAAATGCTTGCTTGAAGTCTACAAATATTAGCTCTATATTAGCTCTACTTCTATTTTATATTCGTATGTCTTTTCTACTATTTCTTTAGGTATATGGATGGCGTTTTTGTCGATTTTCCCTTCACGAACCCACGTGTATGTACATGTGTACCTATTTATGTATATACAGACCGTTTCTACAGAGTCGCAGTATGGTATAAACATAAGAGCGAAAGAAAGGCCATATATCTCTCGTTGGCTAAACAGAGAAAGAACTTTTGCGGCGTTGCTAGCTCGCGAAACATCACAGTCATCGCCACACTCTACCGTATAGCCTCACACGGGAATATTTGGAATGGGTTACGGACCGGGCGGCCGGCAACGTTGCAAAACTTCCTTCTCTGTCATACTAACGAACTACTATTAGTTTCTCTTGAGCTCTTGTGGATTTTTGATCCTGCATTTCAATAGAATAGGTCCGTATATATGTATATAGGTGTCTATTTGTGTTTTTCCCCGAAAGTTAAAACTACAAAGGGTGTAATAAATTTTTTTGTCAAATTTTCTTTAAGTGGCACTTAAATAATTTTTCGGCTTTTAGAAATTTTCTCAAAATCCACTCCAATGCTTTTTTAAACTTTGAAAATTTCTGCTACTATCGAATACCCATAATAAAGTTTTAAATAAAAATCTTCTCTAGGGGTCAGTTTATATAGTCATTTCTCTTTCATCATTTGGAAAAACTATCCCAAATGAAACGGAATTGTCGGAAAAGATAACTGTGTAAAATCACTTAAGTACAAAAGAATACATTTCAATAGTACATACAGCTCGTTAAATTTAAAGCCCCGAAGTGTGGTTAACAAAATGGAATTTTTACAACTCCAATAAACGCTCTTTACGACGCTTAAGCGCTCCTCGAATTTCGCGGATTTAACGCGGCCCCCGATATCCCAATTTGTTCCCATACTATACCCCTTAGCACCGCTGCAATTGTATTTTGAAGAAACCGTTTCGTAATTAAATTAATAAACTCCATAAACTCGAACGAACAAACCCCTCTAATGTGTTCGTGGAGCTTCCATTGTGAGCCGTTGATATTGAGTTACTCGGCGACGCTATTTTTAAATGAAATATTTCCAGAAACAGAAAAGTTACTGAATAATTTACTGGAGTTATTGAATGTAAAGGCAAAGCTTTACGGAAAATTGGAATTACTCCTCGACGTTAAGGCAGTGTTAGTCAAACGAAAAGGTTTTGTACTTGTTGCCTTTAGCCAGGGCAACGGGAAAATTATGGGCTATTTATAACTTGGTTGAAAGGCGAGTCAAACTTGAGCGAAGTTATCAAAAAGTGTTTCAATTTTTTTACAATAAAACAGAGTCTGACATTAATTAAAAACTTGTACGACATAAATCAATACAATCTTCACTAACTAAAAAAAATTTTTCAATCGAGTACCAACTGATTATAGAAAATAATTAAATTAGAGGAATTATTGAATAATTAAATAAGAGGAATGTCATATCTGTAAGTAAAATTTTATTCAAATATGTTTCAAATCTTGTGAATATCCTCGCATTCCTATTAATTTTGTAATAATTTCCGTTGCTTATCAAGTTTTCTAGTTTGTTAGTATTCAACAAATCTATATGTAAAAATTAAACGAATCTTCAGTCCTATCAGTGATCAATCAGTTATCAATTTTAATTTAAAATTAATGTACCAAATGGATACACGAACTCCTTATAACTATCAATTCAACTTATTGAAATAATCAAGTTAAACGTGTACAACGGTTGTGTTAACTGATAAGCAATGATAATAGGCGCATCAATATGATTCGATTTACCTATTCAGAAAGTTGAGTCAATCTACTAGAGCACTTGGTGTTCAACCTTCTTGAAACAGTTAATCTTACCTATTGATACGTAGGTTACACTTTAACTGCTCTGTTGAAGCTACTGTTAGTCTCTCTTATTGTTGTAGTAACATTTATAAAAGAGAATTACGACCTAAAACCTCCACCCTTCAGTTAAGGAGGATGAAATGAAATCTAAACCGATGCAATTACGTTGCCATATGTGTATGATTGTAGTTACAATTCGAATAATGTTGACGCCACGTTTAACCAACGCAAATAATGTGCAATAATGTAATAATGCAAATAATGGCTGTGAAACATCCAGGTATCTGAGAAGCGTTTTAGGTAATATTGACCTATAGGAAGAGATTATATCACTTTCTTGGGTGAGATACGGTCATACTTTTTATTTATTAATAATTAAGGGCAAAAAATCCCAATTTTCGCTATTGCCATCTATCATTGAAAAAGTTTATATCCAATTAAACGTTCTGATTAATCATCATTTCAAATGCTTTAAGCAATAAAGCTTTAAAATGGAATTTTATAAGTGTTGATAAATTAATTTTTAGCTTAGAAATTGGCAAAATAAGGAAAAAATAAATATTGTCTTATAAATAACCTCTAAATAATCTCTTCCTATAGGTCAGTATTACCGGAAACCCTTCTCAGTTACCTGGATATTTCACAGTTAAAAACAGCGTCTTGTTTCTCTTATTTCCCTGGTATATTAGGCGAAAGAGCAATTTTTCAATTAGGAAAACTGCGACGCCTTCTAAATTCCGTACAAAGTAAAAGTTCCACCGCACCCCAGACAGTTGAGCATCGCCCATTCCGGGTGGCATACAGCGAAATCTTTCCTAATTCCGTTCCTCATCTTGTATTTCTATAATACGGCCGAAACAAAGTAGAAAGAAACCAAATCCAGGGGGAGGCACCCTTGAAACTTTTTACAATGTTTATTTCCCTTTCTCGCACGCTCTATACATCTTAAAAAGCGAAAGTGCTACGTGACGACGCTCTTTTCAAGTTAATTGGAAGTTCTTTCGCCGTGAAAAATATTTTATTCCCGAAACGGCTACAGAAGGAACGCTCGCATGAGAGGAGCAGGGTAGTTTGTAATGAAAAGTTCGTGATTCGTTAGGAGAAAAATGAACGAATTCAAAGTTCGTTGCGTGCATAATTAAAACTATTAGGATGCGTTCCCGGCGGTTTTAGAAAATTAATTCCCGGGGAGCAGCATCAGGTGGCGTTGTTTTCTAACGTTCGCTTTCCGTTCCTCAGTAAAAGTGTGCTGAAATATCGACCGCCATTTTTTACGGCTATCTCGTGGCTAGGAAAAAAAAACATAAGCTAATTTATCATCCCTTTCATCACTCTTGCTGTCAAGCGAATTGCGTATGATTTATCAGAGGTACGATTCGGGTCAGTATTGCTTAAAACGATTTTAAACATTTTGGAAAATCTGTTGTGATCAAAGTCTATATAAAACGTACGTCTTGGAATTTTACGTAGGAAGTGGGAAATTTATATGAGGCAGTCTCAAGGCAGTTGTGGTGGGGAACCAGGCTGCCTCGTATGTGATTGTGACGCATTTCAGGGCCTTTTTGTACATTTCTCACTTTCTACCAGAAACTACAAGATATATGTCTTAAAGATTTTGTTTCTACATTAAAATGCTGCTTGCAGAATTGCGAAAAATTAATTGTTTATCACGCGATTAAAACTAAGCATCGGACAGAAATCATCTTCCGCGCACTTAAACTGCACATCATTATCTAACATTTTCCTTAAAATAGGTTTACTAGCTTCAAATTTGTCGAAATTATGAACTTTTAAATAAAGGTTAATTTTTGGAGGTTTTCCCGAATTTTCCCGGTGAAAATGGTTCGATCAGGTAGTATAAAAAACTGTTTTGTACGTTTTTTACTTTCTCATATAATAATAGAAAGTATTGTAATCGTGCCGATTTTCGGAATTTGAGATATTAGCATTTCTGGACGTTTTGATGTCTGCTGAGTTCGAAAATCATGTTTTTGAAAATATGTCTGGGTGTTTATGTGTATGTTGTCACCGTTTTCTCAAAAACTATAAATAGTGGAAAATTGAAATTTTGTATTTAGGTTGGATCCCTTGAAAACTCGTGACCACATAAATTTCAGTTAAGGGCAAAGGGCATTTTACTCTTAATTTTTTGATTTTTTTGGATTATCTCAAACTGGTACAAGGTTTTTTTTTAATTTTTTATGTTTACTCTACTGTTCAATACCTATTGATTGCCGTTATCGTTATTCTGATTGATCTTCTGTGAAGGACCCTCTACTTTTGTGAATTTTTAGTTTTTCTCAATTTTCTTCAAAACGGCTATACCCATTCTTACCAAATTTTAGATTTGAACTGAGATAACTAATAGCTACAACTTTTATTTGAAACGTTTTTTTCTAAAACCTTCCTAAAGAGCACTTTACTCCTGAACATTTTCAATTTCTCAAAACATTTTTTCAAAAAGGCTTCGAATGCTTTCACTAAAGTTTAGATTTGAATTAACATATTAAATTTATTCAATTTTTATTTGAAATATTTTCCTAAAACTGTCCTAAAGGGCACTTTACTATTAAGAATTTTGATTTTCTACAATTTTCTTTAAAACGGTTTTTCATAACTTAAATCAGCTGTTTAATGCCTATACCTTTTATTTGAATCATTTTTATCTAAAATTACCCTAAAGGACACTTCCTTAGGTTTTATAAAGTAATTGTTACTTTACTAAGACTGATACATCTCCATCAAGTAAAGTTGTTTTTATTTATTCCAAGTCGATGATTGGATTTTTATTTCTAAACATGGACATTGAAATTTGTTGTTGTTATATTACGGAAATAAATTTATTTCTATGTTCCGGCACTAAAATGACAGCTATTCTAGCACTAAAATGGCCGAAAACAGTGCTTTAATGAGGCTTATTAAAGCATTGTTTTTGGTAATTTTTTTGTTGGGTTGGTAACAAGATTTCAGGTAGCAAATTCCTTACTACATTTGAAGCCACTTCTTGTAGTTCCGGTGGAGTTAAAGAAACACCCTCTTGTACTTGACGCGATTCGTATTCTTGAGACATGATTTAGATCTCATTTAAATCCGTTAAATTAAATTTGAAAATGGTGTGAAAATTGACAGATATTTAGGAAACAGCAGTAATACCAACTTAAATGTCACGATAATAAAATTCCCTAGATGAGAAATTTTAAATTATTTAAACATAAATAAAAATGAAATGGAAGCCGGAACATCGAAAATGTTGTAAAGTACTCGTTGCAGAAGACATTCCAAGCCCTCGTCCGTTCTAAAACTCGCCGCAAGCGGCTCGGACTCGGACTTGGAATATGACGTCTTCTGCAACTTGTACTTTAAACTACTATTATCGTTTCGATAAAGTTAGTTGTATTCAGAAACATTTTTGAGAAACTATTGTGTTCTAACAAACAACCATAGAAATATTTACTAATTAGAGAAAATGTTAATATTCAATGTTACACATCGCCATTTTGTTTTTGTACATTTCCCACTTTCTACGAGAGAAACTAAGGTATACGGTTTAAAGATTTTAATTTCCACTTTAAAATGTCTCTTGCAGAATTGCGAAAATATAATTTCCCATCAACTCGTGCATTTTCCAAAAAAGTGCTAAAATTGTTTATTTCTCGATTGTGAAAAAACTACAAATTGGACAGAAACTATCTTCTTGACACTCAAACTATACATTATTGTCTACCATTTCTCGTAAGATAGTTTTTCCAGCTTCAAATTTGTCGAAGTTATGAATTAAAAAAAAAAGGTTAATTCTTGGAAGTTTTCACAGATTTTCCCGGTGAGAAATGGTCCGATCGGGTTGCACAAGAAACCATTTTGTAGGTTTTTTAATTATATACAAAAGTTCTATTGGTCGTATAACGATCTCTTCATTACTTTTCACAATATTCGCAAAAAACAAAAATAAATGCATTTTTTGCAATTTAATTAGTTTATAAAAAGCCCAACACCGATTTCGCTACGGCGAACAATTTTCACCTACAAACTATCTTAAAAACGATAGTATAAGTTTTGTACAAAAGTATTTATAAGCATACATAAGTTTATATAAGGACTATAAATTTTAATGTTTTGGTCGGCCTAATATCCTTGTTAGTTACGACGTTCGCCTCGTTCGCCTCGGCAAAACCCTTGTTGTCGGCGCCAAAACTCCGTCGGACAATATGGCCGATATGTCGTGTAGTAATAAAGAGACAGGAACTACGATACTAACGATACCATTTCGACGTCATCTGAGAGCCTTTAGGTTCAACCGAATAAACGTTACGTACAATAATTACAAACTTTCGTATCGCACGGTATAAGCCTGGAACACAAAGCTGTTGTAGCGACACCTACGAACGGAACCGGACAACCGACGCGTCGCGAAAAATCGTCCAGACCGACGAGTGTCGATGCGTTCGTTCTGTCTAACGTCGTATATTGTGTACATTTGCTGATTTTCGATCTTCGACATATCGATGTATTTCATGAACATTGTAGTTTCAATATTTTCAACGATTTAGTAGTGACGTCCGGCAGGAGTCGCCGTGCCGGAACCGGACGACCGGTCGGCCGGTCGCGAAAACACCCCTGGACAAAACAACGTCGATCGATCGTTCGATCAACGTCAATCGAGCGTGTTGTCGTTCAGTTGTCCACACACCGGCATCGATCTCAAGGATACTAAATGAGTAAGGTCCAGTCTAGTTTCCCGATGCCAAGCGATCCGAAAGCGTTCCTGAAGGACTTCCTCGCCGGGGGCGTAGCGGCGGCCATCGCGAAGACGGCCGTCGCCCCGATCGAGCGGGTCAAGCTGCTGCTGCAGCTGCAGTACACGAGCAAGCAGATATCGAAGGAGACGGCCTACACGGGATTCCTGAATTGCCTGGTTCGCATCCCGAGGGAGCAGGGCGTCCTGAGCTACTGGAGGGGCAATCTCGCCAACGTCATCAGGTCAGCTGCTCGTCTTATCTGTTTCGGTGTTCAGATCAGTTCGTCGCTTTGGACGATTTGGTTTTGTTAAGGGTGGGAACTCGTAGAATTGTACTTGCACAGCTCGCGCGGATAATGAAATTGGAATGTAGAAATACCCCCGTAAGCCCTTAAGTACATATTATGACTAATACTTCCAGGCGACGTTTCTGGATAAGTCCAGGGTAGCTGAATATTAGGTAAAGATTCGTCTTATTGAACCACGCTAATTCCAACGAATTTCTCTTTTACCGAAGGAGGGCACTATCGATATATTGGAAACAGTACTGTTAACCTTAAACTGTTAGGAAGTCACTAAATTTAAACTGAAAAATTGCCTAAAATTACCCACTTCAAACATTCATTTTTCCAATGTTCCAGTAAGTTATTCCTATGAATTTAGCTTTAATAATAAACTTTGATTATCCAATTACAAGCTGCTATTCCAATCTCACTCTAATAATGTGTAGAAATAATCTGAAAAACGATTTAAAACATACATTTTCCACCTTCCGCCATATTGGAATTCTTCTGACAGAAGACAGAGAAATGTTTATGTGTAAACGACCGATATGACGGGCATCCACTAATCTTACTAGGGAATGAAACGAATTTGACCAAGATATACCAAAAATGAGTGAATAACAACAAAATCATTTTAGAGTTGGGAGACAGTAATGATTGAATTTTACGACATCTCTCTGATTTGTACTAAATTTTCAAAAAAAAACATTGTAAAAGTGTGTGTCGTAACATCGTAATACTACCTGCGGATAATGAAATATTTACTAAAAAACAGCCAAACAACTCAAGTTCACTTTAGTATTTTCGAAACAATTCTAGTCCCTCTATGGCTTAATAACTGGAATGTTACTAGGCAACTCGTGATTCATAAGTGCCAAAATTTAAGAAGTTTTTGAACCCACTAAATTGTCAAAAGTATATTGAGTTAGATTGGAAAATGACTTATACATTACTAAGACGTTATTATAGTATGGAGCAATGTGGTAAAAAGGTATAATTCTTTGCGGCGTATTGAGAGTATGTAAGAAAGACAGAGTGAATTGTGTAGCCATAAACGTTTAAGCAACATTTTTAACAATATTAAACAAAATCTAGGCAAACGCTAACCATCCAGATCAACTCGTCCAGCCAGAAACGTTTTTGAAAATGAGTTGTATCGGCAGATACCAAATTTTCTTTTTTTCAGTTGGGATTTAGGGCTGCGAGGAAGCAAAAAGTTTGTTTTGTGAGAGCTATGGCACTTTGTAGCCTATATACTCTGATATATTTAGAATGGAAACAGTAGGTACGTGAAGATTTTTCCATTTTTAATGAAAAATCAAACTAATCCATGGATTCCATTTCTTATGAGCTAAACAGTTCCATTTTCAAGAAGTTGGTTCAAGCAAATATTCATACCGACAACTTATTCACATTATATTTACGAACGAACAGTCAAAAATCCTAAGTCCTGTCCAGATGAGACGCTAAAATATCCCGCTTAATACACTATTGCGCAAAATCGGAAGTAGGTCAACTTGCGCTATAGAGTGCCAGGCCGATGGGCGTTCTATGTTAGTACCTGTTGTCTGCATTGCAAATGCACTCTACAGTTGAATACTATGCCCTAACCTTTTGCCATACTTTTAGTAGCTTGTATACTCAGACATATTTAGAGTGAAAACTACATGAAGTTTTCCTTTTTTTTTATGAAAAATACAACTAATCCGTGGATTCCATTTCTTATGAGCTAAACAGTTCCATTTTCAAGAAGTTGGTTCAAGCAAATATTCATATTGACAACTTATTCATATAAGATTTACGAACGAGGAGTCAAAAATTCTTAGTCCTGTCCAGATGAGACGGTGAAATATCCCGTTTAATACACTATTTATTGCGCAAACTCGGAAGTAGGTCAATTCGCGCAATAGAGTGCCAGGTTGATAGGCCTGACACTGATGGGCGTTCTATGTTAGTACCTGTGGCTTGCATTGCAAATGCACTCTACAGTTGAATACTATGCCTTAACCTCTTGCCATAACCTTTAGTAGCTTGTATACTCAGATATATTTAGAGTGAAAACAGTACATGAAGAGTTCCTTATTTAATGAAAAATCTAACTATGTCAAGGCAACTCACTTCGATGTTTACGTTTCGCTCTATCATCGGCATCGTTATTTGCTTTCAGGTACTTCCCGACGCAAGCCTTGAACTTCTCTTTCAAGGACGTCTACAAGCGCATGTTCCTCGAGGGCATCGACAAATCCAAGCAATTCTGGAGATACTTCGGCGGCAACTTGGCGTCGGGCGGCGCCGCCGGAGCGACCTCCCTCTGCTTCGTCTACCCGTTGGATTACGCGAGGACGCGCCTCGCGATGGACGTCGGCAAGAGCGACGCTGAGCGTCTCTACCACGGCATGACCGATTGCATCGTCAAGACGTTCAAGAGCGACGGCCTGTTCGGCCTCTACCGAGGCTTCGTCGTCTCCGTGCAGGGCATCATCGTCTACAGGGCTTGCTACTTCGGCTTCTTCGACACGTCGAAGGGCCTCATGCCAGATCCGAGGAAGACGCCCGTCATCATCTCGTTCCTCATCGCCGAGGCGGTCACGACCGTCTCGGGCTTCATCTCGTACCCGTTCGACACGGTCAGGAGGCGCATGATGATGCAGTCGAATAGGGCGAAGGCCGACGTCATGTACAAGAACACCGCGGATTGCTGGCTGAAGATAGCGAAGAACGAAGGGCCGAGGGCTTTCTATAAGGGAGCTTTCTCCAACATCATCCGAGGCACCGGCGCGGCGATCGTCTTGGTGCTGTACGACGAGTTCAAGGCGCTCATGCATTGAGCCATTTCGTTTTCGATAATCGTTTAAATGTGTTTGAGTTACTTGAGATATTCTGTTTCAACATAAAATAAAGAAGTTTATATCAAATGCCGAGTTCTTAGTACGAGACTCCCAGATTAGGGAAGACCCTACATGGTTGACTCCTTGGATTGTATAAAATTTACTACTTAAGGCATAGACGAATTGGTCTATTTGCTGTTAACTCATTTCACAAGCATGTATGTTCCTCACAAGGAATGTAGAGACGTTTTACCATTCGAGGCAAGTGTTTACGAGCCGAGGCGAAGCCGAGGCTTGTCACTTGCCGAGGATGTTAACAGTTGACACATTCCGTGTGGCTTATTAGATTTTTCAAGCTGCCATTGAAAATTTCCTCATAATTCCTCAAAAAAAATGAAATTTTTGATTTAGTTTGGACGTACGTCACTCTGACATAAGTTGACTGATATACGTCAGACTTATCTTAACTAGGGATAAATCAACTTGATTTACTCTTTTGATTTTCCTAGGAATGTAAATGACAGTATTTATATTCCGTCGTCAAGGAAAAGTAATACACGAATATTATTTGCCATAGCCATAGCATTTGCCATGCTACGTATCTATGCATATAAGAGCGATTTACGATAGCGGCAGCGTGAAAAAATCATTATGAAAGTATATTAGGGTATAGCCAACAACTAAATTTTCGCGACACAACAGCTGTAATTCCTGTCTGCCTGTGTGTATTATCTAATAGTGTTTAATAGTTCTTTCTATTTACATATGATATAAATCAAAAATACAAGCTTACAAGTGTTTTTAGACTCAAAATTACAAAAGTCTTAGGAGCTAAATTCTACATAAGATCAAATGAGCATTACTTATCAACGATACCTACAGTAGGAAAGCACAGAAATCTAGTACTTTAAAAAAACTTGTAATGCTTGATGAAACAGACGATTATCACATGAATGGATTCGTTCAAAATAGTTTATTCCATAATTATAACAAATTTAATAACTGGAAATATCTAGCTAGCTATACTTAATACATGCATTCCAATTTATACCTAACTTGTCTGGTCAATGCTAGTCTTGTAAAGTTGTACAAGAATATTGTGTCTATGAGAATATTAAAATGACATAAAATAGCATAAGACGTTTAAAGCTAATGTACTTCAATTACACTAAAATTGGAATGAAATGGAACATATTTACCCCTAAAGAAATACCTCAAAATATCCCATGTATGAGATACATGTGTTATGTTGGTGAAAAACGACTACTCTTCCTAAAAAGTAGCTAGGAGCTGCATACAGATTATACAACGTGTTTCAAAATGATTGTCATCTATACCCGAGTTTCGATTCATTCCGCAGGAAATTCCTAGAAGCCCATAGACCTCCGGGGGATAAATAAGTGAGAGAAAAGTAGAAACAGGGGCGTGTATGTTTCATTTTGTCTTCGAAATATAAATAATCGAAGTTATATCATTTAATGGAATGAAACAATGTTATCTAGATTTCTATTTTTGCAAGTATAATATTGAAATAATTATAGCACTATTACAGAAATCAGATGACTGGAAGAAATATTGCCTAATGAAAAATAAAAACGAATATGACACGTGTACTAACTAGAGCGTATTTCGCCGGGCGCCGACACGTGCACGATTTGTAAACAACTTTCTCCATATTGCCATTCTACGGGTTTCGACCACGTGTCGACTGATGTTTTATAGAGTGGATTTTTAAATTTTGGCAACTCCGCTTCTCTCTATCTCTCTTTTTACGTTGAAAATTTGCTCAAGCGGCGAATTGCTCGAACTAGGGATGCGATTTTATAAGTTTTGCGTGTGCCTCTCGCAACTTGTTGTGTGGATGAGTCACTCGTGAAGCAAAAAGGACTCGACTATAGTTGGCGTTGGAATTTCTGTGCATGTAATTTTTGATGTGTTGCGCTCTATTGATTTGAACCTATCTAATTCTGACAAGTGTCACTTCGAACATTTATTGTGAAACTGGCAATCAGTACTGCTGGTAATTAACGGCCCTTTTCAGGGCCAAAACAAATACTACAAATAGACAAATACTCAGAATTCGTTTTCTTTTGACAGAGAAAAACCAGAAGTTAAAAGAGGTTAAGTAGGTTATTTTGAGGTTATGTATAGCTAGTAGAAACCTCTATTTTCGCAAGGCGTTTTTTTTATTTTACTTGGGAATTCCATAGCCGACTAGATGACAATAATTTTGAAACACGTTATTTATGTAAAGGAAACTAATACGTTGAGCATTTTTTATTACAGCCTATGTTTAACTTAATCTTAATTACTTTGGATATACTTAAAACGATTTTCCTTTCCATAGTGCCTACTCTTGTTTGTTACAAATGAGAACAAATTCACCAGAAGATACCAGAGTAACGAACGATTACGACCTACGCGTTTACTTTTAGTTGCTTAGATAATTTTCAGTGAATTTTATACGACATTTTCAATATTTAAAATCTCTTAATCTGCGAATTTTAAAGATAAATTATTGTAATTCCATATCGCTGTTATGTAGCTTTATGATAGTGCTAAACTTAAATTTTTGCTGCTCAATTTTCCACTCCTCTCGTGTCTTATTACAAATTTCTAATTCAGACAGAGGAGCGGAGCATTTAATCGCTAAGAAATAATTGGTAAATTTAGTGATAACAGGCTTCCCCGTATTAACTGGAAAAGGATTTTCTGCAATCATAGGCTCAGCACTGGAAACCAAGATTTACAGTAGTAGGTACGTTAAGGAGTCGAAATTAGGTACAGATATATAGAGATAAGTCGGGAGAGTTAAAGGGAAAAGCTACCCCGAGCTTCGCTTTGACTTTAATCGAGTCTCCCTCTCTCTCTCTCGCTCCCTCTCGCTATATGCTCGTGCCGTTCCTATAAATGGATTTCTGCCGCTGGCAGATGTCAAATAATTCGGGTTTTTAGGTCGCAATCTCTAGAAAATAATGCGTAGATTTATAATAATTCTTTTGTGGAAGTTCTCGCAGTGTGGGATTATACGAGAACGTCGCGTCAAATTGTATATAAATCGTATAAACATTCCGGAAATATAAAGCATGAAATCGGTGTAGATAGTAAACATTATCGAAGGAGCTACATTCCTCATTCACAGTTTCCGTTTAGAAATTCAAATTTGCTTTGATAGCTTCGACTGTGGGTGCAATTTAGACCCCCTTTTTCTGTTAGAGCTTCGAACCCTTATTAACTAATCCACCCAGCCCTTTACCACTTTACTTGACATTTGCGTAAGTATTGTAGAGCCGTTTCCCCGAATTAATTTACCTTAATTATCTACAACATTCTTAAACCTGTATAATTTTCCGAGCGTCTCAATTCATAAGATTGAACGCTTAATTAAAATGGTTTAAGGCGATAGCGTTTTATTATTTTAATTCGAAGGAAAAAAATAAGAGTTGCGCCGGATGAAATATCTATGCTAATTTAGTACTTTTATTTACAGTGGAGGAAAAAATTAATGCAACCATTCTGTACGGAAGAATAAAATATTTGCGAATGAGAATGAACCTCTTTGGAATTTTAATTTGACTTTTACGTTTGTTGTAGACTGCCTTAATTAGTTTATTTAAATTTGTCGTCATGAGAGGGTAACCTGAAATGAAAGCCATGTTCCTATCCGTTACGGATTAGATTAATATTTTACTCGCATGTTAGAAAATTTAACGTATTAATGGTGAAAATAGACGCACCAAACCAGATAATGGGAATTTGACGGAAAAGTAGGTGAGGATGTTTAATTTAGTGTCTTTGAAAATAGAATTAACAGAAAGGCAACAGGAGTAAATAACATTAATATAGAACTATGGAAAGTTGGTGGAGCACTACTTTATTTACCAGTATTGCAAAAGATGGGTAACGTAACAGGCAATATGCCTAATACTTGTAGCCAAGAAGCAGTGTTGTTAAAATTACTTCACAATAAGTAATTAATTACAATTACAATTACAAAATATGCGACTGTAAGTGCAATTACAATTACAATTACATTTGGTTTTCATTCAAAAAACTTTTATTTCGCGTCTGGGAGAAAAATGTTACTTAGGTTTTTTGTTGCCCTTGTAATGGCAAACGACTTTTGTAAAAAACATATTTTTGAGAAAAGTACAGAGAAAAAGTTATTTGCAAATATTTAAAAATTTTGACGTTTGTATTTTTTCACACCTCGTATGCATTTTTTTGACACATTACTATATATCCTACCCACTACCCATAAATCTACCTTTCAGCCTTTCATGCCATGGGTTTTTTTTTTCGAGTAAATTCGTAAAAAAGTGTAAATTTACCCTTCTTTTTACGAAATTTTGTAAAAAAGTGTAAATCTCTGCTTTTCCGTAACAAAAGTGTGAATTTCAACTTTTTCGTAAAAAAGTGTAAACCCACTTTTTTACGGAAAAGCTGAAATTTATACTTTTTTTACAAAAAAGTATGATTTCAAAAAGAAAAAAAAGTTGTACCTACTTGATGTGGCCCATCTACGCTATAAATTGCTCCAACAAAGTATACTTGTTAAAATTATAATAGATAATTATGATTACGCCCTAAGGTCAAAAAACGAAGAGTTACAAATTACTTCGTTGTTTAGGTTTAATAATAGGATAGTTAAAGATAATCGTTAATGCTAATAACTGATTGGGACAGGGATAGAGTTGCGTTAAAGAAACCAGGTAGTCAGAACCTACAATCAGCAACTTTAAGCTACTTACATATTACCTACTAAAAATATTAAAAGCACTTTTGTAGAATGTAATTGTGAAAAGTAATTGAAAATGTTATTGTAATTGTACCGAAAGGAGTAATTGAATTACTAGTCAATTATAATTGAAAAGTACATGCTTCAATTAGAATGAAAGTAATTGAATTACTTTTTTAAGTAATTGTAATTAATTACTTAACAACACTGCCAAGAAGAGGATCTATGAAAATATAATTGTCAACTTCTGCGACATTGAAATCCGACATCAGAACGTAATTAGAAATTTCTTCAAAAATTGTTTTAATTTCAAAAATCCAAGTGTACATTAACTCTAAATAATTCCAAGGAACACTAAGTACAACCGAATGAAAGATATTTGATTCACAAATAATTAGTATGGATTATTTTATAAATCGTCTATTAAAATTTCGGCCGGTAAGCCCCGGATTTCGACTCAAATCCGACTTCCTTATCCCCCAAATCTTTTACGTCGACATCATAATGAATTTCACCGAGTCTCCATTCACTGAACGAAATAAAAGTACTTAATTTGTATTCCCCGAGGAAAATACTCAATTCGGCTTGTGCTGCAAATCCGCCGAGATGCCTCAAAATGAAATTATGGACGTATATCCTAATCCCATGAGGGACACAGGGAAAGATAGCCGATATTAAAAACGTTGTAACAACACCATATCGATTTTCGGTGGCTTCTAAATAATGCAGCTCCAGACTCCTCGCATGGCTCCTGGGGGAGACTGTATTAGTTGCATGAAAAGCTTGTCGCATTCCCTATAATTTATAGTAGGAGTTTCACGTTTGCTATTTTTAGATGTTCATTTTGTTCCCATTGCGTACGAGGGGTTACATGGGAGATACCTCGTTTTACGTTTCTTTTGAATTTTAATGCGGCTCTGAACTTACTAATTAACGTTTCCAAGATAGTTCGCGCTCACCTATCTCGCCAAAGTTGCGATTTATACGAATATTTACGTTCTTGCTCGTTCCACCCCAAGGAATGATGGCTCAAACAATACAGAATGTATCCCGTGACACGAACCGAAATTACATAGGAAAGAAATACGACCGTCAAGGGAATGTCGTGAGATAAAAGAGTTGGGGACTGTATAGGCGATTAATTTAAAATCTATTAAAAGTAAAACAACATGCCGCAAAATATGAAAGTAAGGGTCATAGAGCTGTTATAAACATGTGAAACACATTGCAAGTACAACTTGAAAATTAGTAAGTAGTTACAGAGTGCTTCAAGTAATAAAAGTACGTGCTTTTACCACGGGGGTGGATGCCACCCCTTCTCGGGGGTGAAAATTATTTTATCAAAAATAACCCAGGGAATCGATAACGGAATTATAAACAAAAAATATATTGTATAAAATTTGGTTGATAAGCCCGTTTTTTTTTGAGTTGTTAATGGTTGAAATTTATGATTTTTCATGAAAAAATGCGTGTTTTGACACTGTTATTTATAAATAACTCCAAAACTATGCCTTTTAAAAAAAAGTTCCTACCAAAATTTAACCTAATAAACAAATAAAGAGATTGGTTTTTTATGAACATTTTAAGTTGAAGCTACAGCGACTTATGGCTACTTAATTAAAGGGAACTTTTTTGTTGGCGCTAACGTCAACATTATTTTAGGCTAAGAAATTGTAATTTATGGTGAACTAATTTTGGGAACTTTTCAACACGTTTTGTTTTACAAACAGATAATAATCACTGACGCAGCTTAGGTAACAAGGTTTTGGGATAATTAATTCAACTAAAAGCACGTCCTATTTTACTACGAAGAATAACAACGCAGACCGAACGTTAACAAGTCAAGTTCAAATCACAATAATTAATCGAGTAAGCATAACAAAAGCGTTTACGAAACGTGATAACAAGCGCTCCAGTTAAGGTCAGTTTCTGCAACGCTAGGTCATTGTAAGAAAACAAATAATATCTCATCTAACCAATGTAAAACAAGATGTATAAAAGCTCTGAATTTTGGGACAATAAACCAGTATACGATGTATGCTCAAAACGACGTGCGTTGTTGGTCTTGATTTACGTCACGCTAACCTACAAGCTCTCACGTTACGCCCTGAGAGTTCTACGAGATCTTCAAGATACTACAACTTTTAACCACAAGAACTCCGAACCCGGACCTGCACGTTACGCCCTCAGGTCCACACCGGAGAGCACGACACGCCCTCTCTCCAAACGACTAGAACTTCAACCCCGGATCTGCACGATACGCCCTCAGATCCAAACCCGGAGAAGTACGTCACGCCCTCTCTCCACACAACTAGAACTTGAAGAACTTCAAGAGATCACGTCACGCCCTGATCTCCAACTACTACGACAGTCCCCAGCCTTACAACCTGGAGACAAGATTCATCTCCGCAGCCGCCCACGAGCTACGAGAGAGATCTATACAGTCCATTCTCTACAGAGGCCACTTCACACTTCGTTCATTCTTTGAGGTGAGAACTTGAATCCAAGTGTGCTGGTATTCAAAAAGCTTTTGAAGTTTCACATATTGTAATGCTTATTTTAATAATACATAGATTTCATGTTTTCCTCTTTTCTTAATATATAAATTAAATTTTTATGAGCCACAAATATAGCATAGTAAAATATTTCAAAATGTTGAATGATAATTTTTCATCAATTTGTGCACAAAGAATACCTTTGGGGGTTGAGAAGTTGAAATAAATAAATAAAATATATCTTAAGTAGTGAGAAATATTCTGATCAATTAAAGCTATTATAGGTGAAACACATTTTTTTTTCATCAATTTCATGATAATGGATAGTTTTTAAGGGTTGAAATTTCACAATAAATAAATATTTTTTTCATAATTACAAAATAAGGTTTTAATATATAAGTGCCTTTTCGAAACGATAAAAATTGCTCAAAAATATTTTTTTTATTGATTCCAGCGTAAGGCGAGGTTTTTAGGGGTTGAAAATTGGTTCTGGTATTCAAAAAGTTTTTGAAGTTTTATATATTGTAATGCTTATTTTAATAATACATAGATTTCATGTTTTCCTCTTTTATTTAATTACTAAATTAAATTTTTATGAGCCACAAATATAGCATAGTAAAATACATATGTCAAAATGTTAAATGATAATTTTTCATCAATTTGTGCACAAAGAATACCTTTGGGAGTTGAAAAATGGAAATAAATAAATAAAATATATCTTAAGCAGTGAAAAATATTCTGATCAATTAAAGCTATTAAAGCTGATAAACATTTTTTTCCATCAATTTCATGATAACGGGTAGTTTTTAAGGGTTGAAATTTCACAATAAATAATTTTTTTTTCACAATTACTAAATAAGATTTTATTTCATGTGCCTTTTCGAAACGATAAAAATTGCTCAAAAATATTTTTGTATTGACTCCAGCGTAAGGCGAGGTTGTTAGGGGTTGAAAATTGTGAATAAATCAATAAATTGTACCATAAACACTAAACTTTTTTTTGTGTAATGTTAATGTACGATTTAACTTTTCAGAGAGAGAGAAACCAATTTTTTCACGATTGTCGACTTAAGAGATAGTTTCTAAGGGTTGAAAAATTGGTGGAAATTATACATCATACTTCGAAATGTTAAGAAATATTTATTCTACTTAACTAAAGAAGATTTCCACCGATAGAATGCTTAAATTTACTTATTTTCAATATTTTGCAAAAGGGGTGGAGTTCACCACTAAAATGCAAAAAGCGTAAATCGAACACATCAGTTTTGAAGTTAAGGGATAAGCCTGATCCCAAATTTTCATGAAAATCGATGGGGGTTCAAAGAATTCTGAGGTCTATTTTTCTATTATCTAACAGCCCATTTTTGAATTTCGTTCCAAAATTTCTAAAATTTGCAGACAATGTTGAGTTAGACCCCAATTTAAAAAATCCCACATTACTTCCGTTGACGTAGTAAGGTGCTTTACGACATTAAAACATTTCATATTCCTTTACGACGGAAAATTTGGAAAAACATCATGCTGCCCAACTATATACCACCATCAATACATTCCCCATACCAGCCGGGGAATCACTCAGAGACACGGGCGAGCAGCGCCGATGCCGATCGGCGGGAAGGCCACGTCATAAGAATTCATATACACACTCGAGCGCGACGTGTAATGTACAGACGTATTACAAATATATTATTATAACCCCTTTGCGCGGTCTATCATTACAACTGACTACAACCAGATAACTAAATTTTTCATTGAAAGTACAATATATACCTACAAATGAGTTGTTATGGGATTCATATTTTGAACATTGCAATATTAATATAATAATTAATAATATATAATTATTATATAATTAATTAATAATATTATATAATTTATAATAATTATAAATATATAATAAATTAATATAATAATTAAGTACAATATTAGCTAGTGGATATTAGTAGCAAGTTAACGTAACATTAACTGGTTAATATTACGCAATATAATAGTCCAAAAAACATCTATAGATGCATTTTTTTTGTATATTGATGCACGTGTTGCAAATATTGTTACATATTTTACGATCCGAACTTTATATACTACTTATTTCAAATTTGGAAATATGGAGAATTCGCGTTTACTTCACCAAATATGTAAACCTTTCACAAAATTATCCTCGAATTACGCACACAAAACCGAATTCGATTCGAAAACAAAACCAAAAGCTTTAAAGTAATTCGTGACTAAACTACCGCGTTCCCGTTTCGCCATTCACTAAATTGATTTATCAATTCGATTTATTAAATTCTCCGACGTGGCATGTCATTATGAGAAGCAAACGTGACTGGAATGCAGCCCCAAAAAATGGCGAATAATGATTTTTTAATTCATCGCGAATTGATTATTTGCCGGAAAACGTCAATTCGTATAAATGTAACGATAGAAATAATTGCATCTAAGTGCAGAACGGGCTTAATTGGGCTAAATTACATGTGGCTTTGAGGCGAATTGGTGGATTTTTGATCGTTTTCCAGCCATGTGCCAACATCTGAGGTAATTCCTGGACCCAATCAGAGATATGGGTACTGGACGTAATGTACTTCGAAATCGCCAAGTTGTCGTGCTGAAGCGACCAATCCACTTAATGATAAAGTAATAGTTTCACTGGTTTCATTTCTATTTCAATCTTCAAGTTTATCGAAAAAAATGTATTTAAAATATTTAAAAAGAAAATTCACCAGTTTTGACTGTTAATGATAGTTTTCAAATTCAGATTTTCCTTCTACCAGTACATACTTTACGTCTAAATTGCGTGAAGGTGGATTTTTGATCGTATTCAACGGGCAGCCGTCGAATTGGCGAATAACCCGTCGGTGCGTTCAGCAACTAATCACGACTCTCGTAAATTCCTTCCGTTCAATTAAACGTCGAGCTGCAATTCCATCCAGAGACGAAATCGACCCGTCGCTGACGCTTTAAACGTAATACTGCCTATAAATATGTGTAAATATAGGAGACCAAATTTCCGTTCAAAAATTTTCAGCATATACGAGCGCTATCTTTCGTGGTGCACGGCGGCATTAAATAAATTTAGCGAGTAAACTTCTGATAATCCTCGGGGAATTGCGCTCTGAATGGCTAACAACGGTGTGCACTGCAACTGGGGAGTTCTTATATTACTTTTATTGGCCGTACGATATATTCGGGAGTTAGTAAAGGGTAATGGAGAGGTTCAGATTAAATTGTTTTTTATTCTATTGAGAATCGGTTTCGAGATAAACTCGTCGGATGGCAGAAAATACCCTCCTCGTAGAAATGCGGCTCGGCGGTCGCACGGAAATTGTGCGGAAATAATAAAGTTAAGCCTTATTATTAAATTCTAAACGACTCAATTTTGAGAGCGGTCCCCTTCTTTTACACTTAATACGAGTTATTTATGGACCAGTGACTTTTCGAATTTGATTGAGAACGTCGTCACAGCGATTTAATACAAGACAATTAACAGAAATAACAAATAACTGTTATATAGATCAACTTTCTTTAATAATTATGAACAGTAGGGACCCTCGTAGAAATCATCCCAAAATTTTAACCCAAATTTGAGCTAACTAAATTTTATAGTACCATAACTAAAATTTATACAACTGGCTTATATTTGTTCCATATACATGGATGTTGTTTCAACTCATGTTGAAGCCCCTGTTTCTGGGTTAATAATTTTAACTGTGGTGATATTAAAGTTAGGAGGTTATGATTTAATACGATTTTCTTAATAGAACTTTTAATTTAGATTAATAATTATTGTAACTCATTTTGGTGGAGTGTTAGTTTCATTAATTTATTTACGTCAGAGGGATAGTAAATTATTAATTGCTTATTCATCTGTGGCACATATAGGATTAGTATTAAGGGGGTGATTAACATTGTCTAGTTGAGGATTTAATGGTCTTTTTAAATTTTAATACTAGGAGATGGTTTATGTTCATCTGGCTTGTTCTGTTTAGCTAGTATGTCGTATGACTCTGGCTTATTTTGCTTAGCTAATAAAGGTTTAATACCCGAAGATTTTATTTAAATAAGGGGTTAATTAATTTAATTCGTACATTTTTATTGTGAAGATTTTGGTTTTCAGCTTGTAATACAGCTGCTCCCCCTTCATTAAATTTGTATTATTAATCCAACTATTTGTTAAAATAGATTAGTTATAATTGTATTAATATTATTGTCTTTTTTTAGATCAGCGTATTCATTATACAATGTGTTTCAAAATGTTTGTCATCTAGTCGGCTGTGGAATTCCCATGTAAAATAAAAAAACCCGCCTTGCGAAAATATGAGTTTCTACTAGCTATACATAACCTCAAAATAACCTACTTAACCACTTTTGACTTCTGGTTTTTCTCTGTCAAAAGAAAACGGATTCTGAGTATTTGTCTATTTGCAGTATTTGTTTTAGCCCTGAAAAGGGCCGTTAATTACCAGCACTACTGATTGCCAGTTTGACAATGTGTGACAAGTGACACTTGTTGTCAGAATTAGATAGATTCAAATCAATAGAGCGCGGCACATCAAAAATTACATGCATAGAAATTCCAACGCCAACTAGATGACAATTATTTTGAAACACATTGTATTTATATGCTTTTTCTCAGCAGGGTTTTGTTGGTTCTGGAAGATACTTTTTTCAGCAAGGAATATTCGTGTATAATATTCGTATATTATTGAATTGCAACACGTTATACAATATTGATAACATATATGCAGACTTACGAGATTTCCTAAAATAGTTAAAGTACTTCAATTTCTTTAAAAATAGCTATATAAGGTAGCTAAAAATTGTTTAATTTATAGAACTGGACATATTTGTTTTTAAAAGTTAGCTAAAAGCATCCCATATTACTTATATAATTATGTAATATGTTGTAATATGTATATGTATGTAATATATCCCCCCAAAATTAGACATTTGACACAAAGCTGTAAGCAAGCTGTAAGCTGTAAAATATTTAGTGTAATACAACAAAACATATATAACAATAATAAAAAAAATTCCTAGACTAATTTCAAAAACGGTATTGCTTTCCCATAACTCTTAAATTAGAATACATTACGAGCTGTACGTTTTTTTCAAAATTCAACTGTTACATGTGAAGACTAAACAGCGATCTTCTCTATGGTTACAGCCAAAGCTTCGTGCAAAATTTTCCGGGTAATAAGTTTACTAAACTAGTCACGTTTTCTTGGTGATGTTATTCGACGAACAAAATTTAAACATGAGCTTTTCTAATTTAAATTGTTTCACGTGCATTGTGTAAAAGTTAATATGGTTAATCCCCTGCAGATGAACTAGGCATGGTTATTAAATGTGTTAGTTAAATTTTGATTATTAATCATGCCACAAAATTATAACCACAGCAACTTTATCAATTAAACCGATGATAACAAACTATCGTTGTAATTAGCTTTGGTGAAACAATAAAAAGAGTCAATTGCTTGTTTTATTCGAAGCAAGTACACTTTTCCGATAGATAATATAATGTTTCTATGGAATTGGCCATAATTACAAAGCTAAACATACAAATCAACGTTGCAGATTTAATATGAATATGAAATTGTATATTTTAATGTGTATCAGGTCGATACAAGAGAGAAACTTCTGTAAAAGTATCAAATTGTCTATAAAGTTGTAGTTATGATCGTTAGTCGACATTTTATTGAATTTTGCGAATAGGATATTTCAAAACACAGTTATTATTATTTTACAATTATTGTTAGAATTTGCATTTCTTCAATTTATTACACAATTTTGTTCTTATAGGTGCTGCGAAAGAGCAGCCACACATATCTAATTAACACCTGGTTAAAAAATCATAATTACTGCTTAATTAACAGCGTCACGTACACGACTGACAATTAAAAACAAAACTTTAATTGTAAAATAAATTTAACTCACAGGTAAACACTTACTACTCTAAAAGTTTATACAGTGTAACACACACGCCTACGACAAATATAATTAGTATTACATCGTCAAATCCGTTTATTCCCTCGTAATGCGGGGCAGATTTTCAACCTAATTTTGTGAATAACTCGTTTGTAACAACTCTGCCATGTTTACCGTACCGGAGTTCATAAACCATGTTACGTTTCTCGTAAATGTCGTCCTCGCGGTGTCTTAATGTCTGTAAATGTGTTTGTCGGACGTGTGTGTGTACGAATGTACGCTTTTACGTTTTATAATTAAGGATTTCCTTCTTTTACTTTGATAAAGGTACGTTTTCCAATCGGCGGGTTTTCCCGTCGCGTGGGACGGAAGACGCTGGCGGATCCCGTCGGAGGAGAGTGACGTACCACGCAGCGTGTTAATGTTTTCTAATGCAGCGTGTTGAAAGCTGACGTCGGAGACGAGACAAGAGACAACCATTTCGTCTTGAGTTCTGGTTCAAGAATGTCTTCTCGCGTTAAAAAACTGTGCTTTGTGGCAATAATGAAGTATATGAACAATATTTTGGAGAGTGAAGAAGATTTAATTTTAGCTGAACTCCTCCAGCGGAAGGCAACGGACGAAATTTTCCAGCGAAGGGAAGATGAAGGAGCTTACAATATGCTAATTATGCGACATCTCCTCGACAATGGAGTGAAATTCAAAGAATTTTTTCGGTTCACTCCCGATCAATTCTTTTTTATGTTGTCCCTGGTACAAGAAAAGTTGACAACCAATAGCCCAGTTTATAGAGAGAAAAAAAAGCTATTTTGGTAATCAGAATTCAATAGGAAACTGACTAAACAGTTTTGTTTGAAATGGATCAGAGATGATAAAAACACAAATTACATCCAAATTTTAGCTTTTGCTTTTTTTTAACAATAAAAACTATTAAAAATATGCCATTTTTTCGTTTTTTCACCATAGCGTGAAAATTATTGAAGGAAACGCAATACATTGAACAGAAGAACTGTAAAGGATTACAAAACCTACAAAATGTGGGCTTCTAGAAGGTGATTTTTTACCGAGAAAAGCTGGAAAACCCGTTAAAATGAACCTTTTTCAAAAAATTTATAACCTGGGCCGTTTTGAAGCTGAAGTGCTAGTTTTTGGTATAGTGCTCGGTTATAACATGCACTTTAAGCGTGCAAAAGTTGGATGCTGTCGGATGAGTAGCTTTTGCACAATTGCAGTTCTAACAATTAACAGCGATATTTGGCGTATTAACTGAGATTGACCGATTTTAATGTAGTAAACGGATTTTGAAAGAGGAGATCAATATCTACAACACGGCTATCTTCGATTTTCATACATGTTTGGAGAAAAGGGCGAAAAATGTCCCCGAATATTGCGCTAAACGTGCACTTTTGCATTTCGAGGTCTGTGGTGGGGGCTTCAAGCAGCAGAAGAGAGGAATACAGTGTGGTGCGTGCTGGTAAAGTAGGGGCTCGCTCGCTACACTCCAGACGTTCCCCCACGTTCATTGCCCGATTCAGAGATCGTCTTGCCCCATGTCATATTGGGAGATGAAGCACTCAGATTGGACGAACACGTTATGAAACCCTACTGCAAAGCGCAAGCTTTGGAAAATGCCAAAAAAAGAAGATTCAACTATCAATTGAGCAAAGCGCGAAGGGTGTCTGAAAACGCATTTGGTATTTTGTGTTCAATCTTTCGAGTTTTTTTCACACCCATTAATGTAGAACCTGAGACGGTGGATGATATTATTATAGTTTGTTGTTGTTTACACAACTTTCTCAGAGATGAATACTTGCAGGAAAACCCACTTCATAATGTTCATGAGTTCCAAAAGTTTGATTTGCCAAGGGAAAACATGATATCATTGAGAAGAACAGGAGGTTACGCCAAAGCCGACGGTTTTTTTGTGAGGCACCAATTTACTGAATTCTTCAATCGTTAAATTTTTTTAAATCACTCGACAGTATGGTTAACTGTTTACAAATGGAAAATATAAAATCATGTTTAACGATATACTTACTTGTTTTTTCCAATTGCCTTCCAACTTCTGCCCACACCAGATCTTTTTTGAATTGATTCTTCCACTCATTGTTCGCCATGTTCCATAACATTGGGTGCTCGAACACCAACTCAATCAACGCATCGTCCTGATCCGCAGAAAAACGGTCATTTGTCATTTTGAATCAAGTTTGAAATGAATCAAAGTCACTATCAAAAACAAGGAATAGCAATAGATGACTGAAAAACTCGCTCGGCGTCGAGCGTGATGACTGCTTCTAAACCACGCGAGCGTTTGACGTTGAAGGAGTGCGCCAGCGGACGACGTCCTCCGCTTCATAGGAAAACAGAAGTTTGTTGTTCCATTGAACGAGTGGTCTACGTAATCCCGTCGGCGTGTTCCGTCTCACGCGACGGGAAAAACCCGCCGATTGGAAAACGTACCTTAAGGGGTGCCGCAAGGCCGCTCTGCTTTTGATACCACTCGACGGAACTCGGAATTTTCTTTTATCTCAAGCGAGCGTGGAGAGTTTGGAACCTATGAACTGCCCGGCAAGTTAAAGAATTAATTGCGTATTAACCAAATATAACTATTACACACCAATTATTTAGGTGCACAGCCTAATAGTCCAATCATCTTAGGCCAAATTAGGTGAATATCTCGGAAAATCGACATACCCCGTATATTAACACGTAAAAACTTATATTTGGGATTCCCCAAAATCCACATACAATTGGATGGTCGCAAGTTTTAAAGACGGGGCTCAAAAGTCACAAAAATCGATTTTTCTGCATTTTTTGCAAATATCTCGTTTTCTATGGGTTTTACGCTATTTGTATTCATTATCGATATTGTAGAGAATCAAATTCACTACAACTTTTGTATTTAACATTGCTTCATACCTCGAACTGTTTTCGAGATAGAGGGCGGAGAGCGCTGGTCAGAGAATCATGTGAGGTCAACTGGTAGTCCCGATCAAAATCACGTAATATTAAGGTTATAAATTATTGCTAAATATATAAATATCGTTTTTTATTAACTTTTTCATTAAATTCATTTTGTTTGGTTACTTATCTATTTTTAATTAAGTGTCAATTTATTTAATAACACTTACCTGGCCATTTAAGTAAAAAATTGTTGAGGAAAATAATTAAATTACATTATAATTGTAATCTAATTTATACTAATGACTTTCTAAATAAATAAAAAGAAAAGAATTAAATTTGTAATTAACGTTTTTATTAAAAGTGTCATTTGATTAATTTAATTATGTCAAAATTAATATAAAAGAATAAAAATTTCAAGAAGAACAAGTTCTAATTTCAATTCTCTTCTTCTTCATCTTCTTCTGACTAATAATTTTTTAAGTTATGAACAGTTAAAGTTTAAACAAGATTTACTTAATCACTTTTTACTTCAAATGTAATTGGTGTAAATGAGAATATTATTAAAATGTAATTAAAGCATGTCCCTTAAAAAATTTTCAATTACAGAAAGAGATTATGAGTGTTATTGAATTGATAAATTTTAGAATTACTAGAAAGAAAGATTAAATTTAGTAAAAGTTAATAATAAATGATAATTCTATTTATAACCTTAATATACGAGTTTATGATCGGGACTACCAGTTGACCTCACATGATTCTCTGACCAGCGCTCTCCGCCCTCTATCTCGAAAACACTTCGAGGTATGAAGAAATGTTAAATACAAAAGTTGTAGAGAATTTGATTCTCCACAATATCGATAATAGATACAAATAGCGTAAAACGCATAGAAAACGAGATATTTACAAAATATGTAAAAAAAAATCGATTTTTGTGACTTTTGACCCTAGACTACAAAACTTGCGACCATCCAATTATACGTGAATTTTGAGAAAAGTTTTAGGATGCCAAAATAGAAGTTTTTACGATTTAATATACTGGGTATGTCGATTTTCCTAGGTGAACCCCCTATAATGACTGGACTATAATGGTTGTTTTACTTAAATCACAAGAAGTTATATTTTAAATTTGGATTAAAAAATTTGAATGTTTGCCCAAAACTTCGTTAACAGTTCATCTCATCATAACAAAAGCCTAAAACTATCTGCATATGTTTGCAGATTCCCTTCGCAAAATCAACAATCGAGGAAAACAGAAAGTGGGCGATTTAAATTTAGAAGTTCGTAGGCCACTTCAATTTGCAGGTCTCCCCCTTTGTAAATACCAATTGTAAAATTTATTCCGGCAATTTTGACGCAGTGCGATAGTAAATAGAGACATGATACCGTTCGAGGCAATTCGACGTTAAAGGCACCAAGAAAATTTCAAGGTACAAAATTCATTCAAACGTCTCAGTATGCAGTTACTGACGCATCATATTGTTATATTTCCCTTTATAAAAGTAAACAATTCGATGACGATAACTTCAATGCTTGTTAAACTTTGACAAACTATATGGTACGAAATATACGAGTGTCTCTCACAAACGAAATTGGAAAACTATAGAAATAACAAACGTATCAAACTTTACACTGTAGTTTTAAAACAAATACGCCCAAAACTAAATTGCGAAAATATCGTCCCAATTATGAAACAAGTTTGAAATTTATGCGCGATAAAGAAAACAGAAAATGAGCACAAACATTTGAACAAACACCGAAAAAAAAGACAAAGGTAAATGATTAAAACATGAGTACAGTGGGGAGGATCAATCTTTTTCTGTTTGTTCTCTCGTATTTTCCGGAAAAATAACAAAAATCCCGCTATAAACATTGACGCAAATAAAATAATGCCGGGATTAATTAGCAAGACCAGTTCACTTTAATGCTTCGTTAGAGTCTATTTCCTTTGTTGGAATTTGTATCAGTCTGGCGTTTGGTGAATGAATTGTCCTGTGATATCTAGTCCAGTCATCAGCCATTTTCGCGTGGAATTTTGGGAAACAAGGTCGATTTCATTGAAAATTGGGATTTAGGTAGTATTTATAACTTTCTTCAAAGATGAACTTGTGAACTCGAAAAATATCAACTTTCCAAAATAACTTTATAGAACAAAAGTTACTTAGAATTGGTCAATCTATAGATTTCCGGACATATTTTGATTAAAAAATTTCTTACGAATTAGTAGGGTTGGTTTCCACCCCTAGGGAAAAAGCACACTTCGGCACATGCCGAACTTTGAAGAAGAGGGTAAGTAGAGCTTAAGTCTACATTTTCATGAAAATCGACGTTGTTTCCCAAAATTCCACACAATAATACGGTATTTTACCATTGATGAATGGAGTACGAGCAATAACTCACCCCTATTAGGTTTATAGAGATCATTCAAAAACGTATCTCTTTGTTGTTTTATTGGCTACATTTTTGTTTTGATTGTTTTTTCCGATAAAATGAGAGATTTTCAAGGTATTGGTGAAAAATTGTTAAAAAACATTCGTTTTTTCAATGAAAAATGTGTAGCTTCAATCGTGAGAATAACTCGAAAAATATTAACTTTACAAAAAAAGTCTATAGAACAAAAGTTACTCAGAATTGATCAATTATCGGTTTCCCGGCTTATTTTGATACAAAAATTTCTTACCCCTTAGAAGGGGTAGTTTTCACCCCTAGAAAAAAAGCACACTTCGTTCAACTGTTAACTTTTGTTCAACTTTTAATAATGTAATAAATACTGCCTAAATCCCAATTTTCAAAGAAGTCGACCTTGTTTCCCAAAATTCCACAACCCGTTGATGACTGATGGAGTAATCAGGGAACGTTGATGCGGCCACAAGAACTAATCAATCCAAGTGGGAGATGAATTAAAATACGAAACAACGTTGAAATTCCTCCCGCATAAGAAGGTTACAATTATCATAAACTCAAGAGTGTAAGGACGTACTTAGTAAAAATTTCATGTTCCAATAAGTGTAATTTTTATTCGTGAGATCCGCATCGATTCCCGATCCGGAATACATATTTATACATCATTATAATCCGACCTGCCGTTCGTAACGCGAGCTACGAAACCGCTGAAACATCGAAAAAACAACGAATAAACATATCTACCCCGAGCAGATTAATTTCCCCTTTCAACACGTACTCTACGTACCGAGTTTGACGAAATAGTTACGCGTTTTGTTTTGTCATTTCGGGCGAATGTGTTGAATGAGGGTTAAGATTCCGTGCCGTGCAGCAGTTATACCACCGTATAATAATAATTAAATTATTACGCTTGAAACAGAGGGGTATTTGTTATCATGCGTAATAAATTATTTTGGCAGTTCTGTTGCCTTTTTGTATGATTTCGGTTCGTTAGGGTAGAGGAGGTGCTGAATATTTTATCAGACTGGAAAGAGAAATCGAGCGAAGTCTCACGACACGAATAAAACGTAAGATAACATTTTCTGACGTTAATGTTTATTATTGTTCTAAATTATTAAGAGCATTCTTTACGCACATGTTTGGATAGCCGCTAATCTCGAACACGAGCCCATAAAACCATTAGTATTTAAATTAAATGCTAGAGGAGGAAAAAATATGCATTCGTACTCAACAGCTTCAGATTGGCTTACCGAGATATCGTGTACTCTAATCTAAATAGAAATTATGTTATAAAAGTACTTGTGTCAGGTATATCAAGACATAGTACAGCGCATCTGCATTAATCATGGTTAGATATTAAGTCTTGTAAATAATTTTTAAGATGGATGTCACGACTTTTGTAATTTATCTTCCCAAAACGAATCATTACATGTGAAAACTTGAATTACTGCTGAAAGTGATATATGTACATATACCCAGACGAATGATAAATGGCTATTACGACCCAAAGAAGTCAAGTAAAGTAAAGGGTCTTCTTTACATTATATTACAGGTGTCTCAACGAGTAGCTCAAGCACATAAATGCCTTATGGAAAAACTGTAAAATTAATTTGTGGTCCAATCAAAACGTATATTTATGAAATAGAACTGAAATATTATTATGTGTTTTGCTTTATAAAGAGCTTTATTATTTATGATTAAGATCGTAGATCTAAACATAGCGTAATTATAAAATTATAAATAACCATTTGACCATGGTCCTTACTTTGGGTGTTTTCGAGTTTTAATACTGACATTCGATATGGCGAAATAAATATAAATAAACCATAAATACCTCCACTTTCATGTATTTATCCAATCTAAATAACATGACGTCTATGGAAGTAAACGATCATTATTTTATTCCAAACAGGGTAAAATTTGAAACTACGCTTAGTTCACCCTTGTAACATTAGCTATCCCTCATACTTTTTACAGCTTTACAGCTATTATAATTTTGGAGTTACAACTAAATACATTTTTTAATAATAAATTATTCCACATTTAGTCATTGATATCAATTAGTGTGTAGCCTGTAAACAAATCAATTTTCACCAATGCCTCTCGAAAAAATTGTTAAAATTGCATTTTATATCATTTTCTTAATCGATCTAATTTTTTAATACTGGTACTACTGATTTAAATTTGAAAATTGATGTTGTCACACTTCAAAAATCGAGTCAGATATTTTTTCGTTCAAATTTTCTCAATATGAAACTTTCTATTTATTATATTTATCATTATTAATATCGTAACTCTGTCCACTTCCTACAGAACAGTAGACAAGTTAACTAGTTATCTTTCCTTGTTTTTGAACATCTTTTCCAAAACACTTACTCCTCTGTTATAATTATTATTTAGTTAATATCAAACAAGAAGGATGTCACAAATAGCTTACACTTTAAAAATTTGTTTGTTTCGAAAACAACTGCGCATAACATTTTAAATACAAAGATCTTTATCTCATGTCTAAGCTTTTAATGTAATAATCGACATCAAAGCACGGTTTACATATCTTCTAGCGACTTCAGCTCCTAACAAAGACTTTAAATCCATAACAATACTTTTTGATTACAAATCAATACATTACACCATTTAAATATCTCATAGATAAAATATCAGATCTACATTATGTATGTACGTGCGTTAATACATTACGCAATCATTCATGATACAAGGTGTGTTCCGATGAAAAATTACCAAACAAAGTAAAGAGAGATTGATTGATGATAAAGATGATGCCCGAATGCATCAAAAGATGTGCATATATACCTTATGAGCTCTAAATATTGGTGCCTTTATGTCACCTCAATCTTGCATAGCTTTTAAGAGGATTTGAATTAAATTAGATTTCTTTTGTGATTGATCTGTCACAATGACATTATCATAACAAAGCATTAGCTAAAAATTAAAATTTATGAATGATGCAGTAAAGGGGACAGTAACGTTATGTAATGTAAAAGTATTTCATGTGCTCCAAAAGTGGATATTTATAAGTAAAATTAATATTTAATTTGTGTAAAAGTATTTCAAACATTTAACCGCCTTTCAATTTCCAATTACAAAGCTGTCTCTGCATTTCATTTGACTGCGTTGTTTTTATCTACAACTATACAAGTAATGTCCGCGGTAAACAACATTTTCAAAATTGTTATTATTAACAATTTATTTAGCAAAGGAAATCTACGTCAATGTTATCGAAGAGGTAGGAAGGTAAAGACGAGCGATGGCATAATAAAGGAGAAGACAGGTAATTTGCAGTGCACCAAACGGAAATAACAAGAATAAAATATAGACAGTCCTAACGAACAGATTTGTATATGGAAGAATTACTGTGAGAAAAGATTGAAAACAAACTGACGTCGAATAAAATCGAAGATTCACCTCAAACGTAATACCGAAGAATGTTTTGTTGGTTTTGTAGAATTGTCTTTCGAAATACCCGAGTACATATCTAGCTCGGGGCTTTGTTAAACTTCTCTCTTCGATTAAATTAATGGATACTCGTTCATTAAGCGTAATGGGAAACCTAGAAACCTACCGATTATTAATCATTAATTTATCATTGATTTACATTACACTATCACTCGCTCAATAAGCCGCTATTTCATTAAACGTACCTTTGTGGGTAATAGCCATCGAACGCGATTTAATGAACGATTGTTAAATTGATCTCGGCGTTAATCAAAAATCAACTCCCGGCGGTTCTGACGCATTAATTACGAACCTTGAAGGTAACCCAGGGGCTCGTGACGTTATTTACAGGGGTCGTGCCGTTTGTAACGAATTTGAAGGGATTTGGTTTTTGCTCATCCGCCGGGATCCGCATTTCATTACCTTCTCTATGGCGGATTGAAATGTTAATCATACAAAGTAACCCATTACGACCCTACGTGTCAATAGGGCGGGCAAAAATTAATGTATGAAGTGTCTAAGTAGGTCGTTTGACTGAAATTCCTCGTGAAAATATGTATATACAGAGTGATCACGAAATACTGTTTAAGTTGGCAATCCTAAATTTTACTTTAAAATGGTAGAACTGGAACCACTTTCGGTTGTTTGACAGCTACTTCGATGTTTAACATTGACAGCTTTGACACTTGAGCGGCGATTCAAATTTTTATTATAAAAATATAAAAATGGTACTATTTACATTAGGACAGGATATATTTATTGGCATGGCTTATTTTCGGAGTGCAGTTCATGACCCCATTTCTGAATGGCAATACTCCTTGGAATCCACTTTGCACCAATTTGAAGAAATGTTTCCTGAAGTTGTGTTCACTATCGACGTTATTAAATAACACTGCATGCGCGTAGGTCAACGATATTTGAATACAGGCAATGTGAAAAAAGGAAAGCCACCTGGTAGACCCTCCGTACTCAGTGAAAATGTGGTGCAAGACGTCAGGACCCGACTGCAACAAAGCCCTCGCAAATCGGTTAAGTTTTCCCTCCAAGCAGGTTTGATCCCTATCAAAAGTTCACCAATGTCCACATTCCTAATTTCCCGTATTCCGTTTCGTGACTTTACAGGTTTATCATATGGAAGTTGTCCCACTGTGTTGAAGAGCAAATTGAAATACCACTCGTACAAATTTTCGATGGTCCAATCCCTAAATCCTCCTGACCGTCCACAACGCGTCCTGTTCTGTAACTGGTTCAATCAGGAAATGAACAATGATGACATCCTGGATAAAACCTTTTTTTCCGATGAAGCCTGGTTCCATCTCAATGGCTATGTAAATTCTCAAAATTACAGAATTTGGTCTGGTGAAAATCCACATGCTGTTAGAACAACAACTTTACATTCTAGTAAAGTTGGTGTATGGCTGGCTGTATCGCGGCAGAGAGTAATCGGTCCTGTGTTTTTTAACTTCACAGTTAATTCTGAACGATGCATTCAGCACATTCTACAGCCATTCGTTGCCCGATTAACCGTAGAGGAGCGCGAAAATGGCTACTTTCAATAAGATTCGGCTCGAGCACATATTGCTCGTGCCACAATGCAATATTTGCGAAAAGTTTTTGGCCATCGAGTCATAAGTACGGGAATCTGGCCAAGTAGGTCACCAGACCTGATACCTCAAGACTTTTATTTCTTTGGGCACCTTAAAAACAAGGTGTTCAGTAATGTTCTACATACACGCGAAGAACTGGAAGCTGCCATTATCGAGGAAGTTGCAAATATTTCTCCTCGGATGTTAATTAATGTCTCCGAGAGCCTAAAACGGAGAGTGAATTTATGTTTAGAACATAATGGTGCTCAATTCGAGCAGTACTTTTAGATATTGAAGTTTTTTCTGGTGTGGTACTTTAATCGTAAATAAATTCACATAACCTAAAATATTTGTGTTTATTTAGCTGTCGCTGTCATGCAGAGTGCAGAGATTTCCGGTGTAGCGGTGCAAACCCTTAGGCAAACAAATCCTCCAGGTAGGATTGCCAACTTAAACAGTATTTCTTGATCACTCTGTATATAAAATGCGGATGTGCGACACGTATCGATATTTGTTAGGATCGATCTTTTGAGTTGCGATACGCAATATTTTACATCGATATATCAGAGGATCGAAGGTACATATCGAATATCGCTGATAGAATTTTTGAACTAAGTTAACGGTCAAGACTAGGGTTGGTTGAAGCTTGAATTTCGTATTAATTAGTAGAATGTGAGAGAAAATTGAGAGTATTCCAAGTGAATAGTAGGTACTACTACACCTCTTGAATCAGACTTTGCTTTACTGGAATAATAGCAATTGCTCACCCATATTAAGGGAGCTCCCTAATAAATAGTTGTCTGTTGTCGGGGCATCAGTCCCTTCTGAAAGACTATTTTCTGGAGCTGGAAATATTATCACTCAAAGTCGGAACAAACTGAGTGGGATAAGATTACCAAGTATAGTCTGATAGTACAGTATAAGTAGTCAATAGATAGTCAATGTGTTAGAGTAGGTCAATCACTATGAATACTGTTGAATAGAGATCCAACTAAACCATGAAAAAGAATAACGTCCAGAGCTAGCTTTGTAAAACTGAGGGGAGCTACTTTGCGATCCACATCTTGATATAATTTTTAGACTAAGAGTAGCAAAATGTTACATATGGTCTGTCTTACTCTATGGAGTAAGGACTACGGAGAGGAGATGTGGGTCTATCGAGGTATTCTGAAAATACCATGGACAGCAAGAATACTCAATGAAAAGGTCCTGCGAAGAGTCGACCGAGACAGAGAACTTCTCCTAATAATCAAGGTAAGAAAGAATATATATTGCGTAATCCAAAATTCTATATTTCTCAATCTCTATATATATAAAAATGAATTGCTGTTCGTTTGTCTCGCTTAAACTCGAGAATGGCTGGACCGATTTTGCTAATTTTGATCTTGAAATATTTGTGGAAGTTCAGGGAAGGTTTAAGCGGCGGGAAACATAAATAATAAGTAACGGAAATATTAAAAAAGATACGTTTTGTACTTAAACAAATGACAGTACAGTGTCAGTTGGTTGTCAAATAAATAAATATCAAGACGATTATTAAAATCTATCGTCAGTTTGTCAGTGCGCGAGAACTTTATTGATTTTAAAATGCCAAGGAGAAGACGACCTGACTTAGGTCGTCGAAGTCAATGAAATGTGCGACGAGCTACCTCACGTGCAAATCGCAATGACGACCAGCGAGAGACAGATAATGATAACATTCGTATTGGTATGACAGAATTGGGTTCAACAGTGAATAATTATGAAGTAGATAGGCTTAGGATGGAGCGACTTTGGGCACATCAAATACAACAGCAGCGAGCACGACACAATGAAATAAAGCGATTCCGCAGACGCAGTGTTCCTGTAAACCTAGAACGAGTAGCATTCCATTACGACCCGGAAATACATTATTGTGACGACCAATCCGTAACGATTGGAGAAATGACAATCATTTGTCAATATTTTAAAGCGTTAAAATACAGCGGTGAATCTACTGGATTATGTTGTGCTGGTGAAGTAAAACTGTCACAATTGTTCCCACAACCAGATGCATTACGCTCATTAGTTTTTTGGGGTGGGAAATGACTCTAAACTTTTCTTCGCCAAAATCCAAAAATATAATAGTTGCTTTCAAATGACGTCGTTTGGTGCAACGCATATTGTACAGGAAAATTTCATGCCCACTTTCAAGGTAGTCTTTGATAAATTATTTATTAAAAATTTAAAAAGATAATATGCAATTGCAGATACAAGGACAGTTTGCGGAATCAACTTGGAGTTTCCCTGTTTCGCGCATGGACAATTATACGTCGCGTGTTCGCGAGTCGTAAAACCATGATCTTTATATATTTACGCACCGCAAAAAAAAAAACAAAAATTATAGTACAACAGAAAGATTTCAATTGATTATGTGTATAACTGTGTTGAATATAATTTAATGTAGATAAAAATGTTGTATCAAGTTTTGACCATATTTTTCAAAAATATATGTAGGTGATGCGAAGTCCACCGGGTCGTCTATAATTTTTATTCATCTTTCTTTTTTTAAACTTTACGTGGCATAGCAACTCATGCCGGGATCGGCTTGTTAATGATAAAAGGCAAAATAGATGGTAAATGAGGAGTAGACAGGAAAAAGCTCTCATGGCTAAGCAACATTATTAGAGACTGAATAGGGCAGGTTTCGAATAATTGATCAGAACACCGAAAGACAGAAACGAGTTTACCACTGTAATCGCTAACCTCGACTAATGGAGACGACACCCAAAGAAGAAGAAGAAGAAGAAGATGACTGAGGGAGAGTTGAGGAGAAAGCTCCTTATTTCCTCGGTACCGTTTTTTTGGCCGTCCTCAAAGTACATAATATCCCCTTTTTGCTCCAATTTAATCGATCCCGTCCCCGTGCCACGAAAGCGATCGCCTGTCAAAAACTCCACATCCCCCATTACTTTCATCATCGTCTCATTTCTTCAATTACTCGACTTTATGACCCCTGATACATCCCTCATTCTTACGGGGCGGCGCTCCGAAGGGAAGTTAACGAGGGGGATATCTGCCCGCCCGACCCCTCCCCAGGTGGAGCGTTCGGTGTCATTTAGGGGGATGAATGGTGTAGAAGTTGGAAGTGACCCCAATTCGAGACACTTTATTGCCTCTCAATGGGGTTTAATTTAAATAATCCCATTGTGTGGGAAATGAATTCGACGGCACAAAAGAACTTCCGATGGCAACACTAGAACTTATAACCGGTAGATGGGAGGGGTGGTCCTCGAGATGCTGGTTTATCAATGAGGGGGTAAGATATAGGGTCGGGGGATTATTATCAATAATGACGTCACATTTAGGGGTAATTCGCAGAGTCTCTTTAGCAATGTTAATAAACCGAAACTATGAGCAGAAGTGCAAATGTCTATATAAAAACAAGGGTATGAAAAGGTAGGAAATTACCCCTCTGGAGCGTTTGAAGTCACTAAACAACTGAAATAAGGCTTCGACATTATGTACATATTGCCATTGCAGGAAAATTGTTTGTCATCAATTACTTGAAAGACACTTCGAGCTTAATTGTTCGCAAATACAACTGATTGAAAAATATTAAATGACAAAGTTAGTGATTAAAAAATGTATTGTAACGCGAAATGTAAACAGCAGCGCGAAATGTGTTTACTCTTATCGGACGGCGGCTTTCCTCAAAGGAACGCCGCTACGCTTAATTGAATCCCCGGCAACATCTTATTAAGGAAGAATGATTTATTACCTTCTGGACGTATCTACATAAAAAAGAAGGTTCGAGTTAGGTATTACAGGAACCATCGCGAATACAATTGAGGTGTATATAAGCGGGCTTGCGGTCGGAGAGGAGATTAGACGTGAAGCCGCGAGTGAATAAACAAGCCGAAAAACGGACAAGCGAGAGCGTATAAATAAATTAATAATTAAGAGTGCCATATAAATTAATTAGTTAGGAAATAGTTGGGATAAATTAAGTAGTGTGTAGTGTAAAATTAGGACAGTGTAAATAAATTAGAAATAAACGTTACAGTTCATACATTATGGACCTGCGTAGTTGAGTTGAAATTTCTTAAAAAGAATTATATTAAAAGCAGAGTACCTACTTTGTCAGATATTTTTTATTGTAGAAGTTAAGCCATGTGTAACGCCTCTTCAATACTTTATTATACATATCATGCAAATCAAAATTATTACCTAAGCTTCTTAAAGGCCACCTTAGTCCTACAATCTTCAAGAAATTTTCAAATAATGGGATGACTGACAGAAGTTTTGGATTCCAAAACCTTTATGCCACCGTTCCATGCGTTATTAGTGCTGTAAGTAGCAGTATTAACTGATTCGTAACAACTGGACAAGTCTAGAAAAATTCAGTACAAATTGGGAAATTAATTACATCAGAAAAGGGCACATTTCTCGTTAAGCTGTTCATTGTGAACAAATTACTTATTTTCTTGTTATTTCCTGAGAATTGATTAGGTATTTAGAAATCGACAGGGCCTATTTTTTAATACCAAATTTTCTAGAAATTGTAATTTTCGAATAATTGTTTTTTGAACAATTTTGAATAGAATTAATAGAGCAGTAATATATCCGGAGATTCTAATTATTGATACATACCTAAGAGGTAAGTAACTACAAACCAGAGATAAACGTGTTTTGACCAAATAGATCATTAACCGATTAATTGACTGATGATAAATGAATTATATAATGTTTCAATAGGTATACATACCAAAGGGTAAATATTACCAAAAATTGGATGTATTTTACTAATGTTTTACTGAAATAATCAGGAAGATATGTAAAATAAAGATGGGACACACTTGATATTTTCCGGAAGCTACTACATAACAAACTTATGTATCATACAAAATATGAAATGGGATTAAAACAGTCTGCCGTTATTTCATACTGTACTTACTATACATTATATACAACGTTAAAACTAATATGTACAAGTTTCAAAAAAAATTATATTGGCGTTTCAGAATTTCGAAATCCTTAAAATCTGAAAATTTATCAATGAAAAGATTTCAAGAGAAGAAAATGTCAAAAAATAGAAAAACAGCGCGTTTCCTTCAGAACGGAAAATTTAGCCAAAAATGCTATTAAATTCTATTATACATATTCGATAGTAGAATGATAATTCAAAGCTTAAAAGTTTTCAAAATCTCTTATATCGGTTTTCTAGTAAATTTGAAAAAAAAACGAAAAATTACTAGAGTAAACTACCCCTCTAACAAGGCTTACTTATAAAAAAACTTATTGGGAGTTCCTGATATGGTACAAAGTCAAAATAGAAAATATGAACTACTTCCTAATTATTAATTTTAAAGAAATACGCACCAAGGCACAAATTCATACAAACACAATTGAAATATAATTTGAAAAACGTGTTTTTCGGACTCAGGGGTCTTTAAATCCTCATACTTCAAATTCCAAAAATCGACCCTCCTACACAAGTGCCTCATATGAGACAGTGGAAATGGAAAATGCGAAGTGACACGAGAGAGAAAATTCAAACCCAAAAATATCGCGAGCTATATAAAGCTATAATCAAATTATAGCAAAGACGAGATCAAACAGCATATCCAAAAGAGAACCAATTAGAAACGAATTGTTGACACAACAAATGTAGAGAAAACATTCCACAAATAACTTCTTTATATACATCTTTCAAAATATCCGCATTTGATTATATCAACATCAGCTTTCCTGATTACCTGTTGAAAGTTTGGAATTCGAAATGTCGCACATCCCATTTTCATTCCCTTTATTTTCTGAAAGTTCACGAGATATTAATTTCGCAAATTACTTTCAACTCGTAGATCATAAGAACAATATATTAAAATTACTCTCTTAGTAGTACTTCAAATTATTTTTGTAGAGGTTAACTCCAAGTGGACTTGACGGTAGAGTTCTCAAACTAAAAGTCATTTTGGGTTTTAAAGACTAATCGGGAATGAACGGGACGCACACAAACGTGTTCATCAAAGAAAGTGTCTTTAAATACGCCTTTTAATAACCGACGAAGTAATTACGTAATAGGACTATAAGAGAAGTTATTAAGAGACGTGCAAGTTGGTATATCCCAAAAAGTAAATCGACGTCGAAAGTAAATTTCTAACATTTTGATTAACAAATAACGTATAGTACATAATTTAAGTAAGTGCAAATGAGTAGGTAATAAATGGAAAATTTATCAAGGAGAAGGTCAAAGTAAATAGTGGAGTCTCATTCGCGTCGTAATTTTTAATTTCAGGGATTTTAAAAGTTTTAATTAGCTACTACTGCTTCCATTTGCACGGGGAATAATTTCACGACAGAACAAAGTTTCATGTTTGCACTACCGAGTTTTAGAGCCAATATATTTAATTAAAAATGTTAATTTACTTCGGATTCAATAAACTAAAATTCAGTAAAGTTAATAGTTGAGGAAAGAGAAGTTCGATTCACTAGTTATGAATGAGTTAGTGTGAGCACGACAAAACCGCTAATACAAGTAAGACTGTTATGGGACAAAACCACAACACCCTAAGGACTAATTGCCTCATTAGGCAAAATTTCACGCTATTTGGTAGATATGCGGGAAGGAATGTTTTTCATCGGGAATCAACATAGTTTAATTCCTTAGTTTCTGTACAGATGTTCAAAGAACAGGATTTACATTTTCGTCGGTCGATCGAACACTTCGCAGTAACGAACCTTGTCAGACAAGGCACGCAAACACGACAGTTATAAAAATTTACTGGAAAATGTGCACAAACGAGTCGGGCTACACGAAGGCGAAAATTAGGTATCGACTGGCGAAAGGGGCCGTTTATTATTTAGTAAAAAGTTGATGAAAAATCTTGGAGAGGGAAAAATTCATTCTTCACTGTATCGATTGGGGTAAGAACTGCACCCTTAAAACCATAACTTAAATCTTAAATCATATTGAACTATAAACCTAAACTCTCTTAAATTAATGGGCAGAGCAAATCTATCACCCATATATCTATCCATTTCTACACATCTAATTATCTATCTATCAACCAATCAATAATGCCAACGTTTGAAAGACATGCATTGAAGTCATATATTGACCTTACATTAAGTGCATATTTAATGTTTGGGTGTGTGACTGATTGGAGGGTAACGCAGGGTGAATATTTAATGCAATTTACTTTTAAAATAGTAGGTAACAAGTGTAATAACAAATTTACTAACTTGCTTTTGAAAAATTGGAAAATAAATGTATATAATACAATACTAACTGAAAATACTAATAATAAAACTACACACTTTGCAGGATATGGAAGCTTCTTAACTTAAAATTCTTCTGACAGACATTTTTCTACTTTGGCTTGACCTGTGTTATTGCTATATATATATTTGACATATTTAATTACCTATGGCCTTACTTACACCTTGCTATTCTATAGCTATCCAGAGTTTAGATATTGATATGTTATTATATGCCTTGTGCAGGTCTATAAATACGAGGAAGGTTTCCATACTGAATGTAAGTCGTTTGTCTGTTAGTTATCTGATGCTGAAAATATTATCGATGCATGAGCGACCTGCCTTAAAACTACTCTGCTCTTCGATGTCTACAAAGTCCTTCTCCAAACGAAATTTAGGTATTTAATAATAATAATAATAATTTTCAAAATGTACTGTGTAAATGTAATAAGAGTGGTAAAACGACAAAATTTAGCAATTTTCATGAAATAAGATATTGGTGGAATTCTAATAATGGAAACAATTAGCGCGAAGATGTCAATCATCCACGACTGAAGTGCTGATATTACTGTAACGTTTTTACTATTTACTAAAACTAAACACTACGCGATTTGTACTAATTAATTTATTTCTTACACGACACTTATAAACTTAACTTAACATCACTTAACTTAATTTATATTCGCACACAGAGATGTTTATTTATTTAACGCGCGCGGTCTCTCGCCCGAATATTTACACAACGATTCTTCAACTGTTCTCGCCTTGGGTCCGGCATTCCTTATATACCAGGTATAAGCCTTCTGGAACTTTCGCGATAATCGCTAGAATATTCGATTTTCCAGAAACCCGTTATCGCATCGAACCTTCTCGGCTCTTCGACCGTCGGCTTCGACCCGTCCTTCCCGGGATCGCAATTCGGCGAACTTGTGTAGCTCCTGGCGTGTTTATATCGCGGCGAGTCATTTCGTTACAGTACGTTCCACGCCAAATTTAGATTTTTTTTTAGATGTGGCCCGAGATGAAGGAAAATGATCCTTTTGGGCCCCCGAAACTCCTCCTAAATTGTTAGGGCCCCAAGTGGAATAGAACTCAAGTTATGGAGAATTGAAAATTGAAATTTTCAGGTTCGGCTCCAAAACCAAAAATTTTCAACCATCCATAACTTGTAAAAATACCCATTTTTATGGAAAAAGTTTCAAATAAAAGTTGTTTGCAATACTTTAAACTTTTGGAAACTGTTAAAAGAAAGTTCATCCGACATGGTTCACTGTTGACGAGTCTGGGCGCCATTAGTCGTCAGACCGCCAAAAAAAACATCATCAGCTTTCCTGACCAAAAAAATCAGGGGCGTAGCTGAATTCGATACACAACTTTTGAGCCCAAACAGAAGTTCGCCAGACCTAAGGGCTCCGAGAAAAAAAATGGTTTTCAGGTTCGGCTCCAAAACCAAAAAATTTTCAACCATCCATAACTTGTAAAAATACCCATTTTTATGAAAAAAGTTTCAAACAAAAGTTGTTTGTAATGCTTTAAACATTTGGAAACTGTTAAAAGAAAGTTCTTCTGACGTGGTTCACTGTTGACGGGTATTGGTCCCATTAGTCGTCAGGCCGCCAAAAAAAGCGTCATCAGCGTTTCTGACCAAAGAAATCAGGGGCGTAGCTGGATTCTATATAAAACATTTGAGCCCAAACAGAGGTTAGCCAGACCTAAGGGCTCCGAGAAAAATAATGGTAAATTCCGGCAAAAATCCCTTGATAGCAAAAAAATTTCATTGAGCCCCCAGAAATCCATTGTTTGCTAGTCAATATCAAACCATGAGCGACATGTTTTCTTGAAGTTGACTGGGGATCAATATTACTAAGGATGGCATGCTATTTTCATATAAGTAGAGCATTTCCCAAGTCTCCGGCGACTCAAAAAACTCAAAATTCCTCAAAATACTTGAATTTTGAGCCCAGACGACTTCGCTTGACGCACATTTCTTTTGAACCGTGCTGGATGAACCTTTATTTAGCAGTTTCCAAAAGTTTAAAGCATTTCAAACAACCTTTGTGTGAAACTTTTCTCATAAAAATGGGTATTTTTACAAGTTATGGATGGTTGAAAATTTTTAGTTTTGGAGCCGAACCTGAAAACCATTTTTTTCTCGGGGCCCTTTTAGGTCTGGATAACTTCTGTTTGGGCTCAAACGTTTTGTATCGAATCCATCTACGCTCCTGATTTTTTTGGTCAGAAACCCTGATGATGTTTTTTTTGCAGCCTGACGACTAATGGGGCCCATACCAGTCAACAGTGAACCACGTCGGATGAACCTTTATTTAGCAGTTTCCAAAAGTTTAAAGCATTTGAAACAACTTTTGTTTAAAACTTTTTTCATAAAAATGGGTATTTTTACAAGTTATGGATGGTTGAAAATTTTTGGTTTTGGGCCGAACCTGAAAATTTCAATTTTCAATTGTCCATAACTTGAGTTCTATTCCACTTGGGGCCCTAAAAATTTAGGGGGAGTTTCGGGGGCCCAAAAGGACCATTTTCCTTCATTTTGGGCCACATCTAAAAAAAATCCAAATTCCAAAATCCAAAAGAGCGAAGGAAATTACCACCAAATTAAAAATCGCCGTTAAAAACCCGTGATTGCAACCATATGATGCGATGGATTTAAAATCCTAACTAGAATACTGAAAAAGAATTGAAAATGTCCATACAAAGAATTCCCCTCCTTGCAAAAAAATACACACGATGCCTATGGTTGAATTTTCTAAAATTTTAAAGTGATATGTAAAACACGTTTCCACCTATATTCGTAGCATTTTCCTTTAGGAGAAACCTGTTTACCTGGAAGTTTCGAAACGTAAAAACAGACAACGTTTGAGCACTTAGCACTCCGAAGGGAAACGAAATCAATTTATCATACACATTACGTTTCCAGGGGCGTCATAAAATTTGTAAAGGACCTCATGACGGTCCGCGTAAATGCATTGTCGCATCCGAGCACTACAAAGAAACGTACGATGGTCGCAGTTCAAAGTTACGAAAACGAAGTCGAGGCAATTCCAAATATCGAGTAACGGGACGCTCTAACTTGAAACACATTGATAGTCATGGAATATTTAAACGGCGCACACATTAGAGTGTTGTATGTGTGAATATCTCGGGAGCCTGAGAAATAATCAACTTGGAACATACATGATGTACGAGTGCTGTTCCAGAAAGTGAGCTATAGCTTACAGGATCTTTTGCGAGGGATAAATGTAGGGAGCCTGTCTGGGAATGGGTTCCGTATAAAATACGTTTCCTGGGGGAGGTCGTGTAGTGAAAGCGGCGACGTGAACTGTGGATCTTAATTGCCGAATTAATACGTCACGACTGATTATTAATTTGTCGTTCGGAACGCCATTAGGAATCGAGTCAGAACAGTCGCATTACGTATTAAACGTGTTAATTTGTCATTTGACTGGATCAAATACTCCAGATTAATCTGTCAAGACTGTCAGTGCTACAATTTTATTGGGATATGTCGACGTTTCAATATCATGCAAACAACGCAATTAATAATATTCCATTGCGGAAACGAGGTACACGTTATTCTGAACAAGTCTATTAGGTACACGCAAATTGAAACGACGATCAAAAATTATGAAGGTTCGTGAATAATAAACGTTTAGTTATTAGTGAGGCTATTAGTTTAAACTTGCCACACTTATTGAAGAGAACGTAATAATAAAAAAATATTATGAAATCACCGGTTTAGCCACCTTTTGTATGGATACGTTATAAATTAGGAACATAAATGATCCAAGTGGTTTGCGAAATTATACGTTAATAAAATACGGGAACAAAGCGAATTACATTACGAATTTTTACATATTCCATGTCACATTTTCTCTTTTTACTTTCTCATATGAAGTACTCATATATGAGAGAGTATTGTAATCGGGTCAATTTTTAGAAATTGAGTTATTAGCATTTCTGAACGTTTTGAAGTCCCTTGAGTTCAAAAAACATGTTTTTGGAAAACCATCTGTATGTATGTATGTATGTATGTGAGTGTATGTATGTCTGTGGTAGGATTTTCTCAAAAACTAAACACCACAAACGGTCAAAATATATCAAGTATGTATTTAGACTTTGCACTATACCAGGACGTGAAAATAAGCTTTTCATTAAAATCGGCCAGGATAAAAGGGTAGTTTACTCTTGTCATTTTTCGGTTTTTTGAATTTTTCTCGAAATTCACTACAAGAATTTATTTTAAGCTTTGAATCTTTATTGTACTATTAAATATGTATAAAAAGTTTTCTAGAGTTTTTGGCCAAATGTTCTGTGAAGGGCACTTTATATTTGTCAATTTTCGGGTTTTTTTTCATTTTTTTTTTTCGAAATCCACTCCTCGATATTTTTTTTATACTTTGAATATTTATTCTACTATTGAATATGTTTAAAAAAGTTTTCTAACGTTTTTGGCTAAATCTTCTGTGAAGGATACTTTATATTTGTCGATTTTTGGTTTTTTGTATTTTTCTCGGAATTCGTTGCAGAATTCTTTTTAAACTTTGAAAATTTACTGTGCAATTAAATATGTATAAAAAGGTTTGTAACGTTTTCGGCTAAATCTTCTGTGAAGAGCACTTTATACGGCTCCGTGCCACGAGCGGTCGTGCCTCATGCGGTCAATGTGAAAAATCGTGCCAGATGCGGTCACTCCAAAAATATTTCTACCTGATGTGCAGGTGTCTTCCCATGTGCGGTCGTCATTTCCGAATTCACCGAATTTCTCGGTAGACACCCTCGGCCGATATGGAAAAATAATTACTATGGTTTTCGATATTTTGAGGCGTGAAAAGAGAATATATGAGATTTGTTTTGTCCTGTAATGCATGAATTACTTGCGAGACGGCAAGGAAAAACAATGTACTTATTTTCAATTTGCATTAACCATTAACATAAAGTATATGTAAAAGTATTTGTTACCTTGCGAAAATATTTTCTAGGGATCACATCTGAGACGTTTTTTGATTGTGACCGCATAAGACACTACCGCTCATGGCGAGCCGGTACCGAGAACCCCGATAAATTGGCCTGTCCTGGGATTTCAAAGAATTGACCGCACATGGCACTGACCGCACATGGCACTGACCGCATGTGGGAAGACACGCTTTATACTTGTGGTTTTTCGGTTTTTGAAGTTTTCTCAAAATTTGCTACAAGAATTTTTATAAAATTTTGAGTACCTATTCTACATTAGATATAATATATAAATAAGTTTTGTAACGTTTTTGGCTAAATCTACTGTGAGGAGTACTTTATAGGTACTTGTCGTTTTTCGGTTTGTTACTTACATTAACCCCTATATATGAGAAAGTACTCTGATGAACATATCACGATTTTTCGATTGGTTTTATAACTACTATTCTTTAAAAACTTTGGAATGTAATGTAACGCCGTATTAAACAATAAACGCTAAATGTATATCCCCAACGAAAACCGATAGGAAAATGTAATTTTCATGATTTAACAGCATAATCTTAATATTTAAATAGGAATTTCCCAGCTCTCTAACGATTAATGCAGATCGTAGTTTAAATTCCGAAAAAAGCCCGCCACTCTATAACTTATTTGTAGTTTAAAATTACATGTCGTAAAAGGTGTAGACGAGTAATTTCCTCTGAAGTGATAGTGATGTAATAGTTATTTACATAAAAGTCTGGAAAATTTCACATTACTGAAGAGAAGCTAAATTGAAACACTTGGTGCAGAGTATTTTAAAGCTTCAAGTCAAGTGAGAGATTGTACTGATGTGCTTTGTATAAAAAATTCCCGGAAATGGTAAAAAAACGCGAAATTTACAAATTTTGGAATTTTTTTTTTCAAATTCTACAAAAATCTGGTTTGTCAATTTTGTTGGCAACTATAGTTACAAAGTAAACAACATCGAAAACATGTAATTTTGGGTCTTGTAAAGTCTTTGCAGTACTAGTCCGGAAAATTCAATTTTCCGGCGAATAAATACGAAGGAATTATTAATAATAAGTTTAAATATATAAATTTTATATTTAGATATTAATTTTATCTAATAGTTTAGATTTTGAAAAAAGACAGGCACCCTATAACCTATTTGTATTTTAAAATTACACGTATTAAAAAGTGTAGATAAGTAATGTCCTCTGAAGTGATAGTGATGTAATAGTTATTTACATAAAAGTCTGGAAAATTTCACATTACTGAAGAGAAGCTAAATTGAAACACTTAGTGCAGAGTATTTTAAAGCTCCAAGTCAAGTAAGAGTTTGTACTGACGTGTTTTGTATGAAATTTTTCCGGAAATGGTAAAAAACGCGAAATTTACAAATTTTTGAATTTTTTTTTTCAAATTATACAAAAATCTGGTTTGTCAATTTCGTTGGGAACTATAGTTACAAAGTAAACAACATCGAAAAAATGTAATTTTGGGTCTTGTAAAGTCTTTGCAGTACTAGTCCGGAAAATTCAATTTTCCGGCGAATAAATACAAAGGAATTATTAATAAGTTTAAATATATAAATATTATATCTAAAAATTTATTTTATCTAATAGTTTAGATTTTGAAAAAAAGACAAGCACCCTATTATAACCTACTTGTATTTTAAAATTACACGGATTAAAAAGTGTAGATAAGTAATTTCCTCTGAGGTGATAGTGATGTAATAGTTATTTACATAAAAGTCAGGAAAATCTCACATTACTGAAAAGAAGCTAAATTGAAACACTTAGTGCAGAGTATTTTAAAGCTCCAAGTTAAATAAGAGATTATACTAACGTGTTTTGTATTACATTTTTCCGGAGAAAAGGCGAAATTTACAAATTTTGGAAATTTTACAAAAATCTGGCTTGTCAATTTTGTTGGCAACTATAGTTACAACGTAAACAACATTGAAAAAATGTCATTTTGCGTCTTGTAAGGTCTTTGCAGTACTTGTCCGCAAAATTTAATTTTCCGAAGGAAAATGTTATTTACAAGTCGATTTCCCGAAAAATAACATTATTATGATAATTTATTAGTTTCTAGTTTACCGAATTGAAGTGGTATATAGCACTTTCTATTTTATCATTTTGTACAGAAGTTGAGATTTGCGTTTTCTATATAGACAACGAATTTTATTTCTCAAATGGCTCAAATGGCGGTCTACCTCATTTTAAGGAATCGATCTAGCGTCATGAACAGAACCGAACCACTTCGTTTAATTACCGTAAATGGTGTTAGTTGGATAGTGCGCTGCATTAATTTGGTTAAATGACACCTCCGTCAATTAATTACGAAACAATTCCGCCTTTGGCCCGGTGTGGAATCAAGTCCACGGGAACTGATCCCCCAACGGACGTCCGTCCTTCAGCCCGCGGGACCTAATGTACCATAACATCAACGATTCCTCCCATCTTCCGAGAATTAATCACTCTAATAAGGGATAAGCAGAATCTATAAATTACTTCTGGCCGTCTGCAATTAATATAATTTCAGCCGTGGACCGCAGAACGGGGCCTCGACTCGTGAAACACGGAGCCCTTATCTATCAATAAGTCCCTTTTAATTTTCAGTGGACCGCCGATGTAAATGAGGGTCCCATCATTGGGCTGGCGAGCATCTGGCGCCCGAGGTATTTGATGGAATCTTCGAGGCGAACTTGGCCGGCAGATGGTCGCAAAGGGGGAAGAATTTTACTCTCGACGTATAACAGGGAATTTGCCCTTTGAAGTTTACAAATCTTGCTTTATTTAACGCTAGACGAAATAAAGAGGACAAGAAGGCAGCGACTCCATTTCGAAAGAAATGGACGAGTCACTGAACGTTTCGTGAATTGTGGAAGTTACCTGTATTTTTTCCAAACCAAAACTGCTACATATTCTTAAACGCATAAAGTACAGGAAAATGTATTCATCCACTAGGCACACATCTATCTTATTACAGGGCTATTACCCAAATTTGACGACTTTTCGTTATAAAATAGTCTCCTTAAATAACAACATACATATATCGCATACAACATTACTGAGTAAAAAAATCGTGATGTGTTCATCAGAGTACTTTCTCATATATAGGGTGTTTCAATGTGCATTTGCCTAATCCAAACGGGAAATAGATACGGTTAATTTAAGCAAAAAAAAAGTTTATTTTATACCAATTCAATGGTAGAATATATATTCTAAATTTAAAATAAATTCTTGTAGCAAATTTTGAGAAAAATTCAAAAACCGAAAAACCACAAGTATAAAGTGCTCTTCACAGATGATTTAGCCGAACACGTTACAAACCTTTTTATACATATTTAATTACACAATAAATTTTCAAAGTTTAAAAAGAATTCTTGTAACGAATTCCGAGAATAATACAAAAAACCCAAAATCGACAAGTATAAAGTATCTTTCACAGAAGATTCAGCCAAAAACGTTACAAAGCTTTTTTATACATATTCAATAGCAGAATAAATATTCAAAGTTTAAAAAAAATTCGTGGAGTGGATTACGAAAAAAATTGAAAAAACCGAAAATTGACAAGTATAAAGTGCCCTTCACAGAAGATTTAGCCAAAATCGTTAGGAAACTTTTTTATAGGTATTTACTCGTACAATAAATATTCAAAATTGAAAAAAAATTCTTCGAGCGAATTTCGAGAAAAATTCAAAAAACCGAAAAATGACAAGAGTAAACAACCCTTTTATCCTGGCCGATTTTAATGAAAAGCTTATTCTTACGTCCTGGTATGGTACAAAGTCTAAATACAAAGTTTTGACCGTTTGTGGTTTTTGGTTTTTGAGAAAATCCTACCACAGACACACATACACACATACACACATACACACATACACACATACACACATACATACAGACGGTTTTCCAAAAACTTGTTTTTTGGACTCAGGGGACCTCAAAACGTACAGAAATGCTAATAACTCAATTTCGAAAAATCGACCCGATTACAATACTCTCTCATATATGAGTACCTCATATGAGAAAGTAAAAAATCGTGATGTGTTCATCAGAGTACTTTCTCATATATAGGGGTTAATTTAAGCAACAATAACGACAAGTACCTATAAAGTACTCCTCACAGTAGATTTAGCCAAAAACGTTACAAAACTCATTTATACATTATATCTAATGTAGAATAGGTACTCAAAATTTTATAAAAATTCTTGGAGCAAATTTCGGGAAAAATTCAAAAAATTGAAGAATGATACAAAGTGCCTTTCACCGAAGTTTTTGCAAAAAACGATAGAAAAGTTTATTCAATACTAATTCAATGGTAGAATATATATTCTAAATTTAATGATGTAATACGAAGGGAATCACTTTGAACATGATATGACTTCTTTTGTATATATTTGGTAAATTCCATGGAAGTCCCAATACACAACGAAAACCTCAAGTATTAAACCTGATTTTAGGTCAATTCAACCTACATTACCTTAATCCAAAAATGCTTCATAAGTTATTTAGTTTCTCAAGCCTCAAGTCAATGTTATCAACCCCCAAAAAGGCAATTCATCAAAAATTTAAACTGCGCATATTGACTAAGCTTCTCATGACAAATCGGTCGCTGTAAATTTCATTTTTCTGTTCCTAAATTAAACCATTCGTGACGCACTGAAAACATGTGAAAACATTACAAAAATATATGCCATTTTTGCGCTATTAAACATTGATCAATTTTGAAGATTTTTTAACCTAACATTTTCGTGAGAACGTATCGATTGTCTGATAACTCAAAAACTGTCTACACAATTCATGTTATTATTTATATTGCAACGTGTTACATGAATTACCTCTTCTCGTTTTCTTCCACTACGGGTTTTCGAGTGTTTACAGACACACAGAAGGCTTCTTGTAACTATTTACGATATATCGTAAGAAGTTACGAGAAACCGTTACTTACGATAATGTTCAGAATTGCATCTATGCTTCCGAGGCTTACAGATTTGACTACGATCGCTACAGATGATCGCAGCATAAGTCTGTAGCCTATGAGTCACTACTTGGTACACGAGGCTTCGTACACGAGAGCAGTGACAAAGACAACGAACGACTCAACGAGAGAGAGAGAGAGAGAGAGAGAGAGAGAGAGAGACAGAGATAGCGAGCGGCTCGGCAGCGTTCGCTTCGGTAACGCATTCCGGTAACGCATTCCATTTAACGGTCAAATTTTTTGCTGCGCGACCACCCTCGCTCCCAAATCCCTGGCGTAAGGAACTAAAGTTCCAAAACCTAATTTACAGTGGCTGATTAGTCATCAGAAGCTTAGTCAATTATCAGTTAATTAGTCTAATTAGTTAACTAAATAGTTAAACTTTTGTGGTTATGTCAGTTTTTTTAAATTCTAAATTTCTAAAAAATGTAAAAGACTTATGAAGCATTTTCGGAAGAAAGTAATTCAAAATACATCAACATAAAATCAAGTCTATATATGAAGTGTCCATTTGACATGAGAATTATGGGGCACACGTCTTACTATAGTCACATCAAAAAAATAAATGTCCAAAACCACTGTTACATAAAATATACGTTTTTCATGATTTGTAAGTCTAGTTTACTTCAGATACACAACTTATCAAATCTAATAGAAATTAATCAATTAGAACTTTAAGGTCGAGCATTCTGAGCGTCCTTACTAGTTTCCCAATTGAACAAAATTTCCATACGTTTGTAAGTACAAATCAGTCAGAAACAACGCATTCATTTTTTCACTCCACAAATATTTATAACATGTAGTTTTCATAACTAGCGTTATTCCGTGTAATGAAGGAAGAGATTAGTCAAATTATGAATGAATTAACAAAACAAAAGGTATCTCAGATTAGAGGTACTACACATACCTATGTATGTAGAACTTGAATGGGAACTGACAGAAATAAATTGCTAGGGTATTGTAGTAAATTGCAAACATCGTTTTAATAAACGTCAAACTTTGCGATCTATGTACGTGGAAAAATTGCATTACACGGCATACCGACTGAGAATCGATAACGTGGGAGGTGTTTACCGAAGGAATTCCAAAGTTTTCAATTTATTGACCGTAAATAAGTAACGCATACAGTGTAACATTTTGTGGATCGATTTGCTCTGTAATCAAGGACTCAACGTCCAACAATAAAAATATTGGTGGATTATTCGAGTAAATATATACAAAATATTACAATAAACTACTGGTTAAAATTATTATTTAACCCCTCGACGAACTAGAGAGTAAGTATGAATGTGTCTACACACTAAAGCATCCTGCAATGATATAACGTTCCTTTTTCGTTCCTTTCTCTTGTCTTGCTCCCCTTTCAAGCGAACTTTAACGAAATGCTTCCGCGTTCAAGTTTCAGGCATCGCACGAAACTTGTACTTGTAGATAAGTTATTAAGCAACACATAGGTGAAAGGACGACCGCGATCCTTCCAGAGGAAGCCCGAAATCTTGATTGATTATTCCCCGGGATGGAATAAAAAGGTTCAGATTGAGGCTTTTACTGGAGCGCTAGGCCCTAATCCGGATTTGAACGTTCCTTTTTTTTCTCAACGTTGGAAGGAATTACCTATTTGATTTTTTCATTTTTCATGAGTTAAGCGTGTAAAGCGATATAGCATGCCATATTTTAGAATTAAATCATGATGTTTGGATAATGCTCGTTTTTCATGAGTGGAATATTCATATAGGCGGGGATTACGTTTGAAATATAATGACAAAAAAAGCAGGACGTTTCGGGGTTCCTCTTTTGGAGAGAAATTATATAAGAATAAAATCGATCTGCTCATATAAAACGCAAAAATTTAAAGAGCTCTGGAAATCTGATTAAATTTGCGCCAGTACACACTTTTCTGAAAGCTGCTTGTTGTTCGAAAACACTCGCTGAAAGTTAATTCTCAGAATGGAGAATTTGTTTCCAATCAGCTTAGTGAGCTAAGAAGGAATGACCGGCAACATAGCAATTCTATGTTAATTTTCACAAAATAGTGAATGAAAGTTCTAAAATTGGAAGTATATGCAAGATTTCCTACTAGTCCAAAATTCACAGAATGAGAAAGTTGTTCCAAATTAGCTTAATGAGCTAAGAAGCAAGGATCAGCAACGTAGCAGTTCTATGTTAATTTTCATAAAGTAGTGAATGATAGTTCTAAAATTGGAAGTACATGCAAGATTTCCTACAAGTTCCAAAATTCTCATAATGAGAAAGTTGTTCCCAATTAGCTCAGTGAGCTAAGAAGCAAGGATCAGCAACGTAGCAGTTCTATGTTAATTTTCATAAAGTAGTGAATGATAGTTCTAAAATTGGAAGTACATGCAAGATTTCCTACTAGTTCCAAAATTCTCAGAATGAAAAAGTTGTTTCCAATTAGCTCAGAGAGCTGAGAAAGAGTGATCAGCAACGTAGCAGTCCTGCGTTATTTTTCACAAAATAGTGAATGATAGTTCTAAAATTGGAAGTACATGCAAGATTTCCTACTAGTTCCAAAATTCTCAGAATGAAATAGTTGTTTCCAATTAGCTCAGAGAGCTGAGAAAGAGTGATCAGCAACGTAGCAGTCCTGCGTTATTTTTCACAAAATAGTGAATGATAGTTCTAAAATTGGAAGTACATGCAAGATTTCCTACTAGTTCCAAAATTCTCAGAATGAAATAGTTGTTTCCAATTAGCTCAGAGAGCTGAGAAAGAGTGATCAGCAACGTAGCAGTCCTGCGTTATTTTTCACAAAATGTGAATGATAGTTCTAAAATTGGAAGTACATGCAAGATTTCCTACTAGTTCCAAAATTCTCAGAATGAAAAAGTTGTTTCCAATTAGCTCAGTGAGCTAAGAAGGAATGATCAGCAACGTAGCAGTTCTATGTTAATTTCCACAAAGTAGTGAATGATAGTTCTAAAATTGAAAATACATGCAAGATTTCCTACAAGTTCCAATATTCTCAGAATGAAAAAGTTGTTTCCAATTAGCTCAGAGAGCTGAGAAAGAGTGATCAGCAACGTAGCAGTCATGCGTTAACTTTCACAAAATAGTGAATGATAGTTCTCAAATTGGAAATACATGCAAGATTTCCTACAAGTTCCAAAAGTCTCAGAATGAAAAAGTTGTTTCCAATAAGTTTAATGAGATAAGAAGGAAGGATTAGCAACGTAGCAGTTCTATGTTAATTTTCACAAAGTAGTGAATGATAGTTCTAAAATTGGAAGTACATGCAAGATTTCCTGCAAGTTCCAATATTCTCAGAATGAGAAAGTTGTTCCCAATTAGCTCAGTGAGCTAAGAAGCAAGGATCAGCAACGTAGCAGTTCTATGTTAATTTTCATAAAGTAGTGAATGATAGTTCTAAAATTGGAAGTACATGCAAGATTTCCTACTAGTTCCAAAATTCTCAGAATGAAAAAGTTGTTTCCAATTAGCTCAGTGAGCGAAGAAGGAATGATCAGCAACATAGCAGTTCTATGTTAATTTTCACAAAATAGTGAATGAAAGTTCTAAAATTGGAAGTACATGCAAGATTTCCTACAAGTTCCAAAATTCTCATAATGAGAAAGTTGTTCCCAATTAGCTCAGTGAGCTAAGAAGCAAGGATCAGCAACGTAGCAGTTCTATGTTAATTTTCATAAAGTAGTGAATGATAGTTCTAAAATTGGAAGTACATGCAAGATTTCCTACTAGTTCCAAAATTCTCAGAATGAAAAAGTTGTTTCCAATTAGCTCAGAGAGCTGAGAAAGAGTGATCAGCAACGTAGCAGTCCTGCGTTATTTTTCACAAAATAGTGAATGATAGTTCTAAAATTGGAAGTACATGCAAGATTTCCTACTAGTTCCAAAATTCTCAGAATGAAAAAGTTGTTTCCAATTAGCTCAGTGAGCTAAGAAGGAATGATCAGCAACGTAGCAGTTCTATGTTAATTTCCACAAAGTAGTGAATGATAGTTTTAAAATTGGAAGTACATGCAAGATTTCCTACTAGTCCAAAATTCACAGAATGAGAAAGTTGTTTCCAATTAGCTCAGTGAGCGAAGAAGGAATGATCAGCAACATAGCAGTTCTATGTTAATTTTCACAAAATAGTGAATGATAGTTCTAAAATTGGAAGTACATGCAAGATTTCCTACAAGTTCCAAAATTCTCATAATGAGAAAGTTGTTCCCAATTATCTCAGTGAGCTAAGAAGCAAGGATCAGCAACGTAGCAGTTCTATGTTAATTTTCATAAAGTAGTGAATGATAGTCCTAAAATTGGAAGTACATGCAAGATTTCCTACTAGTTCCAAAATTCTCAGAATGAAAAAGTTGTTTCCAATTAGCTCAGTGAGCGAAGAAGGAATGATCAGCAACATAGCAGTTCTATGTTAATTTTCACAAAATAGTGAATGAAAGTTCTAAAATTGGAAGTATATGCAAGATTTCCTACTAGTCCAAAATTCACAGAATGAGAAAGTTGTTCCAAATTAGCTTAATGAGCTAAGAAGCAAGGATCAGCAACGTAGCAGTTCTATGTTAATTTTCATAAAGTAGTGAATGATAGTTCTAAAATTGGAAGTACATGCAAGATTTCCTACTAGTTCCAAAATTCTCAGAATGAAAAAGTTGTTTCCAATTAGCTCAGAGAGCTGAGAAAGAGTGATCAGCAACGTAGCAGTCCTGCGTTATTTTTCACAAAATAGTGAATGATAGTTCTAAAATTGGAAGTACATGCAAGATTTCCTACTAGTTCCAAAATTCTCAGAATGAAATAGTTGTTTCCAATTAGCTCAGAGAGCTGAGAAAGAGTGATCAGCAACGTAGCAGTCCTGCGTTATTTTTCACAAAATAGTGAATGATAGTTCTAAAATTGGAAGTACATGCAAGATTTCCTACTAGTTCCAAAATTCTCAGAATGAAATAGTTGTTTCCAATTAGCTCAGAGAGCTGAGAAAGAGTGATCAGCAACGTAGCAGTCCTGCGTTATTTTTCACAAAATAGTGAATGATAGTTCTAAAATTGGAAGTACATGCAAGATTTCCTACTAGTTCCAAAATTCTCAGAATGAAAAAGTTGTTTCCAATTAGCTCAGTGAGCTAAGAAGGAATGATCAGCAACGTAGCAGTTCTATGTTAATTTCCACAAAGTAGTGAATGATAGTTCTAAAATTGAAAATACATGCAAGATTTCCTACAAGTTCCAATATTCTCAGAATGAAAAAGTTGTTTCCAATTAGCTCAGAGAGCTGAGAAAGAGTGATCAGCAACGTAGCAGTCATGCGTTAACTTTCACAAAATAGTGAATGATAGTTCTCAAATTGGAAATACATGCAAGATTTCCTACAAGTTCCAAAAGTCTCAGAATGAAAAAGTTGTTTCCAATAAGTTTAATGAGATAAGAAGGAAGGATTAGCAACGTAGCAGTTCTATGTTAATTTTCACAAAGTAGTGAATGATAGTTCTAAAATTGGAAGTACATGCAAGATTTCCTGCAAGTTCCAATATTCTCAGAATGAGAAAGTTGTTCCCAATTAGCTCAGTGAGCTAAGAAGCAAGGATCAGCAACGTAGCAGTTCTATGTTAATTTTCATAAAGTAGTGAATGATAGTTCTAAAATTGGAAGTACATGCAAGATTTCCTACTAGTTCCAAAATTCTCAGAATGAAAAAGTTGTTTCCAATTAGCTCAGTGAGCGAAGAAGGAATGATCAGCAACATAGCAGTTCTATGTTAATTTTCACAAAATAGTGAATGAAAGTTCTAAAATTGGAAGTACATGCAAGATTTCCTACAAGTTCCAAAATTCTCATAATGAGAAAGTTGTTCCCAATTAGCTCAGTGAGCTAAGAAGCAAGGATCAGCAACGTAGCAGTTCTATGTTAATTTTCATAAAGTAGTGAATGATAGTTCTAAAATTGGAAGTACATGCAAGATTTCCTACTAGTTCCAAAATTCTCAGAATGAAAAAGTTGTTTCCAATTAGCTCAGAGAGCTGAGAAAGAGTGATCAGCAACGTAGCAGTCCTGCGTTATTTTTCACAAAATAGTGAATGATAGTTCTAAAATTGGAAGTACATGCAAGATTTCCTACTAGTTCCAAAATTCTCAGAATGAAAAAGTTGTTTCCAATTAGCTCAGTGAGCTAAGAAGGAATGATCAGCAACGTAGCAGTTCTATGTTAATTTCCACAAAGTAGTGAATGATAGTTTTAAAATTGGAAGTACATGCAAGATTTCCTACTAGTCCAAAATTCACAGAATGAGAAAGTTGTTTCCAATTAGCTCAGTGAGCGAAGAAGGAATGATCAGCAACATAGCAGTTCTATGTTAATTTTCACAAAATAGTGAATGATAGTTCTAAAATTGGAAGTACATGCAAGATTTCCTACAAGTTCCAAAATTCTCATAATGAGAAAGTTGTTCCCAATTATCTCAGTGAGCTAAGAAGCAAGGATCAGCAACGTAGCAGTTCTATGTTAATTTTCATAAAGTAGTGAATGATAGTCCTAAAATTGGAAGTACATGCAAGATTTCCTACTAGTTCCAAAATTCTCAGAATGAAAAAGTTGTTTCCAATTAGCTCAGTGAGCGAAGAAGGAATGATCAGCAACATAGCAGTTCTATGTTAATTTTCACAAAATAGTGAATGAAAGTTCTAAAATTGGAAGTATATGCAAGATTTCCTACTAGTCTAAAATTCACAGAATGAGAAAGTTGTTCCAAATTAGCTTAATGAGCTAAGAAGCAAGGATCAGCAACGTAGCAGTTCTATGTTAATTTTCACAAAATAGTGAATGAAAGTTCTAAAATTGGAAGTATATGCAAGATTTCCTACTAGTCCAAAATTCACAGAATGAGAAAGTTGTTCCAAATTAGCTTAATGAGCTAAAAAGCAAGGATCAGCAACGTAGCAGTTCTATGTTAATTTCCACCAAGTAGTGAATGATAGTTCTAAAATTGGAAGTACATGCAAGATTTCCTACAAGTTCCAAAATTCTCATAATGAGAAAGTTGTTCCCAATTAGCTCAGTGAGCTAAGAAGCAAGGATCAGCAACGTAGCAGTTCTATGTTAATTTTCATAAAGTAGTGAATGATAGTTCTAAAATTGGAAATACATGCAAGATTTCCTACAAGTTCCAATATTCTCAGAATGAAAAAGTTGTTTCCAATTAGCTCAGAGAGCTGAGAAAGAGTGATCAGCAACGTAGCAGTCCTGCGTTAACTTTCACAAAATAGTGAATGATAGTTCTCAAATTGGAAATACATGCAAGATTTCCTACAAGTTCCAAAAGTCTCAGAATGAAAATGTTGTTTCCAATAAGTTTAATGAGCTAAGAAGGAAGGATTAGCAACGTAGCAGTTCTATGTTAATTTTCACAAAGTAGTGAATGATAGTTCTCAAATTGGAAATACATGCAAGATTTCCGACAAGTTCCAAAAGTCCCAGAATGAAAAAGTTGTTTCCAATTAGCTCAGTGAGCTAAGAAGGAATGATCAGCAACATAGCAGTTCTATGTTAATTTTCACAAAATAGTGAATGAAAGTTATAAATTGGAAGTACATGCAAGATTTCCTACTAGTCCAAAATTCACAGAATGAGAAAGTTGTTCCAAATTAGCTTAATGAGCTAAGAAGCAAGGATCAGCAACATAGCAGTTCTATGTTAATTTCCACAAAGTAGTGAATGATAGTTCTAAAATTGGAAGTACATGCAAGATTTCCTACAAGTTCCAAAATTCTCATAATGAGAAAGTTGTTCCCAATTAGCTCAGTGAGCTAAGAAGCAAGGATCAGCAACGTAGCAGTTCTATGTTAATTTTCATAAAGTAGTGAATGATAGTTCTAAAATTGGAAGTACATGCAAGATTTCCTACAAGTTCCAATATTCTCAGAATAAAAAAAGTTGTTTCCAATTAGCTCAGAGAGCTGAGAAAGAGTGATCAGCAACGTAGCAGTCCTGCGTTAATTTTCACAAAATAGTGAATGATAGTTCTAAAATTGGAAGTACATGCAAGATTTCCTAATAGTTCCAAAATCTCAGAATGAGAAATTTGTTCCCATTTAGCTCAGTGAGCTAAGAAAGAGTGATCAGGAACGTAGCAGTTCTATGTAAATTTTCACAAAATAGTGAATGATAGTTCTAAAATTGGAAGTACATGCAAAATTTTCTAGAAGTGCATTAAGCTCCTTTGAACTATTCAAAATTTAAACTTGTCATATCTCAGCGATTAACGATTGCAACTCTACGAAAAAAATGCTTGGGAGAATCAGCCATTTGTATTCAATGGTTATAGGCACCGAAATCGAAAACTCAAAATATAGGATTTCGTTACTCTTGTTAACATCTTTAATTTAACGTATCAGAGCAATTAACTACTACGGCTCTATATGCTTGTATATAAGCTATAAAACTTCATGTGTCGATGACTCAGCAAATTAACTGTCATAGCTCTACAAGGCAAAGTTTGTGACAATTTGCAATCCATCCTCTGTAAATTTCAGCGCAAAAACCGAAAATACAGAATACTCCTGAAAAGCATTCTCCCTCCTTTAAACTGTTTCCAAAACCCTTAACTGACCATATCTTAGTAACTAACTACAACAACTCCATTGTACAAAGTTTGTGATAATTAGAGAATTACGCTTTGTAATTGTTCACGCTAAAATCTGAAGTTAGAAATACGGAATCTTAATGGAAGTCAATCAACTCCATTTAACTTTTCCTACATTTTTAACTGACGATAACTCTGCAACTAACTGTCGTAGCTATATAACATAAAGTTTGTGATAACTAGAAATTTATTCTTTGTAATTGCTAACGCTAACATTTGAAGTTTCAAACATTTATTAGCAATCACCTCATGTAAATTTCGGAGCTAAAATCGAAAATACAGAAAATGAAAATACAAATATCCACGAAAAGCATCACCCCTCCTTTTAACTTTTAACTGACCACATCTTAGCAACTAACTATAACATCTCCATTAAACAAAATTTGTGATAATTAGAGAATTACGCATTGTAATTTTTAACGCTAAAATCTGAAGTTAGAAATAGGGAATCTTCATGAAAGACAATTAACTCTATTTAACTTTTCCTGCATTTTTACCTGACGACAGCTCCGCAACTAACTGTCGTAGCTCTATAACACAAAATTTGTGATAATTAGAAGTTTGCCCTTTGTAATTGCTAACGCTAAAATCTGAAGTTAGAAATAAGTAATTAATCTTCATTAAAGACAATCAACTCCATTTAACTTTTCCAACATTTTAACTGTGGTAGTTCTATAAGACAAAATGTATGACAATTAGCAATCAACTCATTGTAAATTTTGGAGCTAAAATTAAAAACACAGAAAATAAAAATACAAATACATAGTCCTGAAAAGCATCCCTCCCTCTTTTAACCTTTAACTGACCATATCTTAGTAACTAACTATCCCAACCCCATTAAACAAAGTTTGCGATAATTAGAGAGTTACCTTTTGTAATTGCGAGCGCTAAAATCTTAAGTTAAGAATACTTAATTTTCATCAAAGACAATTAACTCCATTTAACTTTTACAATATTTTTAACTGTCGATAACTCTACAACTAACTGTTGTAGCTCTTAAGACAATGTGTGTGACAATTAGCAATCAACTCACTGTAAATTTTGGAGCTAAAATCGAAAATACAGAAAATGAAAATACAAATATTCCTGAAAGGCATCCCCCCCCTCCTTTTAACCTTTAATTGACCATATCTTAATAACTAACTATCCCAACCCCATTAAACCAAGTTTGCGATAATTAGAGAGTTACCCTTTGTAACTGCGAGCGCTAAAATCTTAAGTTAGAAATACTTAATCTTCATCAAAGACCATTAACTCCATTTAACTTTTCCAACATTTTTAACTGCTGACAACCCTGCAACTAACTGTCGTAGCTCTATAAGACAGAATTTGTGACAATTAACAATCCACATTCTGTAAATTTTGGCGCTAAAATCAAAAGTACAGAAAATGAAAATACAAATATTCTTGAACGGCATCCCCCTCCTTTTAACATTTAATTGGCCATCTTAGTAACTAACTATGGCAACTCCATTAAACAAAGTTTGTGATAATTAGAAATTCACTCTTTGTACTTGTTAACGCTAAATTTGAAGTGAGAAATAGGGAATCTTCATGGAAGACAATCAGCTCCGTTTAACTTTCCAACATATTTAAGTGACGATAACTCTGCAACTAACTGTCGTAGCTCAATAATACAAAATTTGTGACAATTACAAATAACTAATTTGTGAAATGAAATTGAAAATATTTGATAATTTTGTATATTCTTGATAGTACGTTTTATAAATTTCGACGCAATAACAAAAGCACTTTTAAATTAATGCAGATTAATTACATTTCCGAACGATTGTACTTTGGATTAACTACATTTAAAGAATCGACTTTTAAGTAAAATAGAGCCAATTGTGCAAAGTATTACAATATGGTGAAGACGCGTAAATTAAGACACCAGTAACATTGTCTCTTTCACCTATTCTAATTCAGGATGATAAATAATTATAATAATTTTTGATACACCTGATGCTTACAGGTAGTTGTCCCACCTTGAAATAACATTTTCTTTCAAAATCGCTAAAATCATCGTATTCATCTCTTATAACGGCATGTCGGGCTCACCTACATTTTATAGCGAGCACAAATGCAGGGAAAAGTGCGAATATCACGGAAACGTGCGAATATCACGGAATTATCGCTCGTGCAATAAAACAGCCCTTTAAAGTAGTCTTGCACCACGTAACGCCTCGCTCGGCATTGCACCACCTGATATGTTATAAATTAAAAAATTCTCAGAGTCCCACAACTAATCCAGGACAATTTAACAAAATGACCGAAGTTTCCAACAAAAACAACACCGTAACGTACCTAAAGAGATAATATCTGCAATGGAAAAAGTTTTTAATTTGTATTTTCCCCGGAGAGAACATTATTCAGAGTTCTGTGTGTGTGTGGGTATGTTACGCTGAGTTAACTTAAAATGAAATTGCAAATGTACACGGCGTTTCCCAGAGGAAAAAATGCCTAAAGTTAAATATCGCTCGCTGAAAAGATATCGGAATGTCGAATCTGGATATTTTTCTTACGGGATATTTTCTCTCTCTCTGGGAAAAGTTTCAACGTAAACATTTCGCTACTGTTTCTATACTGTATAGTCACTTTTCATTTTTTTAATGAAAAACCAACAACGAACTTAGAAACGTTCCATCGAATTGATTTTTGAAAAAATCTAAAAGTCTTCCCGACCTGTTCTCCCTCAACCTTATGTTTATTTATTGAAAAGCCCCCGGAATTGACTATCGTGCGAGCGATAAAAAGGTAATTCCAGCAGCTGCCTTTTTATCTCGAATTGTAAATTATTGTTTTCTATTCCTTCGAAAATCCAATTCGGATTATTGGAGTTAAAACGGAATTGACGGGGATTCAATCCACGACCGGGGAAGGGGGGAAAAAGATTTTCGAAACGTGAACGACGCGATGAAATTGAAAAGCATAATGGATATTAAAAGAAGAGTTCTTATCATAAAGTCAGAATTTACAAAACGAATCGCGAAGATGGCCATTAAGTTCACGAAAAGTAGTTTAATACACATGGAGTAAATAAATGTTAAAATGAAGCTCTGGACCCGAAGGCGCTTTCTCTCTCTCTCTCTCTCTCTCCTCTCACGAGTGAGACGAGGGAAATTCATTTTGAGAAAGTAATAATTTTTTACGGTCCAACGTTTTGAACGGAGCATAAATGCTGCAAAAGTCTCCCGACGTCTATTCCGCTCCGAGAATGTGTCTATTAGCTCATTGTGCAGAAGAGTTATATAAAAGTTTGACATATTTTTGTCTTTTACAACTCCACGGGAGGACGCAAACTTCTGAAAGGGTCCGTACAACAACGGGACATCTAAATAACCGTTATTCCTTCTTTTGTGGCACTTTTCGGGAAGACCGTTAACGACGTCTACGAGCAGAGGAAATATGAAGTCCCAGAGCCATACGGACGCCCGTTTCAATCTCGGGAAGTTTCGTTTATCTTCGCTGCAGTATTGGAACAAATCGCACGATTTACATAAGAACGATCATGTAATAGAGGAGAATTTCACCATAAAAATCATTTGCGCATTTCCCGGGGACGTCCCCTACTTTCTTTACGCCGAGAGATAGCAGACGTCCCGGCATATCTGTACGTATTTACTTAGAAGTTTTGCTATTACGTTTCTGCTTTAACTGTAAGAGCATGGACACTTACCTCGGTCAGAGTATACTCGCTGTGCACTTTCATTCGACGTTACCGAGGAAATAGGCGAATCATATTAGAATTGTGTAGACGGGTTTGACAGTTGGAAAAGGTAGTTTGAGTTATTACAAGAAGCCTCTCATCTAGAGATTCATCAATTTTTTAGTGGAACCATTATCAAATAAAGAATTAAAGTGTCAAAATCACTCTTCTATATATAACTCCAAATGGCTTAGATTTAGACGTTTGCGGTCAACAGTGAACTTTTAGAGAAAACAATTATCTTTACAATGAGACTTTCTAAATTAAAATTGCTCTATAAATAAAAAAATTATTGCAATAAAGGGGGTAAAATGGCTATTTTTAAATATTGTTAATAACTTTTTAATTAGTTGTTCGAATTAAGTGAAATTTTTATAACTTGTGAGTTGTAATGTACTTTATAAGTATGCAAAAGATGGGCTCTATCGGTCTAGTAGTTTTTGCAAAATTCTAATTGTTTATCCCGCTTCTTGAACAAATCAACAATTTCTAAGTCCTGTCGAGTCGATTTTTCTAAATAGATCTTAACAAACTTGGGCCCATCCTCTTCGTAGAGACTTATATTAACGTTCTATGTAAAAAAACTATAAATTTTTTAATGCTTATCTATAAAAAAAGGCTTAACAAAAAGTATACGTTTTTAAGCTTATAAACATTTACAATAGCTTGGTTGGTTTTTGTTCAAACTTTATGGCAATAGTTTACTCGAAAAGCTGATTCAAAAATAAGCTTTTAAAAAGAACAAAACAGCCACACAACCGTTGTGAGCCAAGATGGCCCTTTTGTTAAAAAAATCACCGTCGCTACAATAATTAATATTAAAGGCTGAAAATAACAAGGTTTTTAGAAGAAGAGTTGAAGTTTCCAATGGCACTTTGAGCGTTTAAAAAAACCGAACATTGTTTAACGAAGAGCATTATAAACAAAGAGTAATTCCGCGTTGATTACTTTCCTGCTCGGAGTCCACGGAGTGGGGGAAGCCGACTGGGTGCTTGGCACAGCTCTCATGAACAGTGAGCGCGCGGCTTCAAATCGGACCGCTCGAAAAAAAGACTTTATCTTGGGTTCTACCTGACCAAAATTGTCATTCTTTTTTTAAACTGGGATACAATGAAGAAATAATAACAATTATTTCAAAAAAGGGGGCAAAATGGCTATTTTTAAATATTGTTAATAACTTTTTAATTAGTTGTTCGAATTAAGTGAAATGTTTATAATTTGTGAGTTGTAATGTACTTTATAAGTATGCAAAAGATGGGCTATATCGGTCTAGTAGTTTTTGCAACATTCTAATTGTTTATCCCGTTTCTTGAAAAAATCAACAATTTCTAAGTCCTGTCGAGTCGATTTCTCTAAATAGATCTTAACAAACTTGGGCTCATCCTCTTTGTAAAGACTTATATTAACGTTCTATGTAAAAAAACAATAAGTTTTTTAATATTTATTTATAAAAAAAGGCTTAACAAAAAGTATAGGTTTTTAAGCTTATAAACATTTACAATAACTTGGTTGGTTTTTGTTCAAACTTTATGGCAATGATTTATTCGAAAAGCTGATTCAAAAACACTCTTTTAAAAAGAAAAATAAAAGCCCCACAAACTTTGTGAGCCAAGATAGCTCTTTTTTTAAAAAATTCACCGTCGCTACAATAATTAATATTAAAGACTGAAAATAAAATGGTTTTTAGAAGAAGAGTTGAAATTTCTAATGGCACTTTCAGCGTTTAAAAAACCGAACATTATTTAACGAAGAGCATTATAAACAAAGAGTAATTGCGTGTTGATTACTTTCCTGCTCGGAGTCCACGGAGTGGGGGAAGCCGACTGGGTGGTTGGCACAACTCTCCTGAACAGTGAGCGCGCGGCTTCAAATCGGACCGCTCGAAAGAAATACTTTATCTCGGGTTGTACTTGACCAAAATTGCTCATTCTTTGTTTAAGCTGGGATACAATGAAGAAATAATAACAATTAACATACTTTCTGTACAAAATTGATTTATCCAAAGACGCCAAAGGTTATGATTACTTTAAATGTTTTTATATACTCTAATTATAGTACATCAATTTGTATATATTTTTATTAATTATTGCTTAATAATTACACCTATAAATAAATATTATTTATGCATTGTTAACATTATATAATTTATACAATCCTGAGCTATTATGACACATCAAGCAGGTTGCATAGAAAGTATGTTAATTGTTATTATTTCTTCATTGTATCCCAGTTTAAAAAACGAATGAGCAATTTTGGTCAGGTAGAGCCCGAAATAAAGTCTTTTTTTCGAGCGGTCCGATTTGAAGCCGCGCGCTCACTGTTCAGGAGAGCTGTGCCAAGCGCCCAGTCGGCTTCCCCCACTCCGTGGACTCCGAGCAAGAAAGTAATCAACGCGCAATTACTCTTTGTTTATAATGCTCTTCGTTAAACAATGTTCGGTTTTTTTAAACGCTGAAAGTGCCATTAGAAACTTCAACTCTTCTTCTAAAAACCTTGTTATTTTCAGCCTTTATTATTAATTATTGTAGCGACGGTGAATTTTTTTAAAAAAAGGGCTATCTTGCTCAAAAAGGTTGTGGGGCTTTTATTTTTCTTTTTAAAAGCGTATTTTTGAATCAGCTTTTCGAGTAAATCATTGCCATAAAGTTTGAACAAAAACCAACCAAGTTATTGTAAATGTTTATAAGCTTAAAAACCAATACTATTTGTTAAGCCTTTTTTATAAATAAACATTAAAAATTTTTTTGTTTTTTTTACATAGAACGTTAATATAAGTCTTTACGAAGAGGACGAGCCCAAGTTTGTTAAGATCTATTTAGAAAAATCGACTGGACAGGACTTAGAATTTGTTGATTTTTTCAAGAAACGGGATAAACAATTAGAATTTTGCAAAAACTACTAGACCGATAGAGCCCATCTTTTGCATACTTATAAAGTGCATTATAACTCACAAATTATAAACATTTCACTTAATTCTAACAACTAATTAAAAGGTTATTAAAAATATTTAAAAATAGCCATTTTGCCTCCTTTTTTGCAATAACTTTTTTATTTATAGTGCAATTTTAATACAGAAAGTCTCATTTTAAAGATAATTGTTTTCTCTAAAATTTCACTGTTGACCGCAAACGTCTAAATCTAAGCCATTTGGAGTTATAAATAAAAGAGTGATTTTGCCACTTTAATTGTTTATTTGATAATAGTTCCACTAAAAAATTGACGAATCTCTAGATGAGAGGCTTCCTGTAACAACTCAAACTACCTTTTCCAACTGTCAAACCCGTCTACACAGTTTTTTACAAAAAAATCTAATTTGATTCGCCTAAAAGTGTATGACGGACGCTCACCCAAATTTCTACCTTATTTCGACCCGCCTCGACTTAACGTGAAAATGGAAAATCACTTGCCGAGCAAGCAAACGTCAAAGTTTCCCCAAACACGTCTTCTGTTACGACCAACACGACTGTTTCAATTTAATTCCAGCTTCCAGAAGTAAACGTTCCTCGAATACTTTCCGTGGAATTAATTGCAGTAATCCGTACCTATCCGTTTTTCTAGTTTCATTCCCGAGGAGATTTAGCCATTAAAATGCCCGCGATCGCCTCCATGCGATGATGATATTAATGTGCAAATGAGTTCTCGGATATACTCCATGTATAAAACCGATCTTTCATTAGGAACGTGATGGAAATCTGAGGGTTGCAGTAATCACAGCTAGAATCGATGATCAGTTCGGTTATATTCATAACTCACGATGTTGTAAACCGCGACAGCTGACGTCTTCGAGAACCCACATCTTTCGTAAGTTAAAAAAAATATACAAATATTACGGCAACATGTCAAGATCCGACAAATTTCGCCATAAATGTATACGGAGCCTGCGGATCCTCTTGTCACAGGTTAACAAATGGAAGGGAATAATTTTACATAACCGTATTAGAGGGCAACGAAATCAATGATCTTAAAATTTCTTTGAGGACGAAAAGTGGTTTCCCATGCAATTTTGTGCCCTGAATTTGAATGCGACGGCGGTGGGATTGACCTATCACGTTAGGTTTCCGAGATAAATGGGGTTAAATGGGCCGAGAAATGACGAATTCACTGTATTTATGAGAATTTCGAAAGAGATGTTGCTCATACAAATCAATACCGTTCTTAGAGCTTCAGTATATTTATCGCAATATTGTAACTCAAAATGAGATACATGTAATAAAAATAAGATTAGCTCTTCGCAATATATAAAAATGTTTCCACTTCCACGATATACAACTATGCTTCAATCGGATCCTGTACGTTAATTCACAACTTTGCAATTTAACGCAATACTGCCGGCAATTCACTTTCCAAGCTCCTAAAAAGCGCTCGTGAAAAAGCTACCGTCAATTACCAACCTACTAAAAAATTAAATTATACGCTAAAGCCTGGTGCAATATTTAAAAAATAATAAATATGACATAAAAAGCTACCACTACTGTCGCTCTGCAATTCAGTCATTTTAATGAGTTTACATTAGCAAATAAAGTGTACTTTGGGATCTGATTTTGCCACTTGAAAATATTAGCACAAAACGTACAAAACAGCTTCATATGTTGGATATAAAAATTCCGTACGGCGGAAATTGCGAGATAACCACCGATATGTGGATGAAATTTTAAAGCTATAGTGCACTGTGTAAAAATGCTAGCGATGTGTATAGAGAAAAAATTTAATATGTTAGCAGAACTCGGTTATTGTAATTTACATAGCAATTTTGAATTAAACTGTAATGAAAGTTTAACTTTTAGTAATACATTTATCCATGTAAACTTGAATACGCTGAAAGCATAATCCCATTGGTCTACAAGCGAAAAATCCTGAGGCATTGAGTCTTCGTATTTGATCTTTTAACTTGTTATCAAGAAATTACGTTATTTACGTTACGTTACGAAGTTACTATGTAAAAATCAATGTGATATTTAAAGACAGTAGGAATTAAATAAATACTTAATTTACTTCGAGATTATTTAATTAAAGGCGATTCAACGCAATGCATGAACTTTAAATGGTACTCTTAAACTGTTAGATCTTGATTAGTAAGGTCTGATTGAAATGTCAATATCCACTGAGAGAAGATACAAATGTTATTAAATATTCGGCAGTAGGAAACCATTTCAAAAACTTCTTGGAACTGAATCAAACAAAATTTGAAAAAACCGAAAAACGTGGTCTTCGAAGAGAATTTAGTCAAAAATGTTATTAAACTTTGTTGTGCACATCAGATCGTAGAATAAGTTATCACAGTTTAAAAGAATTCAAATAAGTTTCGCAAAACCGGAAAATGCCAAGAGTAAACTACCCCTATCTCCCTGCAAATGATAATAAGAACCTTACTGATAGATCCTGATATAGTACAAAGTCTAAATACAAAGTTTATACCGTGTGCCAGTTTTAATTTCCAAGAAAAATGTGCAACAACCATACATTTTTCGAAAAAAGCATGTTTTGGACTCTGAGGATCTTAAAACGTGTAGAAATTAATAACCTAAATTCGAAATATCGACCCACAACTACAATACTCCTCACTAACAAAGTAAAAATAGTCAAAATGACCAATTAACCATTTGTGTCAGGACAATCAAATATTTTTTTAAGTTCACATTTGTGAAAGTTACCTTTAGCTATAAAATTAGTTAATTATGTAAAGTACCACTTTTCCAAATTAAGAAACCAATATCGGAGTTTTATAAAACGATCACAAACCAATCATACCCATATAAATAATTCCAACCAAACTCTTAATGGACATTTCTACCACTTATACTTTTATTAAATGTCAAAAGTCACTGCCATTATAATATCTAGCGTGTAAGTCAACAGATTTTATTAAAACGGGACGTGTTTTGGACGTATTGGGGCGTAAAGAGAAGCACAAATTAGAATTTGTGAAGGGCAGACAAAGGACCCTTGAATTAAAACCAACACAGGTTTTAAAGATATTCCGCGTAGGAAATAAGAACAAAGGAACAAAGTAGAAGGTGGGAAAATGTATCTGTGCCATATCAGACAATTAACTATATGATAGTTGTTAAAATTAGACGTTTGAAAGTATAAAAGTAAAGGTATTTTATTGGCAGTACGTTCTGAAAAATTCCAGTTCTTAAGGGGTCCTGGTTTTATTTTTTTGTACATATATGTACGTTAAGTTTGAGCTTGAATTTAAGGATGTACTGATTTTAAGGGTGTATTGATTACCACCTACCCCCCCCCCCCACACACACACCACATTAACTGAAGATAGGTGATAAGTCCGAAATGTGTAAAATCTCATAATCTACCTTAACAATTTATTTTATTGGGCATTGGAGTTTTGAACACTTTTGAGTTTTCTTATTGAATAAAGGCACTAAGGGCCATGGGTTATTTTTAATGAAATGTATTGCAATCTTATAATAGAAGAGTGTGCAGTGTAAAGTTTCATATCAATTAAAATTAGTGAGTAAAAGTAACGTAGGTTTTTTGTAATAAGTGCCTGTCATTTTCAATGACGTTAAATAAAGTGAGTGAGTAATAAATAATGTGCAATAATGATTAAAAAAAATAATTGAATTTATTTGTCGCGTTGAAGCTTCGAACTCCGTCCAGATAAGCGGAAAGCGACCTTACCTTCGCACCGAAACTCCCCCAAAACGACAAACGAACTCCGAAACTCCGGGCAACTCTCACAAAATCCGTAAAGTCTGCCGTGATACGCACTACAATACAGTTCGGTTGTCTCTCCTATTCCGCGCGATATTCTACCGCGAACGGATCGCGAGCTTCGCCGACGTCGAGAGAGGTTGGGCAACGCGCTCGAGGTACGACAGGCGTCTGCCGAGAGGCGTCCCGACGCTCATCTAGGCACAACTTTCCCCTCCTTCTCCGGCGGCGGCGGGCGTCGCAGGCGTCGCGGGTCCCGATATCGCGCGAATATCCCGCGTTACACGCTCCGGATCTGAACAATATTGGTGGTTTTTACACGCGGGGCATACATACAATTTGCGGGCGACAGGAGAGAGCGACAGGATGCGGCGGATAAAAAGTCGGCGGCACGATTTCCAGCCTCGCTCTCTCTTTTTCTCTCTTTCTCTCTCACGTGGCCCGGGAATAAACTATCGTTTGCTACGTGTCGCTTTCGGCTCCGGGATCCGTTGCAGAAATTCGGGATCAACGGACAGAAGGGGAAAAAAACTCCGGCACACTACATTTCTTAGTGTCAAATCTCCGGTAAATTGCGACTCTACCCGTAACCAAAGTTTACAGATCTAAGGATATAGTTGGGACACTTCTTTGATCGGACTTGAGTGCCGCCTGATTTATTAGGGGCTGAAATACAGGGAGCAAAAAATGTTTTATTTCATACTGTCCGGTAGATGCTCGCTTACAGTATCAATTTGGGCCTGGTAAAGTGAGTTATAACTAGGCCTTCACGATACCGAGAGGATACCGAGACCTGCCGGTAGTATGGGTGTATCCCATCTGGGCACATTTTATTGCGGTCAATTTTATGACACCTTGTCGGTCCATTTCTAATATACCCATCTCGGCACAACGGATGATGTACAGCCCGGCGGGTCGAGCAGGTACATACTACAATAATAACCCAACTCGGCATAAATTTATGGAGGTACCTTCTTGATAATACGGTATTGTCGAAAATAAAGGTAATTCACTGTTGCGCCAAATTCATAATAAGTATTTGGGAAACCTAGTATACGTAGCACACCGTATACGAGTGAACGTCATGTGATACTTTCGAAAGTACGTTGGAAACGCAAGGAGGCAAGGATCAAACGTGTAAGGGGCCAGGATCAAACATCTGCTCTCTAGGCCTAATAGCCATTTTCAGAATTTTCTGTAGAATGTGTAGAGAAACTACCTGAGGGTGATCGGGTTATACACAAATAATTTCTGTGCCGAGCTGGGCTCTGTAAAACAGAGTGCTTGGTAAGATATGGGCCGAGATGGGCACTGTACAATGGAGTACCTGCCTAGATGTATGCCGAGTTGGGGTATAATTTTGTCGTTTACCTGCCTCTTGTGCCGAGATGGGAATCGCCGGGTGTTATCGTCTTGGTCTCGTTGAATCTAAATTTTTTCGCTCTCGTCTCGGTATCGCCGAGACGAGACAAAGGAGTACTATCGTCTCGGTCTCGGGTCTCGAATTACTCTCGTCATATAATGTCCATTTGTGTTTTTGTTAAGAAGAATGGATCTCACGGGCGTAATATTTTAATTAACAATTTAAAAGTGGTGAATTATTTAATTATATAGATTTTTTAAAACCTCTTTTTAAAGTTACATGGCTAATTAAAAATATTTACGTATGAAATTTGTCAAAAAATCTAATGAAAAGAAAACTTGTAGGTTAAAATTTAGTGCTTATTACTGGTCTTCCCGAAACCATTTTTAAATATAACCTGATAACCGATTTAACACCACCATGTCGGTTGTTATACACAGCTTAAAGTTTATTCATCGTTATCTTGTCTTCATTACACATTTCTTAATAGGATTTCTTATTCTTTTCATAGAATCAACACAAAATGTTTCCGGTAGCTGGTGAACTAAGGGATTAAAGTAGGTAGGTTTGACGTGCCTACCTGATGCATTATGAATGAAACCTATACCACGAGCATATAATAATATGTATAAATTTGGATAATACATATATGGAAAAATAATAAATTATAACGAGACCGAGAGTTTTCAAAATTTAGTATCGTCTCGGCGAGACTCTCGGTCAATTGTGTCTCGATATCGGTCTCGGAAATTTTTACCACTCTCGTCTCCGTATCGGTCTCGGTCTCGTGCGATACCGATACCCAGACCGAGAGCTTGCCTCGATATCGTGAAGTCCTAGTTATAACAGCATCATAGTGTTGCTTAGCAACAGTTTACTGTTCAAGTATGCCAGCACGATATTTTTCTCTACTCGCTTCACTCCTTGTTCTTTCTTCCACTGGCAAAACAATTCTATCAAGGTATTCTTCCTCATACCTTGCCGCAGACTTCGAAGGAATTAATTTTTCATTTGCTTCATGCGATTTCGACATTATTGTGTAGGGAAAAGTGGAACAAACAGCAAAGTTCATATTGAATGTAAAATAACAACAACCGTTGTAACGGGAAGAAACATGATACAATTTTTAAAATCCGTGATTTTTACTTTCTCATAAAGGGTACCCATATAATAGGAGAAAGTATTGTAATCGTACTAATTTTCGGAATTTGAGATATTGGCATTTCTGGACATTTTGAGGTCCCCTGAGTTCGAAAAACATGTTTTTAGAAATATGTCTCTGTGTGTGTGTATAATGCATGTATGTATGTATACTCTTTTCAAAATAAATCACGATGCACGTCATTTTTATGACGTCAGAATCATCCAGTACTACCAACTTAATATAGTCACAGGACATCGCAATTTATGTGTTCTGTGTATATTTTAGGTTGACAATATATATGGTTATGTGTATTCTCAACCTGAAATATACACGGAACACATAAATTGCGATGTCCTGGGACTATATTAAGTTGGTAGTATTAGATGTTTGGTGATGTCATCAAAATGACGTGCATCGGGATTTGTTTTGAAAAGAGTATATGTATGTGTGTGTATGTGGCCAACATTTTCTCAGAAACCATAAATAGTGGAAAGTTGAAGTTTTGTAATTAGGCTGAGTCCCCTGAAAACTCGAGACCACATAAATTTCATCGGAATCAGTTGAGGGCAAAGGGCATTTTACTCGTAACTTTTAGTTGTTTTTGGATTATTTCAAAAACTGGTGCAAGGTTTTTTTAAACTTCGTACGTTTGCTTTGCTATTCAATCCTTATCGATTACCGTTATCGTTATATTCACTGATGTTCTGCGAAGGGCCCTCTACTTTTGTGAAATTTCAGATTTTCTCAATTCATCATTTCATGCCACATTCAGTTAGACAATAAATAAAATAGTTTTCAAAATCGATTTAAAAACACTAACTTTAAAAGATGACTGTGATTGACCTCTTCAGAACAAAATAAAAAATATATTGTAGACTGAGTTATAATAAGAAGGTAATAAATAGTAACCATTAGAAGAAAACTGTGTAATTGTGTAATTACTCACCTTACAAACAGCTGCTACTCTCTCATATATCTGCCCTAATCTGAAGTTCTATGCCATTGTCGACGAAAATACTCACCTGAAATACAATAAAAGAAATTAAGCACCATCAAACTGTTTATAAATTATAAATTTCAATATAATATTATAAAACAATAACATAATTGAACATATATAACAATTTGTTATTCTTATGTCCCGTCTCTGGTAGGAATGTGTTGAATAGATGGAAATAACACGTTGTAGATAATTTATAAATTGTTTTACAAAGTCTAGTAAAAGATGTGAACAAAAATTTCAAAGATATTGAAAACTGAAACCAGTCCCGACCGATTTTTGTAATAAGAGTCCCTTGGAGAAACTAATAGAAGAGTGTAGTGTTAGAGCAGACACTTTTTCCTCAAAAACTAACAGGAAATGCGGGTATTTCTTATAAGTTTTCCACGCTTATAAAATAAAATCTTTTTTTAAAAATGGTTTTAAACGAAACGTACCATTTGACAATGACACGTCGGCATGATGGCAACTGCTTCCACCCTTGCCCTGCTACGCCCCTGCCACCAAGAGCACTAATCACTGATCACTATCTGAAACAATAATAAGAACGCATTACTCATAAATCACCTTAATATCAATGAAAAATACAAAGAGGTTCTCAGGGCCAGATAAACCTAATGTGATTTTTCTCTTACACAACACCTAATGAAACTAATAATTTACTACAGTTTTATATTACATAAGTAATATAACGCTGTTATAAAATACTAGTTGCCTTAGGGGGTTATATTGAGAGAACAATCACATTAGTTTAATTACAAAAATACGAAGACGACTAAATTAATCAAGTGATTATAAATGTTACAAATAAATTTGAACAGATTTCAATTGAAATTACCGAAAAGTTAACAACTAAAACTACAGTTGAAGAAATCTATTAATTCATGGCGATAAAGTCACCAAAGAAATTTTTCCAGCGCGAAAGTATGAAGAAATTAACTCTTCCCGAACATCGAAGACATAATATATCCGAAAATTCTGCAAATTTTAAAGAAAATGCCAAAAAGGCGAGTCCGATAGTCAAATATTAAAACGCAAAATCAAGTTTACAACTACCGAATAATTCGAATAAACGAGCGAAATGTTTGCGAGCGCACTAAAAACAAACCTGACAAAAAACCACCTCGTTGTTACACAACTACAGATAAGAGAGGCAAGACTAGATGAAATGTGTAGGATAAAACGTATGAATTTAATGTAGAATATAACTTCGCCGTATTGTTCACAATACGATTAATTATAAATAAATAATTAATTAACGCTAGAAGAACGAATACCTACATTAAAATAGAAATAATCAATAATCAAACAACTAATCAGATCACAAGAATCCAATCAATCAAATCGAGTAAATCAAAAATCTTAAAACTTTAGCATTGAATTAAAAAAAAATAATCACCTTTACACTAATGTCAGTTTCACAAAACTCGAACACGGCCACGGAAAAATACAGTTTTAACCCTAATAATTACGAAAATACGAAAGCCACTGATTTAATCAAAAGGTGAATAATCCCGCGCACTTCGTTACCACTTTTTGGAAAAATTGGGGAAATTTTAAGAGAATAGCCAGAAAGGCACGTCCGATAATTAAAACCGACCCGATCACCTACGACTCACACGCACAAGTGATGTTCATAAAGACGGAATATTGAGACGTTCCGGTGAGTGTTTGCGACGAGCGTCAGATAAAAAATCTGACAAAAAATTGCCTCGTTGTTGCGGCGAGTGATAAGAGAGACGAAAAATCGATATGAAATAATGTAATAAATCGTGTTTGAATTTGAAGTAAAATAAAACTTACAGCTTCGTTCACAGCAAAATTACTTAAATTTAAATGCTATTTTGGAAATAATAATACAGTTAATTAACGCTGCAAGAAAGTAGATTAACACTCATGTAATTAAATCAGATAGATTAATTAAAAATTAAAGGCAGTTAAATGAATGGTATGAATTTGAAGGGAAATGTAAGGTTGCCGTCTCTTTCACCGTACGATTAATCGAAATCATAAGCAATTACCGATCAAAAAGTACTTTGGACCGGAAGAAAGGGTAGTTTAAAATCGATATAATTATCTTACGTTCGAAACATGCGAGTTAAAAATTTAGCGACTTGACTTTAATCCTACTATTTGAAATGCAAGCCCTTCAGTAGAACCTAATCTACTTCAGGGTACGTAGTGGCAAGGATCTCGCCGATTACACAACGAAAAAAGAAACCTCGCCACGATTTCATCATCTCGCCCTTCCCTCTTTGTCATAACGAATCTCCCGCGGATCCGAACTTCTCTAGTTTAAAGTACGGTTACCGTTATCTTCCACCCCATCGAGTGTGTGCCATGGGTGCGTCACATGGCACCCCTCACTACGATTCTGCAAATTTAGAGAGGATTAGCTTATGTCAACAAAAGTCTCGGCGATGGGGAATCGGGATGTGAGTGGGTGTTTTGCTTCCGTGGAAAATCCGAGGGAGTATATATACATGTAGACGTACTGATCGATCATGTCGGGAGGGACGACTTTTCGGCGGGCGAAAGGTGATTCCGTCAGTTTCGGGAACAGCGTTAATTTCCTGCCTTTCGACGTTTCGCGAAAGTGGGAGAGAGGACACTGGAAAATTTGAAAAACCGCGTAAAATCTGATCTAATTAAGGCACTCCGACGTCGACGCATTAATATTCCTGTTGCAGGTTTAATTAATTTGGCACTGTGAGAGTCGGGTAGTTAAAGCTCCACTTTGATGGATCCGGTCGTTAAATATGAGAATTCGGATTTATTGGTGCATGACAGTAGTTGTATTGATCTGTGATTGCACGTTGTAAGATGTAGTAATTAAGGGTTAGGTTAGATTGAAGTTAGGTTTACGACATATACCTTCAGCCCAAATCGAGTGAAAGTTCGTCTTATCGGACATGATAATTTTTTTTAATGGAAAAGGACACTATCAGTATATTGGGAAAAGTAATATTAACTTTAGAAAATATGTAGCTTTTACAAGAAAAAAATGAAAATGAAAAATCTTGCTAAGATTGGTCACTTTTGACGTTCATTTTCCAAATCGAGCCCAAATCGAGTGAAAGTTCGTCTTATCGGACATGATAATTTTTTTTTTATTGGAAAAGGACACTATCAGTATATTGGGAAAAGTAATATTAACTTTAGGAAATATGTAGATTATACAAGAAAAAAAATAAAATTAAAAATCTTGTTAAGATTGTTCAATTTTGACGTTCATTTTCCAATAAGTTATTCTTATGAATTTAGCGATAATAATAAACCTTGACAATCCAATTACACGATAACATTCAAATTTCAATTTATGAACGTGAGGAAATAACTGCAAAAACGATTTAAAAGTGATACACCTTCTAACTTCCGTCATGTTGGAATCCTTCTAGCAGTTAAAATAAACTTAGAAATGGTCGTGTGTAAACGACCGACATTACAGGCGTACAATCGGACCACCGAATCTTAACTTTTCTTAACCTGTCCAGTCGACGGACCCCTAGAAAACCAAGCAAAATTTCAAGGACCCCCTTAATAAAAAAACGCAGGAATAATTTTTGGACAACTGTAGTACTGCAAAAAAAAATACTTTTTCATAAAAATTAAAAATACTGTATTAATATGAAGGTTGGTGCTGCTTTTTCGCAACTAAATTAGTAATATTTGAGTTGATTTTATTACTTAAATGTAATCTCAAATTGGATTCCAATTGTAATCTGTTTCTGTATTTGTTTTTGATACATACAAGAGCAGAGAATGCCTTATCACAGAGGTATGTGAATGAGAAAAGCAGTCAATTTTTCAGTGCTTCTTCTGATTTCTTTATAAACTTTTTTTTAAATTCACGCAAAAACTTGATAAGGGAGATTCTTTGAAATTGCGTTGTAAAGCTTAATCACGTGATATTTCTATTGAATGATTTTCCTGTACCGTTGTCAAGCCGATGATATTTATCTGAAACTTACTATCTTTAATTAAACAAAGTGTTTCATGTCCATTAAGTATACGAAAAAATAAGTTTCTAGTCGTTTCCAGTGTATTGTCTAATTGACTAATTACGATTTTTTGGTGAGTTTTTAAATTTCACATAACCACCAATGCAAGATGGTAATTTCAAAATGTCTGCTGAACTAATAATTGGTATTTTTGGACTAGTTATTGAAAGAGTAAAACCTCAGCCCTAAATCGATCTAAAGAATTAGGACAGTCGCAGTTTGCGACACGAATTCCGATAGACCCTGCAATAATCAATTACATAATAGTTACCACCCCTTCCCATGTGATGAATATTTGTTTTGGGGATGACTAATAGACACAAATAAATAACACACAGAGGCGACCGGCGCTGGAACGTCCCTTCCCGTCTTAATTTTATTGGTTATTGTGCAAAAAGTGTTGAAAAATGAACTCTAATAAAAAAAAAGGTAATTTGTCGTGGGAATCAAGAGCGCCAGTGGGAATCCAAAAATAAAAAACAAAAGCATCAATTCCTGGGGACGACGCCCGAATCGGCAGGGCCGATAACTAAATAAATACGTCGCCGATCGGAAGCCACAAAGATTGTCAATAAATTCCGCCTGTCGACGGTATTCCAGCGGTTGTCATGATTTTTCATTTTTTATGCAAGCTGACAAGTGAAAAATAAGCTCTGCGCGATCTGTCACAGACATGAAATACTGAATCCGTAGGTGACTGTGATTGATTCTTTCTGTGATCCTCTGCCGTTGGAAGGTTTACGACGATTCCCGAGATGGAGTCGGGATTTTTATGAGACGCTCTATTTAGGAAATGAGGGCTTCGCACTTTACATGTTTCCAGACTCGCGAGACGAACTTCGGCTCCGAAACAAAACTTTCGTGGTCCCAGAAATAATTGGAAATAATAACTGGCTGTTTCGCATTTACGGAGATTTGTCTGAATAGACAGAAACTAATTACTTGCATATTTATAGTCTAGTCGAGAAATGTGGGTTTCCTGCGAAAAATAATTAGAAGGCTTCCAAAAATATGTGCGATAGCTCGTTCGACGCGGAATGCTAATCTGAGAAAGCAGTTTCGATGATTTTTTTCTGTCAATAAAAATTGCAATTGTTAAAAAAAAAACAGCTAGTTCGATTGTTTCATGATAACTCAAAAACCATAACAGATAGCGAAAATCGCAAAAGAGATCCTTAAAGAGGAGGAAATTTTCCATAAAAAAGTCTAGCTAGCAGATTTCTATCTCTAATATTTATAATTTTAATTTGATGCTGAAAGTAGGGGTCCGTTACGGCATACGCCCGCCGCCTCTAAAGCGAGTACGTCATAGAGAATAATTTTTGTAAGGTATTAAATATTAGTTTAAAAATTTAAAAAAAATTGAGTGTATTCTATACACTTGAAAGAAGAATGTCCCGTTAGAAAAAAATAAGTTATTAATAAAAAGTTAATTATTAATATTATTAAAAACTATTAAAATTATTTATTAATAAAAATAAAGTTAATATATTATTTTTCAAAGAGCTAGTCTATTGTTAATGAACAATGTTTTTTCGTACTTCCGTCTTTAGTAAAAACAGGATAAATGTTTAAATAATCTCCCTATAAATATTGTGCTTCTTGGAGTCCTTTCTATGAGTGTACTTAATTATATGACGTCATAAAATTATTTAAAATTTATTTATTTTGTTTTATTTAATGATTATATATTAAGCTTTATTTCAACAAAGGAACCATTATTTCGAAATGTGATAAATGTCAAAGAAGGTATAATTCAACATGGGCCACTAGCTTAATTGTTATACAAAAAGCTCCCTTCACCCAAATTTTTAAACTACTACGTCTTAAATTACCGAAAAAACTCTTCACTCCTGTTGTGACGTAATTGACTGCCAGAAATTTAAAAAAAATTCTTAGAGATGTATTTGATGAAAAGAAACAAGAATTTTGGTCGCAAAACTTAACATGGATTTTCTTTTAAATTGTTCCATTACTTTAGAAGCAATATTTTTGGTTAATTTCCATTATTTTGAATAATCGCCATAAAATACCAAATTTATTCTTGTGAAAAACTCAAAAAACGCTTTTTTAAAAATATTTTCTTCAAAAATTCAAAAACATGACCAAACACTTAATAAACATATATAATAGAATATATCAAATACCTACACTTTTTCTCCTGAAATCATTTATGAAAAATGAGATGTAAGGGCACTTTGCTCTTATGAATTTTCTATTTTCCACATTTTGTCCACAATTTGCCTCATTAACAAAATATGTCACATTTAATGATTTATCAAACACCTACAATTATTTTCCTGGAATATTTTTTAAAAAATGTTATCACATCTAATAATTTATAGAATCTGTCAAACGCCTGCAATAAATTCTCCCAAAATTCTTTTTGTAAAATAAGTTGTAAGGGCACTTAAACCTTTTTAACAAAATATATATCATATTTGATCATTTCAAATGCCTACAACTATCCCCCCCTTGAAATATTTTTTGTAAAATTTGTACTTTATATATTTACCTTTTATTAGCATTTATTATGTATTTATGTATATTTTACTTTTACCTTTACTAATGAATTTTCGATTTTCCAGATTTCCAGATCCCCAAATTGCCTCATTAACATAATATATCATATTTAATATCCAATAATATCTTATCCTGTTACCCTACTCTCTAAATAGGTTTTGTGAACCGCAGTGCACTTATTTTATTTCGGAAAATTTTGCTTTTTCCAAATTTCGTCCTTAGATCCACTTAGAGTAGATAATAGATAATAGACTTTGTTTGAAATTACCCTATTGGGGTTTATCTGTTACATACTTGAATCCCAGATTTTTTGTCAAAATTGGTTCCAATTAATACGCCTCTTTTGAAGCGAAAGTTACAAAAACATACTAATTTTTTTTAAATTTTGACTGTTACACGATTAAAGACAGTATTTTGTACAAAGGTACAAACAAAATACAAAGAAAATATATGTAAGTAAAGACAATATTTGAGGAATTCAAAATATTTCTAGGTTAGGTTTTGTGCCAAAAACGTCTGGAAAAAATAATTTTTGCTTATTATCCACAGATACACAGCTGTAATTTTTTTCAGATTTTTTGACGTACAATTTCATGCCCAAAAAAATAATAGCGTGAAACGAAGACAAAGTTTCTAAAATCAAATTACATTTTTGAGAAATCCCCGAGTAATTAGTTTAATGGTTTCAAATTTTGGTTGATTTACAGCTTGTTCCAATCAAACATCATAAACTTTAAAGACGTTCTTGCGACCTACCGTATTAGCGCACCTCAACTTTAAAATAGTACTAATTCACTCTCAGTAAAACAAAAACATTTTTGAATTTTATAGAATTATATCAGCGGAGTTCGCGCATGCGAAGAAATATTACAATAGATCCATTGAAACGTTGTTTCAACTGGACAACACTGCTATAGGAAAAAATAAAAGTGACAACATCGCAAACTTACTCATTGACACGTCTGATTTTTTGTTCCATTTCTTATCTGGTTGTGACCTGCGAATTAGTAATCAATTTGGACGTTAAAACGGGATTGTAATATTTCAATTACCTTTGACTGATTGATTAATAAATAATTAATATAAAATAACCCATTCTGTACAGTACACGCAATTCGTTAGAAAATAAACTCCAAAATGAGTCACTTACTCAGCTCGCAGAAGATCCGCTCGCTAAAATCTTGTTCCCGCGACGAATTTAAAGTTCGAACACTTCAACGACGTCCGTATTAATTGACGTTAGAAACGGGACCCTCAATTACCCGGAAAATCACCAAATTCACTGGAAAACCCACGCGTAAGTGAAAAACTAACGTTACTCGACGCGACACCGACCCGGAATGAAATTTTTAACGACGACTTTTAAGTAAGCAATTGTGTGCCGTACAATCGGCAAGCAAAAAATCACTGCGAAGGGAACGATGTGAGAACGTTCGACAGAGAAGAAAAAACTGCGTAAAAACTTGTTGACTGCGAAATAACGATACCGAAGTTAGAGACGAAATTGAAATTCTGTTATCTTTACGGTGTGTTAAATGGGAACGTGGTACGAATTCAATACGATTTTCATTTGAATTGTGTTTTCGATTCAATCAAGACGTTAAAAATATATTCGGCGGTCTCTGGCACAACTCGTCCTCTCACCGATTACTCACGATCCAAAAATCTACATTACCCGTATAAATATTCACCGTGTAATATGGAAATTACAAAATACCTAATTATCCAATTCCATTCCATTAAAGAGATTACGGGAATCATGGACCGGAATTAATGAAATCCCAATGTATTACCACAAATGGTCCAGGTGAAATACAGCTAGGCATATACTCTCACTGAATTTCCCTCAAACACATTTCTTCCCTGTTCGTAAAACAAATTTAATTCCCAGTTTCCCAACAACCGCTGAGAGCGTTTCAAAAATCTTCGAGACAGTTTTTTTTCTCCTTTAATAAAACATTCAAAGAAAGGTAAAGTTCGCATGCAAGTTTTCCCCCGGCTTTAAATTCCCTCTTAGAACTCTTTTTAGAGTAATTAAAAATAGACGGAGTTCCCTCAGGAAACTCTCTGCAGCGCTCTACTCATTTCCAACGGAGTATTAACAAATTTCTATTTCATTAAAGTATGGAAAATTGTTACAGTTGAGGCCCCAAAAAAAATCTCCCTTACCGAGGGGATAGAAAAAGGGGATGGAAATTATTTTAAGTGCCAGAATTAGAAACTCTAAACTTGGGACGCGTGTAGTTGGTTTAAGAAAAATTATACAAGTCCCAATTTCCGTTTTAGAGGAGGAGAAAAATAGTACGTAATATTTATTCTTGCCTTCTGGAAATTTTAAACTTTTATGTGTTAGGAAAATTGAAACATCCCAATGACCGAGGGGGTGGAAAATGGCATGGTGCAATACTTACTCAATAACGAGACACTGGAAGCTTACTATGGTTATGGATTGGGTTCTCAGGTGGTTCATAAAAATCCGATAATCCCAAATTTCACTTTCTGAGGGGGTGGAAAGAAGGGGTGAAGTTAGGCCGACCTCAGAGCAAAGCCCAGTACATCGGCTTATTTAAAATTGTAGATTCATTAGTTTTGTAATACAGAATGAATTATGAAGTTGTAGAAAAAATGTCCCTTATATCTTAATTTTTAATTCTATAAATTATATTTAAATTATAAAATTAATGTTATATTTTTATAATATTTATGAATTTACGTATCATAAGGAGTGTTAAAGTATAAAAGTCACATACGTAAAAGGGGCGTGGTATGGCCCAAAATATATAGAATAGTCGTAATGAACATATACAAGGTGTCCCATTTTAATGTACCACCCTCGATATCTCTTTAGATATGCAATTTAGCGAAAAATGGTTCAGACAATAGCTCTAGGACTCGAAGCGGGCCATCCAAAAATGACCTTGTCGTTGATCGTGAAAAGCATTTTCAACGTCAAATCAAGGTCAACTTTAGTTTTTTTAATGGAAACACATCTTTTTTATGTGATATTCAGATTAATAACTCCAATAAAAAATACGTATCTTTGGTATAAATATTTTTTTTGTAACAATTTACACTTTTCAGCTTTGACCTCGATTCAACCATCAATTCGTCCAGTTAAGGCAACATCCTTCAGTCCAACCACTCAGAGTCTAATTGAGACTTGAAATTGACCTATAGATTGGACTTGGCCTGACTGTGACTAGGCCTTGACCCGACCTTCACCAGACTTGACCCTGATCTTGACATGGTCAAGCCAATGTCAAATAAAGGTCAAAGCTGAAAAGTGTCTTCTAGCGAGAAATCGAAGCATTTACGAAAACAATGTTTCATACAAAAGATTTATCGAAGAATCGGAATATGACATAAAAAATATATGTTTCCATTAAAAAACTAAAGATGACCTTAATTTGACCTTGAAAATTCATTTCAACTTCAACAGCAAGGTCATTTTTGGATGGCCCCCTTCGAGTCCTAAAACTTTTGTATGAACCATTTTTCGCTAATTTGCATATCTAAAGAGATATCCGGGGTGGTATATTAAAATGGGACACCCAGTATACGAAAACGCTTATTTCTTGGGATAATGAGCATTAAATTTGTGAAAAAATAATGCAATCTTTAATTATCTTCTAATCCAATTTCAATAATTTAGGTCAAACACTAATTTTAGTGCGCTGATCACAATTATGGTATCTACAATGAACTTGTTGTAAGGTAAATATATATTAAGGAGTTGTTGGGGGTAAAAATACCCCAACTTTTTTGTATGTAACTGTTTAGAGATCTTGAGTAAAAATAATGACAAAATGAAGCTCTTGACCTAAAATGTGTACTGTCCTTCAATCTCGGTAAAAGCAGCGGTTTTCCAGAAAATGTTGAAAATCTTCATCAAAGGTTATTAGATAGTTATATGGTCCCAAAAACGCAAAATGTTCCTTATCTTCAAAATTGTCCAATTGCGAAAACACACTTAATATGACTTTTCTGCCTAAATGGAACCATACCATCATCCCCCCCCTCCCCCTTAAGATTTGTGATTCCTTTTTGGAGACTAGAAATTTTTTTAAAAATCCTTAGTTAACACCAAAAATAAAAAGGACTTTGAGATTTACCGTCTCAATGTAATGATTGTGACAGTGTATGTAATGACAGTCCATTGATAACAGAGATAAAGACTTAAACACCCTTACACAATCTCAATTTGATAATTATCTAATACGAAACAATCATTAATGTATTTTTCAGACAAATGTAGAGTTTCTGTACTTTTGCGACAAAGGTAGGAGGTTGAATTCTTTGGAAACATTGGAGAAATTTAGAGCGGTTAAAGATAAAAACGTTAATTGTGTTAACACTACTTAACTTATCTAAATAAATATTCGATTTTAAATTCATACTAATAGGGAACAATGTAGGGTTATGTTATACATGACTTATGTCCCACCAAAAATTGCTTAAAAATTCAGCTTTTTGTGCAAGTGTTGCCTACAATCAATTCACCCTGATAGTTAATATTTTCAAAGAGTTGACATCATTCGAAAAGATGATGATTTTTTGTCTCTTTTTTTTGGAACCCTTAAAAGCATAGATCGAGCTGTAAAAGTAGAGTAGTATTCCACTTTCGAATGTATAACATCACCTTGCAATTTATAGAATTTGTCACTATGTCTCTTACGTAGGTGTATTGGATCCCATGGTACGATGTGTATTTTAAATATATAAGACCGTTTTTAAGTGTATCTGTCCAATTGTACTGTCTTCGTATGGTGACTTCTCCATGGTTCAGTCGTTATCTATAAATGGACATTTACTTCATTCTAGTGATGGCCACGATATTCTCGTTTGAGAGAGTCTCGTCTCGTCTCGTCTCATTTTCGAGACGAGACTCGGGACAACTATATTTTAAACTTTCCTTTCGAGACAAGACGAGACTTTCAAAAAGTCTCGTCTCTAATCTCGCATGAGAGAATGGCAAAAGTCTCGAAGTATCGCAGATGAAAATGGCGAATAGTAATTAATTATTCTAATTATCGCGAATGTTATTGAAACACATACTTAAAGCCGCATAATAGCGAGCAGTTTCTGTAGATTTTAAATTTTGATTTTTTAAATTTAATAAATTTGTTAAATCGCGAGATTTTGCGAGAAATTTGCGAGACTTTTGCGAGACTCTCGCGCGAGACATGAGACGAGACGAGACTTTTATTGTGAGACGAGACTTTCAACTTTTTTCCGAGACAAGACGAGATTTTTCAAAGTCTCGTCTCGTCTCGTCTCGTGGGCAACACTGCTTCATTCAAAATGGTAGTAACACTCTTCATATTTATATAGTCCGACTGAAGATGGCTATTAAGCACCACTTCAGTTTTCTTTCTCATACCAAACTATCTTTTGGGTGTTTGAATCGTTTCATTAAGACGTCTTAAGGAGAGTACGTATGATCTTACTGCTTGAATACGTTCCAAAATAATGACATTGTAATATTCACTCAAGTAATTACCGTACATATGTGCACATTAATTTTAACCTCGATAAAAGTGACATACACTTCCCCTGGAAGGATTACCTTAAGACGTATTTCTTCTAAGTGTCTAAGAGAACAGGGGGGTTATCCGCGACGAAATCTTCGTAGTTAAAGCCCCCCCCGCATTCGGAAATCTCACCTTCCCCCAAAAGACAACTTCAACTTTCACCTATTCACCTTAGCGCTTTACAAGGTTGCCCCTCTCTCCTAACTCCGAGATTATCAACTCGTATCTCGCAAGCAGTCAAACAAATCTCTATTAGCGAAAGTTCGCCCCAAAGTGTGCCGCCGCTTCTTGCGACATACACTATAGTTCTCTCTCGCTCTCTCGTGTAAACTTTCGGAGCCGTGCCGCATATTAGCTTGAATAATTCATAAAAAATGGCGAACAATGTTGCGATCCTCTCGTCCCCCGAAACTTACGTGGGGACGCTAGTAAATCTCGGCAGGAAGTTTTGTGAAAACATCGTTAAAGCTTTTAGCTTCGTTCTCGGCGCTCCTGATTTAAAATAGGAGCAAAATCCACGTGGAAGTAGAAATTGAATAGAATTACAAACCAAACGGTGTCTTTCTGCGACAAAATCGTTACGTTTGTTATGGCCAACGATCGAATGGAAATGAGCCTAACAACTCGATTGATATCCGTAACAATTGGATGCGGAAACAAGGTCGATTTCTTTGAAAATTTTGATTTAGGTAGTATTTATAACGTTCTTCAAAGATGAACTGGTGCCGAAGTGTGCTTTTTCCCTAGGGGTGGAAACCACCCTTCCTAAGAGTAAAATTTTTTTTAATCAGATTAAGCCGGGAAATCGATAGATTGACCAATTTTAAGTAACTTTTGTTCTATAAAGTTTTTTTGTAAAGTTGATATTTTTCGAGTTATTCACGATTGAAACTACACATTTTTCATTGAAAAACGAATGTTTTTTAACAGTGTTTCACCAATAACTTGAAAATCTTTCATTTTATCGGAAACAATAATTAGACCTTGAAAAGAGACTTAGAAATCGACCTTGTTTCCCAAAATTCCACAGTAAACGGTATTTTACCGTTGATGACTGGAGTATTAGTGCTTACAATGTAAATGATTTCGTTGTAGACCTTTTTCAGGCACTAAAATTAGAATCTAAAGTCATTTCAATGTCACTTCATTTGGAACGAACGAAAATTAAGTCAAGTAAAGGTAGGGTCTGAATTATCCCAAAAATTTCCCGTGACTATGGGTTTACGTTTAAGGGTTCCCACATTCTTTAGGATATACCTCATGTCAATGGGGATCTCTACCAGCCAAAATAAGTTGATCACCCTTCACTTCGCCGATGACCAAGTCAGAATAGCTGAAGACGAAGATATGCTGAAGAAACTAGATCACGGGTATCTTAAATGTATATCTTAAAAATATATATAGCCATTTCAAAGACCACATCTCAATTCCCTACACAAATCTCCAACTAAACCAACCCCGTTCACCGTTCCTCCCACCACCGCCACCCTTCAAAAACTCACCTGTTATAGCCGTGTCGAAGCTTGTAGCGGATCTTACTGGTTTCGCATCGTAAACGCGAATTTTGTCGTTACAAACGGGCGAATGGCCAATCAAACGTCGCCTTTCCCATCTCGCATTCGTCTCGGTCCCGACTCGAAATTCCCCGAATATTACCTTTTATGGGCGATTAAATTTATTTAAATTAAACGACGTGAATTTATCAAATAGAGAGACGGTTCGAGATGTCACGAGCATAAGTCGATTTAGCTAGAAGTAATCGCACCTCGATTAAATTTAATGCAGCGATAGTATCGTTGAGCGAAGGGGATCGCCATGAAAAACGTGATCGAATGATGAGATAGACACGGGAAATGAGACTGGAAATTAGTAATGGAAAAGGTGAATGTCGGTTTTTGAAATATTGTACACAGTGAAAGTCTCTAGGGGTCTGTAGGAGCTTTATGGAGGACGTGTACATTTTCCACAATTGATACTTATATTAGGCTGACTATCACTCTATAGTTTCCTATCTCCCCCATAGCAAAAAAGGAATCAACAGATTGCCCTGATTTTTTTGTGATTTTCTGTAGCAATGTTTCAAAATATGTTTTAATTTTTTCCAAAATGGTGACAGCATTATGTTAATCCAAGTACGAACTATCTTGAGGATTGTGTATTATTACACATTGCTTAGGTAATGCAAGATATTTGTGTTTTAAATACGAGGGCTAGATAATTTACATTAGTTAAGCAATATGTCGTAGGTGTATCGGTATACTTGGAATACCCTTCCTTGTATGCTTGTATATCCGAAATATAAAGGCAACGTCCTAAAAACTGAGCCAACCTATGAACTGCTAGTTTTTAACCTAAAGAAAGATTTCTTTAAATCTTCGATATCTGAAAAATTGTTAGTTCTACGGCGTCTGAAATTTAATATTAATATTATCGTTATTTGTTTTAATTAAAAACTTAAGTTTTCAGTTATGGGTATTTGTGAATCTAAGCCATCCATTCCTGACGGTTTCCTAAGACTAACTATTCATGAAACCAGAAATAATACAGCTTATCACAAAATTAACTGAAACTCTAATTTTGCTGAAACCCTCCAAGCCACTCCAAGTTAAGTTTCTATAAGTATACTTTAATATTCTCATTTTATTAGTTAAGATAGTTACCCAGTTATTAGCGAATACATCGAAACTGGACTGTACCCGATTGGGCTGGAATAAATTCACGGTTTTAAAAGATTCAAACATTCACAAAATATTAACTGAAACACAAATTGAGCTAAAACTATTTGAAAAAAAATTATTGAAGTTTGCCTTATGAACTGGCAGAGTTTCATTTAATTATCTGAAGTAGTCATTGTGTATTGACGAATGAAACTAAGTTTAATTAGAACTGGTTAACGTTGCTAAGAGTTTCAACAAATGTAAAGAAGCTATGATTTTGCTCTAACTCTCCAAGCCCATTTTCGCCTTATAATCTTGGATAATCTCTTTCATTAGTCAAGATAGTTACAGAGTTATTAGCGAATACATCGAAACTGGACTGTATTCGACTGGGCTGGATATAAATTCGCGTTTTTAAAACATTCAAACATTCATAAAACATTAACTGAATCTCAGATTTAGCTAAACTACAATTTTTAACTGAAATTTGCTTTACAAACTCACGCAGTTTCAATTAATTAACTAAAGCAGTTGAGTATTGATACATCAAACTAATTTGCATTAGAACTGGTGTTACTAAGAGTTTCAAAAAATGTAATGAAACTACGGTTTTGCTGAAACTCTCCAGAACCGTTTGCTATAATCTACTTTATAAACTTTCACACTATTAAGTATAGCTAATGAGTTTTGTCGAGTACACCTAAGCTGTACTTAAGCTCGTGGTTAGGGGAGTTTCAAAATTTCAAAGAAAAATTAACTGAAACTTATGTTTAAAACTTTAAACTTTAATACATTTATTTCATTAAGTATAGTTAGTAAGTTTTATCGAGTACACCTAAGCTGTACTTACAACCCGTGATTACGGGAGTTTCAAAATTTCACAAAATTTTAACTGAAACTTATATTTAGCTGAAACTCTCCAGAAATGTTAAAATAAGTATAAACTTCAGGAGTTTCATTTAATTCCCCAAAGTAGATATCGACTTATTGACGAATGAAACTAAGTTGTATTAGAACTCATGTTAATAAGAATTTCATAGCACATTCTGAAACTTAGAGTTTGCTCTAAGTTTCTAAGTTTAATTGCTGAAATTCTCCACAATCGCTTATTAAAGCATACTTCATCAACGTTCACATTTTCATTTAAAAATGTACTCGACTGGTCTGGATATGAATTCGCGATTTTGAAGGATTAAAACGTTCATAAAACATTTACTGAAACTCAGATTTAACTAAAACTCTTAAAAAATGTTTACTGAAATTTGTTTTTATTTACGGAGTTTCAATTAATTAGCTAAAGCCGTTGACTATTGACAAATTAAACTAAGTTGCAGTAGGACTGGTGTTACTAAGAGTTTTAAAACAATGTAATGAAACTACGATTTTGCTTAAGCTCTCCGTTTGCTATAGTCAGTCTGCTTTATAAACTTTCATACATTTATTTCATTAAGTATAGTTAATAAGTTTCATCGAGTAAACCTAAGCTGTACTTAATTAAACTCGTGGTTACGGGAGTTTCTAAACTTCACAAAAATTAACTGAAACTTATATTTAGCTGAAACTCTCCAGAAATGTTCAAAATAAGTATAAACTTCAGGGGTTTCATTTAATTCCCCAAAGCAGTTATCAACTTATTGAAGAATGAAACTAAGTTGTATTAGAACTCATGTTAATAGGAATTTCACAACACAGTCTGAAACTCAGAGTTTGCTGAAATTCTCCACAATCGCTTATTAAAGTATACTTCATCAACTTTCATATTTTCATTAATATAATGGTGGAAAGTGTTATCGAGCTTTTGGCGAATGAACGAAAACTATAATGCAATTTCACTGTCAGAAAGCATTCATTTAAACTCAAATTTGATCAGATATTTTGATCTTATTTCAAAACTGTATTGTTAATAAGGCCTCTATTTAAAACATTGTAACGTTAAAACAAAATCATAAATTAACATGTAATAGTCAATGAACTATAAGGGGAAGTATGTATTAGTTATTTGAAGCAGTACAAATATCGATGTTTCCATTACAACTCTCATTTGGATTTATTTGAAATAACATTCCTTAATCTATTGTTGGTTGAAATATTATCTACGCGAGACATTTGACGCTTGTGTCATTTTTTATCGCTGATATGTTTATAATAATAATGATAAAGATTGTTGATTTCAGTTTTCATGCCTTTAGTAATGTTTCCAAAATTCCTCTATTAAACATAAAAACCTCTAAGGGAAGTTTTCACGAGTTAATCAGACTGCTTTAAAATATTATGGCCCGAAATACAACGTCCATTCATAAAGCATGACTCCACAGATTAATACACCGTTAGCGCTTAATAATAATATTTATTTTGGGCGCGTTGCATTTGACACCAATTGTATGCGATTCGTATCTACATTGTCCTAGCTCTAGCGTACCGGGGATTCAAAGGGGATTCTTGTAGTTTACGCTACATCGGGCAGTTTGCGACAATTAGAACAACGTGCAGGTGTTATAATAGCCCACATCAGCTTTGTGCATGCAAAATCGATCTCGCATTCACGTACCTTACCTTTTGTGTTCGCCGTTCCGATTGTGAGAAATGTCCCTCCTACGTTACACTTAAGCGAATCAAAACCCCATTCGGTTTGCTATCAATAACTTTAATAGATTCGAACCAATTTGAGTCATTCGAGTTACTAGTAGGCTCTGACTTTCGGCGGGACGCTCGGACATTCGTCTTCGTCGAGCGTGCAATCGATGACCGTCCGGTAGGTGAAGCAGACCTGGGAAACAATTTCGAATTCTCTTAGCGGATTATTGAAACAAGAGACGATTGTCCCGATGGGTTAGCAAAGGAGGAGCCGCGGGCGATTCCGAACCAAGAGCAAACCGATTTAAACAAAGTAAATATGAGGTTCGTGAGGACTGCCAGAAGGAATTAACGCTGCTGAAACTCAAACTCGTTCCGTTTCAAATCTCAAAAAATTAAAATGAATACACTAATTTTTTGGAAGTGAAAACTTCCTTAAGCGCGCTTGAGGAAAAGAAACGTTTTTAGGTGCGGTAAAATCTTCGACTTGTCGTCAGCATGAAACCTGTAACGCTGTGAGTCATCGTATGTCCAAAAACTCAAAATTCAATATTTTCTTGACCCTAATGACATTAAATCATATCAAAATATGTATATAATTAAGAGATACCTACGCTCGCAATCTATTTATCCTTATGATTCAACCTTCACAAACATCTACTTACCTCGCCACTTTCTACGTCCATCCAAGACACGGTATGCTTCCGCCAGTGGTCGTCGAAAGGCCTCCTTTTCTGCCCCTTGATAGGTTTGGAATAGTCGTATTCGTCGATTCGTTGCTGGAAAAAAGCAAACCATAAGATTAGAATGTTATTAACGTTGCGCCTTGGATCCGAAGACAGGAACAATAGTCTCATTAGAGACCGGTAAGTAATGAAAAAAGCGGTTTCCTACTTCGTTAAAACGAATCCTCCAGGCAAAATACAGATTTATAAGTAATATAATGGAGTTTCCTTTACCCGAAGTAAATACAAAGTTCTGTACAAAAAGGAGAACGGCCAGACTACGAGTCTCTGGTATCAGGTTCGCTAAGGCAGAATAGAACTATGACGTTTTTAATTTTAACTTCCAGTTAAAGCTTTACGTCAATTGAAAGCAGCTTTAAGTAAGAGAAACACATGAAGGCTTTCAAGGCCAGATGGAGAAATTGTATTATTAAATTTATCCAACACATGACAGTTATGACTGTCATTAATAATGTCATTTTAGACAAGTAAACCATCAAACAACACACTAGTGTGTTATAATTCATAACTCACTATGGATTATAAGTCACGTTCATATTTAAAGCATTTATTTTAAAGGTTGCCAGTGGCAACCAAACAAACAACTTACTCTAACTAAAGTCACTAGATATATAAAGTACCACAAACTCCGCCATTTTTGGGCAAAAATTTGGCGCCAAATTTGAATTGCTAACAATAAATAATGAAAACAATGCTTGCTTGTTTTAATTGATTGCCTTACTATCTGCATTTCACTTATTAACCCACCATGTTGATACAGTTGTAACTGTGTTAACAATACAGTACAAAAAGTGTTTTTTATTTAACATTAGCAATTCAAATTTGCCCAAAAATGGCGGAGTTTGCGGTACTTTATATATCTAGTGACTTTAACTTTAACCAAAATGTAAAAAAGTCACTGTCAAATCATTCTGACATTTATAGGGTACTGAGACGCAAGTAGCTTTGATTTGATCACAAAGCTTATTAATTATTATCTCATAAAAAATCGATTGCTTTCACTTGTTGGATAAAACATTGTATGCCACTCGCGTGTTATGTTTCCTAAGTCACTTGAGAATTTATACCACTCGGCCTAATAACACACTAGTACTATAAATAACTATTTTCTACATCTACACGATGAGCGAATAATATACAGGGTGAGGTTTATTTTCAATGTTAGGAACTGCTGAAATTACAATAGAAACCAGACCGTTTAACTGAGCAAAGAGTTAACAATCCTATGAATACCAGGTCAAAATTTTACGACTTTCATTCAAACAATTCACCGTTTATCAGTTAGAAAAATATTCACTCTAACAATATTAGCTACATTTTTTTAAAGGATCAATATTCGAAATTACGTGCTGAAGCTTCATCGGTTAGAAAGTATGGTGTGTTTGACGTTGGGCGGGAACTTTCATAAAGTTTGACTTTCGAACGTTCCATCGATGTGGCTTTAGGGTATTTTAAACTCGTCCCAGTATTGACAAGTCTGAAGATGGTTACGATCGAAACTGATTAGTTAATAATTTTCCCAATTGGAAGGTTTGATATGAAACTGTGGGTAACCGGAAAATTGCCCGAATACAATTGATCCAAAAGACAACTGCCCGAATGGAGAATTTCCTGAATAAAAAATTGCCTGGAACAAGCATTGATCCAAAAAGTAGAATTACTTGTTTCCTGCTTATTTTCAAGGAAATTAAGGCAATATAAGGAAGTTTCATTAGCAATAACGTATTATTCTAAATCATTCGATATCAAAATTGCATAGAAAGTGATATATTTATAAATTTATTTGCAAATTAGAGGTTATTTGTTACAATACCTCCAAGGTACATTTTATCCATTTAACAATTTTATTCGAAATAAATGTACCTTATGTATATTAGCCCAAACAACTTAATTTTGCCCATGTATTCATACATGGATAATATTGTAACGTTTATTTTCTAATTTATTTACACAATCCTAATTATGCACTACACACTACTTAATTTATCTTAGACTATCACTAAACTAATTTATATAACGCACTTAACTATTTCCTACTAATTAATTTATATCACTCTTAAATGTAATTTATTTTTATTGGCCCGTTTTTGCCTGTTTACTATGTCGCGGCTTCACGTCTAATCTCCCTCTCCGACCGCAAGCCCGCTTATATACTTGTATTCTCGATAATTCCACAGAGAACTCGATCCATCTCGATAATAATGTTAACCTAGGAAACGTCCAGAACGTAATAAATCTTTCCTTAAATAATAATCTGGGAGTATTCATGGAGCTGTCTTTTTTTATAGGATTCAATTAGGTGTAGCGACATCCTTTTGAGGTAAGCCGCCGAGGTCTGATAAGAGTAAACACGTCTCCCGCTGCTGTTTACACTTCGCGATACAATATGAAACTAGCGATAGATTTGGATAGATATATATACTTGCAGTGTTAATATGACTAATTTGTAGTGTACGAATTAGCTGGAATTTAGCCATTTATTTGCAAAATGCGGACGAGGCGTGTTTTTTGAAGTAATCTATTCTAAATAATATATACAATATATACATGTACGTTTGCATAAAAAGTACCTAGTGAAAAAAATGTTATCAACAAATTAAAGTGAAAAAATCCATATCATTTTGGTTTTTTGACTGTAACTTCGGTCTTTTAGGTTTTAAGAAAAAAAATTCTTATTAAAAATTTTTGGGAATTAAATTTCCCATAAGAATGGTTTGATGCGAAGTCCAAAAATTCCCTTTTTTTTCGGAAAATGAGCATTAATCTTAAGAAATATTTTTGTATACAGAGTACATTTTTATTTTTTTATTACGTTATTTATATCTTATTCAGCGGTATATAGTATTGTACTAAAATTAGCTTATATACACATATAAACTCATGAATTAATAATTATATTATGATATTGTTATAACACAAAATAAAGAGTCCAAAAGGAGTACGCGCAGGAAGATATCAAAAATTGACCGAGATACTTGAATTTATTTATAAGCGTCTAATTTGCAAATTTAAAAAAAGTGCCGTAAAACAGTGCAAAAAAATCGGATTTTGACAATCTTACATGATAAGGGTGTCTTCCCTACATGCCCATAAATTTTCAAGTATTTTTATTAATATTTCGGGATTGGCATTCAATTGCAATTTTCGCTTTTTTTTAAGCGACAAATTAATTTTGCTCTCCCTTTGCACCGACCGCTACAGCTTTAAAGGAGCTTAGAGTACTTTAAAAAAAGCTTCTTTTTCACTGAGTTTCGACTGGATTGGGGTGAATTTAGATTCTTAAACTATTAATGGAAAATTATCCCAATTTTGTGAGAAGTGGTCATTTTCCGGAAAAATGGAAATTTTTGGAATTCGCATCACACCAATCTTATAGAAAATTGAATTCTGAACAACTTTTGATATGAAATTTTTAACGAAGTTACAGCCGAAAAACCAAAAGAACATCGATAATTTTACCTTCATTTGTTAATAATAATTTTTCCACGACTTTTTGTGCATGCGTACATGGATATATTTATTGCATAGATTCCTGCAAAAAACAGGCCTCGTCCGCATTTTGCACTAAATTTTGATAGTTCGCTTGGACTATTATAGTTTACTAATATTTCACTTCCTATTGTAATGCGAAAAGTAAACAGCGCGAGACGTGTTTACTCATATCAGACTTGAGCGGCTACTTCAAAAGGAATTGCCGCGACGCTTAATTGAATTCTATAAAAAAAGACAGCTCCATGAATACTCCGGGATTATTATTTAAGGAAAGTGATTTATGACACTCTGGAGCTTTCTACATAATAAAAGATATTTCGAGTAATTTACACGAATACGCGAGAAGGTTCCCGACTACAATTGAGATGTATTTATAAGCGGGCTTGTGGTCGAATGAGGATTATTATTAGACGGAAGCCGCGAGAGTAAATAGCGAAATAGCGAGAGCGTTTGAAGTGAAATAAATTAACGATTAAGAAGTGTGATATAAATTAATTAGTTAAGTTAGTTTAGTAGAAGTGTAAATAAATTAAGTAGTGTCTAGTATTAGTATTAGTGTAAATAAATTAGTCAAATAAACGTTACACTATGTAATCTTCACAGTTTTCAATGAAATTTGCGAATTATGCATGGAATTTCGTTTATTTCCTTCATATCTAATCATCACAGAAATTTTATTTAATTTCGGGGAATTTTATATTTGATCAATTGTTGTTTGGACAATTCTCAATTCGGGCAGTTGCCTTTGCGTTAATTGCATTCTGGCAATTTTCTTTCGGGCAATTAATTTCGGGTAATTTTCCTAGACCCGAAATTGATTAGGAGAGAGGCTCGAATAATGACCAGCCATCCGATTGTAGTTACGTCCCTTGGGAAATATGATCGAGATTCATTTACGATTAATACATGTAAATTGCACGAAAAATCAATTAATACGTCTCCCCAGGTCGCCGTAATTCAAAAAGAAAATTCGACCGCTTCAAAAATTCATAAGCCCGCATACTTAATCGAGTTTCGCAGAAAACAATACGAAAACCCTCTGTCAACATTTGTAATCCGGCGTTCGACAAAAATTCCCTTCGATTCACCCCTTCCCGGACGCATTAAATATGCACCCCATCAATTCTCTGGGTAAATGTTATTGAATCTAACTGCGCGCAACGCATTCGAACGACCCCCCTTATTTTTCACAATGAAACATATTATTTATCCGGAGATCACCGCTTTAAATTAGATTTGGGCGTATCGAGTTTTGTTTTGTTTTGCCTTCCTCTCCCGTCATCCTATTATTATTGAGTCCGCTTCAGCCCTCGTAATAAAAACTCCACGACAATGGCGCACCTATTTTGATTAATCCTTCGCTAATAAAAGACGCGACGGGAAATTAATACAGATTCAGACCCCATGATCAACAAACAATATCAACTTTCACAAAGTTTCTCCGCTGTTTTGGTCGATTTTCCTAAACGGAAAGTGTAACGAATTAACCTTCCAAAAATTAAAAATCGACGTTTCGTCTTCTCGAACATCCTCGGTGATCGACAAGAATTAGACGCGGCCGCCGGAAGCGAAATTTCATTGTTCAAAAGGAGGAGAGCCGTTCATTTTCCCCAAATCTAATTAAGCTTTATTTCGCACAAAGGTAAATATTTAAAGATAATTCAGTAACGATTTTCGGGGGCCGCTGCGCTTTGATGTTCAGCGTCACTCTTTGGCGGGAACCTTCACGGGGAGATCCGAAAAATTTACCGACGTTTAACAGTTACACAGAAGGAAAAACTTCCGCCTCGATCCCGAGGGAAGATACAAAACCAATTATTTCGGTAGGGTAAATTTTAACGATAATGGAAAAGTCCCGGTTCATTGCCGCAATTCTGGTCTCATCGGGTCTCGTGCTAAATATTTATTATTATTCGATAAATGGCGGGGAAATTCAGTTAGAATTGTTTCGAATCTGTACGAACAACAGAACAGCCTGTAGTTATAAAAATAACTGTGCACATTATACAAAATAATTATTATAAATAAAATTTAGGAGCTAATCGAAAATTTTGCAAACTAAACGTAACCATAAATTGGCGAATTATAACTCCACATAACATTTTGTCAAATTCCTCCTCTGAACTGTTTAGCCTTTATTCATTTGCTACTTCTTCCCCAGCTTCTATAATAGAATTTACCTGCCATGTGTTTTTAATTACTGCTAAGTACTACTTACTCTTGCCACTTCTCTTTAATCCTCTTTACAGTCTCATTAATAAAGCTTTTAGTTTTAAATTATGGACCAAAATAAGTAGGCCAGTCGATAAAACTTGAGACGGGAAATTTCGTGCTATACGGTCAAATTTTATGCGGAAATCAACCGGAAATATTAAGTACTGTAACATAGTTGTTAACAACATTTTTTTCTCTTTGTCAATACAATATTTTGAGAAATATGACGACTGACCTGGGTAACTACATTTCTTGTGAAAAGTTATTGGATTGAAATATTGATCTTGACATTTGCAATGTAAAGTTCTAAAATTAAGGAAATGGCGGTAACAAATTGGCAAGTGCAAAAGTGCATAAGCAGCGATTTACTTAACCTATTTTTGATATGTTTCACGACAAAGACTTTACTTACAAATGCTGGGATTGATCTTATAAAAAGAATTTTTACGATACTAACAACTATACAGGGATATACTTACTAGAATCAGCCTACAAAATGTACCCCAAAATTTTAAGCAATAGACTGAAACCGATGACAGAAAAAATTATCGAAGAAGAACAAATATGTTTCAGAAAGGGTCGATCAACAATAAGTGGAATATTCACACTACAACAAGCGAATGAAAAACACAGAGAATTTAATAGAGGGACACATATCAGTTTTACAGATTTAGAAAAAGCTTACGACAACCTAAATAGAGGAAAATAATGGAAAAACGAGGATATCCAAGACAACTAATCAGAGCAATAAGAAACCTGTACCACAATACTAAAATGCTATTCGACATAAAGGGAAGAGGACCATCAGAAATAATAATAAACAAAAGTATCAGACAAGGATGCAATATTTCCCCAACTTTATTAAAACAAAGAAAGAAATTAAAAGAAAAGAAAAGTAAATTCAAGAAAGGAATCAAATTAGATCAAAAGACAGTTTTAAACTCGATTCTTTATACAAATGATCTAGTATTAATGATAATCAGTAGAATTAATAATGCAACAAATATGTACAGAGCATAGCATGAAAATACCATCTGCTAAGACCAAAGTAATGGCCTTTTCAGGTAAATGTCATATCCTCCTGTCATATCTAAGATAGTTGTAAATCATGAAATATTAGCACTGGTATCACATTTTAAATATCTAGGTTGCTATAGATCATACGATCGAGAGAAAGACATTTAAGAAAAACTGAACCCAGAAAGAAACACACATAAAATTTTACAAGACAATGGCTGTACCAATCCTGTATTACATTAGCAAATCTGGACAATAACCAAGAAAGACGAAAATAGGTTACAAAGTCAAGAAATGAAATGTTTAAAAGGGGTTACATGTTGCACACGTACCTACAGAACAAATGATAGTGTAAGAAGGAAATTGGACATAGTTAGCATAAACAAAAAAATTACAGAAAATAGGAGAAAATGGAAAGAACTTGTAGGTGGAATGCAAGATGAAAGAATCCCAAAGAAGGTACTGAACTATAAATTCAAAGGCAGAAGTGTTGGTAGACTCAGAGACAAATGTAACAACTAACAGGCAAACGATTAATACCTGACATGGAGAAGAAGAAGGAACAGAGGTGTTGCAATAAAACTATCTTGATATCAAATTGCCTTATATCAATTTCTCACGTTCGGTGTAAAAGGTGTTACAAGTTGCACACGTACCTACAGAACAAATGATAGTGTAAGAAGGAAATTGGACATCGTTAGCATAAACAAAAAAATTACAGAAAATAGGGGAAAATGGAAAGAACTTGTAGGTGGAATGCAAGATGAAAGAATCCCAAAGAAGGTACTGAACTATAAATTCAAAGGCAGAAGTGTTGGTAGACTCAGAGACAAATGTAACAACTAACAGGCAAACGATTAATACCTGACATGGAGAAGAAGGAACAGAGGTATTGCAATAAAACTATCTTGATATCAAATTGTCTTATATCAATTTATCACGTTCGGTAAGCTTTCTATAAATTTGACATTACCTAAACGTTGAAACGATATCTTCCATTACCTAAGCTACTACCTTCTAAAACCTTCTATAAGGTTTTCTTTATTTTATTTATTTAATTTTATAAACATCGCCAGATTTACATGTCTTCCTATCACAAAACCACCCTCGGACCGGCTCTGTACGTACTCCAAGATTATTTACGCTATTTTGATACGGCTCACATTAAAATCAGAGCACTTATCATCGATGAAATTACATTTTCCTCGCGCGAGGCGATCGGATAATAAACAAGACCTGTCCCGCCGTGGAAAAGGAATTTCCCGGACTCGGAATCCTCGAAACACTAACCGGATAACGGGAATAAACCCTTCCCGTTATCTGAGATATCCAACTTATCCCGATTAGCGTACCTTGAAGTCATCCCTGGCGTGCGCCCCACGGGATTCCTTCCTCTGCTCCATCGAATAGATCGTCTGCAGGGCATTGATGCACAAATTTTGGAGTTCCAGCGCTTCCAGGAGGTCCGTGTTCCAGATGAGCGTCCGATCCGATATCTGCAAGGAACAAGGAGAGGATTTTAATTGGCTTCCTTGAAATATATTCGGGAAATGAGATTGCAATAAGAGGGAAGCCGTAGCACCATTTCGAGAAAAATTAGGAAACGTAAGGAGTTCGAGAAAACATATTTTTGAGATTAATATAACCGTCCAAAAAAAAAACAAGAGTGTCTTGGGTTAAAAATATTAATTTTGGAAATTGATGAGGTGGATGAAACCTTTCTCTCGATACTTTAAACGTATACACTTACTGAAGGTTTACAAGACCATTATTTTTTTAAATTAGTAAAGTTCAATGTTAATATTTCTTGATTTAGTTAATTTAATATTTATTTGTGGTTCCGTATCTTATTTTTAATTTCGAAACCATTTTCTTGTATTAATAATAATTTTCTTATACTGTGACTATGATATTAACAATCTTACTCTATTGATTTTGTCATTTCTAATAAGTCTAGCAATCCAGTAATCAGTTTTAAACCTGAACCCATTTTAACACAAGTACATTTACGTTTCCTATAAAAAATTCTGAATATCACTACAAACATTTACCCATACAAAATTGCCTTCTTATATCTACTCAAAAAAATTTATACTACTTAGAAATCGACAGTCGTATAGTTGCAAAATTGTAGTTACCCATTTCAAAATATTTCTTACAAAAATAAAATCAATTTTCATTTCCTTCTTGCCGCATTTATTTTACTTAACTAATTCGCCGCTCTGACCTAGTTTTTCTGTTCTTCTCACTTATCAAATAAAATTTAATCCAAAATTCATAGTTTTCCTTTGCTAGCGCTAACGTGTACGAAATTAATGCTGGGAACGTTCGTAAAGGGGAAATTATACTCTCCGGAAGTAACGGGCATTTATGTTAAATAACAACAAGCGAAATTTAATTTAATTTAATTATATGTTTGTTTGCGTTCGAGCAGTTGATGATGGCTTAATAAATGCAATTTGCTGTAAAATTCGTAAATAATAAATAAACTTAATGTAGGTGTATTTAGCTCGCGAGGGAACGTTCCATGAATACTGCAGCTGAATTAAAATTTAAATCATATTATATTATGAAATTGTATTCTGACAATGTTGAACGAACCAATTTTGTTGTTGCGTGTAGTAAATAGAGCATTTTAATAGTTGCTCAAATGATCGAATTAGGAACAGGAAATGTGATAACTAAAGAACATACTTTTTCTAGAAAATTTATAGGAAGCTATCTGTTTTTGAAAAGGAAAGATTTTTTGAAAATTAGAGCCTCGGTATTTTGGATCATTTTGGTGGGTTTTAAAGACAAATGTACTTTTCTGGTGGAAAAGTTTATATTTGGTGATTTAGCTTTATAGTTATTAAATTTATGGTACTAGTGTGTTATGTTGAAAATAAGTCACGCGAGAAGATTTATACCACGAGGCCGTCAGGCTGAGTGGTATAAATTTTCAAGTGACTTAGGAAACATAACACGCGAGTGGTATATAATGTTTTATCCAACAAGTGGAAGAAATCGTTTTTTATGAGATAATAATTAATAAGCTTTGTGATCAAATCAAAGCTACTTGCGTCTCAATAACCTATAAATGTCAGAATGACTTGACAGTGACTTTTTTACATTTTGGTCAAAGTAGGCTGTTTGTTTGGTTGCCACGGGCAACCTTTAAATATAAATACAATGTGTTTCAAAATGATTGTCATCTAGTTGGCGTTGGAATTTCTGTGCATGTAATTTTTGATGTGCCGCGCTCTATTGATTTGAACCTATCTAATTCTGACAACAAGTGACACTTCGAACATTTATTGTGAAACTGGCAATTAGTACTGCTGGTAATTAACGGTCCTTTTCAGGGCCCAAAACAACTACTACAAATAGACAAATACTAAGAATTCGTTTTCTTTTGACAAAGAAAAACCAGAAGTTAAAAGGGGATAAGTAGGTTATTTTGAGGTTATGTATAGCTAGTAGAAACTCCTATTTTCGCAAGGCGGTTTTTTTTATTTTACATGGGAATTTCACAGCCGACTAGATGACAATCATTTTGAAACACGTTGTACTTTAAATATGAACGTGAGTTATAATCCACAACTCACTAGAGAGTTATGGATTATACCACACTAGTTTGTTACTTGATAGTTTACTTGTCTAAAATGACATTAATAATGAGAGTCATAACTGTCATGTGTTGGATAAAATGGATTTATTGAAAGTTTCTATAAATCATACTGGGACAAAAATTGATGATTATAACTACATTTTGGTTTGTTCTAATATGTTTTTCTTTGTGGAATGAAAATAGACTCTTACATATTAAGTGCAAAATGTCAAAAATATTTAAGATCCAAGGGCAAACAGTGATTTGGTACCGCATAAAAACTACATAAGTCTACTCAAGGTAAATGAAAGTTTTCAAGTAAGCAGCTTAAATTTGGATCGCTATCCAAATAAGAGAGCGAATTTATGGTCCATTTACATTATTGATGAAGCATGTTTCGGGTAAAATATCTATCCTCAGTCGTACATGTTGTGTCATAAATTATTTGTAGATATTTCAATAGTTTATTAGCTAAAATCAAAATCTCTTTTAAACTTTATATTTATCGCTACCAAACTGTAGCCATAGATGTGTTGTAAATATGTCAATAGTTTGGTAGCCGTAGTTCACGAAAATATGTTTTAAAATTTTTAATTATGGCTACTAAACTAATGAAATATTTACAAAACATGTACGAACTTTCTGTTTAATTGTACCATATCTCAAGCAGTGTATGTTTGGTCTATACTACAGTGCGATCGAATAAAAAAATAGTCAAAGCAGGCCATGAACAAAAAGCCGCATGTCTTTACTTAGTTCCTAAATTTAAAAATACAGACAACAGAAAATACTAGTTGACACTGACAAAATCAAACTTGAAGTTAATTTTTTGAATAAAAAAAAGTGATAAAACTAAAAGAGCATTATGTTTACAGAAATATAATATTTAATATTGCCCTTCACGGTTCTCCAGCTTGACTCCATTTCTAAAATATGCTTCGACAATATCGTCTCTTGTCAATGTACGTCAGCTTGACATTTGGAATTAATAACCTGAAGAAGAAGAAGAAGAATTTTAGTAAAAGACATGTGTATTTTAGCTAATGGCCTGCTTTGACTATTTTTTTATTCGATCGCACAGTACTTGTTGGTTTAACCAGAAACCATAGAAAATGTAACGTAAAAGTATAAAAGTATTAAGTTGAAGCCTTAAACGTTCTATAAGACAGTAGAATGAAATGACCGCACCATTGAAAATAACGAAAAGCACGTGGAATACATATTTATTCAAACGAACCTAGGAACGCCGAAAACAAAAACCGAAAAAACCCAACATCCCCTAATCGGCCCTTAATGATTCCGTATCAATCACGGCCTCACCTGAGACGTGTAATTTTTAAGTCACGGAACCGGAAAAATGCCAACTCGACTGTTCCTCCTAGAAGCTTTTCCGGGGGAAGTGTCAACTTCGAGCATGATTTATTAAGATCGTGCCAGGCGTTCCCTTCGACAACGGCAAATTTCGAGTACGTACTTTTTTCATTTTTAAATAGTGCTCAAGGGGACAAGAGCACGTCGAAATCGTATTGACTTAAGGGAGATCGCGAACCCGGAACGGGTGAAATTGCGCAGAAAGATTTTTCGCAGGAGACTCTTTTTTTAAAAGAAAAGAAATTACCCTGACGGGGCATAAAGCTTCGAAACGAATAAGTAACACGAAAAATTACAGTCTCAAGCACGAGATACGATATTTCCCAAATTTGACGTGGCCATCTGCGACAAAGGGTCGTAACAAAGGTCACGATCACTATTTTAAACCGGATCTTTAATCTCCACGATTTAAAAGTAACTACGCAAGTTCCATTAACTATAGATAAATAAGCGTATAGCATCAGATGGTGTCAGATTACTCGAGATTAATCACTAAAGTTGTTGGGAGCTTTAAGCTTTTTCAAGTGACGCGGAGCACATAAAAACCAGGAGGGAAGTGGCTAAACAAACGCATCGTAAGTCGAAGTAATCCAGAGTTTAAAGCAGATACAATAGGAATTTTAGATAAATCCGAAGACATTCAGACAGTAACAAATTTTTTAAACAGTTTTAGTGACCTTTAATCCGCTTAATAGCTTCCTATACAAACTGAACTTATGCTACAAGAAGTGCCAAGATCAATATTCAAAGTTTTAATGAGTTTTCTGATTTTTGTAATAATCCTTCCACACCCTTCTTATATGGATTACCCAAAATCCACTAGGAAGGCTGCCCCATTAGACCAGTGGTCTCTGTTCATAATACACCGGTAAATAAATTGTCTTCTATCCTTAATAACATGTTAAGAGAGCTAACCGACTTTAAAAACGCATTCTCCATTAGAAATTCAATGAATTTCATGAATGAGGAACATTCGACACTGGACAGGCCTACACTTTGAGCAACTTATAAGAACCGCAGAAGACAGAACAACGTTTGCCAATGTAATTGCCGTCCTTCATTAAACGGAGACGGTTGAATTAGAAGACAATCTTATCAATTATCGACAATAACTATTCTTCCAAATGTTGTAGTGTTCTCTATTGATGTTTGTAAACGTTTTATCACTCGATTTAATAACACGTGGCTAAGACATCCCACTTCTGATACCTTCATCATGGAATGCACTTTCAAGAATTTGGAGGATTTGCATCGTAAACCAGAGTTTGGTAATGAAATGTACATATCAAAGAATTTTACCATCGTTACGTGCATTTAGAAACGCGTGCAATCTCAAAGGCACATGGAACGAATCCTTCCGGAAATAACCGGCACCCTTGTCTCCATGTCAATTCTTTACCTTTTTACCGTTATTAACCTAGTCAGCTGTTACAACCCCCTGCCTTTGTATCAATAAAATCCATTGAAAAATCGCAACTCCCCGAACATGAAAAGAATGAAAAACAAAACCAACGCTTGAATGGAAATTTTTATTTACACTTCATTTAATCAAAAAAAAAGAGAGAGCAGGTTTGTTTCATATAAACACACGAGTCCGTGGCCTAAGAAAAGCTCGGCGTTTCGAACTTTATTAAAGTGGGAGTTGTGATTTTAATGGAATATTAAATTGAAGATTTCAGGGGTGAATTTATGGGGTGTACTTTAGATTTGCACCCTACCCCATTTTACCCTAAATTTAAATACTAAGCGACACTGCACTTCTTCTTCAAGTGCCATCCCCGGTTCGGAGTTAATCTAAAATCTTCCATTTCCAAATTGTAAAGACACTGCACTACTGCGGTAATCTCGTATCATTACCTACAGTGGGAAATTATTCCTCTGTCTCCGTTATTCTTATTAATTTCAGTAGGTACCTACTCGAAAACTAGTTAATTTACTCTTCATCCGCTTTGAAGACACACGACTAAAGTGCCCGTCTCCAAACATACACTGTAACGAAACTAACTAGACTCGTTTCCTCCTTAATGTACTTCTACCCACCGCTATTTAATTAACCCGAATTTCTGAAAAACAAGGGCGCGCCATCCTTCGCCGAGACGGGGCTGTGTGCACCTTTTGCTCACCTTAATGTCGTTCAATTCGTTATAAATCTCCGAGACTATTCGGCATCCCTCTTGGAGCAATTCCTGCGTCCTGAAGACTCCTGCGTGCTTCTGCATCGTTCTTTGCAGCTTCAGCCTGAGGGCGCCGACAGTGATCTTGCCGTTCGCCTGCCGCAATTTGTCGAAATTCTCCAACGTCGCACGGCCGAGAGTCTGGAAAACGTCAGGGGAAAGCGTCAAAGGACAATTTTGCGAGTGGGCAGCTTTGATTTTCCTCGAGGAACTATCCCTTGTCTTCGCAATATAACAGTCTAGTATAAGTAACGTGGTACTGGCCTACTAGTTCACATCTCTGTCACCTGCCATAACTGTTTTAAATAGCTCCATATAAACAATTGTGGATATCAAGACCACCTTCATAGACTTGGAACAAAGTGTCAATTGTAATTTCAGCCAGTTTGCAATCGTTATCCATTTTATTAACAATTTTTAATAACAACCAAAAAATGGATACGTTGGATAGATTGCTCCAATTTTCCTATAGTGTACTTACATAATGAATTTATTAATAGGAATTAAGCTATACTATAATTTAAAATACATAAATTTTGGCGCCATTTATAATATTTTTTAATTAAGAATAACTCTTTCGTATCATTAATTTAGTATTAGGAAATTGAAGCAACAATGATTATTTCGTAGGTTGGTACATTGTGATTTCGTAATATAAATATATTTTGATAAGGTATTTTTAATGTCCATATACGTGTTTATGTTTTTAATATTTTTTTTATTTTATTCAATAAGATTTTTAATTTACACTTTAACACTCTTTAATTTAAGTTCCTACATTCATGCTGTGCGACAGATATTGAATAACAACGCCTAATTAATTATCTCTGAGACGCAAAACCAATTATTTCAGTTAAAAAGATGTAAATTACGAACCTGTCGTATTGTGTAAACTTTTCTAGGGCCGACCCTCAATGAAAAAGGACCGAGGTCATTCAGAGTCGCTTAATTTTTACTGTACAATAAACGCTGTCACAACCTTCTTTATTCTTGTACCAGTAGGTTATACTATACTCTTTTCAAAACAAATCCAGATGTACGTCATTTTGATGACGTCAGAATCATCCAGTACTACCAACTTAATATAGTCACAGGACATCGAAATTTATGTGTTCCGTGTATATTTTAGGTTGACAATATATATGGTTATGTGTATTCTCAACCTAAAATATACACGGAACACATAAATTGCGATGTCCTGGGACTAAATTAAGTTGGTAGTGTTGGATGTTTGGTGACGTCATCAAAATGACGTGCATCGGGATTTGTTTTGGTAAATCCACCAAGAAGAAAACTTCCATGAAACACAAACGTCGAAATTCAAAGCGCGCGACCAGCTAGGGAATAAGTACAGAGTCGCATTAAGAATGATCGCATTGACTATAATTTATCTTTTACTAAGATTTTACTAAGGATGTTCATTTCTTTATTTTCTGTATACATTTAAAATAATGGTTTTCTCCCCGCAGCTTAAGTATGTTCCAGGTCTCTTTTTGGGAGGCGAGCAGGGAAGGTGTCTTTCCATATTTGCAATAGATCACAGAAATATCTTTATACAAATTTATATAAAAACCTGAATAACAATAGCGATACGTTAAAATAAGCCACCAATTAAAAGTCCACTATCACCGTCAACGACTTTTCTGAACGCTTGTAAACAGACAACCATAGATCAGACAACTAAACTTGTTAATTTTACTGAACCGACTCTGTACATCAACAATTCCCGCCAAAAGTATTATGACTTTTCCACCAATAGCAAACGACGTGTATTAGGTGTTGTCTAACTTTATTACCTTTTCTCGTTTCGTGGATGTTTTCTTCTCAGTGGATTTACTATAGAGTCAAACTCCTAATTAACTACTTAAAAATCATATTGATATTCACATATTGACACTTTTAAACAAAACGAGTAAATCGGGCAAGAAAATTGTAATTTCGAACTAAACCGATTCCTGTAGGACGTTGCAAAATAAATCACCCGCTTTGCTGTAGCGACACACAAAAGGCCAGCCCTCCAGAAAATGAGAAAGTCTTGATTACCTCGTTATAGTTTGAAATAGAATGTCGCAACAACGTGAAATCAGATTTTATGAAAGTTTTTATTAGGAAAAACAGACAAAATGAGAACGTATAACTCTCTAATCAAAGTAATGAACGCGTTTCATTTGTGTATAAATTTGGTTCCATTAGGACCGGTCCTCCGTTCTGTTCCAACGCAACAATGCAATTTTTTTGCGTTGCGTTTATATACGTAAGAGATTTGATTAACATTTTCGTGTATATGGACTGTTCAGTTTTGGGGTTTAATTGTTGTGGCAAGAGTTACCAGTCGTTTAAAAATTAATTTTTCTATTATGACTTTTAAAACTAGTACTTACAATCATACCATGCAGATAGGGATTGTATATATTTATCCTTAGGTTGTTATATAGCAAAATGTAATACCGAAATGGTCGGGACTAAAACGGTAACAGCAGGTAATCCTTAGGCGAAAACTCACAATATAAAAAACAATAAGAGCATTTTTAAACATACCTCAATTAACAACAAGATTTTATCAGTACATTTACCAAACTTTATGTACAATAATTATACCAAGTCATTATAACTCAAACTTTGAGAAATTTACTATCTCAAATTCTCGCTTCGCCTCGAATAGATGTTCATTTCTCAGAACGTTGTAGGCTGTAATCTTATTATCACATTTACGAAATTTTATGTATCAATCACAGCAAGTCCTTTATAAGTCAAAACTTTGATAAATATATTAGGGTGTATGTATTAAAACTTATCATCAAAATCAACTTAGATTTTCGTGTCTTCTCGAACAGATATTTATGTCTCAAAAACCTTGTGAAATATTGGAGTGTAATTTTGTTAACACATTTACCAAATTTTTTAATTATAGTAATAACTACTGTCTAAGTAAAACAACTTATTTTGTGTATGAATATTAATTTACAATTGAGCTATTTCTTTTCATTTAAATGTATCTAAAAGTGGATCCATTATATTTTGTACTTAATACTGCAAGTTTTAAGATTTTTAAATTTTTTTAAATATATATACTGTAAGCATACTGTAGGTTGGCTAAGACAGTGTAAATCTGCAGCATCGCCCTAGAAATGTAAAACATTAAGCACAACCTGAATAATTAGAGAAGTATACAGCAGTTTGTTAAGTAGGTATGATGTTTTACGTATTCTCTACGCCCCCAGAATGCACCCCAGTTGCAACTTTGGCGTTCTTTGGTTCTTTGGTGCATTGGTGGATTGAATCTCGAATTAAACCTAATATGAAAGTTACCTTTTGTATTGCCTTTTAAAGTCCTCATTGTTTAATGGGAATTAACCACCATTGCGTGTATTTTGTCGCCGAGGAGCATCTTCCAATACTTCTAGCACTTCGACGGATTCACGTGCTTCCATTAATGAATACAATTTACTCAATGTCAAAACCTCTTTTTTGAAACCAAATAAATATTGTCCAGTTTTAAAATTACTTACAAACCTGGTGTAAGTTTTCAGAAATAATACGACTGTGGGTTCGTTATGAATCTGACAATATTATTTAGCTATAGTAAATCCACTGAGAAGAAAACATCCACGAAACGAGAAAAGGTAGTAAAGTTAGACAACACGTAATACACGTCGTTTGCTATTGGTGGGAAAGTCATAAAACTTTCGACGGGAATTGATGTACAGAGTCGGTTCAGTAAAATTAACAAGTTTAGTTGTCTGATCTATGGTTGTCTGTTTACAAGCGATCAGGTAAGTCGTTGGCGGTGATAGTGGACTTTTAGTTGATGGTTTATTTTAACGTATCGCTATTGTTATTCAGGTTTTTATATAAATTTGTATAAACCTATTTTTGTGATCTATTGCAATTATGGAAAGACACCTTTCCTGCTCGCCTCCCAAAAAGAGACCTGGAACATACTTAAGCTGCGGGGAGAAAACCATTATTTTAAATGTATACAGAAAAGAAAGAAATGAACATCCTTAGTAAAATCTTAGTAAAAGATAAATTATATTCAAGGCGATCATTCTTAATGCAACCCTGTATTTATTCGCTAGCTGGTCGCGCGCTTTGAATTTCGACGTTTGTGTTTCATGGAAGTTTTCTTCTCGATGGATTTACTATAGTAATATTTTCCCGCTGTTGCCAACTTGAGAACACCCACTGTCGCTAACGCGACGCTTCTGGGATCATTTCCCGCTCCGTCCAGATTCGAAAACCGCTCTTTTCCACATTTCCTCTGTACGGTAGGTCAGGTGGAGACTTTAATAAAACATGAGGATACGAAAAGCGAGGAAACACGCGCGACCAAAACTGCCCGCAAAATTTTCCGTGTTATAAATTACCTCATCAACTTCGAACTGGTCCCCTGGGCAGCTAATCTGCGAAATGGTATCGGCGACCGCCTTACCAAAGACGACCGTCTCCAGCAGCGAGTTCGCCCCCAGTCGATTCGCGCCGTGTACGGAGACACAGGCGCATTCACCGCATGCATAAAGCCCCTCTATCAGTTGATCCTTCCCGGGGGCCTAGAAAGGAAAATAATTTTCTGTGTTCCGGCACTAAAATGACAGCTATTTTAGCACCAAAATGGCCGAAAACAGCGCTTTAATGGGGCTTATTAAAGCATTGTTTTTGGTAATTTTTTTTTGTTGGGTTGGTAAGAAGATATTCATTAAATCAAATTAAAATAAAATAAGTTGGTTAAATACCAACTTAAATGTTGTTTCCGGCGAGAGTAAAACGTTGTGATTATTGACTTTCCGTCGATTTAAAGAGCTAAAATCCCCTTTCATTAAAAATTTTTTGGAGAAGCGACAAGGAGATATGTTGAACCACATTGTAAGGATTGAAGGGTAGGGAAGCTCGGATTACAAATTCTGTAAGAGCAGTCTATAACGCGCGCCATAAAACCGTACAGTAGAGACTCGTAAAGGGTAAAGACAATGCCTGTTTTTCCTATAGACCCGTAACTGGGACTCCCTGGCTCAGGGGGCCCTATGATTGACCTAAGTATCCCTACGAGGGGCCTCCAGATGACATATGGGTTAGGGCCCAGTATATGGGCATAGGGCCCACTTGAACCAAAAATAGGCCCTGGTGGTAGACCATTAGTCGAATCAAGCATGAATTCTAGGCATAACAGGAAAACAGGTAACAGATCTCTTATGTGCCAAAATAAGAAGTCACTTACGTGGGGCGACACTTCTGAAGTTATAAATAAACCTAACCAGGGGCTTGTTAGCTTTGAAATTTGCTGCGAATTTTTTGATTTTTTCCTAACAACCAAATTTTCTCAAAATAATGAGATTATCCGAAATTATCCCCACCTTTCAACCCTCAGGTTCTCAGGAGTCAAGCTATGTTTGTCGAATAGTAATAAGTGAATCTAATACTGACTATTACGAAAATCCCATTTAGGCAGCCAATGAAATCCAGGCAAAACTGGAGGAAGAACTCATCGAACCAATACCAGTGGGTAACGGAATCCTACAGAAAGATTCCTTAAGTCCCCTACTATTCAACACCATTATGGATGAAATAATGCAGAAGGTACGAAAACTAACATGGTTACAAAATGGGAAACCAAGTAATAATTATATTGTGTTACGCAGAAGATGCAGCAAATGGAGCGAAGATGACCTACAGAGGCTCCTACATCAGTTTATTCGAATAGCGAAATTATCTGCAGCCAAAACCAAATGTATGACATCAAAAATGCCTTTTAAATGTAAATTAGAGGTGGAGGGAGAAGTTTTACAACAGGAAATGAGATTTAGATACCTCGGCAAAGAAATTTCTGGATATGGCGATGTTGAGGAGGAGGTTAGAGAGCAAACAACAAAGGCAGCAAGAGTGGCATAGGTACATGTCACAATATGGCGCAACATAACTATAAGAGTTGAAACTCAAACTAGAACCTATAAAACGACGATCAGACCCATTATGATATATTGACTATATTGTACAGAAAAACTAGACGGTTACTGGAGACAACAGAAACAAAGGTAATTAGAAGGATTGCCGAAACACACTTAGACAGAGAAACAAGCGAAAACATAAGAAGAACCTGTAAAACTGACAATATCAACGAATGTGTATTAAAATGGACGAAGCACGTGACAAATCCCTACTGGGCCATAGAGGTCAGCGTAGGCCTAGAAAGAGACGGAACCAACAACAGCAAGAGGACGAAAAATGAAAAGGCGATTTCGTCTAACATACAGAAAGAAGAAGATTATTAGATTAAAAATGAACTTCTGAGACTCTCCGAAAATCGAAAATTATTCGCATTTCCCCAAATCAATAATCCAACGTATTGCGTACCACTTGAGTCCTCGCTTGGCCCCTGTAGTTGGTGGGTATGCCGCCCATGGTGTAATGAACGGTGGGTATGATGGGGATGGGCTCCTTGAAAATATCCACCCCAGCGAAATCTGCCGCAGACTGCGTAATACCCGGCAGCTGTTTCTGGATCTTCTCCTTCGGTAAATGGCTGAGTTGCAGGTGGACGTATTCCTTGTTCGGTCCGCAACCTTATCAGAACGAAGGGGTAACGTGGGATTCATACTTACGTCCTAATGGAAATTTATCGTCCCTTACCTCTTCCTGACATAATCTCGATGGTGCAGCTCCTAGACACGACGTCTCTGGATGCAAGGTCTTTTGCTTTTGGAGCATATTTTTCCATGAAACGTTCGCCTTTGTTATTAAGGATCACGCCGCCCTCGCCTCTCGCACCTTCCGTTATTAAAATCCCCACGCCGTATATCCCTACGTCAATATATAAGGAGCGTGAGAAGGCGGGAAAATAACCACCATTTGATGACCAATAAAAAATTTTACCTCCTAGGCGAGTCAGTTTAGAAACGAACAAGTTGCACTTTTTTAACAGATAAAGGTCCGCACCGAAAGTTTACGTTTTTGAATAATAAACAAACATAAAATGGGATAATTGAATTAATTCAACTGATTACGTTGAATTTATTTGATCAAAATTAGGATTTAATTTGCATGATGTCCATATTTATCTGCATTACTTTCAAAGCATAAACACTGATGAATATGGCTAAAATACCACAAGATGTAGTAAAGTAGTTTGAAAATTTTCACTTATAACAACCATTTTAAACCAAAGAAAACACCAAGTCTTAGCCAACTGCTTTATTTAAAGATAAGCGACCGGTTACGGCTTCATGGAAGCCATCCTCAGGATCGCAAATAGGTTATTTTTAGGGCTCCTGTTGCTCTAACTCCTCTTGCTCTGTTTGCTTAACTACATAAATTTCTTTCAGGACATGGATACAGCCCTAAAGGAGTGAGCTTCCTCATTCTAGAGAGGTTGGGGAGTAACTCGTTTCATATTTGCGACGCCGCACATTTCGAGCAACAGGAGCCCTAAAAATAACTTATTTGCGAGCCTGAGGATGGCTTCCATGAAGCCCAAACCGGTTGCTCATCTTTAAATAGAGCAGTTGGTTAGGACTTGTTGTTTTCCTTTGGTTTAAATTGCCATGGCCAACTTAGGGAAGCTGGACAACATTCGGTCGTTATAACAACCATTTAAAACGTTGTAGTCCCACGTTATCCCAGTTCTATCAGAGTGCAAATTACCATTTCTCATGATCACATTGATTAAACCGTATTAACACACTTCAATTTTCAATAACAAGCTATAGGTACGACCTGATACTACCTGCAAAACTAATCCTCCTTGTTTCACTTCCCTAATAGAAACTGTAGAGACAGTATGGCGTTTCAATGTGAAAGGTTGTGAAGTAATTACAAATAGGTTATTATGGTAACGTAATGGATTCACCTGTAGGATGAAATTGTATGAATTCCAAGTCTTCCAGGGGAAAACCAGCCCTGGTTACCATCGCAGAACCGTCCCCAGTGGAAATGTGTGCCGCTGTACAAGAGAAGTAAGTCCTCTCATAGCCGCCCGTTGCCAATATTGTATGATTTGCATAAAATCTGTTAAAACGCAATGAGTTACACTTCTTAACGTTGTAGCTAAGAAACCATCACTATCTAATTCATTTTTTGCGCACCTATGTATCGTCCCATCCTCCAGATTCCAGGCTATGATGCCACAGCATCTATCGTCCTTAATGAGTAAATCCAATGCAAAGTAATCTATGAAGAACTTCACGTTGTACTTCACGGCTTGACCGTACAAGGTGTGGAGCATATAATGACCGGTAGCATCAGCTGCAGCACACGCCCTAAAATTTCAAAATTCATTGTCTTATACTAAATACAAAATTCGGCTGAGGTTCGACACTGAATTTTGACATTTTTTGTAGTTTGTAAAGTTGTTTTTTTTACAGTAACACTGTGTATCTCATCATGTATGCATTAAATATAAATAAATGAGAATAAAATGTGAATAGTTAGAAGACAAGTTGTCTATTACCTTCTAGACGCCACTATTACTTCCAATTTAAACTCAAAAATTGTACATTAGCAAGTAATTGCACATAAACATTCAATACTAACTTTTCCCTTTGTAATGAACAATAAAAAAAAATTAGAATTGAATTGTTTAATTTTTATAATCCTCCCCGTCCCCACAATGCACGTATTTTAACATCCTTCCAATACACAATTAGGTTTCAAAGAGAATATTGCAACGATGTAAAAATTTCGTAGAGTATTTGAGGAGAAGGACACGATGTTCCAGTAAACAAAAGCCCCCGGTTATGTAGAAGACAATGTACTTAAAGTTTATAAATAACGAAGATAGCAGCGGGTCCCTTTGCTACATTTTACCGTACAAAGAAACGTAAAGTGTTTAAATTGCCGTTTAAAGAGTGTTTCGTTGTATCTGACATCACTTAGGTCTAGAGTGAAGTTTATTGTTACAAAGCTTGTGTGGTAGGTAGGTACTCGGAGTTTAAACATGGGAAAATAGTTGGAACAAATTTTGTTGATGAAAATATCACACTCTTGAAAGGGTCTACCTGTGTGCCATTCCACCTTCTCCGCGTTTCAGGGTTTGTCCCCCGAACGCCCTTTGGTATATCCTGCCGTCGTTGAAACGCGAAAAGGGCATTCCGATATTTTCCAACTCCACGACCGCTTTTGGCGCTTCTTTGGTCATGAAGTGTATGGCGTTCTGATCTCCCAACCAATCGGAACCTTTCACCGTATCGTACATGTGCCATTGCCAACAGTCATCTTCGTAATGGCCTGAAATAACGGTGTCAATTAACGCTTAAACGTTCCTGAGGGATTCTTTACTTAGAGCCGCGTTTATCCCGCCTTGGGCGGCGACGGTGTGGGACCGGGTCGGGAAAATTTTGGTAATGCACGCCGTATCGAAGCCCTTAGTGACCAACCCATAAGCCGCCCTTAGACCAGCTCCCCCTGCCCCTACGACCACGCAGTCGTACTTGTGATTAACAATCGGGTAGTTTCCTGAAGATTCGCCCTAAAAACCACTCGATCAGAAAACATTAATCTTCACGCAGTCTCGATATAATTTTAATCCAGTAACGAAACGTCACGTCCAATTAACATAAATATTTATAATTTATTAAAATCAGCAGGGGCGGTAATTGAGAAATCGGCCGGAGGAAGAAGAAAGGGGAGCGGAGAATTGCCGAAATCTTTCAATTTAGTGGCCATTAAGAATAACTCAACGGCCTTACGGCTTTCGGTGGGATAAGAAAATTGCCGCCATTTCAGATAACAGTCGGAGAGATATCCGTTTCGCACCTAAAACTGTGGCACGACTTTCGCTAATGTTTTAGTTTCTGGGGAGATTCTAGCACGTGCTGACCTTTCATTTATTCTGCAGACTTTAATTGGAATAAAAAGTTGATGGGATTCGTAGAGAACACAGCTCTTTTTTAAACTCTATTAACTCTATTACTACTATTTCTTTTTCTTCTACTCTTACAATAGATTAGTAGTTAATCAACATACCTTTGCACAGTCCGTTGAAGAATGGCGGCGTGTAACTTTAACAGCCTTTCTTAAAATGTTCCAATTCTTACAAAATACCGAACGATACATATTCATTTAGGAATATCTGGATATTTCTTGACAGTATTTTGACAATATAGAAATCATACAAGTCACCTAGAAATAAACATAAGAAACAGGACGTTGTTCTCATAAAGCTGATCCGCGCACAGAGAGTTTTCCTCAAAAAACCTTGATTAATCAGCCTACACCGTTTGGATTGAATTACCATGACACTATTATCAGTGTTGTTAAAAATACTTTTACAAATGTAATTAAATACAAACGCAAATACTTTTTACCAAATGTATTTACTTGTATTTTAAATACTTCTCTGGACAATGTATTTAAATACAAATAACAGGTATTTCGTTTTTGTATTTAAACAGTATTTAAAGTTGTAAATTATTCTTAATTGCAGCAATGTAAAGCATAACCCCAGGAAGCTTAGAATTCCTATTATTCTCTTCGTGGCATTATTGAAATTATTCAATTTTTGAAATTTCTAAATCAGTTTAAGAAAATGGAATCTAATTTCTAATTTCAACTTTCTTCAAAATATCTAAGTTATTTGTATCGAAAAGCCTCAAATACATAGACTGACTTTTATACACTAAACCTAAGTTTATGGTTTTAACGCTTAAAACCATAAAAACCATCTCAAAAAGTGTTAGGAATTATTTTCTTTGCTTCATGAAATCGTAAAATTTTTGCAATTTTCCGAAATTTACCAACTACTTTGTAAACAAGTGTTTAGAGATTGAAGTGATACTTCAAGACACAGGCTAGTATAATTTCAAACTTCTAAAAAATATAATCCCAAGGCAAAGATGTCCACACATTAGACACTTCACTTTTTCACTTCATCTAACGAAGTAGCTAATTAAAAAACTTCATTTTAGTTACTTTTCCAACTTCATATATGGCAGTTCAAGTTATTTGTGTTGCATTAGAGTTGTCATAAGTTCTTTAGAAGCTCCATAACTTCTTTTGAAACAACAGTTTTAGTTTAAGATAACTGCGACTTCTTAAAAATGTCGACAAGCTACTTATTAGTACCTTAAAAATTGTTTTACAATATCACAACTTTTTTAAAAACCATGAATTGCACACCTTCGTTAAGATAATCGCAACTCCTTTAAAAGTGATGTAGGATCATTATAACTGTAACAATTAGCTTCAAAATAAGCATGTAAGTATACATAAACCAAAATGTAAATATAAATGAACAGCCGAAAATATGCTCAAAAAATGTATAAAAGTGCGCATTTATAGTTACTGTAACAAAATAAAAAAGGGCATTTCAGGAATAATTTAGCAAATAATGGATCTGAACATTGCACAACAATGTATTTGAACTACTGTATTTAAAATGTCAAAAGAAATGTATTTTAAATCCACAGTAAATACAAATTAAGCTTATGTATTTAAATACATAAAAAGTATTTAAAATACATTTCTAAATACATGTATTTAAATACTTAACCACATTGACTTATTATAGAAAAATTAGTTTTGTTCCTTCTGTGCGTGGCCGCCCTAAGCAGAGTTAACTTTGTCCTCTAACATTAAATGAAAATATTGCAGCGATAACAAAGGAAGTACATCCATTCCAGAATTAATCTAAATAATCCAAAAAACTTCAGCTCGGCTGCCTGGAAATCTGGGATGAGTACATGCAATGGAGACCCATTCGGTCATCTCAAATTCGGTTCAGTCGGACTTCACCTCCTCCCCTACATTTGGGACTTACCTAGAAATTGTGTAAAGGGTACAGTTTAAAAACAAAGATAGTAAATTGTGATATTATTTTATTAAGTTAATTGTAATGATGAAAATGTAAGCCCCTTCCTATTGCTTTCTCGACATATAATAATCTGTTTAAAATATATGCGACAAAATGTTCAGACTGAAAAAGAACAGAAACAAAGTTAAGATGATACTTGTTCATTATTGTCCCATTAAAACCAACTTAAAAAAAGGCAACAACTTCACTAGTATATAGAAAAATCTCGCAAGTCTTCGTCACTATCACAAAACACTAATAAAGAAAAAACACTCAAAAATGTATTTTATTATTTAATGTCCTGTTTAATGACGAGAAAATATATATAACAAATATCCTAAGTTCCTTATCAATTAATAATAATAAATTTGATATTTTACACTGAATAATTTAAATTAAAAAGATGTGTAAGGTATGTTTAAACAAAATTCAAGGAGGAGATAGACAACCCCGATTTTCCAGGGTCCCGGAACATAAACACTTGTTTAAAAGAAAAGATGGAATAAAAATTAAACATACATCGAGATACGTTACATTCTATATTCATGTATAAAAAACTGTATAATAAACACAAGAGTCTGCTGCTAGTGCAGGAAACCTCGTTTAGCGAAAAACATGACAAGTGCGCAGCAAACCTAAAGGCAAAAGCTACGTATATCATTGCTTTTTTATTTCCCTGATAGTTTCTCAGTTTTGTACCGGAACACTAGGTGGATCAGATTTGTTGAGCAAAAAACTAGCACGGCGAGCAGAATATTCCAGAGGTAAGTCGGATATGGGAAAAAGTGAAGTTTTCTGCTCGTGGCGGTACATTTTGAAATTTCAAGTATTTTCGCTAAATAAAAGTGGACATCTCAGAAACAAATTTTTATTACAATCATAGGTTAAAGGTGGGTTAGAAGAACTGAAAAATTTCGACTTATCTCTCAAATATCCCAACAATGAAGAGTTGATTTTGTCCTGATGAGTCTTATTACCGCTGAGATCTAGAGAACCTTTCAAAAAATTACTTAAATACCTTAAATTTCAAAAGGATTTTATTACAAATACATCTAAATCGAACCACAAGACCTACATTATAATTTATCTAACAATTAAGTTACCGCAGTATGAGTGTGGCGACACACCACATATCCGGGACCCATTGCTGGACGGAGTAAAGAGAAGATGTAAGTGGAGGTTTATTTCTCGTTACAGAGATGAAGAAAATAAAAACAACCGACATGTTCTCCACTCCACAGCAAGGCAATCGGACTTATTAAAAGTTTATAGGACAAATATGCAACCCAACACGAACCCTTACAACCAATACCACAATACATTAATTTTTTTTTAAAAACAAACGTCAATAGAAACTTACAAACGTTCTAAAACAAAATGAATTTACTTATATTGTGGTAGAAGGTGAGGAGGGAACCAATAACGCAAAACATGAAAAATATCCAACTGTTTTTAATGTGAAAGTAATACAGGCTGGCTGATCCCCTCCCTGTGTATGTGTGTTGATTTTTTTTTTAAATAAGATGTTTTTTGTTTGTAGTTTTTTTCAAATCTAGTATGTGAAGTGTAGATTTTGGGGGCCTGGCCATCACATAGCATACTTGCGAGTCCACTCGCGCGCTAACTCGTTGTACTTTTCCCGGTCCGTTTTGTATATCCTAGCGATTTCTGGTACTAACGGGTCGTCAGGATTTGGATCACACAACAGTGAGCAGATAGATAACAGTACTGAAACGGAAGTAATAATTACCACTAAACGTTTCCCACTTTAATTCACCCTTACCTTTGGAAATTGTTAGAGCTGGTGACCACTGAGAACGTAATATATCAAGACAGATGCTACCATTACTATTTATGTTAGGATGGTAGATTCTTGTTGTGAACGCCACTTTGGGTGGTTTGAACGGGTAGTCTGTTGGAAAGTGGATCGTTAAGAAGAATACTCCACCTTGATACGGACTGTCTGGCTGCAAAAGTAATAACATGAGAAAAATGATTAACAATAGGTACTTTCTAAATCGTAACAGAAACAGGAACTTTCCACAACAACTGAAAGCTTTCTAGAATCATACAAAAACGCGCTTCAACATTTTTTGATACTTTTGTAATACAGAATTGAAATTTTAAGAAACCCACAATTTTTACAGACTCTGAAAAGGTTTCCTGGAATGGTCTAGACAAAAAATCTAGAACGTTTTAAGACAATTTATATCTTAATTTAGTTGAATACACTATAAAATTTCGAAAACCAAAGTTACAATTATGGGTTGATGTTCTCGGGGAGATGCGTGAGGAACTGCAGAACGTTCTTGGATAATCCCCAAAAAATAAAACAACGATCGTTGCTAACGGTTTACTGCCGACGTTTCGTCCCATATTATGGACATAATCATGCAATAAACCATTAGCAACGATCGTTGTTTTATTTTTTGGGGATTATCCAAGAACGTTCTGCAGTTCCAAAGTTACAATTGAATTACACCTCGAAAATTCACCTTTAACATTCTTGAAAAGTTCTAAAATTCTCAGAAACTTACGAAATTTTACTAACTTTCTAGAACCTTCCTGCAAACTAAAAGTAGTAGATTCATTGAAATAAATTTCAATCATGTTATGAATAAATGCACGAAATTAAGTCGTAATTGTGTTGATAACTAATATAATCCATGACGTATTATAATTCCCGACCTTTAAAGCAAGAAAAAGAAAGCAAATTATCTAGAATAAGATAAAATAGATAAGTTATGATCCATAACCATGACGATAGTGAAAACATTATGATAATTGCGGCTAATAATCAATACATTTTGCATATTTTTAATATGAGGTTGATTAGAAAATAAAGAAAATGGTATTGAGAACAGGACAACTTTTTTGCAATCAAAAAAAACCTTGAAATTTTAACTTCTAAAGAAAACACATCAAATATTTGTGAATAATATAACAAGCAATAATTACTGATTGTTTAATATTTATAATAACTGTTTATAAAACGTGTCTGATTCTATTAGTTGAAATTAAAATAGAACCAATCGTGCGATAGCATAATTAAACACTTTGCACTACATTCAACATTAACTGACTAATTTATCTTTACAACGGTCTAGTGAATACATTTCATTTCTTACTATAGAAGCTAATTTCAAGGTGTTCCTTCTTGCAAAGTTAAATTTATTGAAAACAGTTCTAAGGATGATCTTGTTTAAAACAATTGGATAATCTCCACTACGACAACCAAATTGAAGATGTAACAAGTCTTTCTTGTAGTTGAACAACCTCATTAAAATGAAATAACTATTACTTCGGACATACTTAAGAATCTAAATATAAAGTCATAAAACAATGACAGCAGTAATATTGGAAAAGCATATTGATACTTTTTGATTTATTTAAGAATAAAAATGGAAAAATAAACTTACTGGTCCCATAATTGTGGCTTGCCAATGAAATACTAAAAGAAAATGAAACAAAAAAAATTAGTAAGACAATTTATTACCGCCTAGATGTATTTAAAAAAGAACTTACAATCATCTCCAACAGGACCTGCTGAACATTGTGCCGGAGGATCTCTGCCAAGGTCCTGTAATTCCTGAAAGTTTGCAAACAATTTGAAACAAAAAATATGTTACTCTAGAAAATCAATGGTATTCATGTCCCGTTCTGCTTTTGGTTAGTTCATGGTTTTTGGTAAGGATTAAGAATATAACCTTGACTGATTTAGACTAGTAAGAACTGTTTGTGTTGCATTACTCTCCTTATATCGACATGAAACCTTAATGATGACATTGATTTATTGACAATTATAGTTACAATTATCTCAGAGTAGAATTTTAAATAGATAAATAATTAGTAAACCTGAGAAGGATTGGATTATAATGACTTTAATTACAGTTTAAAACAAGTACAAATCAATTACACTTGTAATATGAGAAGCAGCAAGTTTTTTCTTTAAGTTGGCGTGCAAATAGGAGTAGGAGAAAGTTGAATTGTCGCAACTAACGAAAGTAATTATCACAGGAAGTTTGTATTTTCTACCAAGTAGGTATTCATGTTATTACTGAATTTATTTTGAATATAGTGATAAAGTACAAACAAATAAAACCACAGATAAAACATGAGAGTAATACTTGTTTCCAGTGCAATCAGAATCCGTTCAGATAAACCTAATAAGTCAAATATATACATTTATTTTAAAAAGCTGAACAAAGCTCTAAAAAGAAGAGTGAAATTACAGGAAGGTTCGATAGATATAATCGATGTTATAAATGTATATTCCTTGGTGTACTTATTCACTTATACCACCACCAAAACTCACTTTAGAATATTGTGTCTTAAAAAAGATGCATGTCACTAAATGAACACGAGATGTTATGCAGCAACTGTACTATATTCAATTTTTGCTTACAAATTACACACAAACACAATTATTGAACTCTACATCTCTGACGGTTCTGATTCAATATAAATTCCCCTGGGTACATGAGTAATAAAACAAAGTCGATAACAATCAAACAAAGTGACAGAATCTAATCAAATGTGAACGGAATTGAAAATGAGCTATTACTGAACCTGTAAACAAATTCAAATAAAGAAGTTAATGAACTTGTACCTACCTAACAGTTAGGAAGTTCAGAGGATAGGATACAGATTATAGTACATATATAGAAGTTAATAATAAATGAATTGATCATTAAGAAGAATTGTGATGAACTGTACCTGTGAAAGCAAATTACTGAAACTTCCTATGGCAAAGATAAGAAATTTAGTAAATTATGATGATGGTATGGGTAAGTTGTGTGTATAATAAATGTGAAGCGTAATCAAAATGTCTTAAATTGCATGTGTAAATGAAATAAAGACCATAACATATATATAAAAGATGTATGTAAGTTGAAGGAAACACAAAGAAACAAAAACAATGACTCAGCGAAATGACCAAATTTGGTTGGAAATGAAAACATTACTTGTAAACAACGGTACTGAACATGTAATGATTGTAGTTGCATTTGGGTACTCCCCCACTAAATTAATGGTAATTATGTTATTACTGTTAAATCTTTGGTTACTTAGCAATAAAAATTACAACATACATAAGCAATTATCAAATTTAAAATGAATTAAAACCGGCGAGTCAATAAAATGATAAGGTAATAAACTAGTACATCTCAGATTTTTGATTTAAAGAGAAATCGTATTTAAATAGTAACAAGTAAGGAAATTAAGTACCAACAAATTCTACAAAATCTAGTAAGAGATCAAAATATAAGTTGCAATCTACTGCATCGAAGAAATTTACAAAATTGATTGCTAAACGTTCTTCCAACAAACATATAGTAACGATACCATTGATGTTAACTCTGTTACTTAGCAATCGAAATTGGTGGTGGAAGGAATGAAAATTGGTGGAATACAATCAAATTACTGACTTTATATAACAAAAACACAAGAAATGTAGTGAACATGTTACATGCTCTTTATCGTAACAGTGCTGTAACATTAAATCACAAGTTATTTGTGTACATGATTATCATAAATGCTGAAGTGTATTCAAAATGGAATCAATTGGTTGCGTAAAAATTTTACAAAATCTAGTAAGAGATCAAAATATAGTTGCAATCTACTGCATCAAAGAAATTTACGAAATTGATTGCTAAACGTTCTGCCAACAAACATATAATAACAATACCATTAATGTTAATTCTCTTACTTTGGAATCGAAACTGGTGGTGGAAGGAATGAAAATTGGTGGAATTCAATCTCAATTTTAATTGGAATAAACTGATTGTATTGGTTGAATCAAATTACTGACTTTACATAACAGAAACACAAGAAATGTAGTGAACATGTTCACTTTTTATGGTAATGGTGCTGTAACATTGAATCGCAGGTTATTTGTGAATGCTGAAGTGTATTCAAAATGATTGGCTGCGTAAATGAAATTAGTTGATATTGGATCAGAGTAACGAAGTAATGAAGTTAATAGATTGGATTGTGAAATATGGTCAGAACTGAAAATGTGAGTTGAAGACGTTACTCAAACTGTATATGAAAGTTCCCAAAATACATCAGACACTATATAAACATTGTAAATAAAGTACATACAACAAAGTTCATTATCGAGGGGGCGTGATCATCGCGAATGATTAGAATTAGGAATTCCCGCCTGAAACAGCTAAACAGTTAAGGACCTGAAGTACTGTCCGGTACTGCAGGTAAATAAATGGGGGCACGCATGATGTCTAGGCCGACACGTGATAAGAACATGACTCACTTTGGAACGTGTGAACGACACCGGATAAGCGAAAGGGTCGAAAATCCCGCAAATCCGTGAAAACGACGAGTCCAGAGAACATATCTCGCTCCCCCCATATGTTGGAATAACTGGTTGATTCCGAGTTTCTGCCGTAACGGTAATTCTAGTCGATTCTTGCGGAGGAAAGGGTGTCAGAAATGAGAGAAAAGCAGCAAGAAAGATATTTGGCGCATCGGAACCGACCACCGGGTTAATTATAGACACCTGAAAGTCGGGAGCCTAATATGGAGAGGTTAGTTACACGAGGCCTCGAGCGCGTGAGAGAGGCGAAAATGGAAAAATGACCGAGGAGAAGACTCCGCGGATCGATGATGCGGTCAGCGTTAATTTCGGAAAACGGGATTATTAAGAGCGGTCGGATCAACCGGATCCCCCTGCCCTCGGTGTTACGTCCACATCCGGCATTTTCTCCGGGGGGAGACGGGAACGTCGAAATTTTCTCGGCGAACTGTCAGAAATACGTTAATTATCCGCGGATTTCGGTGGGAAAACCGTCCCGGAGAAGACGTGCACATAACCGGACGGCGAGTGTGTGTTCGTTTCGATTCACATTGCGGTGCATCGCGGAATCATTAAGGGCGTTCGTTTGGAGGACGACAAAAACACGTTTACCGACACGGGAACGTAGCAACTCACCACCCACTACCAAATATACAATCTCAACGTACCTTATTAATTCGTTTTAACGCCATTTGCCGTAATGTGTGTGTAATAAATACTGGCTTTCCACCAGACAATGAACAGCGAGCCAAGGACCTCGGATAGAGGTTGCAAAGATGGCCTCCTTCAAAACTCGCAGACACGACGTGGTTCAATTAAGGAATCCGTCAATGGATTTCTACGATGAAACTTGCAACTTATCCGGGCATTCACTGAAATTAAATACGGTACAAACTAAAACGCCTAAAAACACTCTCTTCACTCGAATTTTATGTTCCAGAAATGATGACTGATCACTTCCGTGGTGGCGAGTCTTGAGGGTCGATAAAGTAGAGCTGGTCTTTTGACAATTCGACCACGAAACACGAAAAAACGCACGGAATGCCTACTTCGCGCTAAAAATCCATAACTTTTAATCGGCATTTTCACGATTCCCCCGTCAGATGGAGGCTCGTCCGAAAACGAGCCGCCTTCATTTAAAAATATTTTAATGTCTCTTAATTGAAACTGGAAAATTAAAATTTACGTTACTAAATTTTGAATTATATTTAAAAGGGAATGTCTCTCACCACTATCTGATAGTTAAACTTCACTTAATACCACAATATCCATAAATTTACATTCATGCCAGAAATTTAGAAACACATGACATTTATAGATTTAAAAATCGTGATGTGTTCATCAGAGTACTTTCTCACATATAGGGTGTTTCAATATGCGTTTGCCAAATCCAAACAGGAAATAGATACGGTTAATTTAAGCAAAAAAAAAACGAAAAACGATAAGTGTAAAGTGCCAGTCAGAGAAGATTTAGCTAAAAATGTTATGAAACTTTATTGTATATATTCGAAAATGAAATAAATACTCAAAGTTTAAAAAACATTCTTAACGTGAAATTCAGGAAAAATTAGAACTTAAGGAAATCGAACCACACACATGCACACTTACATACACACAGATGGTGTTTCAAAACCATATTTTTTTAGACTCGGGGACCTCAAAACGTCTAGAACTCCTAACACTCCAAAATTCGAAAAATCGACCCGATTACAATACTATCACAATAAGTACCTCATATTAGAAAATAATAAGACAAATAATGTATTAATGTAATAAATTTTGTTACCTCACCTTAAATAATCCTTTAAGGAGATTGCAACAATTGATGCAATCTCTTTATGAAATATTGTACCTGTAAAACAAACAAGAGTAAACTACCCTTCTATCCTGGGCCTATTTTAATGAAAAGCTTATTTTCACGTCCTGGTATGGTACAAAGTCTAAATACAAAGTTTTGACCGTTTGTGGTTTTTGGTTTTTGAGAAAATCCTACACATACACATACATACAGACGGTTCTCCAAAAACATGTTTTTTGGACTCAGGAGACCTCAAAACGTTCAGAAATGCTAATAACTCAATTTAGAAAAATCGACCCGATTACAATACTCTCTCATATATGAGGAAGTAAAAAAGCCTACGATAGTACACCACTCAGTAAACTGTGGGCGGAAAATGGCCTGAGAAACCTTAACGTACAAGATGTCAAAAATTTATAAACCATTATGACTAGTAGTAATAAGTTCGGAACAAAATTATCAGAGGAATTTCCAATGCCCAAAGGTCCTGCGACAGGGCTGCTCAATTACTCCAATCTTGTTCAAGATCTACTTGAACTCTACGTTAAAACATTGGAGACGCGGCTGCCGAAATATGGGAATTTCTGTTAGTGAAAAAATTTTTACGTTGCACTTTGCCGATGACCAGATTTATCAATTAATATGGAGAAAAACAAAATACCTAGTCGCGGGAGGGATAAACAGACATTTGTTCCTAGAATAGGGAACTATTACATGTTAGCAAAAGTGGCACTAGTGAAACTGAAATTAAGAACTATATTAGACAGGGGAAACATGCAACAAAACAACTAAATCTATCTATCAGAATCTATAAGATCGAAGTTGGGGAAACGACTGAACATTTACAAAGAATGAAATAATTCAAAGAATGAAGATAGACACCACTATCATTAATACTGTTAAAGCTGAATGTTTGAGATGGTACAGCCACATACGTCGAATGCCAAACAATACATGGCCAAAGAAAATATTGACATGGGATCCCCCAGAGAGCAGGAAAAGAGAAGGTATCAGAAGCGCAATGACCCAAAGAAATTTGCAAGAAAAAGACTGGAGAGACAGAAAGCGCTGGCAAATGATATACGAGAAACAACTCTTAAGTGTATATAAATTGCAAATCCATAAATACACCAACAATTACACAGTACGCAATAAACTTCGATTCACGCGTCGATTTTCTGGCATGCCAATTTTATTGGAAGCCTATTACACACCCCTTAAAAATGAAAAGGATAAATTGAAGGCATTAAACTTGTTTATTAAAACAGAAACGACAAACTTATAACATAAGAAGAGGACGTAGTTGAGCAACAAAAAGCAGATAAACAAAATACAAACGACCATAGTGCATACATTGTTTATTAAGTTCAAGTCTATTGAGTCGCCTAAAGGGAATGAATTCCTCAGACGTGGTTCATTCATGTTAGTGCTAATAAGCGAAATCAAACTCAAAGTTTAAGAAACCGGTTTGACCAAGGTAATTAGTTTAAGAAACAACTCAAATACAGTAGCATTTTTCAAAAATATAGTGGTCAGTGTGCAAAATGAAATTATGACAAAAGTTGTTTCAAATTAAGTAATTTTTCAATCAGCCTCAGCTGCCTAGTGTTTGTTGGGTAAGTTTATTTTGTTCTTTACTTTCTAACAAATTATAATATTTTTATTAACAGTATTTTAATGGAACTACGTAAGCATATGGTGAAAGCAATATGGAACTTGCATTACTCTGACTCTTCTGCAAAAATTCAAGGGTGTTTAGTACAGAAGCTTATTTTCCGCCATTCCCAAGAGGAAGTTTCTATGACTTTCAGACTTCATACATTACCAGAGTAGTATATTCCTATAATTCAGTTGAGAAGAAAATAATATAACGTTTATAACTCAAAGCAGTTTCCTTTTTATATTTTTGTCTTGCCGCTACTCGTCCAGTTATCACATACATTTTGTCATTTGCTTTTCTAGTCGAACAGGTTATGATTTTACATGTATGAGGGTATTTAGAATCCTCAACCATAGCATACTCGACAACATTTGAGTTACAGTCAGTTTCAGTGGATGGGCAAGTGTAGGAGATGAAATCATCCCTTCTTTAGGCACATACCTGTTGGCCAAAAGGCTACACAGTACTTTTTGACCATTTCCTGCAATGTAAATATGAACAGAAAGAAACTACTACAACAGAAAAGCTTGGAAAATGATATTAATAATATCATAATCAACACACCAAGATAGCTTAAAATATTTCTTAAAACCGATTACTGGGTGACAATAAAATCAATACATACATGTTATCAATTTGTACATATTTACATTAAAACGAGTTTTCTGAAAATCAACTGATTACCTTAATTTGATTCTAAAATACATATCCTTAAAATAAATTATCAACTTATACATACATCACTATTTGGAGCGCCAAGTTAAACTTGTTTTATTCACACTGAATTGGTGAGAAAACGTACATTCAGCTTGATTCTTACAATATTTTCCATACTTGCAAGCCTTCGGGTGATAATATGAACAATTGACGTTTGCACATTTGGGGAAAAACTTGCAAGTTTGAGGTGAGACGATTTTATTTGCAATTATCTTCACTGAAAATAAAAATCAACTTTTAATATCCAATTGATGCTAGAATTGAGTACTACTGCTTAAAACTCTACATGGACTTAAATGAATTTTAAAAATTCATTGAATCCAACGAGTTGTTTAATCTTTTTACAAGCTACTCAAAAGGCACCTTACCTGCAGCCTTGGAATTCAAAGAATGGCTATAAGGACAGTCCCTTTTCGTGCACGAAGTACTGAATTTACAACTGGGATGAAGAAATAAGCACTTATCACCAAACTTGCAATTGGGGAACATCTCGCAATTCGTGCTCGGATGCACAAATTCACATTTATCACCCTGCCGACAATTTGGCCAATACTTGCATCTCTCTTTGTTCTTAATCGACAGTGGGGGACGAACGTTGGGCAGTTTATCGGGAATATTCCCTTTTCCCTTGACCTATGGTAATTAAAGATTAGAAAATGCAGTGAACGATTTTTAATGTTACCTTTGTTGTTACATTATCGAAAATTATCGGAGAAGGCGATCTCCTCCGTTGTAACCTGAGCTTAACTGACTTTCTTTGAATGGGGGGAGACTCTTCTTGATTTTCGGTTTTCGAATCATCCTTTGTTTGCGTTTTTTCAATGTCATCGAGAGTAACGACGAAATGCTTTTCTTCACTATTTGAATCTTCTGAAAACAACAAAATTAGCCAAAAATTGAGTTGGACAACAATGACATTCGAAAAGGTTTAGTGCCGAAGGTAATTAAAGTTAACTGAAGTATTTTCAAAAATATTTGCAAGTCCACCACATTTGCATAAATTTTAGAAATGTGTTTGAAATTTTTGGGATCAGTTACTGGTTTTATTTACTGAAACAAAAACCAGATAAAATGAATATGCAGTAATGAACTAACTTCCGAGACATTACAAATCTTTACTATATGCAACCTAATTTAGTTTGAAACAGAAAGCAGCGGCCAAAACATTTCACAATAGGTCAAAAATTTTAAACATTAACTAATGGGTTTTCCAGCATATAACAAATTAGACCAAAGTGTAGCAGCCCACCTTTTATCCAGTTTTCATAAGATTATACAATTATTGATTGCTTCTACTCTTTGTGGCTTCTTAAACTAATAATAGAATTTGTTCACTATCGCTACCCAGCTACCCCAACTACTAAATTTAATGCTTTTTAACTTAATTGTCAGCACCTTCAGTCTGCTGCCTAGACGACAGAGAGGGAACATATGTCGGCGTTTCCTCGGGAGACACGTGGAGCGGTCTCGGCACATAAACGTCCTCGAACCCCTCGTCCTTCTCCTGAGAAACCTGGGCCAGCAACAAACTCCTTAACTTGCCCTTCTCCCTCTGTGAAAACTTCCGAGACAACGAACTTTTGTGTTCGACTTGCTTCTTTGGGGAATCGTTCAGTTTGGCAATGTTCTTCTTAGCGGCCTGCGCTATACTCTTGTGGGCCTCGGCCATCGCTTTGAGCAAAAGATTTTTATTGGGCTGAGGTGCGTCCGCAGGTATCGTCCTAGGTTTCACCTGGACGACGCTTCGGACTTCACGCGGTCTTAGCTCTTCTTCCGGTTCGAGACCCGGGGCGTCCTTTTGGGGTATGTGGACTTTGGACATCACCCCGAGACGATTCAGGACACCCTAATAGAAAAATCAATACATGTAAAACATTTAAAATGATTGTTGAATATAATAATTGTTTAGGTAAAGTTATACTTATTAAATTTATTTTACCTTTGTCTCACGCCTTCTTCTTTTAACGGGTTCTTCAGAGGGTGACAGGCTCCTCTCTCTGCGAGTTTTAGTGCTTCTTTCACTATGTTTGTCATGTTCTTTCGAATAACGTAGGAACTTTTCTTCCTCTTTTCTAAACTCAGACAGACTTACTCGATTTTGGTTTGGTTCAGAAGACTTCCTGCCTAAACGTTCTAGCACTGATTTCTTCTTAGGAGGATTTTCCGCTTCGAAGGTTATTGGTGTATGCTTCCTCTTCTGAGAGACGACTGGTGCATCAGCCGTAACGTTATCCGTTAAAGAATCAGCAGCTGTTGCATCTTCAACAGATTCAGATTCTTGATTGACATTTGACTTTTCTTCATCCTCAGGTTGAATCTCCACAACCCTATCAACGGTCAAAGCAGTTTGTTCTACTTTCACAATAGCATCTAAAATTTTACGGCATGAAACTATATCTGATTAAGATATTTACTAAGTTACCTGTCTCTGGTTGAATTTCTTCTTCATTTTCACTTTCAACCAATTTACCCAATCTACTTTTGACACTCCTTATCTTCTTTTCGATTTCATCCAAATCGGCCTGACTACAGTTCTGCACGTCAGACAGAAGAGGTATATCGAGAAAGTTACCCTCAGTCGTTAAGATACTTCTACGTTTTTCGATCATATGGGGATTGATCGGAAGATCATCGGTTAAGGAGCTCTTTGAATCTTCTTCAGATTTTATGTTGTTCAGTAAGTTTTTCACTTTCTTTTCCTTCTTAACCTTGGAATTCGGTGACTTCTTTTTGACTACTTTCTTATAAACCTCTGAAGAGAATAAAAAACAAATAGTGTGTGTTCATGTATACTAATTAATTAATGAAATAATATTTGGTGTTATTGTACAAATATTGGTGATTAGTAGGTAAAAGAATGAATTTGCATCACTATGATTGTCAGTGTATATAAATTAGTAGAAATGGATAGTAGGAATGACCATTGAAAAACAGGGGAAGGTGACACCAGTCTTTAAATGTGATGTATTGGGAAAAGTGAAAACTTATTTATGGAAATTATGAGAGCTGTATATTATATAACATCTCTTCGTCACATGTAAGTAGTTTGAAACCGATTTTGAACAATAACATATAACACTGAAGCTCCCAATAGCACAATAGCAACAAAGTCAGAAACCCAATAATATCAATTCAAACTAAGAATGAACTGAACCAACCATTAGAATTAAACATTCGACAGTATCACAAAAACGTTATGCTGCACTTCCATAGTAACCCTGCCAGTAGGGCAAGTTCACTGAGTATCAGAGCAACTTGAGAAACTTTAAAGGGCAATGGGAGTGTAGATGAAAGTGATAAAATATAAATTACCTGGATTAGTTACGGTGACCTCCTTTAACTTCTTCAAGACAATATGCAGCCAATCAACAAACGTAGACGTCTTGTTTGATAAAAACAAAGTCAGGTCCTCGTTCATCTGGGATTTGGATCTCTTATTCGCAACCATAACCATAATGTAGTCAGGCAATTCTTCATCTAAAAACGACATACTTAATATTTCGAAAATCACCCTCTATACTGTAAGAGTAGTCTTACCTACGTAGCAGTTTAATTCCAATAACTTTGCCTTTATAGCAGACTAAAATGTAAAAAAAATTGGATTACATAGCAGTGCAGACATGTCACCTTTGATAAATCTTACTCTCATTTTTTGGCCGACTTCTGCACCTATGTTATCCATCTTAGGTAACCGTGATGATATCAATCTAGTTGTCCGTTTGGGTATTATTTCTAATGCAATGCTATTGTACTTTTATTTATAAAAATCTTAAAAGTTAAAGTTAATCAACCTTTGGAGCACAAACCACACACACGACACTAAATGCCACCGAAATGACAAATTATATTCTCTACGCGAATCGTCCTATGTGGGCTATGTGTGGGTCTGTTTTTTAAGTACACAGGACATCGAATATCAATTAATCTTTTCACTATTTCTCATTCATACCGAGCATTAATACGACTGACAAGTTAATGATCAGGTGTATTAAAGAGTTTTGATATTTAAGTTTTAAAGAGATATGAATCTGTGGAGTACTGTGGACTAAAGAGAAGAAATTCAGAAAAAAAACAGAACCATATGAAATATGCTCTATGGAAATATGAGTATTTTGTGATTTGACAGTTGACGTTTCCACTAGAACGTTATGGTTCTTCTAGTTTCGTGATTCGTGATCCTTCTTTTCTGTGCCGTTGGAGAACGTGTGGTTGCCAGGAGAAATATGAGGCAAGTTTTCCTCAATCATCCTAGCCCTTGTAAGCTAAATTTCACATTACACCAAGCATTCATTAATCGAATACTTGTACACGCTCATTTCAGGTGATATTTTTTTGTTTCAGTTCGAAAGTTTCGCGTGACACTCTGTACGAGTGCGTCAATGGTGTCTTGGAGAATGCCAAGCAAAAGAAGAGGAATTTCCTCGAAACCGTCGAGATTCAAGTCGGGCTCAAGAACTATGATCCCCAGAAAGACAAGCGTTTCAGTGGAACCGTCAAGTATGTAACCTGATTCAAGATATTTGTAGGTTAGGTTAACCCAATCGATTGTAAAAGAAAATCAGACGTGTTAAATGCAGTTTGAGCCTTGTTGGGGCTTAAACGTCGATTTCATAAAACCTACAAGTATCTTTGAGTGATCAGGGAGCCCCAGCGGCGGACCTGCACCCAGGGTCTTAAAATAATTGGGGAGATGCAGAAGAATTTCATTCTGACGCATCGAACCATACTTTCGTTAGATATAAAATTCTTCACAAATTGGCTGTAAGTATAGCTACATCGTCACATTAACATTTGGATTTGTGAAACGTTCAAAAGCCTATTCCAGATGTTGACTCATCAAATTTCCTTCGGCACAACATAACACATTCACTTTAATTAATCTGTTTTTGATTAGGCTAAAGCACATCCCTCGCCCGAAGATGCAAGTGTGCATCCTCGGCGACCAACAGCATTGCGACGAGGCGAAAGCCAACAACGTTCCCTACATGGACGTCGAGGCTTTGAAAAAACTGAACAAGAATAAGAAGTTAGTGAAAAAACTCGCCAAGAAATACGACGCTTTCCTCGCATCTGAAGCTTTGATCAAGCAGATCCCTCGTCTACTCGGTCCTGGTTTGAACAAAGCCGGCAAGTTCCCCGGTCTGTTGTCTCACCAGGAGTCCATGACGCAGAAAATAGATGAAGTAAAGGCTACGATCAAATTCCAGATGAAGAAGGTACGGTATTGCGAAACATGAACTCTTAATGTGCATCGTTAAGCCAACAAGATAAACACATCTCACTTTTTCTTGTAAGAATAATGATGCGAAATAATCGTATGTTATAACTACCACTTTTGCCGATTGTGTGTAACTGTGGCTTTAAAATTATACAACACAATCCATTTAGTTATCCATAGTATTAATTCGATTATCGAAATCCCGCATGACACCATATATTTATTGTTCTAGGTACTCTGTTTGTCTGTAGCTGTCGGCCACGTGGATATGAATTCTGATGAGTTAGTACAGAACGTTCACTTGGCTATCAACTTCTTGGTTTCTTTGCTGAAGAAACACTGGCAGAACGTCAGGTCGCTTCACGTCAAATCATCCATGGGACCCCCACAGAGGTTGTACTGAAGTGTACATTTTATGTATTTGAGTACATACTGATTGTATGTAAATAAATGACTTGTATGCACTTGGAAGTTTTGTTATTCCTTAATAGGAGTTCATATATTATCACAAAAAACATTTCCAATAAAAGTGGTTAAACTAGTTTAATGGGGCATTGAATAGCAAAACAATTTTTGTTTTATATGGCATAGTGACAAGTGTTTTTGATTGTTCTAGCTGAGTATCCTATTCAAAAACGTGTTTCTTATTAGCAGTTGCATCAATGTGCTCTCTGTTTCATTTCGTCTTCAACAAAGATCCTCTTTTAACACTTGCAGGAAATAAAAGTGACTATTTTTAGCCCATTTCTTTGAACTGCAGTAGTAAAGGCCTGGAGCCTGTATCTAAATGTAACAAAAACGGATTTATGTAATAATTGGCTGTGTACGTGTGTCAGATAGATAAAACGCAGGTACTTCGTACCTGTTTATTAGTTGTAAAATATTTGGGAGATAAGATGATTATTATTAAAAGTAGAGCTTAAGTGCATGAATCATAGGATCTATATTGTTTCCTGGGATTATATGCTTAGCCTTAGCATGCTGATATAAAGTGAAATGAATTTATAAACCTTTGATTCAGTACAATATTATTTATTTATCTGGGTTTTTCCATCACATATCCGGGTTAACATCTTTCGCCAAAAGAATGCCCCAACATCTATGCACAAACAACACTGAAATTTAACTATAGAAATAATTCTACTTGTAAAAAGTAATTGTTTATAATACTGTAGTCAAGTAGTTTGCTAAGTTTTGTTATTACTTTTCGCGGATCAAATCATGCAGTTTCTAGGAAATAACCGTTGTTTAACCGCAGAACTTGTGCTATTTTTGCCCATATATCTAAGAGATAGGAATATAATTGTCATGTGGTTTTCCCGGTTTATTACAATACATTTTATACAACACGCAAACAAGTGAGTAAAAGTCATTATTTAATGTTATTAACAAGACACAAATGAAAAGAAAATTGTATTAGGTAGTCTATTTCATTGTAGTCCAGATCAAAGATCACGTGATATGTAGTTAATTCCTGAAAGGAGGCGAGAGAACGTGTTTTTATTTCATGATTATAATTAGTTACGACAATGATAACGCTTATAGTTTAATTAGTCGCATTTCATAAACTCACTCAACATGTAGGAATGAAAATTTCAGTTTGTTCTGTATTCTGTTTTTAAATAAATTAATGGTATTAAAACGAAACGACACACTTTGTTAAATGTTTCAAGAGATTTCGCTGAAACCCGCACACTGTATTTTTATCAGTCCCGATAAAATTTTGATAGTGGTTGTTACACGAATTAATAAAAATAATTAAGCCACGCTTGGCGGAGAATTTAATAATAGGTACCTTCGATTCCAAATTGAATTTAGTACGCCTCCACTATAAAATTTATGTGGATTATTTCTGATAATGTCGATGAGTAATTTCTGTATAATGTATTTCTATTAACAAAGGATACGAAACTTGCTTCCTCATTAATTGTTAGCCCAGTTCAATTAGTGTCTAATGCAGACCACTCGCGGTTTTTTTGGAAATGCTACCTAACATCAATTTTTTGAGTGTTATTTCTTGTTTGCATTTGTAACTTTTAATTCAGATTCATTGTTATCATTAGGTGATCAAATCCGGAATGAACGCCTCTCTAGCATAACTTAAATCCACTCTGAACCTGCCAGACTTTCATGCCATCTAACCAAGACCTTTCACAATCTTGGATATCTCATTGAATTTCAAGAATCGTTCAGTTTAGCGATTGATTTGCATTTACTTTATTTTAAACAAATCGTTTTATTTGAGACTGTTTTATGGTTGTTCTTACTTATCTTTAGGTATTTTTGGATTGTATAATTTGGAAACTTCCAACAAAATTCCATCAGCAATTCGAGTAACAAAATTTACAGCGATTTCAGATAAAAGACACGTAGAAACGCTACCTAATACGACTGGAGTATTCTTGAAAAACGTGTGAATAATAATGCATGTAGTTACTCTCGAGCACATGTGCAATATAAAACGACCATAACGTTTTGAATGATGACGTTGGTGGAAGTAGGTTATACTATTTCAAAAAGAGACCTACGGCCTACACAGGACGGGTGAAATTATTAAATTTATGTTTAATTAAAGTAGTAGTATATTTGGCACATTTATACATTCGGAGCGATGTCGATAATAATTAGTTAAATGACATACTGGAATATACTTGATTTCATTCCTGATTGAACCTGATTGGTACGACCTTGACGAAACAAACGTTCGAATTTAATAAAATTAGTTCCTATAGTCTCTTATCAGAGCTTTCAATAAAACTGGATTTGTGAACAGTTCAATCCTATAAAATAATAACAATCATGCTACCCAGCTAACAATTTAGGTGCTAGGCTGTTCACCAAAAGCCAAAAGTTAATTTTTCCTATTTATATAGAAATTGAGTAACATTTCAGTTGTAAGGTCGTTCAAAGTAACCAAATAAATGACGTGGAAATTTGGTGAAACAAGATTCCTAATAATGAGTTGCAATATTATGTTAAGTAGTATCAGACCATCTAACAGGTCAAACAAGAATATAATTATCAAATAGGTAGAACAGGACTCATATGATACTACATAACATATCACTGTGCACTTGCTGGTAGCAAATTGGTGAAATATGTACGGCATCATGTTTCACCAATTAGATCACATATTTTCGCTATATTTACCTATGAAGTTAATTTATATGACACGAACTCATCTAATAGGTGACGTAATAAGTCGAAGATTCAGTAATGAAGTGGCACATTTTACACCAAAAAGCATTTTTTTGACCTAATTGGTGTAACATATTATTATGACACATTACATTTGTGATCAAGTGGTCAAAATCACTCAATTTTAATACCTACCTATAAGTTATCCATTTCAATAGGTGCTCTCAATAACTTACTTAACTTACAAGTAATTGAAGTGAAATGTCACTTTAGATGTTTTGAAAACAATGTGAGGAGTATATATTTCCCAACAACATAAATATAATTTTGAAATAATTATGTTTTCCAAATTAAGCAAAAAATTCCTCCAAATTTTAAAACACAACATATTTGACACAATATCAAAACAAATAACAATGTTTTCTAATAATTATTTTTGAGAGGAGTATGTATTTTTCGACGTACAAGGTTTGACAACAAAATTTCTTTCATATACGAATTTACGATGTTAAGTTGATCTAATTTAATTACATCTGTGTATCAAATATTTCCATTTAAGATTCCTGATAGTACTGATGTCGACGAGAAGTATATGTTTATGACAGCATCTCTAATTTTCACAATAAAGTACATTTTTGATTTAAATCGATACCTATATTTCTGTGACAATCATAATAAACTGGGAAGGTGAGGAGGTATATCTACCAACTATGACATGGTTAGGAAATAATTTCGACGTGAGACTTTACCTAATAGGTCATAGCGACTAGCTCAGAAGTTCATTCAAATTCACTAATTCTTTAAAAATCAGTAATTTTCTGCCATATATAATTGGTTAAATAAGCTATGTGACGCCAATTTCTAGTAATATCTCACCTAAATTGTTAGCTGGGTAATAACGCACGAACGAAGCGCGTGCAGGTTTTGTTTTATAAAACTGTATTTTTCAAATATGTTTGCTTTATAGTTTAGTCGTTTTAGTGCATTGTATTTGAAAATATTGTCAGAAAGTTTCTGGTAGGTAGGTACATGCATTTGGTGTCGAATGTGTTATGAATTGATCTTGCCATTTGCCATGGCGAATTGGTATTATGAATTTATGCAGTCAGCGGAACAACAGTATGAGCGAGGATATGTGTGGGTCGTCTTTTTAGTGTAAACAAACCGTGCTACAACTGCATAATTTCCTAATATGCCCATAAAGTTGAAATCAAACGCCTGTCGTCTAAAAATAGCGCGCCCAACTAACATGCATGTATCTCGAAGGGGGCATCCTTATCTCAGTCATCCTATGTTGTTTCATTATTCATTTCAGCGTCGTCGTCGTCGTCGTCGGTTTCGTGGCGTTCAAGCTCATAAACGAGAGGGAAAAAAATGACGGGAAAAGCGACACAACAAAAGATGGCTAATCAACCGTTTTACGACATGAACCGGCTCACTCGAGATAATCAGCGATAACTTATCAGTCCGACTCATTACGCTTTATAGGCTCTTCATGTGTTCAGTTTGCTAATTTTGCTTGTTCTGCGATTACAGCCGAAAAAATCGCGTCTGACACTACTATCATTATTAACTATTACTTTTAATATGGTTTTGCTGTGGTAAAACGAAACCGTGTGCGGTTGATTATTTTGCGCGCACATCCAACTGGATTTGATAAAAGCTTCCTGTCGCTTTTCATTTGTGTCCTTTTCCACGGACGCAAATGACTTGATCAGAAGGGAAGGGTGACGAATGTGCCCCCATTTCGGTCAACTATGAGATTGGTCTTCGGCTCGGTGGTGTGCTTATTATTGTTCGGTGCTTCCCTCATTTACCTACCGACCACCGATGGACAGGAAACGGTGGACGGTACGAATTGTACACGTAAGTAAAAATTTCACACTTCTTTGTAAATTTTTCTTCGGCGAATCAACCGACTAAGGACTAAGCTCGCAATTTTTACATTTTTGTAATAAATTCTAGACAAAGCTCGACATGACTCGTCTCACCGAGATTTAATTTATACTCATTCATAACATATGTAGATTAAACAAAGTAACGTAATTACTCATAGTACTATATCGTACGTAATCGCAACTTCTACAAATTTTATCAACATATAGAAATAATCTATTCCAAATCTGTATTGCCATATTTCGCTTTTTAAGATTATGTTGATAATAAGTTCGTTAGGACCATTACCAAAAAAGAGTGTTAATTTCGAACATCTCTGCTAAGTATTTCCATTTATTTTATTTGCTATTTATTAAACCTTTCAATTACTTAAACTGGTAAATTTTGCAAGTGCGCAATACCAACTTCTCCCAACTTAATTCAGTAACTACTTACGTTTATACCCACTTACTTAAGTAAACAATGTTTTCTATTCACTTCAATAAAATATTCATTAAATTTATTACTTGCTCGAGCATTAAATTGTCGTCGCTCTTTGACGCGCGTAAGTTTAGTTAATTAATTTTCTGATTTGCTGTAAGATGTTATAAATACATTTTAATTATTTTCCAGTGTTAGAAAAAATTCTCTAAGCAACCAATACTGATTGCGTTATTATCGTTTAATCATCCTAAGTTAATTACCAAAGTCTTTGGGGTACCTAATTATAATTTTACGACCCAGAATATATATTTAACCACAATATGATGGCTGGATGCATGATCCGATATGTGTCTCCTTATCCTCATTTTGCCTATACTTTCTGATTATATGAATAAACAGAGCGCAATCGATATCGATATGAGTACCAACACTGAAATATTTAAAATATGGTACTGTTAGCCTCACTAGGTCGCTAAGAGTACTTTTTGTATCTGACCCAACTACGACGTCGACGGCTCGTTTTTATTTTATTTTTTTTTTCAAACTGTTCCGCGTAATGGATTTCCTTTAAATTTTGGTCACATGTGTAGAATTGAATAGCGCATCGAATGACCACAGTCCGATTTGTGGCTGATAGCTGATAGTCATCCTGGGCGTTAAGCCTCACTTTAAAAACTTAGAAATTGCTTTGACAAATTTCAAATTAACAGTGTAATTACAATTTTAATACTTGGTACCACTGTTTTTGATGAAAGTAAAGTGAATTAATTAAAACTTATGACTAATAATAACTTTCAAATTACTCCACTCCACAGTTGAATTCCTGGATATAATTTGGTTCTGCTAGCTTCAATAAACACATTCTCCCTAACTACACCCATATTAAACATCTATATTTATTTTAGTCGAAAGTCCAAGGAAAGCCAATGCTACCACCTTTACTCAATACGTTACGATAGAATGGTTTCCGATTATGGAGGATTTAGGGTGCAATATTACTGTTTTATCTATCGGCTGTGGCACTGATGAAGACCAAAATGTCTTTTTACAAAACTTCACCGTTTCGATAAGCTCCAGCAATATCGTGACGAATATAACCGGATTGGAGCAAAATTCTGTCTATAACTGTCATGCGATTTTCATCAATGACGATGGAGAGCAATCTACTGTAACCACTTTCCCAATCGAAACTGAAGCAGGTAATTACCACTAAGTTAAACCAAAATATGAAACTTTTAAACACAATTCTTGTCAAACTTTTTTAACAAAGGATGTAATAAAATGGACAAGTTTATTCTTCACAATCGACCAATAAGCTCCTATCTTACAGTGCCCGAAATAACGTTTGCGCCTCCTTAAGCTAATAGTTTTGTAACTTAAGTATATTTCAGCTCATCGTATCAAGATCGACGTAATACCATATGAAACTGCTCTTTATCTGAACTGGAGTATAGATAATTATTCTTCAGATCGACTTCAATACACAATAATTTTGGTAAGTATCGGTCCTGATCATTATGTGCCAGAGGATTGTCAAGGAAATAATACTTTATATGAAGAAAACATTAACACAACCGAAGTACACTTCAATTACACCAAAGCATTCCCAGATTTCACCTACCAGATAGAAATTGTAGCTTATTATAATAAAGATGGACCGTTAATTACTAGTGGAGAGGTGTATTTGGATACTCTGTCAACGGGTAAGATAAAAATTAAAGTTTTTATTTTTCATTAAAAATAGTAGGTTATATATTAGTACTAAAACACCTACAGTTCATGAAATCATATTTAAAATATTGATGTCTTTAGGAACAAAATCAATAAATAAAACTGTAATAAAAGCTCAAGTTGATGTAGTTCTGAATAGGCGCATACATAAGACCCAATAAATATAGAAGCAATTTTCAATTTCAGCCCCCAGCGAACCAAGAAACTTATCCAACACAGACCCTACCCTAAACGATAACATTATTTCAAGCAAACTCTCATGGGAAATGCCATGCTCCCCAAATGGCGTCATTACTGAATTTGTCGTTACTTCCCGAGCGACTTATGGCGAAACGGGAGAAGTCTTTAATCACACCTACACTGTAGGAGTTAACATTAGTAGCCCGGGCGACACGTTTTCATTGAAGCTCAACAATTTATGCGCTGCATCAACTTACCACATTACAGTGTATGCTGTAGGAAGACCGAACATTACAGGAAACGCCTCCGAATTAACATTTCACACTCCAGACAAACGTACGTGACGTAAAGATAGGCACTACGACCACGTCAGACTAACAACACTCTTCTTACAGTTCCCACAGCACCAACAGATATAACATTTCAAGCAGAATCGAGGTTATTTAATATTTCCTGGTCGCCTCCTGATGGAAGATTTGGAAAAATCGTGAGTTACACTGTGAATATATCCTCGGTGGAACCTGTGTACGAGTACGACAATTTATCATGTGCAAATGAACACAAAGTTCATTTCAAAACAGAAGAACTATCAGCTGAGAATACTTCGATGACATTCCATGGAGCGAGACCATATTATAAATATCACATAATCGTTGCTGCGAGTACTTCAGCAGGGCAAGGAGAATCTGGAGTTGGAAATGTGCAGACTTTAACGGAAAGTGGGTACTTAAATTTTTTATATCAATTTTTGTGATTGGTGTTGAATATGAACGCATCCACATTAATACAATGATTAAATACCATTTACATTAGATGATTACCAATACTAATCACAAAATAAATCACCCAACAGATACACTTTAAAAGAAATATAACGTACCGTGGACCGAAGATTTTTTAATTTCATCTGCACCTTCAATAACATTAATCCAAATTGAAGACCCTGGTGCAAGAAGGGGATAAGTAACAATATGTAAATTTTTCAGGAGAGGCAAAAATAGTTTTTATTTTAGATTTAAACTTTTTGTTGCTCATGCAATGTGGCCAAACTAGTACAGCAGCTATATATGATTTAAACAGCATTTTACAGCCAAATAACAATTCTATTAAGGAAAACAAATTTGTGGTGCAATAATGGGATAAGTTTATAACTTTTTATAATGTAATTTAGAACAGGTGCAAAAAGGGGATAAGTTACAAAAAAAGGGATAAGTTACAATAAAACAATTTTCAATAGAAAAGCTAAACTAAGCTAGTAAACTAAATCAATATGCTAATAATTTTAACAGATAGTCAAATGTTTCTTATAAGAATGGTTAATATTAGTATTAGCCAACCGAGTATTAAAAATTTCAAAAATATTTATTTTAATTTTTAAGAAATAAAAATAGCGTGATTAATTATGAAAATCCCCAGAGCTATGTGAGTCCGTGAGATCTGAATCAATATCTACCTCTGCTGATGTGATTTTGTCTGATTTTAGAGATTCATAGAAATGCATTTCGTTTTTTCCGACATATTCCTGGGCTAGCAACATGACATTTTGATATCTAGCATCTTTAATATGTAGGGGATTTTTGTAAGATTTGGGCATTAAATTTAAATTTGGTTTTGAATTCTTTTTAAGCATCGTAAAATATGTAAAAAAGGGGGTACTAGCAGACTGACTACATTCAACACCATCTAAATTTGTAGTGTATTTAAATACACGATATGTAGAAACAGTTATCACCGGACTCATGCTCGCCAATTAAATTATTTTCAGATTCACTTGAATTTGAAGGCAGAAACTCACTCCCTGAACTTTGAAATGGTTCATCCTCACTGCTTGAACTCATAATGTGCTTTTAATTATTAAGAATACCACAATATTTTACCACACCACACGTTTTAACACAAGCATATGTTCAATGTTCAACGGTTGTAAACAAACAGGCAGGTGCAAGAACGGGACGGGTTTAGGCATATGAAAATATGGAACAAAATTTGGTGCAAGAACGGGATAAGTTACACAAATCTTATCCCGTTATTGCACCAGACCATGCAAGGGGATATGTAGTTTGCTATCATAATTTAGTATCTATTGCCCGCACGTATCCCATACTTGCAACAGGCAAGAAGTGCACATTCTGAAACCTAAATATGGAGCTATCTCACTTTTGCAGAATTATGCACTTATCCCCTTCTTGCACCAGAGTCTTCAATTGTTATACCTTATAACGTTTGAAAAACTATAAACATAATGCATTTAGTAAACGACCCAATTACATTCTGAGCAGCTCTTTATAGAGTCTTGTCTCTAGTGGTAACGCAAATTGTATCTAATAACAAATAATAAACCATTGATACTATTGTTTATATAAAAATTCATCTAGATTCTGACCTGAATTGAATATTTCCGATTGGGGTCAATACACAAGACTAATTATGGTTGTATAACTTAATAACCTGATAACAGCTTAGGACTGGAGAATTAACACACACAATGTATTCTAATTAAATCTGAAAAGTGAAATCTAAAAACATCTAACTAGATAAGCTTCTTAATAAACGAATGTATTATTTTTTTCTTTAATATATTTTTTGCACTAATTTTAGTTCCCGAGAATCCTTACAACATAACAATAGAATACCAAGATGGCTTGATTTATACCTTGAATTGGACAACTCCTTGTTACATCAACGGAGACATAACAGGCTTTGTAATCAGCAAAGCAGGAAATTACACAGAAGATTCAAAACTAGGAGATTCCGACACGTTTTCCACAACATTTTTATCTGGCCAGTACAATTACAATCATTCGATAGTACTTCGAGAATCTTATAGCTACAATGTGAGTGTTTCGGTGATAATTACGGATAGTAACAATGACAGCATTACAGGAAATGAGACAATGGTGACTAAAATTACAGATCCTGGAAGTAAGTAATAAGATGGCTGTTATATATTTCGAACTCGCTTAATCTAATTTTTAGTTCCTGGTGTGCCTACTCTACTTCACACCGAGTCTTATAATATCGATCAATCTTTCACGTTAACCTGGTCGCCACCTGAGAATAAAAACGGTAGGATCGAGGGTTACGAAATAAAAATGGTAGCACTATCACCCATCTATCAAATTCTGCAGAATTGTTCAATGGTGAACCTGGCAACATTCGAAACAAGTACATTAAACACAAGTGTTTATATAGACTTGGGCCAAGTGAGCAAATTTTACCATAGTTTTAACTACAGCATTGCTGTGAGAGCAAACACTACCAGAGGTTACGGCGATTATCTAGAAATGTTCGCTGTGAGCATCGACGGAGGTGAGTCTTACATTTGTTATTTATGAAGGAGTACCTACTGACTTAGTACTTTGAACAGAACCTGAGATCTTCAATGTCTCAAAGGCGAATATTGTGATCAGTAAAAGCGAAACATACGATGGAAAGGCCGAGATTACTTTCTACCCACCATGCTTCCTCAATGGACCATTCAGCAACTTTACTCTCGACTATGGGGCTCGTGACGGTTTCAATGGTTACAAATTGCAAAACAAAACGCACAAATTCGATTTATCCACATTCAACTTTACGTTTCCATTAGAACCGGATCTTCAATACTTTTACAACGTGACCCTTTACACTGCATCACATGAAAGAACTGTAAGGGGGGAAAGTTTCATGTCACCTGGTGGAGGTGAGTACCTTAAACTCCACAATTATAATCACTATCGTTTTATCCCATTAAATTTCAGTTCCTGAAGTAGTCATCAGTCCACAGGAAATCCCTTTTAGATTGAAAGATACCGAAGCTGAAGTCACGCTTAATAAGTCATATTTCGAGAACCCGAACGGGAAAGTGAGATACGTCGCTTTGATTTTATCTGATAAGAATGTGACGGGAGGTGAATATGAGGAGTACGAATCGGATTCGTGGCCGAACATTACCAATGATGATGCGGAAGTTTATTATCAACTGACTGAAGATAGATGGGAACCGTTTAAAGGTCAGGAACAACATTTTAAATACTAACGCATATTTTTATAGACTTGTTAAGTTTTTGAGAACTTACACGCTTTTATGATTTTCGTTATTTATTTTAGACGACGACATAGCAACTTTTACCATCGGTGATGGCCCCAAGAGTTGCCTGGATAACGTCACTTACTGTAACAAACCCTTAGAACCGAACACGGAATATTATTTAATAGTAAGGTCGTTTACGAGCAATTTTTACAGAAACAGCCAACCGATTCACTTTAAAACCAGTAAGTTACAGCACCGATAAAGTCAATTTTTTAGTAAAACTTGAAATACTTGCAGGAAACTTAAGTAAAGTAGCGCTCATCGTTGGGCTCACGATGGGCGCATTAGGGACGGCCATTGTAGGGTTTGTCTATTTCCTTTGGAAACGAAAAAGGATTCAGTAAGTACATACAACTAAACAATTCGTTGCATTTTTTAAATGTTGCGTTGTGGTTTAGCATTCCAAAAATACTCTACATAAAATCTTCTTCGAATGGGGACACACCAAGGAACAGTAGTACCTCATATCCAGTTAAAAAGTTCATCCACTATTGTAAACACCTGGAAAACAACCCTGAAAAGCTCAAAGAGCAGTACCAACTACTCGCAGAAAGAACTAAGGAGTGTACGTCACAGTTGTCCACAAATTTTGCTTGCCTGGTCGAAAACAGGAGGAAAAACAGATACATCAACATCTTACCATGTAAGTAATAAATAAATTTTCAGGCCTCGTTTCAGTTCTAATCTTTGATTTTATAGTCGACGACACTAGGGTCAAATTACTTATCGATGAAGACGACGACTTGGGGTCTGATTACATCAACGCATCCTATATAAAGGTAAACATTAATTTCCCTCTTATACATAGGTAAAATGATGATTTATCCTTCAAGGGTTACAGTGGGCAGAGTGAATACATTGCCACACAGGGACCTTTAGAAACAACCTGCAGAGATTTCTGGAAGATGATTTTACAAGAGAACGTAACAGTTATAGTAATGGTTTCACAATTTATTGAGCAGGACAAGGTAAAGTAGTCCGACAGAGATGATTCAATTAAAATATGCCACTTTCGTTGCAGGAGAAGTGTTACAGATATTTTCCAAGGAATAGGGAAACTATGTTAGTAGACGACATCGAAGTTAGGTGTTGTACAGAGCTTCATTTTGGAATTTACTGTGTGAGAACAATTCAAGTAGCCAAGGTATGGAATTTGATGAGTTTTTACGGAATGTGAGTTGGTAAAACTACTTTTTTAGGATTCCATTCAAACGAGTGTTGTCCACATGCAGTTTCTGGAATGGCCTGACTTTGGAGTACCAGTCGGTACGGAACACATGCTACAGTTCTGCTATCAACTCAGAAGAAGGATGAAGATGGAAGGGGGATGCACTGTAGTTCATTGCAGGTATTATACAAATGGTTTTTATTAAAAAATTAACGTTACTACCTAAGAACATGTCAAATCTCACAATACTGAGGTAAATTCATACACACACACATTTATGTAAGAAAGCTAAAATTTATCTTAAACAAGTGAATGTTTAACATGAGCTTCCTTAAGTGATAAAAAAAAATCATAGGTTCCTCATACATACTTAATACAATAAAGTGTCTTAATACTGATCATACATTCAAATTTCAGTCTTACAATAGTTCCATTTATAATATCAATACAAAATCATGATATGTAATTGATTAGTTCAATTTCAGACCAAGTTATAGGGGAAATACTGAAACAATTAAATATAAATTTTCAGTCTTAACAGTAGTTAAATTTTTCACAGCGCCGGTGTGGGTAGGACAGGAACACTTATCGCCACAGATATTCTTCTTCAGACTGCCAATGCTGGAAAAGACTTAGATGTATTCCACACGGTGTTAGAGCTCAGGAAACAGCGTGTTAACATGGTGCAAACAGAGGTAAGTTAACATTATTCCGAAAAGGTTCGGGATAGGTTTAACAGATCTGCTTCATTTTGTTAGAAACAATACATTTACATCCACAACCTGATAAAGGATCACTTAGGGAGACCTCCGACACCTGGTGAGAATCATGAATTATGCCCTGAACAAACACATCAGTAACATGCATTTTTCAGATGTTATCGAGAATGTACCTCCAATTTATGAAAACTTGTCTGTGCTCCAGGAAAGATCAGAAGAAAACAATCAAAGAAAAAAAGAACAAGAAAGCCATTTTTAACATACTTGAATGTTAGAAGTTAAAGTGTGATAGAAACAAGTCGATGTACTTAATTCAGGTAAGATTAAATCAGGGTTGAGAAAATGAGGCTCCAAAGAGGTAAGAGCGTCACGAATCAAACTGTAAGCTTTATATTTAATGTAACTACCTAGTCTGTCATCTTACACAAACCAAAGTAGGATTATTAATCTATACATTCTAATATTTGACTGATACAGTGAATCATATTGTATACAAAGAGAGAGAGAGAGAGAGATGAATAATTTATTACCATAACAAACTATGAAATTAGAGGTATTTGTATTATGAGATTCATTTTAACCTGAGAAATATTTGATGCGAGATAGAAACTTTAATACTTATGTAAATATTGTATTTTATACTGTGATGAATAGAAAAGTAGAAAAAAAATATACATATTATAGGTGGATTTATATGGAGAATTTTTTTTCCATTTATCAATAAACTGAAACCTCATGTTAACAATTTGTTTAATATTACCCTTGATAATAATGTAAGAAAGTGTGTCTTCTTTATGGTAACCTAATATAAACCATTGTTTTCTTCTAGTTAACTCTTGGTAATCATACCACAATGTAGATATCAAAAAAATCTTACCAGTTAGATAATCATGGTTGGGTGATGGTATGGCGGTGCATGAGGCACAAAAGACATGTCAGGTTTGTGTCCATGAGTCATAGGATGGAGCCCATGGGGCATGGAATGGATCTGAGGAGGTACCCTTTGGTTCATCATCATACTCGTCGGGGGTTCCACAAAGTGGTTCTCATGTTGAGGTAACGGCATCGGCAGGATTTTGTTCTGATTATGTAGATACATCTGAGGTTGAACGTTATGACTGGTACAACTGGGGGGTTGTTGTGGTTGGTGGTGCTGATGTGGATAAGCGTAATTCTGATCATTCGACTTTGGATTCGGTTTCTTTACTGTTCCATTCTCTTTCTTCAGTCTTTCCACGAGGACTGGCTTGCTTCCAACTTTTTCCCTTTCGTAGCAGAACCCCATGTCGAACAATAACCTCCTGAGTGTCATAAGTGAAAAATTCGGTAACTTATCATCGTTGTTAATATTTTTCAGAATTGTGTTCAAACTGGGAACGACATTTCTACACTTCAAATCATATATAATGTTCCTTATGGCTTCCCTTACGTTGCTATCGTACTTCATGAATCTACTGTTGATGTTGGCATTCTTTCTCACTTTCGTCTTAGATGGTTGCTTGAAACCTTCGGCGCTTGCCTCCTCCTTTCGAAATTGGAATACGCTCTTCTCGCTGTAATAACAGATATTAATGTAATTTGTTTACATTAATAGGAAGTTCAAAACATTTGGATTATGGCAAGGTTAGAGTGAAGTAATAACATTAAAGTGAGGTAATTGGTAATTATATCAGACTATAAGAAATGTAAGTAAAAAAACATGGGCTTTTGAATGTCCTTCCCTTCTAAAACATATTTAGGCTTATTGGAAAACTGAGGTGAGCAATGTTAGAACCATGTGCACTTTGCTTGAAGAATATATTACGTAATTTAACACTATCACAGTCCTACCTGCAACCAGTCGCCTTTGCAGTTCTCCTGACCAGCTCCGTTACGCACTTTTCCGGATAAATACTCGTGAAATACTTGAAAACGTTAAGGATTATCGTTTTCTCTTTGCATGAATAGGACATCCCTTGTTTCATTTTCACCACCTGTTGAGGGTTCAGGGGCTTCTCCTTAGACATCCTGAAAGCCTCAGGTTCGCCTCATTTGTACTTGTTTCGATTGTCGTCGACACGTTTTGACCGGCAGCGTACGGCGAGTTATTTGTTTAAATATTTAAACATTGAAAACGAAAGCAGCAGAAAGTTGCAAAACATGTTTAACTCACGGAACAATAAAAGAATGGAATGATGGAACAAGGATTAAATCAAGTTAACAAAGGTAATATTCGTAGAGGATGTAGGCAACCAAGTGTGCTGTTGAAATGGATTCCTGTTATATTCTCGGATTGTTGTAGGCTCTCGTTATAAGATGGCAAAGTAGGCGTTTAACGGGGACATTTTGAAAAAGTTACTCACTAGTAAGTGGTTGGTTATCACATCAAAAGAATTAAGTACGTAATTTACGTAATTTACGGTGTAATAAAGTATACATATTACAGTTATTATTGTAGACTAACTTGGTACTTCCAGCTTCCAGTTTAATAGGTAAAATTGGGGTTTCTCCAGGTTATTTCTATTTAGTCGTTAATTTCCACAAACAGACATTTCCAAAACCATGAAATCGAAAAAAATTCAGAACATATCTTACTGGTATAATAATTTTTGCATCTGTTTTATATACCAATATTTTTGCTGTTGTTTAATAAATGTAAAACAACGAATTGGACCTAACTTCTACAAAAATGTTCAAAACGTGTTGTTCCAAAAGAATAAGGAATCAGCATGATTACAATTTCAAAAAATTTAATAGTAGTAAATTGAGAATTATCTTAACTGCAATAATGATTATGTGATTCCCAGCCACTTATTCAAAATGAGTGCTAATTTGGAATTAAAGTAACAAATAGAAGTAATACCTAGTACCTACTTACTTCTAAAATAAATGATGCTACAATGTAAGGCACACATTTCTATACTATTACATATACTGTACGTGTACATTATACTATAGGTATACTATACGATCTATAAATTAATAAACAAGTTACAATTCAGTTAGATATTGGTTGACAGTGCATGTTGTCGCTCTTTCATCAAAATAAAAGACAAATTATAATTGGTCGTGTTAAATTTTCCACCATTAACCTCGCGTGCTGTATGTGATACAACAAATCGTTATCGTAGTAAGTATATATCGTATGGGTTTCCGAAAACGAGAAAAAAAGAATCGGCCGACGAGGACTCCTCCCGATCGAAATTGAGAATAGTCGAACATAAATAAGTTGAACCTCTCCTCTAATTGCGTACGACCACCGATTTGTGGCCATCCGAGTATAATGTTTCCCAATGGTCGATAAGTCAGACTTCACGCCTCTGCAGGAATTGTCGCTTAAAACTGAATTAAAAGTAGTTTATGGATTCCATTAGTTCGAACATATGAGACAAAATCGGCTTGTTATCTCGGCCGAAGAAGAAAGAGCGGCTTGTCGTTGGTAAATAATGTCCTCTTGCTTGCTCCTTGCCGGCCGGACCAGAATATGGCTCGCGAACGTGACGATTGGATGTCCTTTGATTCTCTTTAAAAATAGAAACCGAAGTACCTACCCAGCGAAATTAACAAAAACTGCTTTTTTTTCTCAAAATTTACTCTTCACCAATTTCTCATTTAACGTATTTAACGACACATACAATATCACATTTTGGAATCTTTTAAGGACAACTCAATCAAAGACTAATTTTTAAAATTTCGTTGCTTTCTTTCAAAACTACTCACCAATTTTAAGTAATGAATATAAATTCAGCTTAATTTAAATTATTACCCTATTAAAAAAATCATTAGGTGTAATGTTACCTAAATATATTCCTACCGTTTACAACGAAAGTTGTTCTTCAGAAATTAAACATAACTCTGCATGTCTGCAACGAATTTTATTGGCAATAAATGTTGACTAATAACAGTTGACTAAACCTTTTCTGAAATTGATGGTAGATGACTAAATAGTAAAAGACTGATAGTTGAGATGTTTTAAATTTTTAGTTTGGAAATTTATTTTTTTTTGAAGTCTAATACACTAACATGGATCAATTCACACTCGATACAGGAAACGTGTTAGTTATGGTAAACATTTCTTATTATGTTTTCACTTTTTCACCAATATCTCCAGTAATCCTTACAACAATTTTAGTATTTTTGGACAATTTCAGCATAAATCATACTTAGGTACTTTCAAAAATAAATTGGGAACTCAATAAATCCCTTCAGGACTTGTAGACACTTTGGATACTTTCAGGAATCCTTCTAGAATTATTCAAGAACCTGTTAGAGTATTTTAGGGTTCTAGCAGTAATATTTTAAAAACCAATTCAAATATTTATGTCACAAAACGAATGCTAATATTTCCTTTTTAAGATCCCTGATGGAAAAACTGTAATGAAAGGTTTATTGTAATGTGTGAATCTATTAAATAATGAATAAATGATCAAAGAGAACAGGTGGGGTGTGTTAAATCACAAGGAAAACTCACAAACACGTTTTCTACACTAATTGATGGTGATTAATCTTCCACAGTAAATAATTTAATAATGATAAAGGTTCTCAAGGTCTCAGTTGTTTCCAATAAGAATTGTATAATAATAGAACTTTCATAACACTTATTTACCCATAAATATGATGATGTTAGATGTTGCTTCTCCGTATTTTTGTGAGGTACCTACTCATATATGAGAAGTATTGTAATCGTGATTTTTCTAATTTGAGTTATAAGCATTTCTAGACCTATTTAAGGTCCCTTGAGACTAAAAAACATGTTTTTGAAAAAGTGTCTTTGGTGTATATGTAACTGTGTATCTTCCCTGAAGGGCAGTTTACACCTATAATACTGATTTTCGTTTTCTTTTCGAAATTTTCTCGAAATCAGATCCAAGACATGAGAAAGTAGTCCAATGGACACACAGCCATTTTTTAAAATACAAACCCGCAGTTTCATCCCTGGTAGAAATCATACAAAAAATTTCAACACATTTTTCTAATTATTAGTTAATAAAAATTGAGAAACACCTGACAAGTAAATTTTAGATATAGGATAGTTACAATTTACAACTGTCTAATAATAGTGCTAGAATTATTTCTATTTAACTTATATATATATATATATATATTATATATATATATATATACAGACTTAAAAGATTTCTTAAAGTTAGGTAAAATAAGCTCAAAATCATTGAAAAATAGGCCCAGGGTCTTAGATGCATAGTTAGAAATCAATACTATTTTGTAAGCATACCGATTTTTCTAAAAACGGTACAAAATTTTATATTTCTACAAGTCTTAAATATTGCAAATTTGCAAAATAACTGAAAGTAGCTTAAGTTCTGAATTGAACATATACCCTTATTGAGCCCTTACTTAAAAATTGTTAATCAAGTATTGAAGATTGGTAAGCATTTTTAGAATAGTTTCTTATGCGACTTTGTTATTACACAGATAAAAAGTAACCCTACTGCATGTTCCTCGCATAAATTGCGACTCATTTCGACTTACAAGAAGAGGAAAAATTAAATTTCAATTGCTTTTCGTAAGAAACAAAATCAAAATTGCTCCTCTAAATCCTCCCAACATATTCCCAAAACTATCGATTTCAAAGCCTCGAAACAATTATCTATTTCTCCCCATCCAATACTAACCTTTAAAATCACGTATAAGATTACTTATCTCGAACGGTGGTAGCACCGTGAGACACACATTAGGTATTCCCCGTAACCCTTTTCCCGTCCTTAAATTCTTTATATGGTGCCGTGGACCCGTACAATACGTAAATTCTACTTTTCACATCGATTACCTTTTGGCCGGTTGATTTTTTGACTCACTCATTTGGATAATTCGTCGGGGCCTCTCGTTCTCCTCTCTTTTCCTCTCTCGACTCGCCACGATCGACCGGTCAGTGAATTAAGCTCGAGAAGTTAAGTAAGAGGAGTCAATGATGAGAGAAATAATGACGATGATATATTTGTCGTTGTGTTGTAGTGGTGGTGATTCTAGTCGGATTAACGAGGTAATTGGTGGTACTTGGCTGCGAACGATCAAGAAAGTTTGATGTGACAGGAATCAATTTTGGGAATTTTATAAGAATCGACAGGAATCGCCAATTTTCGTTTAAAAAATGGATTTTTCAAGAAACAAGACATACACAAGTTCACCTGGGCAGAGATCGAATACAGATCAGTAATAGATTATATAATAATAAATAATGATTTTCCAGCCCAAATATCAGTGTCTATAGAGGTTATACCATTGGACTGGAAACAATGTAAAACTCCTAATAATTGGCAAAAGGCAAAAGTAATTTCACTGCTAAAAAGGGGTGAGAAAAACAACTGTCGCAATTATAGATGTATAACGCTTGTAGACACTGCTTACAAAATTTATGCGAGAATACTGAATGTTAGGACTAAAACTATAATGAAAGCAATCATAGGAGAAGAAATGGGATTTAGTAAAGGAAGACCAACAATTAACGGAATCTTCACGATACAACAAATAGTTGAAAAACTTTGAGAGCTTAACAAGACACATACCTACAGCTTTCATTGCCTTTGAAAAAGCGTTTGACAATTTGTACAGAACTATATTCTGGTCGATAGTGGAACGTAGAAGATATCCTAATTATCCTATACACATTTTGAATGCAAGTAAAAGCTTATATGAGAAAACGCCAATAGCATTGGATATTAAAAGACACATGGAGCACAAAAAAATACCTACTCCTGGACAAAGACACCCTCTTTAACTCGCTGTTGTATGCTGATGATTCAGAATATGAACTCCAAAGAGGTTTCTTCAAATTCAACAGAATCTGTGAACAATAGACATGGAAATATCTACCGAAAAGACGAATACAATGGCTTTTAGGGGTACAAATGCAAAAAGAACAAAAAACGTATAAACGTTTAAATTTTAGAACAGGTCATACATTTCACTTATTTGGGCTGCGACTTATAGCAATGACTTTGAATATATACTTAATAAGGTTACGCATATGTTAGACAATTAACAGAACACTAAAAAATAAAACACTAATAAAGACACACCACTCAAATTCTGCAAAACCTTAGCAATACCAACTATTATTTAGTGAGTGAGTGAGACAAGAAACAAGAGAGTAGAATACAAGCACAAGAAATGAAGTTCCTTAGACGTATAAAAGGTTTCACAAGATTAGACACATATAGAAATAACATTAAAAATGAATTATTGAGTTTTGACTTAAACGACACGATAAAATAAATGGAAAAAAAACATGTGTAAAGTATGAATAGTAATCGGCTACGTTTAAACTCTATGCATTATAGAAGTACCTACAGGCAGAAGGAGTATAGGAAGACCACTGAAGCGTTGGGTATCTTAACGCTGCTTAATACATGAAGCGAAGAAGAAGTAGAAGAACGTAACTTTCATGGAATCAAAAGTCCCCAAAGGTTTCGGGGCGAAAACCTCCCCGTACTTATCGTAATAGCTGAATTTTTTCGTAAAGGTGTCATTACTCGCGTTCCCTTGAAATATCAGCAGATCCCGAGGGCAACGCCAAAACTGTGACATTTACGGCATATGTGTGCATCGGCGTCCGTCCGTCCTCCAATAATACATATTACTCAGTCCGGCATTTGCCCAAAGCACAGTTAAGCGTCTTAGCCTTTTGTCGAATCGAAAATATACGTTCAAGTTTAGGCTAACCGTTGATTTTTTCCGTGCCATCATTTGTTACGAGAAATCTTTCGACACACTCGTGTAGATGCTCCCCGGCCTGTGACTGTCAACGACCAAATTCGAAAAATTACACGGGCCCACCTGTAATTTCGTTAATGATATGCATGTCGAACAAAGTAGGTTGGGAACTCTTAGTAACAAATAAATACGTGTTTAGATTTTTTTTCGACATCTGGTAGTTTAAAAGACAAGCCGAAAACCGTAATTTTTCGGTCTTTTCGGCTGCACGTTTCTCGTATCCGGAACACTGTGTTCTTTTCCTTCTAGTAATTATTAGTTCGAGCATAATGCTGCGCTATTATTCGGGTAATTGTTAATAATTGCTTAGTAATACGCCGATAAGGACCCGTAATGGTGGCCAAAATCACGGAAGCAAACGGTTCGGCGATACGTCCCGATGGGAATTTCGCCAGCAGCGCCGTTATCCCAATTGAAACTTAGCGTATACGCCAATTTTACCAAGATTCATGACGTCTTCTAACGACGTAATCGCCGCCTTCAACGTTTAATACGAGAGACCATTTAAAAACTTGTCAGCCATCTCCATCGGATCCAAAATTAAAAAGAAAAGGGATAACGGAGTGACTTATCGAAAGCAAACATCTACGATACAACAACGTTTTAATCCATTTCAACCTTCTGCGGAGCAAAAGGTGGCACTTTGAATAAATTTCCGGACGGAGTATTTCTCTATCCATCAAACGAGTGAAACCACCCCGCTGGGCCAGTCAGGCCGCCGTATATCCCACGTACTCCAAATCTTTAATTAAACGAGAACGGAGCGTAATTCCGTCCAAAAATGGAATGTAACATCGAAGACTTGCATACTAAATTGTTAATACTATTAAATGTAATACCGGAATTAGTAGGAAATGTAATGAAAATAAATGGTACTGGTAAAAGATTGATTCAACAGAGTAGAACAGAACAGTACAAGATGATAGATCTTGATGCGACACCAAAAAAAATGGCGACGTGTTATTTTGTTATGAATATTCGATAGTACAATAAATATTCAATGTTTAAAAAATTATTTGTTCTGTTTTCGAGAAAATTTCAGAAAGCAACGAAAAATAGTTTAAACTGCCTTCATATTATTATTATATATGTTACTAAACTTGATTCTACACGCTATTCTGATATTCTACACAGTAAACAGATATACACTGATCTGGTGATACTGATGCTGGTACACAGATGTTCTTAACTCCCTGCTATTACATTATAATTCTAATATGGCAGAGTAGTGCAATGGGTTTAAGCCCAATTTATGAAACTCGGGCTTTATTTTAGAAATTGCAACATGGTCAACTCTTCTTCAGGATAGTGCTTTTCCATGCAAATTTCATTTTTTCATGTAAGCCTACTTTCAATTAATTTTGAAAAAAATATTAAATAAAAGTATTTAATATTTATAGAAATAGGTATACAATTTTACACCATTTTTAGAATTAAAATTGTATTTTAATTACAAATAAAATTGATACATTTTTTTTAATTAACACAAAGGCATTCGCTTTTCACTAATATGACATAATACATGGGATATATTTTAACCATTTTTAGGAATACATACGTTCAGTTGCGTAAATTATGCAACTTTCGGTTAATTTTGAAAGAAATTGCAGTATATACAATTTTTCAACTGTTGTTCAATGGTTTCGAGTTTATTTTACCTAACTTCAAGAAATCTTTTAAAGCCTGTACATTTTGTCTACATTGCATGTAATATAAGTTGTATAATAATAACTCTAGCACCCTTAGACACATAAATTTTAGCTATCCTATAACTAACAATGTATTGTAGGTATATCTCAAATTTAGTTACCAGATGTTTTTCAATTATTTTTTATTAACCAATAATTAGAAAAGTTGATCAAATTTTTTGAATCATTACTTCCGGGGACGAAATTGAGGGTTTTACCTTAAAAAATTGCTATGTGTATATCGGACTACTTTCTCATATTTGATAGTTGAATAATGTTCAATTGTTCAATGTTTAAAAAATTTTTGGGTCGGATTTCGAGAAAATTAAAAAAACTAAAAAACAGTAGGTAAGTGTAAACTGCCCCCAGGGAACATTTAGCCAAAAATGTTATTATTACATTGATATAAATGTCATTAAAACTTATTGTACTTTCGAAGTGTTTAAGATTTATAAAAATATACGATTTTACACCAATTTTAGAAAAATCTGTATGTTTATACATGTGTATATGTGTAGAAATAGTAGGTTTCTAGATGTGTACTTCATTAATTTTGACATTATTTTACCTAAATTTAAGAAATATTCTAAGCCTGTACATTCTGCCTATATTTCATGTAATATAAGCTAAATAACCATTTCTGTTAATTTACTTGTAATATGTAATTAATTATTTTTTTATTAATTTTATATTACACATGTTGCTTATCGTTATTAATAATTTCGATTTCTAACGTTATTTCATGGGAAACAACATATTATCTCTATGCATGACACATTTCCTCTTGTTTCTTTCTTTCTTCATCTTTTCATATTTCTTTTTATTTCATATTACTTACGTAGCTTATTTTTATTAATTTCATTAATAATTTCACCTTCTAACGTCACTTCTTGGGAAACAACATATTATCTCTATGCATGACTAATTTCCTCTTGTAGCAATGTTTGAATTACAGCATCAAGCACAGTCGATGATTCTGGATGCAACCAAATAAGCTTCTATGTACGTCACTATAATTGCATCAAGATCTACTAATCTCAAAAATCCAATAAATAATTTAGGAAAAAATCACTGACCAGTAATACATTTTGTACAAAAGACTGATGCTGAAAGGTGTCAAAATTATTTTGGTTAGATTAATATGATTCAGTTGAATGGTAAATTTTGACTTTTGTCCGGTAAATTACGCTTTAACAGTTTTGTACGTAGAACTTAAAATAATTTTTTTATTTTAATAATTTGTACATAGGAGGTTACTAAATCATAAACACAACTAACTTTAAGATAAATTAATAATCTACTTATTTCATAAAACTGTACAACGTAATGAAAAACCGTACCATAATATTACAACTCACTAGAATGAGTACCGCAGAAAGGTAAGTCGTCAGTTTAGTTACTCTCCGTTAATAAATAAATGTTTTTACGTATTACGTATCCCTACTCAAATTGTACAGTTGGTAGAATAATTGCCAACACATTTATTCCATTACAAAAGGAATGCAATTTTGTACTTATTACTATCACTACAAATAAAAACAATCATTTTGAAATAATCGCCACTATTATAATGCGTAGTGATCGCGACTAACCGTTCCTAAGTGATTTGTCAAGGTGTCTATTTAATTATTAATTAGACGTAAGGGATGTGAAATACTTTAGAATCGACAAACTCTTACGTACGCTTCGCCACGAGTCGTTAAGGCATAATCTTAAATATCGGTACTCGCCGCGAATTCCTGTAAGTAGCAGTTCCCTATTAATATTAATGGGGCAGTGATTGATGAAATTGATAAAATTTTCCCGCATAATCCCACATGAAATCTATTTTTATTACACATATAACGTACGCTCCGGCTACATGATTTGCGTGCTCCGTTTAGTTTGCATAATACTATGAATAATTGATGGGATTGCTATTGTAGGTCAAATCTCGGTTGAGTTAAGGGTGGCAAATGTTTTTTTTTCTGGAAGTTCCACGAGGACGGATTATAAATATGTCAGATTCCTGACGCCTTCTTAGGAGCGCTAATGAATATTCCCTCCCTCGTTGCGGAATTAGCTCGAGGGAAAACGAAAGACGCCCGATAATAATCCCACGACCGGCGCATCCAATTATCGGGACCCAATAGTGAGGAAATATCTACTCTATAGGAAATGTACAATTTGTAAACACGACACTTCGTGACACGTAACTGCTTCCGTATCATACGGCAGACACTTCTGTTTCACTTGATTACGGAACACGTGTAAATAAATTCGACTGTAGGCGACTATTTTCGATGTTACACCTGCATGTCAATTGGTGAATAATTACGAGCCGTCTTGACCTAGGCTATGGCGAGATACAGTCGGCACGACACGAGATGGGATCGATAGAAAAATGGGAAATTCTTGTTCTTACCTTTAGAACTACTTAAAATAGTATATTATTTTACTAGTTTAATAAGATGGAGTATCGTCACACGAGAGTTTTAGAGCACGACGAGCGAAGCGAGGAGTGCTTTAATAGAACGAGTGTGATAATACGTCTTATTAAACGAGTGTAATATACTATTTTATCTACTTTGCTTTGTTTATTTATTAAATTTTGGCTGTTCAAGTTTTCGTATTAATCTAGGGAATTTTGCGTGGGTTGGTTACCTGACGTCGTTGACATTGACGTTTCGTATTTGAATTTGAAAATCTAGTAGCCCTAGGATAAATTCAATAACTACTTACTTACGTGCGCGAAATGGAAGACAAAAATGTAGAATTGACCTGACACTCCCAACTCCCAGAAATACGTAAAGCTGTTCAAGAAATTTATTGAAATACTAGCAATTTAACCTTGACATCTACGCACGTCTACGTGACAGGCTGACGTACTAATCTAACAAACTAAAAGTTACCAGAAGCAGTGTAATAATATGAATATTATTACACTACTTTCGGTGCAATAATGAGATCATTAGTAACGCAAAGTAGATAAATTTCATTTTGTCTTTGTCTCTTCAATGTTTCACTGATGATGATGATGATGATGGGCACTATTGGCTCGAAACCAGGAAAAATACTACAGTTATTCTGTTGATCAGAGTAATGTAACACTCAACAGAAGAATAATGAAATAAGACTGCTTATCTCAGGTTACAAAATATACACAAAAATAAAGAATAAACACTCTCTTAGAAACTTGTCTTACTGAAGAACAAAATGGATTTAGGCAGGGAAGTTCTTGCATGGACAGCGTGTTTACTATCTGCCAAATAATTGTAGTCCAAGACCCATCTGTCAGAAATTTGCTTTATATGGACGTAAGAGGTAACCGCAATGTTTTGACTTTTGACATGAATACCTCGGGAATAATGCCTAGAATAAGGATTGACTTATCCTCCAAAGCGCAGACGTCAGGAATATTGTTTAAAATGCAACAATTGAAAAAAAATTAAAAAACACATTTTTCCCCGAATTGTTTTGCTTCTAACTTTTTAAGTATTGAATTTAGAAGAAAGTTGAAGAGAGAAAAAAGTTGCATAATCGCTTTTTACATAATATGGCATAGGTAAGAAATTAAAAAATTTATTATCGGTTTTGCAAAATAGCAATAAACAAATAAAAATCGGCCCAAAAACGTTGTTTTTTAATTTATTATTTTAGGCACTTTAAAATGTAGTTAGGACTTCCATATCACAGGTAGAAAATCTTGAAGTCATAATAAAAGAATCCCATAAATTTCGTTTAGATCGGTTTATTAGATTTTGCACAATAAATTTTCAATCCAGAAAAATCGAAAAGTATTGAAAATTATCAAAATTGTTTAAATTTTTTTTCCACTATATTCGATTTTAACAAAACTGGCTGAGCATATATAAGAGGGAACAAGCTTTCATGTGCTTTTTTCACAATTACAAAATATTTAGTAGAACGGTCACAGTCATTGTTTAATGTTGGTGTCGTTATTTTATATAAACAAATAGATTATCTCGGCCAATTTTTTGTTAAACGAGATCCTGAAAACCTAGCCGGAAAGTACTCAGAAAGACGCTTCTTTTTATATACAGTAAGTTGCTATTTTGTTCATTAGCTTCTGAGATATAGCTCCTCAAAGTTGATTAGTGTTTAATAAAATGGTTAACAATGTTTAATAAAATTACTATTTTTTCTCATATCAAATAATTGTTACTCACAGTAACCAGTATAATACTTTTCTTGAAATTTACATTAAAAAGATTGAAATTTACATGAAAAAAATTTCTCGCTTCGAATTTTAAAAAAATTATAAATCTGACACCAACTTTAAACAATGACTGTGACCGTTCTAATAAATATTTTTTTTTCTGAAAAAAGCACATGATAGCTTGTTCCCTCTTATATATGTTTAGCCAGTTTTATTAAAATCTAATTGCTGGAAAAAAAATTTAACAATTTTGAATATTTTCAATATTTTTCGATTTTTATGGTTTGCAAAATTAATGTGCAAAATCTAATAAATCTATCGAAACGAAATTTACAGGATTCTTTTATAATAACTTCAAGATTTTCTACCTGTGATGTGGAAGTCCTAACTTCATTTCAAAGTGCTTAAAATAATAAATTAAAAAAACACTTTTTTGGGCCGATTTTGTTTTTGGTTTATTGCTATTTTACAAAACCGTTAATAAATGTTTGAATTTCTAACCTACGCCATATTATGTAAAAAGAGATTCTGCAACTTTTTTCTCTTTTCAACTTTCTTCTAAATTCAATACTTAAAAAGTTAGAAGCAAAACAGATGGGTCCTGGACTATTGAGCAATACAGAGAATACAACTAACTGCCCCACATACATAACTTTCATTGATTATGAAACAGCTTTCGATAAAGTCAATCAAAGCAAATCATAGGAAATATTACAAAAAGGTGGCATACCACAACACCTTATCAGAGCAATTCAAAGTTATAAATAATAGGCAATAAAATAAAAATAAAATAGTGAGGAAAAACAAGCCAAAATATAAGATATATCTGTCAAGTGGTGCGACAAGGGTCCCCTTTTTCACCCGTACTTTTCAATATTTATATCAACGACGTCATAAGGACATGGCAGAATAAAATAGAACACCATTTTAACATTGGCCATAAAATTACTATAATTACACTCCTGTTACCGGATGACCAGACAGTCTTACCAAATTCTGAAGACAATTTACAAATGGACTCTACATAACGTGACCAAACACTAATACAACCTCAAAATATCCAAAAAGAAAACCAAAATTATGACCACGAGGCAGAAGAAATGTTGGATGACCTAGAAAACCATGAAGTGAAAACAACTCGTTTGAAATCGGAAAAGGCAGATCCAGCTTAAACTGAAATTGGCTATGGTGATGATGTATCACTCAATCTGCTGTAATGAACTTAGTTTGGAGTGACATTAGTCCATAGGGAAGAGTCTCTATAGCCCCTCTACTTTGAATAGTAGCGCCTTCCTTGTAGCAAAATCACGTTGGTTGCACTGAAAGTCACTAGGATTTCAGTAGAACAGTTGACATCGACAGTACTTGCAGATTGGTTTTTGCATGTAAGTACATAATTATCCGCAAAATGCCCGGTTGTTGTGCACGTAAATGTAAGAACAGTGGGGCAAAAGGGTTCCAGCTGTTTAGGATACATGATACAGGTTTTGAATTTCCTTCATACAGATAGGGACTTTTTTCGTCTCGACGTTGGTATTAGTTTTGCTCCAAGGATGCGCTACTATTCAAAGTAGAGGGGCTATAAGAGTCTCTAAAGTCACTAGATATTGAAAGTAGCGCAATTCATTGCACCAATGAGTTAAAGAGAGAGAGAGAGAGAGAGAGAGAGAGAGAGAGACGCGTATTTGGGACACAATATGGTGGATTCTGTCAAATTTGTTTAATTTCTGTAAACTCGTTTGTAAACTGCTGTCTGCTGTCAATTGTTGAGACTAAAGTCACTAGATATATGTAGTGTATATATAGTCCATATAGTAATGGACATCCCTCATTAAACAGAAAGGGGCTCAAAACAGCTCCTCCTTGAAAGAGGAACGGACACCGCCAGCCATATAATGTGTCTACAGTGGAAGCTCGGCTATTCGGCGTTCAGTCAACAACGCCACAATATTAATTGGTACTCGAGGAATCAACTATCACCAACATTCCCCTATAACCAATATTCTTTATTCATTAAAATTAAAAATGCATAACCTATGCAAAATCCAAATAAAGTTGACAGACGAAACACGGAACATAATACCTTTACATAATACAGTTGGAACAAAACTAACAGAAGACATTTTACTTTGGCATTACTGATTTGAGACACAATATGGCCGCGCTACTTTATATATCTAGTGACTTTAAGAGTTTCCATTCATGACTGCCATCTTTTGAGAGCCTATGTTATTTGTAGTATTAAATTTTGTTTTTTACTTATTGTTTATATTTCCACTAAAAGTTTGATCGGCCTCTGAGGCTGACCCTGTTGGGTGTCAACGAGTGTGAAACGCATAGTACCAATTTAGAAATAAGGACTTTCTCCTTCCAATGGAAGCAATACTACGGACAATTATAACCCTTCTTCGATATCTACAGTTAAAGCTTATACACCTCACAAGCATTCAAAAGTCTCCCGATTTCGAGCAGTGAAATACCATCTTCGCTTTGCCATATAAAGAACCTTACTGAAATTTTTCGGAGCACCTAAATTAGGAAAACAACATTCACCAATATTTCAAGATTAAAGACTCAAAATCCGTGTTAACTGAAATATGCGAACTCCCCTTCTCGCGAAGTTCGTATGCGACGGTAGAGCAATAATTCGCCAGATACTTCTGTTGGAAATAAATACGGGTTATGCGGCGAAATTTGTCAGTGTCGAAGTAACCAGCAGTGTCGGAATTTAACTGACGGTTAGTAGATACACACACGTAACACTGTTGAATTTTTACGATTTATCATCGTGCGCGGTGGTCTTCGCCGATAAAAGCGTCCCGAGGATAATGGCCGGCGTAAGACGACAATGTCCCGCGGATTCTTAGCCTCTTTTCGCGTTATCTATTATTGAAATAAACTGCAAATAATGTTTCAATTTCGTCGCACTTAATGAGAAGTAGCGTATGTTACGCGTGTTTAATTTTTTTTTAAAAGCTTTCCCTTTTCGAGACTTAATGTGGTAATAACTTCGGTTATTACCGACTTGTCGGTGATTAATGCTTTCAACTTACTACTCATTAAAAAATATTAAAACACATTGTTGTAAGAGCAAGAGGTTTCGTACAGGTGCATGTGTATGCATATGTATTTTAAATAGGTGAAGGTTTATTATGAGTGCCGGTCTAAGGAAGCGAAGTTCTGTGGATTTAATTAAATTTGTTTTCGTAATTACGTAATGGCGTTCGAAACAACGTATTGAACAGATGTTATTTAGTTTGTTGAACGATACACCCTTAACGAAATCCTACCGTTCATCCAGATTCATTTAATACTAATATCTAACATTTCTTGATGTGGTGTGTAATTTCTACTCTATTGTTAAACGCTTATTTTTGCATCGCTAATCCGGACGAGAACAAATAATCCATTATCCGATCTGGACTCGTACCTCCTTTGTAGTATAAATTATCGATTCATAATAGGTTGCGAGTTAGAATGAACGCGAAATATGCCCCATAATTACCCCATTTGGTAATAGTAATAACGCGATAGCGGCGACGTGGCCCGAAGGCGGAGATCGTGCTTTTCGAGTCTATCACCTGCTGATATTGTTGCCGATTAAGAACAATGTAGTTCACCTGCAGCTGCTTTGTATTCCTAGATTCACCCGAATGTGGCGAATAAAAAAATTTCGAGAGGAGCCGATCGGAACGAATCGGCCGAGCGATGTATATGGACCTTTTTTCCAGGTTTTAATGTGGAATGCAAAGAAAAAAGCGAAGGAGTAATTTATGCGGCAAATGGACTTCATCTGCGTCGTTTTGGCGAGCAGGTCGCGTCTTTTTTGTCGTGTTCGTATTGAGAATTGAGGATTGGGAACTGGGAATATTTTTCAAAAAATATTATTAAACTTCAATATTTAAAGTTTTTAAAAAATCCACAGAGCGAATTTTGAGAGGATTTCAATAAAACCGAAAAACGACGAGGATGTAGTGTCCTTCAGAGAGTAGTCAAAAGCGTTCTTAAACTCTATTATACACATTCTACAGTAAAATAAACATCCAAAGATAAGAAAGTCTTGGAATGGATTTCGAGAAAATTTCAAAAAACCGAAAAAAAAACAAGTGTAAAGTGCCATTCAGGAATGATTTTTTCAAAAATATTATTAAACTATATTTCACAGTAGAACAATATTTAAAGTTTTAAAAAAATCCACACAGCGAATTTTGAGAAAGTTTCGAAAAACCAAAAACGACAAGAAGAAAGTGTCAAAACCGAAAAATGACAAGTGTAAAGTGCCATTCGGAAATGATTTATCCAAAAATATTATTTTTCGTTTCAAATTTATAGTATGTCATAAATTCCTGCACGAATTACCAACCAACAACAGACTACGATAATCAATAGATTATCATTAAAAGTCTGCAGGTATTTCGTCGAATCCTGATTGCCAATAATCTCAAATCTGCTCAGTAGAAGATTTCTAAATTACTGAGTAAAATTTCTGTCTCGCTACAAGTGAATAGGTTGAATCAAAATTTGAATTTTTCAAATTCAAATTCAAAATTTGAATGGGAGTTGGTAGGACAAACTTGACTAAGACACTTTGGACTGTTGTAATGAAGGTGATTTTAATACATTTCAAGGGTGTTTATCCATGAACATGAGCAAAGATTTAAAGAAGTAATAGTAGTATATTAGTAAGAACCATATATTTAATTAATGATTAATTCAATCAAATAACCAGGTTTTATCCATTTTATATCATTGCTATGCGTTAATTCGTCTTATTTGTGTTATTTCAATTAGATCTGTCTCAATAACAATTTCATAAAAAAAACGAAAACTAACTAACTAGATTTAGATCTAACTCAATTCAAATAAAAATAGAACCATTTGTTAATTAATTAACGAAGTTTTATTAAATTTTTCTTATTATTCAGCAAGGTGTGTTAGTTTGTTTGATGTGAGGTATTTATATTTGACTGGATATTTGGACATTAAAAAATCACAACGTCCTCAATTTATGCAAAACTCAATTGAGACCATTACCGTAACTAATTCAATCAATTAACTAGGTTTTATGCACTTTGTATCATTCTTACTAGAAATACGTTAATTCCTGCTACTTGTGTTACCTATTTACATTGGATAATTCTACAATTACAATATTATGTCTTTCATACAAAAAATCTAAGGTCATACAATTTAGATAACAACACGACCTTCAGCTAACTAATCAACTCTTATCAATTTCATCCAATTATCTTGCACCATATATCATTTTTTGTATGTTATTTAAACTGAATACTTCTACAATTGAAATGCACGAAAATATGGAAAGTGGCTCAATTTCAGCAAAACTCAATTTAGACGATTATTGGATCTCATTTAAACAAGTAACCAGGTTTTACCCACTTTGTGTATCATTATTACTAGAAATAAGTTAATTCCTGCTACTTGTGTTAAGAGTATTTAGGTACATTGAATATATCTATAATTATAATTATTTTATAAAAAATTCGAAATTCACTCAATTTAAATAATAATACTACTTCAACTAACTAAACAGCTTTTATCAATTTTTTCTTATTATCTTGCAACGTATATCACTTTATCAATGTTATTTAAATTGGATATTTCTGTAATTAAAATGCATAAAAAATTGGGAAATGGCTCAATTGATGCGGAAACTCATTTAAGACCATTATCGTACGTTATTCAATCAATTAACCCAATTTTATCAATTTTGTCTCATTAACTTGCAATGTATATCACTTTATGTATGTTATTTCAATAGGATATTTCTACAATTAAAATACATGAATAAATAGAGAGTAGCTCAATTTATACAAAATTCAATTAAGACAATTATCGTATCTTAATCAATCAATTAATCGGATATATTAGGTTTTTTTGTATTAGTTTTATGGAAAACACGTCAATTCGTCCTACTTATTTTATTTTAATAGGACATCTCTGAAACAAAATTTCTTAAAATATAAAAATATGAAACTGATTTAATGTTAACTTGAGGTTGTATATTTAAACTTTCTATAACGTTGAAAACAAATTATATTTTGAAAAAAGACACAAATATCTAAAACTAAGAATTTGAATTAGAGTTCATAACGAAATGCATCAAATATGGAAATATCCAGATAATTTGGTACTTACGTATTTGATATTCTGATAGAGATGGACTCGGATAATTAAAAACCATGCTCAGCATCTAAATAGTGAAAATTAAACTTAGGAAAATATTTAGAAAATTAGAAATTTAAAAAAAATTAAATCGGATTTTGGGACAAATTTTAGGAACTTTATAATACATTGCAAGATTGTATTTATGTATATATGTAACTAGTCTGTTCTAATTTTGGTAACAATTTTAGTTATAACTGTTATTATTGTAAATTTCGTAATCTGACGACCACTATTTTTATTACGAACAATCCATATCCTTTTATTTCGTACAGACTCATCCCTCAGAGTTACTGAAAGAAAACTTCTTGAAGTTTATCTCCAGTTAACTTATTAATAACTCGTTCCGTGATAAAACCTACCATTGTACTGATAATTCAGAGTAGATATGTACAGCTAAATCCTGCTTGTTATGAAATTACCGAGAACAGTTACTTTTCGGGTACGCCGACTGGACTAACTGTACCGCCAATATCACCAATATCTTAGCGATTTCTTGTCGTTGACACATTTTAAACGGGGCGATATAAATTATTTCGGAAACGATCTAAATCTCTCGATGGCATCGTCCGATATGATAATAGCTATGTTATTTTCACCTCCTTAAAAATTAGCGGCTTCCTACCTACCCGGGGCATAAAAATCCTTTCCACCTGCTTACATCTGGCGAGCATCGCATAAGTGCCCGTTCCGAGGCATTCCCGGAAAGTACTTTGAAATTAATGCTACATAATAATATCTGCATGTGAGGTAAAGGCAATTACTTCGCAGTGGATGTGACATGAGACGTTTGAAATTGCAGCTCGCCCATCGTCTTAATACGCCCGCCTAATTCGAAGAGAAGTGAACTACGAACTATGGGATATATACTTTAATTTCGATATTGACGAGATCGACTTATCGTGAGAACAAAACCGTCTTCACTCTAAGGCGACGAGCCGAACGTGATCGCGTGTATTTCCTATCTCATCGATAACAATCGTGCCTTCGCAAAGAAAATTTTGAAAGTACGTCTCTTAAGTGTGCTTCAAGGAAAAATTATCCATCTATCCGAGCCTTTCGGAGGAAATTAACGGACTTCGTAATTTCCTATTGAACGAGTCCAATTTGCGAGAACAATAGCCTACATTAAGGCGAGCATATGTAAATATTCTTGTTTGGATTCTAACAATGGCGCTCGATTATTATTTGCCATACTTTTTCCAACCCATTTCCAAGCACCGTTCTATCGATAAAAATCAACAATGAATTAATTTACGAAAGTTACAGGCCACTTATCATCATCGCTACTATTATCGTCATTATTGCGGTACACAAACTTTCCCATTACGCGGAGGAGGGGGGGGATTGGATCGATTAATTGAACGGTGATACAAGAACAACTTGATAAATTTTTCGTTTAGAAATTATTTTATACGTTTTCACATACTTTATCGAGCAGTTAATAAACTTTATCAACATATCTGCCTTACTTCTCCTTCCCAAAAATATTCATTTAAATAAATCCATAAATAGTAAGAGTGAGCACCTTCAAATTTTGTAAAATATGAAAGTATTTTAAAAAATCGTTAGAAAAAGAGAAAACGCTACCATTTGACATCTCAATGTTCAAAGGAGACCTAATGAGTAGTTGCAGAAAATAGAACCCAATAAGCTGCCTAAAGCAAATAACAATTATCTAACAGAATGTCAAGAAGCAGCACTAGAAGAACACAGAGAGAGACATCTTCAGTGCAGTACAGAGTAGAAGACCTTCTGGAATAGAAGTTACAAAGTGTTGAAAGATCAAGGAATATATACACCAAAATACGACTTCAAACCTGAATGGATTAAACCTTGTAACAAGAGCTCTGGAATTTTACCATATCTCCTGTAGGATGAATGGCATCTTCAACAAGAAGAAAAGCTTCCATAAATTGAAGTTTCTTCCCTTCGAGGAGAAGAACGGAGCGGTAGGTCTCCTGATCACCAAAGAAAATGTGGGAGAAAATAAGCAAAGTTCAAGAATTTGTGGAAAACAGAATGTTAGAAGCAGCATGAGAAGAACACAGAGATACATCACAAACACCCTCACCACTGTGAAGAGTGTAAGCAGTTGTGGGATAGAAGACTCAATGAACTTCAAGATCAATGGTTAGGTGCAGCGAAGTAAGGCTTCAAAACTGGTTGGATTCAATTCTGGAACGTAGAGAAGAGTAGAAGAAGAGTAGAGTAGAAGAAGTTCTGGAATAGAAGTTACAAAGAGTTGCAAGATCAAGGAATTTGTACAGCAAAATACGACTTCAAACCTGACTGGATTAAACCTTGTAACAAGAGCTCTGGGATTTTATCATATCTCCTGTAGGATGAATGGCATCTTCAGCAGGAAGAAAAGCTTCCATGGATTGAAGTTTCTTCCCTTCGAGGAGAAGAAAGGAGCGGTAGGTCTCCTGGTCACCAAAGAAAATGTGGGAGAAAATAAGCAAAGTTCAAGAATTTGTGTAAAACGACATGTTAAGAAGCAACAAAGGAAGAACAAAGATACATCACAAACACCTTCACCACTATGAAGACTGAAAGAGTTGTGGAATAGAAGACTCAATGAGTTTCAAGATCAATGGTTAGGTGCAGCAAAGTAAGACTTCAAAACTGGTTGGATTCAATTCTGGAACGTAGAGTAGAGTAGAAGAAGAGTAGAGTAGAAGAACTTCTGGAATAGAAGTTTCAAGGAGTTGCAAGATCAAGGAATTTATACAGCGAAATATGACTTCAAACCTGAATGGATTAAACCTTGTAGCAAGACCTCTGGTATTTTGTCATATCTGCTGTAGGATGAATGGCATCTTCAGCAGGAAGAAAAGCTTCCATGGATTGAAGTTTCTTCCCTTCGAGGAGAAGAAAAGAGCGGTAGGTCTCCTGGTCACCAAAGAAAATGTGGGGGAAAATAAGCAAAGTTCAAGAATTTGTGCAAAACGACATGTTAAGAAGCAACATAAGAAGAACAAAGATAAATCACAAACACCTTCACCAATATGAAGAGTGTAAGCAGTGGTGGGATAGAAGACTCAATGAACTTCAAGATCAATGGTTGGGTACAGCAAAGTAAGGCTTCAAACCTGGTTGGATTCAATTCTGGAACGTAGAGTAGAGTAGAAGAAGAGTAGAGTAGAAGAACTTCTGGAATAGAAGTTTCAAGGAGTTGCAAGATCAAGGAATTTATACAGCGAAATATGACTTCAAACCTGAATGGATTAAACCTTGTAGCAAGACCTCTGGTATTTTGTCATATCTGCTGTAGGATGAATGGCATCTTCAGCAGGAAGAAAAGCTTCCATGGATTGAAGTTTCTTCCCTTCGAGGAGAAGAAAAGAGCGGTAGGTCTCCTGGTCACCAAAGAAAATGTGGGGGAAAATAAGCAAAGTTCAAGAATTTGTGCAAAACGACATGTTAAGAAGCAACATAAGAAGAACAAAGATAAATCACAAACACCTTCACCAATATGAAGAGTGTAAGCAGTGGTGGGATAGAAGACTCAATGAACTTCAAGATCAATGGTTGGGTACAGCAAAGTAAGGCTTCAAACCTGGTTGGATTCAATTCTGGAACGTAGAGTAGAGTAGAAGAAGAGTAGAGTAGAAGAACTTCTGGAATAGAAGTTTCAAGGAGTTGCAAGATCAAGGAATTTATACAGCGAAATATGACTTCAAACCTGAATGGATTAAACCTTGTAGCAAGACCTCTGGTATTTTGTCATATCTGCTGTAGGATGAATGGCATCTTCAGCAGGAAGAAAAGCTTCCATGGATTGAAGTTTCTTCCCTTCGAGGAGAAGAAAAGAGCGGTAGGTCTCCTGGTCACCAAAGAAAATGTGGGGGAAAATAAGCAAAGTTCAAGAATTTGTGCAAAACGACATGTTAAGAAGCAACATAAGAAGAACAAAGATAAATCACAAACACCTTCACCAATATGAAGAGTGTAAGCAGTGGTGGGATAGAAGACTCAATGAACTTCAAGATCAATGGTTGGGTACAGCAAAGTAAGGCTTCAAACCTGGTTGGATTCAATTCTGGAACGTAGAGTAGAGTAGAAGAAGAGTAGAGTAGAAGAACTTCTGGAATAGAAGTTTCAAGGAGTTGCAAGATCAAGGAATTTATACAGCGAAATATGACTTCAAACCTGAATGGATTAAACCTTGTAGCAAGACCTCTGGTATTTTGTCATATCTGCTGTAGGATGAATGGCATCTTCAGCAGGAAGAAAAGCTTCCATGGATTGAAGTTTCTTCCCTTCGAGGAGAAGAAAAGAGCGGTAGGTCTCCTGGTCACCAAAGAAAATGTGGGGGAAAATAAGCAAAGTTCAAGAATTTGTGCAAAACGACATGTTAAGAAGCAACATAAGAAGAACAAAGATAAATCACAAACACCTTCACCAATATGAAGAGTGTAAGCAGTGGTGGGATAGAAGACTCAATGAACTTCAAGATCAATGGTTGTGTACAGCAAAGTAAGGCTTCAAACCTGGTTGGATTCAATTCTGGAACGTAGAGAAGAGTAGAAGAAGAGTAGAGTAGAAGAAGTTCTGGAATAGAAGTTACAAAGAGTTGCAAGATCAAGGAATTTGTACAGCAAAATACGACTTCAAACCTGACTGGATTAAACCTTGTAACAAAAGCTCTGGGATTTTATCATGTCTCCTGTAGGATGAATGGCATCTACAGCAGGAAGAAAAGTTTCCATGGATTGAAGTTTCATCCCTTCGAGGAGAAGAAAGGAGCGGTAGGTCGCCTGGTCACCAAAGAAAATGTGGGAGAAAATAAGCAAAGTTCAAGAATTTGTGCAAAACGACATGTTAAGATGCAAATAAGAAGAACAAAGCTACATCACAAACACCTTTACCACTATGAAGACTGAAAGAAGTTGTGAAATAGAAGACTCAATGAGTTTCAAGATCAATGGTTATTAGGTGCAGCAAAGTAAGGTTTCAAACCTGGATGGATTAAATTCTGGAACGTTGCTTGACGAACTTGATGACGAGTGATGATTTAGACACTTGGTGGTAATAAACTTTATTATTAATCACCCAATAGTACAGATTTGGCAAATACGAGTAGGCAACCGAAGACAATAACCATCGTCACTCCACGTCTCACAGCTAGGACAGTGTTTCCCAACTTATTCGCATCTACTTGGCAAAAATTGTCATGAGTACACAATTCAGGATATTTCTTCACTTTCTTTTTCCTCTTTCTTACTAGAAACATACATCTTCTTATCTTTTTCTCTGTCATCTTCTTGTTCAAAGCTGATGGAGACATTCGATAGAATTGGATTTGTTTCATTGTCGCAGGAGTTGTCTTTAGTACGTTTTTCCTTTCTTTCTGTTATTTTCATTAAAATGTCACTCACTATATTGACAAAACATTGATACATTGACGTTTCAATTAATTAAATATAATACAAAGGCAACAAAAAGCAGTATGATTGCTATGAAGAAAAATTTGCTCGGAAGTGTACAATGATCCAACTGTACCTGGGCAGAGGGGATGAAACAACCCTGTAAGGGGGTGGAGTCGAGGGCTCATTAGGGGTGCAACGATACCCTTCTCGCAACCAATCCAATGATTTAATTCCCGAAAAATCCCCTCTAGCAAATACCCGGAAATGCTTAACGAGGGATGTACATTTGGCCATTGTGGTCTCAGAATTCAAGGGCCTCCGATTAGTGTTAGTTTAAATAGATTGAGAAATAACTACATTCCTATGCCAGCCTCAAATCAAACACACTGCGTATTTACATGTAATGCTGGCAATTAATTTATTCTCCGGTGATATTCCAATAAAAAAGTGGGCTAATATTAAATACACATAAATCATCGTAAAGTGTATCGTTCATTGAAAATAAAAGTGGCAGCAGGTGAAGGGTGGCAATAAAAAGATTGATAACTGGATAGGTGGCTCGAGTAACGGCCGTTATTGTTATAATAAACCGGTCGGCTTAATTGATATTACGTAAAAGACCTTTTTGTGTACCTTTTAAAGCTTCATCGTACGTAAATTATTTTAAAATAATTTTTGGACCGTTAATAAACTTTTAAATCAATAAAAAGTGAAGTAATTACATATTGTCGGCGTTGATGGTGGCGTTAAGTACTTTTTTTTAATTGAACCCTCGAAAGTGTCGATTCATTTCACCGACGTGTTTCTCTTCTTTAATTTTAATTAAACGGGACTGTCTCGATGACGTCATAGTAATTATTATATAATACAGTAGATCATCCTTCGATTAAGTTTCAAAAATGTTCCCCCAATTCCTCGAAAAATCCGTCCACAAAGACGAGGATGGCATCCGATGGCGCACGTAGCTTGGATTTCGGATAACTTAATTTGATTGACATGGACGTGAATAAAATGATAAAAGTATTTATGTATATACCGAAATTCATAAGAAGGGTACCAAGAATTCGTTTCAGATGTGTAGTTCAGCGTTGGGAGAGCGACAGGGTGGTACTCCGGATGGTTTTCACGAAACGACGTGGTACCGTATCAGGAGCCTAAGGTATTGAGCAGTTGTAAGGAAATTGCATGTATAACTAAGAGTTACCAGGACAAAAAACCTTAACTGTAGGAGAGGTACTAAACTGTTGAATGCCTCCAATTTCGAATCGTTTAAATATAAATGAATTCCGGAGATACAATTACAAATTGGCCTCAAAGTGGCATATTGAGTACTTAATTAGGATTACTTACCAATTATTTTTGATGTGTATTTAAATGAAGGGTGCTGAAAAGTACCTAAAAATGAAACCAATTACTTTACGTGATTTACGTGTATCAAGAATTTATTTGATTGGGCTATTACCGATGATTCCTCGGTTAAATTAATATCGTTACGTTATCGACCTTCGATCCGGACCTGACGGTACCGCAGTGGGGTGCACCCAGCAGCGCGGCTACAGGAGACCCACCATCAGATCTTCTTCCACTTCGACGAGCGATGTGTCACCTTTACTTTGCTACTGTTTGGTCTCCTCTAATTTACATTCCTCGGATGCAGTTATGTTATAAAAACAAGCTTCAGATTAATTTTATGTCTCTTCTTTTTTGTCATTTCGTTCACGGGGAAAAAGGAGGAGTGAAAGGGAGAAGGGCCGAAAAGGGCACTTGACTGTGATACGGGGCCTTAGGTCCCTTTGTAGTTTGTCGATGAAAGGCTCCGCGGGTCGAGCTTCGTTTGATTGTTACTTTACTCGGATTACTCGGTAGAGTATCGTGATTCAACAATAATACAACGAGATGAAATGGAGGATAGCCTAGGATAGTTTTTAAAAAATAGTAGGTTTCTTAAGGGACCCTTTGAATACCCCAGAAACTTGAAAAAGCTTACAATTTAATACAGAGCTTAGACTACTCTTACGCAATTGGTACTAAAAAGCTTAAATCATCTCTAAATCATCGTGAAGAGTAACATAAGACTAAGAAGCTTTTTAAAATATGTTGAAGACACTTCACAAAAGATTGCTGAGCATTTCAATAAAGTCAATGAACTACAAAGATGTTTGACATGTTAGAAAAGGTTTAAAGGAAAGCTGAAAAAAGTTTCAGGAAGATATGAGTAATTCCATAGTATGTATTACAAAAATATAGAAGATATGTCAGAAATTCTTCCCGAATAGCCAATAGAAAAGGTCATGAACGTAAAGGTACTCCAGGCATCCTAGTAGAGTTTTTAAAAAATAGTAGGTTCCTTATGGGACACTTTAAAAACCCAAGGAACTAGAATAAAGTTACAATTTATCTCAGAGCTTAGACCACTATTACACAATGGGTACTAAGAAACTAAAATCATTCTAAATCATGGTGAAGAGTAACCAAAGCCTAAGAAACTTTTTAAAATATGTTGGAGGTACTTCAAAAAAGATTTCTAAGGCCTTCAAGAAAGTCAATGAACTAACAGGATGTTTGACATGTTAGAAAAGGTTTAAAAGAAAGCTGAAAAAAGTTTCAGGAAGATATGAGTAATTCCATAGTATGTATTACAAAAATACAGAAGATATGTCAGAAATTCTTCCCGAATAGCCAATAGAAAAGGTCATGAACGTAAAGGTACTCCGGGCAGCCTAGAATAGTTTTTGAAAAATAGTAGGTTTCTTATGGGACACTTTGAAAACCCAAGGAACTAGAACAAAGTTACAATTTATCTCAGAGCTTAGACCACTATTACACAATGGGTACTAAGAAACTAAAATCATTCTAAATCATGGTGAAGAGTAACCAAAGCCTAAGAAACTTTTTAAAATATGTTGGAGGCACTTCAAAAAAGATTTCTAAGGCCTTCAAGAAAGTCAATGAACTAACAGGATGTTTGACATGTTAGAAAAGGTTTAAAAGAAAGCTGAAAAAAGTTTCAGGGATATATGAGTAATTCCATAGTTGTGTTACAAAAATATAGAAGATATGTCAGAAATTCTTCCCGAATAGCCAATAGAAAAGGTCATGAACGTAAAGGTACTCCAGGCAGCCTAGAATAGTTTTTAAAAAATAGTAGGTTCCTTATGGGACACTTTGAACACCCAAGGTACTTGAAAAAATTAACAATTTATTACAGAGCTTAGACCATTATTGCACAATGGGTACTAAAGAGCTTAAATCATCTCTAAATCATCGTGAAGAGAAACAGAAACCTAAGAAACTTTTTAAAATAAGTTGCAGGCACTTCAAAAAAGATTTCTAAGGCTTACAATACAGTCAATGAACTAAAAGGATGTTTGACATGTTAGAAAAGGTTTCAAGGAAACCTGTAAGAAGATTCAGGAGGATATGAGTAATTCTATAGTATATATTACAAAAATACAGAAGCTTCGTAATAAATTATTCCAGAATAGCAAATTCCAGAACCTTTCACCCAGTTTCGGACTTGCCCAAGAGGCACATTTAAACTCATTTAAGAATTATTAATAATATGTCTGGATGGACTTTTGCTAAACAACGACCTTTGAAAGGAATAACATGAACCTGTGATACTTTACATTAGTTTCAAGCTTTTGCCGAACGTAACAGGTTTTCGGCACGTAACATATGGCTAAAAGACATTTAGGAGAGTTGCATGAACTTAAAGGTATTGTTCCATGAACTTAAAGGTATTGTTCCAGCTTGCTCATGAGATAGTTTGTAGGAAACTATTTCTAGAATTCCTCGGCGAGCTCAACTAATTCTAGAAAGACTCATGGAGTTTGGATACAGCCTAAACAGCAGAATCAAGAAATTCACTTAACTCTAACAGTTGGTATAGACTTCGAAATTTTACAAAAAGTGAAAATAAAACTACATATTTCCTGGACTTTTAATTAGTTATTAGAAATAGTCTTAAGAAGATCAGAAACTTTTAGTATCCACTTGATCTATAATGTAGAATAATATATTTCAAAATTAGAAAATTTTTGTTAAAACTACAGATTTTTTATATTTTTTCTCAATATCATCTACTGGAAAATTAGATGTGAATGAAATAATTAGGTACTGCTTTACGTTCTTTTAATGAAAGAAGTGACAAAATCCCTAAGGGAAGCACATGTGTTTCCATACTTTGAGATGTTTTTAACCCTTCCTGTTCTTCCTATTTTAACACTGTTCACTTAACAGTGAACTCAAAGGTTCTCTGTTGGCTATGTGCCTAAAGTTTGAAATTTCTTAGACTTAATTTCTGATTTTTACTACGATTCAGCCACTTTTGACTGCGGGTTCGACTTTCCTGTTGTATTCATTAGTGATTCGAGCACCCAAGTCGCTAAAAACGACGTATTGTCCACCATTTGGTCGGAATAAAAGTAAAAATTTCCCGCATCCCTTGACAAATGGTCGATATTCCCCTCGCATTCAATTAAAATCATCCGAATATTCCGTACGGTTAACCGAGCTGACGACGAATTTGTACACGATTTCAACGAGAATGCCTACAAAGCTGCCGATCTAATTCACGGACGCATGCCTCAATTCATTAAGTCCGCTTATCACGGCGATTTATATTTGTTTCGGAGAGCGCTGCCTGAATATTCCAAGACAGCGTTATTAATTTTAGTTAAAATTCTTAGTCTTATTGATGGCAACCTCCGGTGAAGAGTATGAGCTTAAATTCCACGAATACGCTTATACCAGTTCGCCAACCGGACTCGACGTATTTTCGCTAGGAAGGAAATTTATCTCTTCGAGACGGAAAGCGTTTAGCACTACCTATGGAATTTTTTTGATGACATTTACCATCTGTAGCTAATTGTGTCGGTTCAACGTTAATGTGTAACAAACTAACTTAATGGTATTTTACGTGTTGAGCTCTGAGGTGGTAGAAAGCATTCCAAAACTTTTATTCTGATGTATAATAATTTGTCAGTATCTAAATTAAATCCGAAAAAGAGCTAAAACTGATAGCTAGATTTCATCAATACAGTTCAAAGCTTTAGCTGAAAGCTTCAGCTGGAGGCTTTAGCTGGAAGCTTTAACCGGAAGCTTTAGGTGAAAGCTGCCGAGGCAGATGTACTTTGTAAACAAGTGGTATTTTTTTTCTTAATTGACTTAAAATAAAATGAAGTGTGAAATCTAACTCATAAAATTACTAAAGTGTTAAAATAATGCTAAGAAATTTCTACGAAAATTATAAAAATTTTAGTCAGTCGAAATATGTGTTTGAAATGTGACTTAAATAAAATCTCACACAAGCTAAAATGTTAAATAATTTCTAGGAAACATACGACAGTTATAAGGAACTTATGACATATTAAGATCAGTTCCAATTGCCTTAAGGACAATGTGACGTTTGAAATAAGGTATTCTGAGACATAAATTAGGATTTTTGACGTTATTTGTCACAGTTATAGTGAATTTGAAGGATTTCATGTATTTTAAGGATAGCATAACATCTGAAATATCACTTATAACGTTTTTAGTTGGGGTCTGATTAATTTATAAAAAGAAAAATGTACAAAGGTGCTTAAATTGCAAATTGGCTTAAAACAGAAACTCATAAGGTTTTGAAGTAATTTTAATAGAACTACTACCCATGACAAGAAATCTGAAATAAAACTAATCAAACTAACTTAATCTTACTGTGCAAAAGTTCTAGGGTGGTAAAAATCATTTCAATACTTTTATCCAGATCTACCTATTTTTAGCTAAAATTTATTAGTCTATCTAGCTAAATACTGCTGAAAGTATTTGGAAAATATGTAAAATCTAACTCATAAAGTTTTTAAAGTATTATGGCGTAAAATGAAGCTAAGAAGTTTCTAACTTGAGGCGTTTTTAAATTAATTCTGATATAACTAAAAAGATTAAAGTGTTTTTAGGAAACTTATTATAATTATAAATCACTGATGACATATTAAGATCAGTTGCAATTGCCTTATGGATAATGTGACGTTTGAAATAAGGAATTCTTAACTGGAACTCATCAGGTTTTTTGAAGTAATTTTAATAAAAAAGCCAGCCATGATGAAATCTAAAGTAAAATTACTCAAACGGGCTATTGGCTCAATACAAATTTCTCACAATGTTTCCTAGAAAGACAGGTTTTTATTTGTAAGTACATAATTGTAATCCCAACAAAATTTCATAAAATAATTTCAATTTTCTCATTATGGCAAAAATATTTTCTCATTTCAGGAAGAAAATCAATTTGTTTTGGAAGCCTTTGGTTTAATCTATTTTTCCCAATAATACACAGCTAATAAAAATGAATAATTAGATTGCTGTGGTGTATTTTGAAATTTTTCCTGATCTTTTATAAACGTTACTACACTACAAATATCAATAGTCACTATGGAATTAGCAAATTTATCTAAGGTTTCTTTACCAAATTTCCTGAAAATCATTTGACACAAAAACATAGTTTCCTATTTTCCCACTGCCTTGCTGTCTCAAGCGAGCTAAACCCTTTTCTAACAGATTTCAACATTTAATCCCAACAAGAAAATATATTTTGAAAATACTTATAATACTTAAAAATTAATTAATCTATTGAATTAAATTTTAAATATTAATAAATAATAATAAATAAATTTCAAATAATAAATATATTAAAAAATAATAAAATTATAAAAATAATAAAAAACACTCACTAAAAATATTGAATGAAGTATTCTTGGAAAACCTAGTGAGTTATAACTCATTCTATTATGGGATTTTGAAGTTGTCGATGTCCATTTAACAACCTGACAATAATTGGATGAAGTTGAATTTTACATTAGATGGAATATTAAAGTTTGTATATACAGTTTATACATTGTAATCTGTACTGGTCCTCTCGTTTCCATTGACTTGTCGAAAATTACTCCTTTAAAGATAAATGTAAAAATGGTTGTAAACAATTCATATCTCTCATTTTTCTCACCTTAACTTCGAAGAACCTTCCCGTGGAACAATTCCCATATAATTACCGAGACGGTCGAATAGCTCAATCGGGATAGGTGTTTCCTCATATCTCGTCGAGGCGAACAAAAATATATCTTCTGCTTCGTTAATGAATTACGTAGTTAATAGAAAACCACTCCTTCATGGGCAGTACCGAACTCCAGCCGCAGCCTAATGAATGATTCATGAGAACTGTAATCGAATAATATTACGATCGATGTTGCGTATCAATCATTAGATCTGATTTATTGCCTGCTATCGAGTGTGTGTTTGAAAAATTGTAAATTGAAACGTATAACGTTTGTTAATAGTTACTTTTTTGTTTTCGGAAGAAACGGTGTGTCATAATCGACTGGAAAGGAGTAAAGAGAATAATTTCGCGTGGTGGAGTAAAGGTCAGGTTAATAATTATGAGACGGTTCGCGATATCCCTTGTCTTACGTAGGCTCTATTACTATGCTTTTATGAATACGAAATCGAGCCCGGGACGTTTCTTAGAAGCGCCACAATTATCCGCATCAAGTTAGAAAGGAGAATTATTTTCTAATTTTGTCACTGGTCTACAATTTCCATCCGTATAAGAAAACGTACGGGCACGGCTACCTACCAATTTCAGGAGCAATTACCAATGGGCTCGCATAAATTTAATGTCACGAATGACGTTTAATATTCATAAAGGCGACAATTACCATCCTTATAGTTAGAGCAGAATTGAGCTGCGCCACGAAAATGACCGCACGTACTCTAAAATGCAAATCATTCGGCTCAATTCGTGCCAGGACTTTCGCCATTATCGCTCACATCCATCTAAACGAATTAGAAGTTGACCAATGATGATGGAGGAAATGTCGTGATTCGAAAGCATATTGGTGGACACTCGCAGATAAGGATCGCATTTTTTCTGCATTAACGGGAAATAATTCTCGTTCGTTTCCGAATGGACGTAACGAAAAAACCACCCACGAAAAAAATAATATTTTACCCGCTCCCGATATGCAATCTTAAGTAATGCCGCGAATAATATATTCTCCGACCGTTTAACCGCTTTGTATAAATAAATACAAAAATAATTAGCCGCTAATAACACGGCAGGAAATGACGCGATTTAAACGATGTTCCAGGGGGGAGATATTCAAAATATAATACAGACAATTAAACACACCACTCGGTATAACAAGATATACATCAGATAAATATTTTGATATCCCTACTTGAAAATGCTAATAAAGCCAATTAAATATTTCGAAGTAAGAAAGGGGGTGAAGAAATGCTTGGAATAGTACAGGCGAGCAGGCAACTCTTGGTGAGGGCTTAATTTCGATATATACGTTTACATGGTGAGTAAAATTCACTTATAGTTGTGAGAGTATTACAGTATTTTAAACAATTTTAGTAAATTTCAAAAATTTTTATAAATAATTTTTGATGTTGTTAAATTTTATGTAAAAATTGACACACTTAAACGAGTATAGTTAAAATTTACCACGATTTCTATTAAAAAGATTATAACTTTTATATTAACACTCCTACTTTGGTAAAACGTACCCTAATTGTTTATTAATATGCCCTGAGGTAGTTTACCGAGTTTCAGTTTTTTAGTAAGAAAATTTTGAAATTGTTGGTGTTCATTCAACAACCTGACATAACGGTTGTTAAAGTGGCAGTTTAAAAGTTCATAAAAATATTAATTCAACTTAGATTACTGTAAAATTTATTAAACTTGTTGAATGGTATGTAGTTGAAATGCTTAAGTGAATTGAGACGTTTTGGTGAAAGACTTTTAAAGTTACATCTGTCTATTTAACAACCTGACATAATGGTTGGATGAACCTGGCAGGTTGCAATGATTTTAAAAATTCATAAAAAAATTATTCAAACTTCTGTTATTGTAAGATTTACTAAATAGTTTTGTATTGAGGTGTTTTGAAGACATGAAATGAGTTTCAAGGCTCACTATGAAGATGTTTCGAATTTGTGTTATTTTATGTAAAAACTTGACCCCATTGAACGAATCTAGTTGAAGTTTGACACAATTTCCAGTTTCAAAAATTCATAATATTTCTATTAAAACTTAAATTTTGTCAAAACTCATGTGGATTGATTAATAAAGTATTTTTGCAATGTTTTACGAGTTTTAACATTTTTAGTGAAGGAGTTTTGAACTTGTTGGTATTCATTTAACACTTGACATAGTGATTGGTGTAGTGCCAGTTTACAATGATTTTAACAATTCATAAGAAAATTATTTAAACTTATGTAATGGTAAAACTCACTAAACATATTGAATAAAGTGTCCTTGGAATGTTTAGTGAGTTTCAACGTTTTTAGTGAATGACTTTTGAAGTCACATGTGTCTATTTAACAACTCGACATAGTGGTTGGATGAACTGGCAGCTTGCAATAATTTTATAAATTCATAAAAAAAAATCAAACTTATATAATTGCAAAATTCACTAAATTAGGTGTATTGAAGTGTTCTGAAGACATGTAGCGAGTTTCAGGGCTCATTATGAAGAAGTGTAGAATTTGTGATGTTTTATGTAAAACATTGACAGAGTTGAACGAATGTAGTTACAATTTGCCACGATTTCCAGTTCAAAAAAACATAATATTTGTATTGTAATTCAGATTTTTGCAAATTTCACTAAAATTGTTTATCAAAGTATCCTTGAAATGTGTTATGAGTTTCAACTTATTTAGTGAAGGAGTTTTGAAATTGTCGATGTTCATTTAACACCTTACCTAGTGATTGGTGAAGTTCCAGATTACAATGATTTTAACACAAAGAATTAACACAATTGAACGAATGTACTTACAGTTTGCTTCAATTTCCAGTTCCCAAAATTCATAATATTTGTATTGAAACTCTGATTTTAACAAAACTCATTTGGATTGTTCACTAAAGTATCCATAAAATGTTTTACGAGTTTTAACATTTTTGGTAAAGGAGTTTTGAAATTTTTGGTGTTCATTTAACACTTGACATAGTGGTTGGTGTAGTGCCAGTTTACAATGATTTTAACAATTCATAAGAAAATTATTTAAACTTATGTAATGGTAAAACTCACTAAACATATTGAATAAAGTGTCCTTGGAATGTTTAGTGAGTTTCAACGTTTTTAGTGAATGACTTTTGAAGTCACATGTGTCTATTTAACAACTCGACATAGTGGTTGGATGAACTGGCAGCTTGCAATAATTTTATAAATTCATAAAGAAATATTCAAACTTACATAATTTCAAAATTCACTAACGTAAGTGTATTGAAGTGTTCTGAAGACATGTAGCGAGTTTCAGGGCTCATTATGAAGAAGTGTAGAATTTGTGATGTTTTATGTAAAACATTGACAGAGTTGAACGAATGTAGTTACCGTTTGCCACGACTTTCAGTTTCAAAAAATCATAATATTTGTATTGTAATTCAGATTTTTGCAAATTTCACTAAAATTGTTTATCAAAGTATCCTTGAAATGTGTAATGAGTTTCAACTTATTTAGTGAAGGAGTTTTGAAATTGTCGATGTTCATTTAACACCTTACCTAGTGATTGGTGAAGTTCCAGATTACAATGATTTTAACACAAACAATTAACATAATTCAACGAATGTACTAACAGTTTGCTTCAATTTCCAGTTTCAAAAATTTATGATACTTATATTGAAACTTAAATTTTGTCAAAACTCATGTGGATTGTTTAATAAAGTATTTTTGCAATGTTTTACGAGTTTTAACATTTTTAGTGAAGGAGTTTTGAAATTGTTGGTATTCATTTAACACTCGACGTAGTTGTTGGTGTAGTGCAAGTTTACAATGATTTTAACAATTTATAAGAAAATTATTTAAACTTATGTAATGGTAAAACTCACAAAACATGTTTGAATAAAGTGTCCTTAGAATATTAAGTGAGTTTCAACGTTTAGTGAATGACTTTTGAAGTCATATGTGTCTATTTAACAACCCGACATAATGGTTGGATGAACTGGCAGTTTGCAATAATTTTAGAAATTCATAAAAAAATATTCAAACTTATATAATTGCAAAATTCACTAACGTAACTGTATTGAAGTGTTCTGAAGACATGTGTGGCGAGTTTCAGGGCTCATTATGAAGAAGTTTAGAATTTGTGATGTTTTATGTAAAACATTGACAGAGTTGAACGAATGTAGTTACAATTTGCCACGACTTCCAGTTTCAAAAAATCATAATATTTGTATTGTAATTCAGATTTTTGCAAATTTCACTAAAATTGTTTATCAAAGTATCCTTGAAATGTGTTATGAGTTTCAACTTATTTAGTGAAGGAGTTTTGAAATTATTGTCGATGTTCATTTAACACCTTACCTAGTGATTGGTGAAGTTCCAGATTACAATGATTTTAACACAAAGAATTAACATAATTGAACGAATGTACTTACAGTTTGCAACATTTTCCAGGTCCCAAAATTTATAATATTTGTACTGAAACTCGGATTTTAACAAAACTCACTTGGATTGTTTACTAAAGGATCCATAAAATGTTTGACGAGTTTTAACATTTTTGGTGGAGGAGTTTTGAACTTGTTGGTGTTCATTTAACACTTGGCGTAGTGGTTGGTGAAGGTCCAGATTACAATGATTTTAAAAATTCATAAAAAGATTATTTAAAGTTAGATAACGGTAAAATTCTTTAAACATGCTGAATCAATTGCTCTTGGAATGTTTAGTGAGTTATAACGTTTTTAGTGAGTGACTTTTGAAGTTACATGTCTATATTTAACAACCTGACATAGTGGTTGGATGAACTGGCAGTTTGCAATAATTTTATAAATTCATAAAAAAATAATCAAAATTATATAATTGCAAAATTCACTAACGTAGGTGTATTGAAGTGTTCTGAAGACATGTAGCGAGTGAGGGCTCATTATGAAGAAGTGTAGAATTTGTGATGTTTTGTGTAAAACATTGACAGAGTTGAACGAATATAGGTATAGTTTGACACGACTTCCAGTTTCAAAAAATCATAATACTTGTATTGTAATTCAGATTTTAGCAAAAATCACTAAAATTGTTTATTGAAGTATCCTTGAAATGTGTAATGAGTTTCAACTTATTTAGTGAAGGAGTTTTGAAATTGTTGATGTTCATTAAACACCTTACCTAGTGATTGGTGAAGTTCCAGATAACAATGATTTTAACACAAAGAATTAACACAATTGAACGAATGTACTTACAGTTTGCTTCAATTTCCAGTTTCAAAAATTCATAATACTTAAATTGTGTCAAAACTTATGTGGATTGTTTAATAAAGTATTTTTGCAATGTTTTACGAGTTTTAACAATTTTAGTGAAGGAGTTTTAAACTTGTTGGTATTCATTTAACACTTGACAAAGTGGTTAGTGTAGTGCCAGTTTACAATGATTTCAACAATTCATAAGAAAATTATTTAAACTTATGTAATGGTAAAATTCACTAAACATGTTGAATAAAGTATCCTTGGAATATTTAAGAGAATTTTAATGATTTTAGTGAAAGAGTTTTGAAGTTGCATCTGTCTATTTAACAACCTGATATAGTCGTTGGATGAACTGGCAGTTTTCAATGATTTTACCAATTCACTAAAGGATTATTTAAACGCAGATTATGGCAAAACTCACTAAAGATGTTGAGTCATGTGTTCCTGGGACGTTTATTGAGTTAAGACTCTTTCTGTGATGCGGTTTTGAAGTTGTCGGTGTCCATTGAACAACCTGGTATTGATTGGATGAAGTTACAATTTGCAAGGAATTTAAAAATTCATGAAAAAAATATTCAAACTTATATGATGGCAAAATTCACTAATGGTTGTATACTGGAGTGATTTGAACACTTCATTTGAGCTTCAGGGCTCATTATGAAATTGTTTCGAATTTGTGGTGTTTTGTGTAACAAATTGACGCAATTAAACGAATGCAGTTACAGTTAGCCGATTTACATCTTCAAAAATTCATAATATCAGTACTGAAACTCAGATTTTAGTAAAACTCACTAAAATTGTCTATTAAAGTATCCTTGAAACCCTTTATGAGTCTCAACATTTTTAGTGAAGGTGATGATTCAACACCTGACCTAGTGGTTGGTAAAGTTCCAGATTACAATGATTTTAAAAATTCATAAAAATATTATTTCTACTCAGATTATGGTAAAACTCACTAAAAATGTTGAATCAAGTATTCTTGGAAAACCCTGTGAGTTATAACTTTCTATTATGGGGTTTTGAAGTTGTCGATGTCCATTTAACAATCTGACAATAATTGGATGAAGTTGTAATTTACATGGAATTTAAAAATTCATAAAAAAAATATCTAAAGTTATATAATTACAAAATTTACTAACGTTGGTGTATTGAAGTCTTTTAAAGACATGTAGAGAGTTTCAGGACTTATTATGAAGAAGTGTAGAATTTGTGATGTTTTATGTAAAACATTGACAGAGTTGAACGAATATAGTTATAGTTTGCCACGACTTCCAGTTTCAAAAATTCATAATATTGGTATTGAAACTCAGATTTTAGTAAAACTCACTAAAATTGTCTAGTGAAGTATCCTTGAAACGCTGTATAAGTTTCAACTTTTTTAGTGAAGGAGTTTTGAAATTATCGATGTTCATTTAACATCTGACCTCGTGGTTGGTGAAGCTCCAGATTATAATGATTTTAAAAATTCCTAAAAATATTATTTAAACTCAGATTATGGTATAACTCACCAAAAATGTTAAAGCAAGTGTTCCTGGGAAACTCAGTGAGTTATGACTCTGTCTGTGGTGGAGTTTTAAGGTTGTCAATGTTCATTTAACAACCTGACAATAATTGAAGTTGCGTTTGTAGAGTTAAAAAATTCATAAAAAATATTCAAAATAACCTTCTTGTAAAACTCACTGACAGTTGTTTGCTGAAGTATTTTGGAGAAGTTGGGTGACTTTCAGCACTTTATATAAGGAAGCTACGAAGTTGCGACTCTTAAACGAGGGGATTGACAATTTCCAAAAATTCATAACTCTCGTATTGAAACTCGGATTTTGGTAATACACACTACAAATGTTAGAGTTATCACCTAGACTTATTAACGTGTACTTGAGATGTTTAGTGCATTTTAACTGTTTTTAGGGTTCTGAAGTTGTCATTGTTCATTTTTCGACCGTACTATAACGCCGTAACCACCTCCTTGACACACACGAAATAGAAGCAAGAAGTTCAACATGTGTCCAACGCGGCCAATCTACTTCCACAATCTATAAAATTTATTATATTCATTTTTGCTAATTTAAATACGATGACATCTCGGTCTTAATAAAGCCGATAAAGATAAAGTCATACCTAATAAGTACATCTGTTTGGGGTGCGGAACATCGAGTAGTAGCCTGTCAAATCACACCGGAAACGGTAGAATTATTAACTGTCTCTCCTTTTGAGAAAGGGGTTGTTAAAGGGGGTGTGGAAATAATAATTAATTTTGTTTATGGAGAAGGGGCCGAAGTGGCGTGCGTTCGCCGGAATCCGAGGAAAAACGAGATAGTGTAGGAATAGTTCTAGTGTATCTAATAGGGCGGTTGGCTAAACTAGAAATTATCTATTTGGATGATTACACGTCCAGGGTGGAAATTTAAGTTTTACCTCTATAAGAACGCTTTTTGTGGTTTCAGTTTTTGGTCGAGAGGAGTGGCGATTGTTGTGAAGTGACGGCCTACAGGAAGTATCCCAAATACTACAAGGAGAACACCAAATTTTTAGCATCTAACTGGAAACAGTATTTTGACGTAAGTTACCGATAAAATTAGACCAAAGTGTATTACGTTTTTCAGTTAAAAACTCCCAATAACTTCAAGTTTTGTTGGTTTTGGGATATTACCTCGGGATCGTTAATACAAAGTCAATATTTCATATCGCATTTTTCGTAATTGCCGGAATATCATTGTCGCTCCACGAACGCCGCATTTCTTCCATATGTATGTGCAAATAGAAAGGCTGTTAGTGCAATCGGCACGAACCAATCATGGAAACGACTGCATTTATATAATTACTAATAAAAACCTATCGTGACTGCATTCGATTCCCAACTGTATCCATCACCCGATGTCATTACCGTATTTACACAGGATGTTTCCATATCACCTTACTCAAAGCGGTTTAAGGTCATATCATTTTTTACCTAGGAAATGTGTCATATAGAACATTTAAGTTTATTACAGTAATCAAGAGCCCGCTCAACAATCCCTACCTGCTTCAAAAAATATCCTTTTCGGATGGATGTCGTGTGAGGATGTAACAAATAATGTCGGCATGGCAGTCGCAGTGTACGGCCATGTAATTATTTCCATTTTCGAGGACCAAAGACCACTAACTAATATCAATTAGGCGTAGCTTTGGCGCAATAGTAATTGCTTAAAATATCACACGCCATCCTTCGTTTTCCTGCAGTGCTATTTATTACAATTATTAACAGGTCCTGTAATTTTTACACGTTCACCAATTGTTCACCACGCATAAATACTCGAGATCATGGGAAAACTTTAAAAGGGCTAATAACACGTCGGCGACGTGTAATTTTCATCCCGGAGGTCTTCCGTGCTTTTATTAGGGACAACCCTATCAGTTCAGAGAAAAAATGTTACAGGTATTGACATTACCACATCGAATGATGATTCGTCGAGTATCGTAACCGCTACAAAGGCGCCGATGCTATTATTGAATCTCGGAAAGTGTCGAGGATGTTATTTTTAGTCTTTTACCTGCGAAATTAATTCGTACCTGTTTATCCCTGCGGTTAACCGTCACGTTTGCGCTGTCACATTTGGCAACTCTCACGTGTATCTTAAGTTGAGGAGATAAATACTCTGGGATTATTACATCAGGCCCACGGAATTACTTCCGGAGACTTCAAAATTTGTTGAATGTAATACAACGTATAGTATTCAAAATTATGTTTTTAAGTCTGCATTTTTCCTTTCTATTTTGCCCAACTTTAAGAGAAATAATTTTTACGAAGTATTTTTAACTAGATTTTATGTTAGAATATGTTTTTAAGTAATGTTGAAATGTTTCTAGAAAATATACTCATAATAATTTTGCAAAATTTTAGATAGAAATATTTTAATAACATTTTTGTATAATTTTGTAGTTTTTCAGCAGTTCTGTTTCGATTCCAAATCGATTCTTCATGTTAGGACGTAACGTAGCAATTTTGACAGTTGATCAAACATTTCATTGACACTCCAATGTAATTAGATCTGAAAGAGTGCAAATATGTTTTCAAAAAAAAATTATGAATGTATCAATAAAATTATATAAAAATAATACTTTTCGAATAATTTTTTTAAAAATAATTTTAAAATACCTTGTGTTCAGTATAGGAAATATTTCCTTAATATTGTTGTGCGATTAGAAAGAGGGTTTTATTTTCAAAATATTAATGAAAAATGTCCAAAACTCTAAATTGGGCTTCTAAATAAGATTTTCCAATATTTCAAAAAACTCCGAAAATGATCGTTCACATTGGACGCAGTTATAGTCCAGTCATTATAGGGGGTTCGCCTAGGAAAATCGACATACCCAGTATACTAAAACGTAAAAACTTCTATCTTGGCACCCTAAAACTTTCCCCAAAATTCACATATAATTGGATGGCCGCAAGTTTTAAAGTCGAGGGTCAAAAGTCACAAAAATCGATTTTTTTCTAAATATTTTGCAAATATCTCGATTTCTATGGCCTTTACGCTATTTTTATCCATTATCGATATTATAGAGAATCAAATTCTCTACAACTTTTGTATTTAACATTTCTTCATTCCTCGAATTGTTTTCGAGATAGAGGGCGTAGAGCGCTGGTCAGAGAATCATTTGAGGTCAACTGGTAGTCCCGATCATAAACTCGTATATTAAGGTTATAAATTATTGCTAAATATTTAATTAGCATTTATTATTAACTTTTACATTGAATTCAATCTTTCTTTCTAATAATTCTAAAATTTATCAACTCAATAACACTTATAATCTCTTTCTATAATTGAAAAATTATTAAGGGACATACTTTAATTACATTTTAATTATATTCTCATTTACACTAATTGCATTTGTAGTAAAAAATAATTAAGTAAATTTTGTTTAAAACCCGTAAACTCTTTCATAACATTAAAAATTTATAGTCAGAAGAAGAAGAAGGAGAGAATTGACATTAGAACTTGTTCTCGAATTTTTTATCCTTTTATATTAATTTTGACAATATTAAATTAATCAAATGACACTTTTACTAAAAACGTTAATTACAAATTTAACTCTTTTCTTTTTTATTTATTTAGAAAGTTATTAGTATAAATTAGACTACAATTAAAATGTAATTCAATTATTTTCTTCAACAATTTTTTACTTACATGGCCAGGTAAGTGTTATTAAATAAATTGATACTTAACTAAAAATAGATAAGTAACCAAACAAAATGAATTTAATGAAAAAGTTAATAAAAAATGATATTTATATATTTAGCAATAATTAATAACCTTAATATTACGAGTTTTTGATCGGGACTACCAGTAGTACCAGTTGACTTCACATGATTCTCTGACCAGCGCTCTCCGCCCTCTATCTCGAAAACAGTTCAAGATATGAAGAAATGTTAAATACAAAAGTTGTAGAGAATTTGATTCTCTACAATATTGATAATTTTTGTGACTTTTGACCCCCGACTTTAAAACTTGCGGCCATCCAATTATATGTGAATTTTGAGGAAAGTTTTAGAATGCCAAAATAGAAGTTTTTACGTGTTAATATACTGGGTATGTCGATTTTCCGAGATATTCACTTAATTTGGCCTAAGATTACTGGAATATTACTAATTTAGTCAGATAAACAAACATTTAATTGACAATTGAAACGCCTTAAATACGGAAAAAATATTTTCAAAATATCTTATAAATATATACCTGCTTGTCAATAAAACCATATTAAATTATTTGAAAGTAATAATTGTAATTTTTGACTGATGCTAATTTTTTGATTTTTCAACATTATTGAAAAGTATTGCAACAATGATTTAACAATACTTTATACTTAACTTTCAAAATATTTTCTTAATATTGATTTGCTGTTATTAGGACATTTTATATTTCCATATTTACCTATAGATTTTATAAAACTGTAAACGGGGCTCTTATAGAAGGTTTTTCAATGTTTCAGAAAGTAGTTATTATCTTGAAACGCTTCTGAAACATCCATGACACTTAATTATTTTTAAAAATTTATACATGAGAAATTTATATTAGTTTAATATCATTTTTGTTCAATTTTGAAATTTTCAACAATTCTGAGTTGATTATGAATTAATTCTTTATAATGAGACGTGACCTAGCAATTCAGTCAAACATTTCAGGGTGTCAAATCTGAAATTGCAAGAATATTTTCAAAATAGTCTACAAATCTATCCCTGAAACTACTTACTCATTGTAAATAACACTTTAAAACTAGGTTTTTTAGTGTTTTAGAGAAAGATTTGAAAATATTTCATCATTACAACTAAATATTGTGAAACGTATGTGAAACATGTTTTTACAAGTAATTCGATTTTTTAATATTTTTAAAGGTACATTTCTTTTTCCCCATTTTTGTATAATTTTGGATTTTTTTTTTAAGCAATTTAATTACATATAATACCCAAAACATATTATTGACATTAGAACAGTGTAATATATTTCTAAAATATTTTCAAAAGATTTTATAAACAAATATGTAAAAGTACTTCAAATATCTTATATGCAATATTTCTTGAAATAACTTTTAGATAGGACTTCATTAAATTAACTATCACCAATATTAACGAAGTATTTCAATGGGAATACTGCCTAGTTTTCAAAATATTGTCCTGCTGTTATTATGGTAACGTTTCATACTTAAAAAACCCCATGGTATGTCAGGCTGAAAGGTAGATTTATGGGTAGGATAATAATATAGAGTAATATAACAGACACGATGTGCCAAAAAAATGTATACGAGGTGTTAAAAAAATACAAACGTCAAAATTTCTAACATTTTGCATTTAACTTTTTATGTATATTTCTCAAAGATATGTTTTATGCAAAAGTCGTTCGCCTCTATAAGGGTAACAGAAAACCTAAGTAATATTTTTCTCTCAGACGCGAAAAAAAAATTTAGTTTTTTTTTGAAAATAATAACTTATTTTCTGTACATTTCTCGAAAAAATATTTTATACAAAAGTCGTTCGCTTCTATAATATCAACAAAAAACCTAAGTAATATTTTTCTCTCAGACGCGAAATTAAAGTTTTTTGATTTGTTTTTGAAAATAACAAGCCGCCATTTTGAAACCGCTGGACCTATTTGGGCCATTAACGAACTCAACCGAGATTTTAGACTTCGTTAACGAATGCAATACTAAATGAATCTACCAAAAAGACCTAATAAATGTGTAAATGTGGCAGTTAAACAAGACTTTTCAATTTTCAAAAAGAAGATTAAAAATAGTATTCAAATGTCATATAATTTTTTAACATTGGTACATTAGAACGTTATGTTTTCTTTTTGTAGCAATAGAATGTAGCAATTTAGTCACATGACCAAACATTTCCTTGATATTAAAGCAATGTTTTAAATATTACAAAAATATTCATCAAATCTATTCATCATTAAAACCATTTAAAATGTGATATTTCTGGAAAAAAATTGGTAAAAACACATTTTTGTCACTTTTACCAACATTTACGAAATATTTCAAAGTTAATTTTAAAACACTTGGTGCTTAATTTTCTGATGTTTCGTGTATTACAATTTCCCACGTGTCCTGCTAACAACGGAACCTCTTTGATGTTAAAAGTCGACTTATATAGCATTTTTAACAATGCAGTGAAACTTTTGACACCGCCCTAACGATTTTCTATTTCCTTACCGGACACCTCTAGAAGCCCACGTCGTTCCCAAACACGCCTCATCTGATTCCCTTGGAATAATCGACACCGTTTTACCGTCATAAATATTTATCAAACAATTTACAATTTGTATATGGGATCGATCGTTAGATAATGAAATTGTGATGAATAATGAAAAAAAAATTGTTCAATTAGCTCGATAGAAAATTCAATGTCGTACGTAATGATAGTGCGTGAAAAACGATTACGATAACTTATCCAATTGCAATATTTATGAGGTTGTATTTGAAAAATTGCCTCTCTATTAGACAAATCGTTAGGAGAGACACCGGACGATTTTACTAGAAAGCCGCCATGGGAAAACCGCATCTAAGTTCGCCCGCCTAATTGTGTAAAGTGGGGTGGTGTCGCGGAGGCAAATACTAATTATCGCAACTAGCTGAAGGAAATAGCGAAACTGCCGCAATCGAACTCGATAATTTCTTCATCTCATTAATGCAGCCGCACACAATCATGTGAAAGAGGCAAAAAACATCAAAGTGTTTAGAGAGAAATGATACGTGAGAACGCACTTAACGTCCGCCATGCCATTCGAGTTGAAAGACCTGGAAAGTAATAGCTCTCCATGCCATGAAATGATAAATAGTTCTTTGTTATCGTAAGTAATGTCTACGAATGAATCAGTGTGTATATCGAGATAGATATCTGGAAAATGGCGCATAATTAATGCAGATTTTATGCTCGAGGAAGGAAACAGAACAATCGCCGGTCACTGCCTGGTCACTGAGCACGCATGCGTGGACGCGATGCCGCATTTTGTAAGCTTTCATGAGCTTTCCCTTCATTCATATGGATGGAGTGGCCATGTTAATTACATACACCATTCTATTGCCACTACCGCTCTTTCTATTCATGACCGGGAAATCGCTACGAAAAAATTACTTATCGCCGAAATCGCAGTTGCATAAGCGGCTGTCTTTTATCAGATTCGAGAAATGAATTCAGGCATGTCTACTTTTAAAACCACACTTTAAATCGACTCTCTGAAATATAAAGTAGGAATGACTTTAAGAGTCTCGTACATTATTGAATCTCATCTATTTTTCCTCACTAATGAAAGGCCGTATACTGCGTCGGAAATAAAAACAATCCATTATTCTTCAAAGCAATGGAATGTATTGTTGCAATATTGAATGTACGTATGAAATATTTATTCAAGAGGGGAAACTAAAATCCCCAACTACTGCAGCTTATATGTCACAATTTCTTATTTCTGTTCGAATGCCTTCTTTGTAACCAATCACTACAACTTTACCATGGTCTTAAAGTTAATTACTAATAAGTACCATGCTTACCGCGATTAGTTAGTCTATACTGTATGTCTCATTAAAGATAAATTGGCTGCCAGGCACTTCTTTGAAGTGTATCTTGCAATGCTATAACGTCAAAATAAAGTTTGTCACAATTCTTTATGCTTAAGTAAATTCGGCTATATTATAGGACCAACAGTCGGAAAGTGGTTAATCCATTAATGGACCAATTGAAAAGTAATGTAGTATTCTTTCATCAGTAGCGTAATTTCCCAAATTTTAATAAGTTCTGTTAATCCGATAACTCGGCAGGTAACGGCATGACAAATTCCCACTGCGAAATTATCCATAGAATAAAATGTAACAAACTAGCTATTGCGACTAATATTGACCATGCCACTTAATGTGCCTTGCAATGGTACAACGTGCAAGCAGCGTCAACATAAATTTTGTTAAAATACTTTATTTGGTCAAGTGTCAATGCTGTCACTGCTAAACGTCGAAGTAGCTGTCAAGCAACCGGAAGTGGTTCCAGTTCTACCATTTTAAAGTGAAATTTAGGATTGCCAACTTAAACAGTATTTCTTGATCACTCTGTATTTGGATTTACATTGGATTTTTCTAGAGTTAGTCCATTTAAAATAACGGTAAAAGGTCGAGAAACGTTCAGTTGACGAGCCCACTTGTCCCTTGTGTATTTTGGGGCGCTGATTCTGATTACGAAAATGGGGGTTGGAAGTTGCAGCAATGGTTGGAACACCCCTAAAATTGCAAAAAACACCCCTAAATAGGGGTGTCTTGTTTTTATGGTTCGCTGATTTCGAAAATCGGGGTTTCGAGACTGGAAAAGTTGAGTAACACCCCCACATGCAAGGAACAACCCTCCCAAGGGGTCAATTTTCGGGAAAAATGGCCAGTCACGGTGTTTCGCAAACTCAGCCATCTTATATGCTTTTTGGGGCGCTGGACTCGAAAATCGGGGCGTCGAGACTGGAAAATTTGTATAACATCCCCCACATGCACGAAACACCCCTCCCAAGGGGTGGATTTTGTTGTAAAATGAAATATAGAATTAAAAACCTAAAAATGTAATATATTTTTATTAATAGATATGGATGCACGAAATATAGACGGGAATATAGAGAGGAAACCTGAATCCACGGCCTTACGCCCTCTGGAGTCCCCTAGTGCTTCCAACGCGACATATTTAAACAAATCAGGAATTTTAATTCATAGGAATATTGTTTTTTTTTTTTCGGGTAATTCTTGTTTTCGGAAAATCACTTTAAATAAAGACTAACAAAAATACGGGTATCATAAAGATCTTGATACTTTTTGTTCAAAGATTAAAGTTAATTTGGAGTGTACCTACTGGAAGGGGTGTTTCTTGAATTTGGGAGTTGTAACTCAAATTTAAACGGTCGGGAGACCGATTTTCGCTTCCAGCGACCCAAAAAATATATAAGATGGCTTAGATGGAATATATTCTCAAATTTCCACAAATTCCATTTTCAAATTCTCTTACGTTTGTTTCGTATTAAGATGGCTTAGTTTGCGAAACGACATAACTGGTCAATTTTTTCCAAAACCCACCCTTTGGGAGGGGTGTTTCTTGCATGTCGGGGGTGTAACAAAATTTTTCCAGTCTCGACACCCAAATTTTCGAGTCCAGCGACCCAAAAAACATATAAGATAACTTAGTTTGCGAAACGGCATAACTGGTCATTTTTTTCCAAAACCCAACCTTTGGGAGGGGTGTTTCTTGCTTGTGGGGGATGTTACACAAATTTTCCTGTCTCGACACCCCGATTTTCGAAATCAGCGAACCAAAAAATCAAGACAGCCCTATTTAGGGGTGCTTTTTGCAATCTTAGGGGTGTTCCAACCATTGCTGCAAGTTCCAACCCCTATTTTCGTAATCAGCGCCCCAAAATACATAAGGGACAAGTGGTCTCGTCAAGTCCAGCGTTTCCCGACCTTTTACCGTTATTTTAAATGGACTAAGTAGTGAAAAGCCGCGCGCACACGACTCGCGGGCAGACTTTCTGCTGTGATTCGGTTTGAGTTAAGGCCGCATTTGTTATGGGCTTGATATTTAAAATAATTTTTAGCATTCTTAATACAATCTAAAGTAATTGTTTCCTACTTCAAAAATTATATTTAAGAAGATGATATTTTGTCAGACATTTTTCTAGGGGAAGCACTGCCTTCCCTTGCTTCCATTGAAGCGGCAGACTTTCTGCTGTGACTCGGTTTGAGTCAAGGCCCCATTTGTTATGGGCTTGATATTTAAAATAATTTTTAGCACTCTTAATACAATCTAAAGTAATTGTTTCCTATTTCAAAAATTACATTTAAGAAGATGATGTTTTGTCAGACATTTTTCTAGGGGAAGCACTGCCTTCCCTTGCTTCCATTGAAGCGGCAGACTTTCTGCTGTGATTCGGTTTGAGTCAAGGCCCCATTTGTTATGGGCTCGATATTTAAAATAATTACAAACTAAAGAAATGGTTTCCTATTTTAAACGTTTCATTTAAGAAGATGATGTTTTGTCATTTTTCTAGGGGAAGCACTGCCTTCCCTTGCTTCCATTGACGGCACGTCGCTGGTCAGAAGAGTCACCGAATAACGTGAAATTCGTCCCAAATTGCCATTCTATGGAAATTTCAGCATTTTGAATGGATGGCAATTATTGTGGTGAAGCACATCTTTTTTGAACCTCTTTCAGCCTGAAGACGACATATCGTATTGATTTGGGTTTATGACGGTTCACCGAGCAGGCATTACGATTAAATATCCCGTTAAGTTTCGACGGGCGATAATCGAGTTAAAGTCAATTAGTCGCGAAATAGATCGTTCTCGTATCGGACACGTTCCCGTTACTTAAAAGTGCGATCCGCTCGATAATTTCGACGATTAAGCCCCGGACGCACATAAAATCCGCGGCCTTAGGTAGGCGAGACGGTTTTATAAGAGCGACGAAGGCGTCTTATGAAGTGCACAGGCTTCGCGGTTGAGACCATAAAACGAAAGGCCGCGATCCGAGAAAATTAAGAAATAAAATCGAATTGCGCCTTATTTACGGCAAAACGGCGAAATTATTCAAATGACCACAGAAATCGTATCATCCCGCCGTAATCAAATACTTACTAATCGCGCGAGGAGATAGTGGAAATACTTTCTGCGTATCAAGGGACGCACTGGAAATCCTTTTTCGAATTAATTACGTCGAGAGGAGAGCTCGTCGATAGAGCTGTTATTTTGACGGCAAATTAGTGGCCCGGCTCTCCGGGCTAATTTATAATTATGTTGGCCATTCGATCTGAGTTTTACCACGGATAAAAGGCAAACGGGCTGTCGATATTTAAGTGACAGTGATTTATGTCGCAGGGGCTATCTCGGCTGACCGGCAGCAACCGACGACCACGCAAATCCTTTACGAGCCTAAAAGATTTGGCCTTTTTGGGACTCAGCGCCAGATCGACAGAGTTTGTTGAATTTGAAAGAGAGATGTTGTATTTGCATTTCAATTCAAGTAGATAGGTTGGGGTAGGTAGATATTCAAAAAAATTATACAGATGATTTTTAACTAATAAAAAAGCAGAAATAGCCGGTTACTAGGTTTTGGTAATAAAACCTGTAAAATTTATACCAGTGGTCTAATGGTGTTTAAGTTATTACCATTTCTTGCATGCCCCAATTGATCAACTCAACGATCAGTTTGATTCATTTCAAACCTTGGAATTTTGATCTACATGGAATTTCATGAAACCTGTGATTTATCATTTTTTCGAAAATATTTTTGGAGTTCTGTTTGGTCATGTCAAAAGTTACATTTTGGACTAATTCATGCTCTTCATGCGTTTTCAAAATATGAGGAATTTCATGAGCTTCCACTTGGTTTGTTCAAAATTCAAATTGTTTAGGCAAAAACTCAGCTGAAGAGACACACCTAAAAAAGTCATTTTATTCACAATTGATTGCTTCAAAAAGCCCTTTTCGACTTTCGCCAATTTTGGGTATATTTGTTAATATCAAATCTACATTTCTACATTTCTACTATTTCTACAAGTATAGTTAGGCTTTTACTCTTAAGTATAGTAAGTATTCCAATAAAAAAATTTTGAGAACTTCAATAATAATAATAAATAATAATAATAATAAATAATAAATAGCTTTATTTCCGAGCGAATGATAGAAACATCATGGAAAAGGTCAATACAAAAAAAAAGAGAAAAACAGAAGATATCAAGAATTACGAAATACATACAATTACATACATTACAAAACAATACATACGAAATACTAGTAATACATGCCAAAACAGTGAAAAAACATTAGTCACATAGACTGCGTAAGAAACTCCTCTATGCTGTAGTAACATTTTTCAATTAAGAACGATTTCAAATTCCTTTTAAAGATATAAAGGTTTTTAGAACTTTTTATATGGTCACTCAGACTATTATAAATCAATATACCCGAAAAAACATGTGACTGAAGACCAATTCTGTATTTAAAATTAGGAAACCTACACTTGTTATTATTACGCGTGAAATAGTGATGAATATTGTTATTTTTCAAAGTTACATCTTGATTTTTAAAGGCCATAGTAGCTAGCTTGAGTATCGCAATACCAGGTAAAGTAAGAATTTTTAACCTCAGGAATGCATCCTTACAGGAGGTACTCTGTGATAAACCAGCTATACAGCGGACTATTCTCTTCTGATATATAAATACCGTCTTGGCAGCTGGAGAGGCTCCCCAGAAACAAACTCCGTACCTCAGCCTTGACGATACTTGCGCATGGTAGACTGACAGCAGTAGTTCAAAGGAGATAGCTTCTTTCAAATTCCTTAACAAAAAACAAGTAGAGTTTAATTTACCATTGAGTGTTTCACAGTGAGCCTTCCAGTTAAGATTTTCATCTATAATTAAGCCAAGAAATTTATTGCAACTAACTTTATTTAGCAATTGCTGATCAATTGTTACATCAACATTTGTAATACGATTGTTATTGTAGTTATGAAATATTGCGTAGTTAGTTTTGGTAGCATTGACATGGAGGGAGTTTTTATTGAACCAATTATACAGTTGTAAAAGATCATTCTGCAACAGACTTTGAACAGTAATTTTGTTATTACCAGCAACTGTAACAGTGGCATCATCAGCGTAAAGACACATATCACAAGTGAGATTTTCATCGATGTCATTTATGTATAGACTTATATACTCTATATTTACGATCCAATCTTGAAAAAATAATTATAAACTCTATCGACGTTTAAAAATGCATCTCATTAATGAAGAATTATTTGGTTTTCATTAAAATTCAGGGAAAAAACTACAATTTCTATTGGATTTTAAGAAATTCTATTTATTTTCACATCAAGTAGAAAGTTGCGGAAAGTAGTTTTGGCTTAAATTTTAGGCTACAGGAATTTTCAAAATTGAAGTTTTTGAGAACTTTCCAAAATCTATTTTAGCCATCTGAGAACAGATCTGGCAAAAGTGCAATAGGCTCTTTAGGCTTTTACTTTTAAGTATAGTAAGTATTTCAATAAAAAAAAATTGAGAACTTCAATAGACCCCCTTCTATATTTATGATCCAATCTTGAAAAAATAATTATAAACTCTATCGACGTTTAAAAATGTATCTCCTTAATGAAGAATTATTTGAAGTTCATTAAAATTCAGGGAAAAAACTACAACTTAGACTTTAGACTACAGGAATTTTCAACATTGAAGTTTTTGAGAACTTTCCGAAGTCTATCTTAGCCATCTAAGAATAAATCTGGCAAAAGTGCAATAGGCTCTATTGAACTACAAGAGATTTCTGTTTATGATGAAGAAATGAGTTAGGTAATTGAAATTACTTCGTTTTTGATTTTTAAGCATTCCGGTAAGTTTCAAAATTAAGGTTTTTTGTTAAGGACACTTTTCCGACTTTCCCACGAGAACGGCAACGTCGCTTCTTTAAGGGGAGCTGATAACCGACTGTCGAATCACCGTGGCGTACCCAGAAAACTAGAGAGAAAGAGAGAGAGAGAGAGAGAGAGAGAGAACTTATATTCTCTCCCCTCCATGCTCCGAATCGTATGTATCATATTCTAGGTATATCTGGTATATACAGAGAATATACAATAGGTAATATTTATAGCTACAGCGTTACACATTTTTGTGACGCTCGCTCCAGCATTTTACTCTACAGAAAACATGATATAACGCCAATATAGAAGCTCCACTTAAAAATAGCAAGGCGGATTAACTTATTTGCTCGTATCCATATGTACTTAGAAGATTTCTAAAATCTAAGGTACAAGTAGTTTGATTTAAATTAGCTAAAGAATTAAGAATCATAATGAACTAAAATTATACTGTATTTAAGTGAAGAAAACTTCACAGTGTAGCTCATTTTTAACTAAAAGAATTAACTAGTTTTTATTGTAGAAGGATGTCATATTTCCCATAACAAATTTTTAGCCAATAACCAATAAAAATGACTAATCTTATCAAACAAGTGACCTGCACTTATATCTTGAATTTCTAATATTTTTCGGGATATAACCAAGACAGGTTAAAAACCATCTTTGGGCATATAGAAATCCATGAATTTTAAATTGTGTCGATGCGAAGAAATCATGTAAAAACAAGTATAAATTAACTCACTTTAATGGGAGATATTCCATTTTCTCATTGCTTTATGATGAACTGCATTTTACAACTCAAGTACCATTACAGGAAAACTCAAGATGGCTCCACCAAGCAGAGTGCTTAACAACTAATCCCTAATTTAGTGGGAAGTCATGCTTTGAAGATTTATACAATATATTTCTAGTTGCATCACATGTTTTATAAAGCTTAACTTGCGAGATAATAACAATACTTGAAAGAGGTGATGTGTAACCTCAACAAAAGGGTAAATCAGAGCAGCAACTTCATTTAGAAATTTAATCAAGCCAATCAAAGAATCACGATTATCATTTTCTTCAAATATTACTGTCCAATCAATAATATCAATCCGGTAAAGCTTAGAAATATTATATTTCAGACAATTTGAGGGTAAATCATGTGTTCCCAATTGAAAAGTAGGTATAACTTTATGGTTTACCCAAAATTAATCAAATTTTCGCCCATCAAACTAATTCTGAACCTATTAGACAATCATTTCTATGAGCGATATTGTTCTTTATGATGTAAATGTGTGATTTGCAACGTAATAAATTACTGTCCTGTGTGGTAAATAGTGTGAACTCATGCGGGTTTATGCTCGAAATAATTGGTCGTTTTGTGAGAAAAAGGCTCTACTTGACGGGGAAACATTTTGCACGATGCAAATTATTTTAAACTGCTATACACCCACACGCTCATTTATATATAGGGTCTAATAAGCTCCGTTTGCTTGGTTGGAGGATTGTAAAAAATATGATCAATACAAAATTTGAAAGGTAATTCATACACTGAACAATTTTGTTGACGGGTATAAAAGACTTCTCGCAAAATGCACCTCCGTATGGAATATTTGGGATCGCACCGTTAATTTCCTTTTTCGGTCGAGATAGGTATACGATATCCTTATAGAATCTGAAATGTATGTAAATGAGGGCTTATCGTATCTCGCTGTCCATTCCTTGACGTGATCTATTCGAATTGCTCAGTCTGCTCTTACTTTTTTCCTCGCTCGCCTTTTGGTCCGGACAGGTAAAATCTACTAAAATCGTGTTATTATACTTTTTATGGGTTAGCGATACAGACAATATGACAGTTGAGTGATGGGATCATTCTGCATATGTTCCCGTTCATATTCAATCACGTGTATTTTTCATTTGCATGTGAGATCGAACAAAAGTGTAAAAAAGTTGTAATAATACGAAAAGCTCCGGTCGGTGCATTGTTGAAAGATAAATGTGTTTTTTGTTAATGGTAGGTTAAGCAGGCCGACGTCGAAAAAAATTAAAAGTAATAAAGAACGTGGCATCTGTTGTAGAAGTATTTAATTATAACTCGTACTAGTAAGAAAACCTGCTATTTATTAGTAATAATACCCTCCTCGGCACCACTAAATACGCCAAAAAAGGTGGATTTAATTCGTCTTTAATTCAATTTTAAGTTGATATTAAACTAAAAGAAATTTCGAGTATTTATTTAATTAATCTCATTTATTCAAATGCATCGGCTTATCTGATCGAAGATCGGCCCGGGGAGATAGTGAAATGTGTTGAGGAATTAGGAGCTCTGTAATTATCGACCATTTCTACTTTACATAAATATTAAATTGTTATTATTTCGTTGGCAGTGTATAACGAAGCATATTTGCATTCAATTCAAACCGCTGCTTCACAACAAAAGTTTCACATTGAAAAACTGTTTTTTTAAAATTACTATTTTCTCTACACACCATGCAAACTACTTCATCTAAGTCGCGTTAGAAGTCGCCGTGTTTGAATAATTAAACACGAAAACAAAGAGATTTCCGCAAAAACAAACATCACTAAACAACAGGTATATATACGAGGAGACAAAAGAATAACTGAAGAAGAGTCGTCGAATCGATACCGTACGTTTGTGTGTGCTGCACTCTCGTGAATCTTTTATCAGAAAATCATAATGCAACGTCGGAACGACGCTGCGACAGGATTACGTGGTTTTGGATAATAACAAAACCTAAAGGATCACTTGCACAAATATGTATTAAATATTCAACGCGACGCTTATAACGGGGATTTAAATATTTATGAGGTTCGCCACTCATTGCGATGGCTTATTTTCAAAGGCAGAGGTTATCAAAAAAGACACTGGAAGCGAGACTTTCACACATACGAACGTACATGTAATTTTTGAATTATTAATAACAACATACGTGATTAATAGCTACCTAGTATTTACCACCTGTAATACAGCAGGGACGGTAAAAAGTTAGAGTTGACAGTTAGTTTTTGAGTGAAACTGTTATCAGGACTAACCTACTTCGCAAAATATCCCCATAAATTAATTATTGTTCAAATACACTGCCATCAATTCAGTGACGTAAGTCAGATATTGAGTTTTTAAACTAACTAGCTAAATTGTACCTTAAAATTACATATTTCAATATAAAATAACCGTGATTTACCAATTCTATTACACGTATCTAGTCTTATTTTCGATTTCAATTTTACCTACCTCTAGTTATACCGCATTGTTATTTACATCTGCAGCAAAACCGTTGTCAAAATACGTCAATGCTTGATAAAATTTTTAACGGCCCGTTAAATAATAATCTCTTCCAATTTTTCGACATGAATACCTAATAAGATATCGACGGAAGCCCGAAAACGAAATTGTTACACTTGCGTGATTACTTATAACTTCTCTAAACTTCGATCATTTAATAATAGATCCTGTGGTTGTTTATCGGGAACCGGTTTAAGTACCTCGAAAAACGTTAACAAATCATCCCTGATAATTACTACTAAATGTCATTTATTAAGTATTGATGTCTATTTATACCACGTTTTTGACATAAATAATGCATCGGTTCATTACCTTACCACGAAAGAATAAAAAAGTATTACAATTAGAACGTTGTGAAGAAGGTATAATTTCTTTTTTTCTACAAAATGAAACAGTTCATCGTTAATTTTTTGTGATAAACACCTGAATTAAAACCATGTAATTCACGATAGAGACATTTTTTAATTAATGTACTCAATTATTGAATGAAATAATTATTCACCTGTACAAATTATGTATGTGGAAAGTCATTATTATTTTACAACAGGAGTAAGTGATGCGGCTCAGTAGAATAGGTATTTGTACCTGTGGCTTAATTTGTTGGATGAGGACGTTCCAGGGACGGACCAAAAATGGAAAAGCTTTAAAAATTTTCATGTAACCTATTTGTTACAAATGTGCCTAGGAGACTTTACTATATAAATAAGATAATTAATCAGTGAGTAAATTAAAGTTGACATATAGCCTATCTGTCAAAAATTTTTTTTAGATGAACGTAAGAGGTAACCGCAATATTTCTACATGAATACATCGGGAATAATGTGTAGAAAAAGGATTGACTTATCCTCCAAAGCGCAGATTTCGGGAACATTGTTTAAAACACAATTAAAAAAAAATTAAAAAACGCGTTTTTTGCCGACTTGTTTTGCTTTTAAGTTTTTAAGTATTGAATTTAGAAGAAAGTTGAAGAGAGAAAAAACTTGCAGAATCGCTTTTTACATAATATGGCATAGGTTAGAAATTAAAAAATTTATTAACTGTTTTGCAAAATAGCAATAAACCAAAAAAAAAACGCACAAAAAGTGTTTTTTAAATTTATTATTTTAGCCACTTTAAAATGTAGTTAGGACTTCCATATCACAGGTAGAAAATCTTGAATTATAATAAAAGAATCCTGTAAATTTCGCTTCGATCGGTTTATTAGATTTTGCACAATAATTTTGTAATCCAGAAAAATCGAAAAATATTGAAAATTTTCAAAATTTTTTAAATTTTTTTTCCACTATTCGATTTAAACAAAACTAGCTGAGCATACATAGGAGGAAACAAGATTTCATGTGCTTTTTTCAGAATTAAAAAATATTTATTAAAACGATTACAGTCATTGTTTAAAGGTGGTGTCGTTATTTTTGCATATAAACAAATAGAATATTTCGGCGAATTTTTTGTTAAATGAATTTCTGAAAACATTGCCGGAAAGTACTCGGAAAGACGCTTCTTTTTATATACAATAAGATGCTATTTTGTTCATTAGCTTCTAAGATATAACTCCTCAAAATTAATTAGTGTTTAATATAATGGTTAATAATGGTTAATAAAATTACAATTTTTTCTCATATCTTAAGAAATAACTGTTTCTCACAGTAACCAGTTTAATATTTTTGTTGAAATTTACATTAAAAATATTGAAATTTACATTAAAAAAAAATTCTCGCTTTGAATTTTGACAAATTTATAAATTTGACACCAAGTTTAAACAATGACTGTGACTGTTCTAATAAATATTTTTTTCTGAAAAAGCACATGAAAGCTTGTTCCCTCATATATGTTCAGCCAGTTTTGTTAAAAGCGAGTAGTGGAAAAAAAATTTGAAAATTTTCAATATTTTTCGATTTTTCTGGATTGCAAAATAAATTATTGTGCAAAATCTAATAAACCGATCGAAACTAAATTTACAGGATTCTTTTATTATAACTTCAAGATTTTCTACCTATGATATGGAAGTCCTAACTTCATTTTAAAGTGCTTAAAATAATAAATTAATAAACCACTTTTTTGGGCCAATATTTTTTTGGTTTATTGCTATTTTGCAAAACCGCTAATAAATTTTTGAATTTTTGTCCTATGCCATGTCATGTATAAAACGATTTTGAAACTTTTTTCTATCTTCAATATTTTTCTAAAGTCAATACTTAAAAAGTTAGAAGCAACTCAAGTCGGAAAAAAAACGGTTTTTCAAATTTTTTTTTAATTGTTGCATTTTAAACAATGTTCCCGACCTTTGCGCTTTGGAGGATAAGTCAGTTCTTATTCTAGGCAGAGTAAAATTGTAATTCACTTACTTAGGTATTTATAAACTTCATAAGCTATACATAAGTACCTAATCAAATTTTGCTTTTGAAATACAAACCATTCAAAAATTATGTGCATTTTTAGCCAAAGAAATTATAGCATGTAAATACTAAGTATTATCCAAATGAAGCTAAAAATTTCTACATTCAATTCCATTGTGACTATGAAATCCGCAGTGCTTAATTAAGTTTTCAATAATCGACTACATTGTGATAGTACAGTTTTAAAAATTTCCACATCATTCAAAAGGTCTTACCATCGAATTGTACTAGAAATACACACAAAATTGTAAAAAACAAATTTCGTTTACTTCACGTCCAAATTCATCTCGAGTTAACTTCGTTCCAAAAAAATAATTCAGTAGTTTTGTTTATAAAATCTCCATTGCCTAATTAAATTTAATTTAATTAAACAATAAATAAAAATAATAATAAATAATATAAATAATAATATATTATAAAATATAAATAAATAATAATAAATAAACAATAAAGAAAATAATTAAACTAAATTAAATTTTGTACCTATTTTTATTAATAGTATATTTTGAGAAACAATGAAAGGAGGAGTATCGGAACAAGCCAAAGCCATCAGCACTAAGTTGCACACGTAAACAGTTACTTAAAGTAAGCCCTCCACATACATTTAATATAGCGTTTTATGCTTGATCCTAAATTGAAACCAAATTCTCAAGAGTTAGGTACAACTTCCTCTTGATTAAGGTGTCTTAAATCAAGAGAAGGGAGCAATTTTGAAGAATTTGTTAATGGGATATATTCTCGAAATTAATTCATAGTAAAGGCGTACTTATACGAAACATATGTAAGAATTTGTTAAAATGTAATTTGCAGCTCAGCCGGGATGGGCTGAGCTACAAATTCCATTTTCAAAAAGTCTCTTACATTTGTTTTGTTTTGAAGATTTTGTGTTTTTAGCAATGCCACATGACGGATTTGACGATTGGATGTGTTAAAATTTATAAACAAAACTTGATGCTGATTATGCTCTTCGACCTTCTTACCGTACAAATTTCTTTGTCTCCAACTTTCAACCTTCCAACTGTATTATCCTTTACTTAAATCATTTAAGTCATCTACTGATACACTTACCTTCGGATATATTCAGAAAACCATCACAATTTTCCCACTTTTAACACCATTTTACCCCCAGTTCAACCCTGTGTCTCATCGGAGGTGATTTACACGGTCCGCGTCCGCCCGCCGATTAGGCCAAATGTTCCCCAAACTCGTCCGCCTCTTATCGGCGCCGATATCTCTCGGGCAAAAAGGAAACTGGTGACACCCTTCGACAACTCCTAACATTTCCACTCCTGATGACTCTATTAGTCTGCTCGCTTTCGGTTGATTTTATTTCCTCTACCTCTGATACTCAATCTCTCGCCTCCTCTTAATGACCCACCCGATAAAGTGGACGCTTTATAAATGAATCGGGCCGGGAACGTCGATTCGGTTTATCACTGGCGGAATTGGTGTGGAGTGTTTTGTAGTTCAAAGGGTCTAATTTGACTGTGTCTTTGGAATCTAGGAAAAAAGTCCAAGGAAAATAGTCCCGGAAAAAAGTCCCCGGAAAAAAAGTCCCCAGGAATAAAAGTCCCCGGAAAAAAGTACCAAAGAAGGAATATAAAAGCTCCAAATAAGATTCAAAACCAAGGAATATATTTTATTACAACTATAAGTGAAAACAGTAAATTATATGCTAACATACATAACATGCTAACATAAAGGTCTAAACCTAATATTATGACTTATATTCTCCGAAAAATTGATTTATTTATGGTGATTAGTGGACTATTATCTTCGACGGTAAGTCTTAAACACGAATTACTGGGACCCTGTTTACCTGTTTTGATATCATCTCGTCCGTATTACTTAACTATCTAGGTTTAGGTAGGTATATTTAGAAGAAAATATGACTGTCACATACTTTTGTTAAAATTACAAGATTATAATTTACGTAATATATACTTGTAGATACATAGGTACTTAACATTTAATCAATTTTATGTGGGACTTTTACTTTCCGGGGAACTTTTTCCGTGTGACTTTTTTCTGGGACATTTTTCCTTTGGTACTTTTTCCGGGGACTTTTTTCTCTAGGGACTTTTTTTCCGGGGAAATTTATTTTCCGGTACTTTTTTGGGACTTTTTTTCCGGTTACCGTGTCTTTGAAAGTCTGACACGAGTCATTTATCAGAAATGTAGTTATGAAATATTCTTTTGTGTTAGCTGACGGTCTTCTTCTTCGAGTGTCTTGTGAATAAACAAGCTGTGGTTTGGTGACACCCCCAACTTTAGAAACACCAATATGACGAGGAGTGCGACAGGGCTGTGTACCCTCACCTCTTGAATAGATATTTCAGCAAGCTTTGGAAAACATAGAAATTGGCATGAAGGTAAAATACCTACGACCTAAGGTCCTTTACCTAAGGTAAAATACGATACGCTGACGACACAGTCATCTTTGCAGATACTTCAGAAGGCTTACAACAACTGGTAGATAATATTGTGAATCATGGGCTGGAAATGAAGTAGGCATCAGTAGGAAATGTAGGACTCATAACTTACTAGCCAATATACGAATACAAGGTACTCCAACGCAAGAGGTGAGGAAGTTTAAATATCTGGATAACCCAAAACCTAGATCCGGAAACCGAAATTCGAGTATAAATTGAAAACGCAAGAACCACGTTTGTAAGAATGAAAATAATACTAACAAATACCACCTTGTCACGTTACCGTTTTGTGAAGACACACATATATTCTATTCTGAAAGAGCATAATGTACAGCCTGAAAGCATTTGCAATGTGGATCTTCAGCAGACCCTTAAAGATCCTATGGATAAGACGAATGACAAACGAGAATGTTATCAGAATGATGGGAACAGATATCTTTTAACATGTAAAACAAGTTATCTAAGACCTACATACAGAGGAGCAAAATACCAACTATTCAGACGTTCATGAAAGGAAAGATAGACGGCCGTAAGACGAGAATGTTCATGCCTTAAAAATTATTAAGACAGTATTAGACACACATACCCTATTGAGAACAGCAATGAATAGGGGGGAGATTGCTGACATTGTCGCCAATCTTCAGAAGGCACCTAAAGAAGAAGAAGAAGAATAAAGGTGAGTTTATACTAAGGCATATCCAATTTAGTATCCGTAGCATCGTACGCTCCAACCAAAAATACAAAATTTTATTTTGAAATTAGGTTTATAAGAGTTTGCGTAGATAACAGCAACGGTAATCTACGAAAAAGTTAGGAAACTACTTTTCAAATTCTGACCAAGCTATGTATTAGTGCTACAATTGTTTCCATAAAAATATCCTCTCATTAGGTGCAATAATTGGTACCCAAAAAATAAACTGAAATTCAACCCAAATATCATTTGTATACCTGGATTTTTAAGAGAATCTATAAATGAACAAAAATAAAATAAAATACATAAAGGCCTCAGCCTAACGGCGTTTTCACCAAATTACACACTTATAACAAACAACTTTCCTTTAGTAATTTGTCTCATAATTCTTGAAAATGAAATAAACAATAATTCGTCTTATTTGTTGTATAAAACCGACCAATATGAAGTTTTTGAGTGTTAAAAAATTCTTTGAAAATTGAGAGAATGCCCAAAATAATTTCTTAAATTTTATCCTTCCTTCCTTAATTCCCAAATTCCCTGATTATTAAAATAATCAGTCCACAACTTCTTCTTGAATCTCCTTAGGGAACATTAGAGTATATATCTCGCTGATTTGTAGTTCATACCACTTTCAATTTTACGCAAAACTACCACTCCAATTTTTATCTTTTATATTTTTATCACACCCAAATTATTCCTTTTATAAATTTTTTACTTTTGTGCATTATTTAAATAGCGCGATTAAACAGAAATATTTTACTACATCAGGAGTGTTATTACATGGAAGCCAAAATTTGAATAGAATTTATTACTTACAGCAATAGGAAGCCCAATAAAAAACATTCCTTCTTTGGAATTGATAGCAGTAACGAGCGTGACATTTTCATGATAATTGTATTGGAATTGAACCATTAACCTTGCCGACATTACATCGGAATTGTATAAACTAGATGAGTTGAAATATTCTATGATTGTTTACATCGCTGATCTCGTAATTTTCGTTATCGCCCCATAAAATCCAATATGGCTACACAATATATCATAACAGCACGTAAACGGCTGCGGTAACATTATTTTCGAATTTGAATAAATGCCAGATAAGGGGGCGCATTTACATAATAATATAAATCGGGGTTAATGTCGTGTGCGTGCCTCCGCCGGTAAGGTAGGCAACTAGCTTGGCCAGCGCACCACCCGATAAGCTTATTTCCCTCGTTTGCATATTTAAATTTTTTCGCTCCCGCTAATGCGGACGTGAAATATCCGCCACCATTATGAACATGACAACCTGAAATTCACGGGGATTGTTATTATTCGAAGGACATTACGGTACGAGGGAGAGTTCTTTCTTTCTTTGTTTCTTAATGGCCGAGGCCTTATTATAACCGATAATTTAATAAGAATGTTATAATGTAATAATCTTATTTATAACTCAAACTGCCCGTAGTATGACTAATCATTACAGATACTTTTACCACCTTCTTTTCCTTGTAATTACCTAATTGGAGTTTTTGATGACCAAATATTCGACAGGTAACTAGGTAACGCTCCTTATTTTTTGTCACCCACTTAACAGCAGCAGGATGTATACAAAATAGGTATATTTACTGCAGTCTCTTCGATAATTTTCACATTAATCTCAGCATAAGTGTCAATTGATCCATCCATTTTTTAAAGCGGAAGATATATTTCTCAGTGCTACAAATGGTATACTGTCAATTGACAATGTATGGAGAAATTTAAAGACGTACCTACCCATTTCCCGAAAAGAGCATAATGGAAAGTTGTGTTATGTTTCAGTAGGATTCAGTTACCTATCGAAGAACAATCTTTCATCTAAAATGTCCAGGAACATATGACTTGGGTCAAGCACCAAATTCCAACAAAAGTCACTAATTTTCACTTTAACACCATCACGTGTCGCGGTTCAAAATGAGTATTACAACTGCTGGTAAATTGAGTCTAAATAATTCGTAACATACCTAATACAATAATTGTATAAATTGTTGTAAATCAACAACTAAAAATTGCACCGCAGTATAAATAATAAAGTTGCTTGGGCTACACGCAGGATGTCATCAATACAACACACAATTATGAACTTATGACATGAAAATTCTAGTAATTCTAGTTATGATATGAAAAACAGTACTAATTATAAATAGAATAGATAGAAGAAAAGTAGGTATAGAAGACTGGATTAAGAACGGTTTGATATAGCAACAGGTTGCTGTACAAAGAAAATTTAGTAATGTGATTCCTCACATGTATCCAATAGAATAGATACTTTAGACAATTAGAGAAGCAGAAAGCAACTCTGTAAATAGCGCGAAATCCTATAAGTTTAGCAATTTTCAGTACTTGTGTTGCTATTTTTGTACAGAAATTTAAAAACTTAAATTCCATACAGACATGTTTGTACGCTTTAAGCACAAAATCTATACACTAAATTATGGCGGACTCACCGTGTAGAAAATTTTGTAGTTCATATCCGCCATTACCGTTGAAACGACTTACCTGAAAAAATAATGAAACTATTAACAAACTATAATGAATCAGAAGAGAAATGAAAGAATTACCTTGAAATCTGCTACATCGGTCTTTCTGCACTTCCATGAAGATCTTCGCCACTGTAGACAATACTACTCACCTGAAACGATAATAACCAAAATATTAACAAAAGTGACCCATAAATAAACAACAAATTTTCGTTTAGAAACATTGAAACAAAAGTTATTAACGCAAGAAGATACTAAAACAATTGACAACGAACGTCATGATATGATAATCAATGAAGTTCCCTAACGAATATAATGATCAAGAAACGTAGCGATACGGTAAAGATAAAGTAATTTTTTGAAAAATGTATTCCGGAATTTAGTGTCCAAACCTTCCCCTTCGAGTTCACTACACGAATTAACTTTCTAGAGAGATATTATAGATACAGATTACAGATGATAGTGAGATATGTAGATTTTCTGAATTTATAGTATTTACTGTATTTTATGACTTTTGAATTTCGAACCAAAAATACCAAGAAAGCTTATGGCACTAACAAAGAGTTATTGTCTTCAATTTACAGTTATGGGAAATTGTTACTAAAGAACGTTGAAACAAGGTATAAAAGCTTTATATTCCGAAGAGGCAAAATTTACACTAAGAGTCAATTGTAGGAATACTAAGGTTCATCAGTTAATTAGATGCCATAGGTTTCATTTTTACGCCAGGCACACTACTTTTACATGTACCTAACGGTCTCTTTTTTGACCGGAGATAAAACATCACCCTGTACGCAATACCATAACTCCGCAACGGAGACGACAAGGAGAAAGATGGAATTTGCTTCTTTCTTATCACGCCGCCACTTCTGTACGAACAACAAGCGTCGTTTGTCTCTCCGAAGTGACATACAAAACCGCTCAAGTGTTATTTATATCTCAATTTAGAGCTAACATACTCACTGAAGTTGGGTTTACGGCGCAGGGGCGTCGCCCGGATCGGGCCTCGCCTCCCGCCATGACCCAGGGGCGTGGTAGCGATCCTTCAACCGTAATCGACCAATAATAGAAGGGAATCCGGTCGAAACGGAAAGAGAGACGAGCTTGAACGAGCGAGATAGATGTATATGGATCTATAGGCTACTGGATTTTAAGTAGCCGTGGATATTTTTAGTGAGAAGGGAGTTATTATGTGCAGCTCGTCTATTAATGTCTTGCTCTAAGTAATTGCCAAGAAAGCAATTCCGTGTCAATTTTATTCCCAATTGTGGGCGACTGTTCCCAGTCCCAATTATTGTTATTACGCTTTTAATTCGACTTTTAATTAAAGTTGGAATTACGTAAAAGTGCCGCTAAACTATTAACGTAATTTTGGGTAACTACGCAATAGTCCAATGACAAATTTTACATTCACAAGCCTACCATTAGGCTTGCGTGATCGAAAACTCCTCTATTACATTTGAACTTGTGAAAGGCACGCTTTGAAGTAAATGGAGAGAAATATTTTCGCCCTTCTCTTCTCATGTTACAAAGATCCTTGAGTGTTTTATAATGACCGCAGTCGACTGATTCATGTTCGTTTGTTATATTATTGTAAACCTCATTTTATTGAAGATACAAAAATTATTATCTTATTTATTAATAAGTAGATTCAGAAAATTATATTTGGGCACTGTACATCGGTAAATTTTCTGTAATTTTACTACCAAATAAATCTTCTAGTGTCTATATTAGGTAAGCCAAATGTAACAAAACGAGTAAGGGTTAGGTCTTAGGTCTTACAAACGGTATAGTTGGGGCATTTTCCACATTTAATTACGTTCTAATAAATGGTGAATGTAGCATCTTACCATGGAATTTCCCAGTAGTTACTTTAAAAATATTTAATATGCGCTGTAGGTACGTTTCCTGTATCGAAAAATCCAAAATGTAATACTATTACCGTTTTTATACTATGAAGTACTATGATTACACCACAATTTAATATTTATTGTTTGTGGTTAACTTAATCACTTCAATTCTCCATAACTACAAAATCCCTACGTAACTACAAATTATGCAATATCACGATATTTTAGTTAACCTTCAATGGCTACCTATGTACTACCTGTATATTTAAAGTGTAACATATTTCTTGCTAGCATTAAGGGTTTGTTTCTAGGTATCTATATATTTGTAATAAGTAGGTAGTAGAAACATCTAATTCGAATAAAATCATGCAGTACTACTTAGTTACCAAAGTTACATTAGGAATGGATGTTTAATAAAATGATCATAGGATCATTGTTAAATAGTAATCAGTAAAGAATTTTTGGATAAATTTCAATTCAGAAATGACTCAAATCTTTATCAAGATCAGTCTATAGAAAATTGTGTAAAATATATAAACAAAACAAAAGTAAAATAAAATATTTTTGTGTAAATAAAACAGAACAACTCAAAAACTGGCAATATTTTGTGAAAAATTAGTAGATTTATGTTAAGCAACAGATTTTTGTATGATATATACATAAAACTGAGTAGTACTACCATGAAAGCAACTCAAAAATTAACATAGTTACCAATAATTTTTCACTGGAAATTTTAAAGTATTCAAACCGACTTTTGTTACTATCTACTAGTTGCTTCCAACAACTATTCAGGTATAACAATAGGAAAGTGTATGTATTAGTTTTGAAGTAGGAAATCTGCCAAATGTTCACTTCATTTAAAACTATGAAATATAGTCATCTTCCTCATTAACTAAACAAATGACAATATATATTTAAAGAGTATTTCGTCTCTCTAAATAAATCAAGACGATAAGCTGTACTCATAAATAATATATTACAAAGTTTGCAATATTATAATCTACTGGGAATTGCTGAATAAAAACAAGCTATTATTATTGCTATCTATTAAAATTTATACATTTTGCAGGCTTATAAATTGTCTTAAGTTTATGTAAAATGAATTAAAAAAGTCATTGAAGAGTACTTATACTAGTTGCGTTAGGCATATATAGGTATAGATAGAAACCGTTTTTCTAAGAATAGCCATTTCTACGAAGTGTAAAATACTTCAATTTCTTTCAAAAATAACTAAAAATTGTCTAAATTGGCGGAATTGGATATATTCATTCCTAAAGATTAGCTAAAAACCTCTAATGTATTATCTTGTACTCGCGAAAAACGTACCTATACTCTTCCATCTAATTAGCAAAAAAACCCAAAAAACAAACTATCCAGCTTGCGTTATTACATTGAGGTGCCATTGGATTTCTACTTCAATCTGTTTTGTTCTAAAATAATTTGCTGAATGATCTCCAAGACGTTGCAACCGCCAAAAATTGCATTGGATGATTGATGCTCAAAAAGACGAAAAGAACCTCCAAGTATCAGTCCAACAGGACCCAAAGTACTTTTGGCCTTTGCCGAAGATCTTGATGTAATTGACACAAGTACAGTGAAATTAAAGAACGGTTTGTAAAATTGAAATGAGAATCTCAGAAAATGGGCCTAAGAATTAATGAAGATGAAACTAAATATAGATGCATATCGAGAAGGACGGTCTAGAATAGGGCAGACTGTCACCATGGGAGAATTAAGTATGGTGTAAATGACATCACGGAAGAGATAAAATCCCGACTACAAGGTGCCTATAGATGCATGCATGCCCTAAACCAATTACTCACTTCCAAAAATCATCCAAAATTACAATGTACCAAACTATTATACGCCCAATAGTAACCTATGTATCGGAATCATGGAGTCTAAAGCTAATGAAGCGAAACTCAAATGTTTCGAAAGGAAGGTTCATATCTACGAGCCTGTGCGTTATCGTACAACAGCGAAGTGCAGAAGGAGAACCAATAAGAAGCTTAAAGAGCTGTACAAAGATTGAGACATAGTCCAGGAGATTAAGGCTGTCAGGCTGAGTTAAGTCCGACACTAGAATGGTCAAACTGGCTTGGGATCCAACTGAACCAGAAAAAGAGTTATATGCAGGCCTCGCATGAGGTGGAGGGACAATATATAATCAACAAACGGAGGTAGTCCAAGGACTCAAAGTTGGCCATGATAAGTCGAAGGAAGGAAAACTACCATGACTTGCCAACACTTTATTTTAAAATAAAGTGTTAGCAAGACATAGTAGTTTTCCTTCCTTCAATATATAGTCAGATCTGGAAACCGTGAGCATAAGTGCTGGGATCCAGCAATTATCTCAGATAGGAAGAAGTGGAGGAGAATTGTTTAGTCAGCCAAAACCCAACCAGGGTGGTAGAGCTACAGAAGTAGATAAGAAAGTATAAAGAAAGATCTGAGTCATGGACCATCAAGAGCGCTGGGAGACATTACATAGATGTATTTGAAATGTGATGCTGGAAGGGGATGAAGAACGAACCAGTCAATCCAGAAAGAACTTGGCATCAAGGATCGATTATCCGCCGTCTGTCGTAGACGTATCCTGCAATACTTTGGACACATCACCCGCAGAGACAACCATGAGGAACTTATAGTCCAGGGCAAAGTGGAGGTCCCAAGACCCTGAGACCAAATAAAGTATGGAAGACGATATTCAACGATGGAAGACCAAAATCACCAATAGTGTATAGCCATGACTTCACGATATTTCAGACATGAGGAGTCTACGAGGACGAAGAAGAAGTAGGCATCAGTCCTGGTAGCTTGTTGTACTTTGCAAGAACCGACATTTCAATTTCTTAACTACGTGCTAGGTCGTCATATTGGCACTTGTATTAGCCGGATCGACTTCGGAGTGCAGGAAACTTTACAGGAATCCGCGGGGCTAGGTTCGAGATTATCGGATCCCACGCTGTACAGTTTCGGTTGAATTACCCGCGATATGAGCTGAGAAGGGAAAAATGCCCGAAGCCCACGATCAATTACTAGAGTAGCGTAGAGGCGTAGAGAGACGGAGAGAATCCAGAGGCATCGGCAGAAGCGAGGGACATAAAAACGAGCGTATCAATTGTCATTTATAAAGACAACACCTCCATGTAACCGTATCTGTTCGGCGCATAGAAGCCGGTCAATAAATCTATACCGGTTATCAGTGATCTATTCCACACATACACACACTCACACACACACACACACACATTCGCTCGCTCGCACGTTCGGATTTCTCCTTCTCTAATCGGAAGGCAGTCGCAGTCAGCGAGGTAAGCAAACGCAGTGGGCCGAACCTCTCCGGCCCGTTTAAGCCTGCCTCTCCGATTGAGCAGGACGAACCAACCGGCAGGAGCTCGCCCGCTCGCTCATTCAGTGTAGTGCTCGCAGTCGATAAGCTTCAACTTGTTTGACGGGAGAGCGTCGAGTTTCGTTCCGTTTGTCGTCGTCTCTCGTCCCGGGAAAGTGAAGCTACTACCCTCGTCGCTGCCCGTTTCCCTGCCGGGCGCGATGTTGATCTCGAACGGAAGTACGTTGAGCGCCAGCACCGGAAACGACTTTTCCAGTGTCGCCGCGCTCTCCGGTTGCTGTCCGGTGCCCGTGACGCCGTCGGCCGCGAGGTCCGCCATCGTCAACTGGAAGATGGACCCCATAGGGCTGCCGACGCCCAACACGGCGCCCAACGTCGGGGGACAAGGGCCGATCGCCCTCTCGCCCACAGGTTTGTCCACTCACTTTACATTCAGCCGAGGAAATAGTTGGAAATTTGCTCGAAAAGAGTTCGAGTCGTTGAGGGTTTTAATTTTGGGGTGGGTTACGTCTGAACTACTCGCTAAAGGTTAAGGGTGTTGCTGCTCGGTGAGCCAAAGACGAATTTTGGAAATTTAAAATTACCTGCTTTTAGTTCAAAATTATGTCTCAGTGTGACGATTCACTAAGTAGGACGTGCTGAAATATCACCCACATCAACTTGCTTATTCCAAATTTGAGACACATCAAGGGCAATCTTCCCTCTGCATTACTTAACTTTCTTCTGAACATTTTAATGAAAATAATTGAATTAATATTAATACAATTAATTAATATCCTTTGGAATTTTTTCGTGTATTACAAAAAATGTTGTACTAATAATGTGTAAGGCGTTTTGTATTTCGAAATTTGGTCGAAAAGAGTCTGAGTGGTTAAGGGTTTAAATTTTGGGGTGAGTTACGTCTGAACTGCTCGCTAAAATTTAAGGAAGTTGCTGTTCAGTGAGCGAAATACGAATTTTGGAAATAATTGTATTAAACCTAAAACGCAATGGAAGTTACAATTTAATTCAAAATTACGTGCCTTTCGTTCAAAATTATGTCTCAATGTGACGATTTACTAAACGAGAAAGGGTAAAATCAACTTGCTTAGTCCAAATTTCAAACACATCAAAGACAATCTTCACTCTGCGTTATTAAAATGTCTTGTGAGCATCACATTTCAATAGAAATACAAAATCAGCATATAGTGTAATGATAACAGTCAATTAACTTAATTGATTAGTGACGTTTGAAATTTCTTCATGAATGTATAACAAAAAACGTAATAATTGTGTTTGAGGTGTTAAGGCGTTTTGTATTTTTATTAATTAGCACTCCTTACTATTATCTAGTTATTTTAAATTATGTTTAGTTAAATTAAAACTAGTTACTCATATTATGTGCCTTTTATGCAAAATTCTGTCTCAACGTGCCGTTTATCTAAACGGAAAAGGGTGAAATATCTTCCACATCAACTTGCTTAGCCCAAATTTCAGGACAATCTTGAGCCGGTATTATTTAACTTTCTTCTGAGCATCATATTTTAATAATAAATAGAAATTCTGCATATAATCTAACTAATGACACTTAGATTAATGCGTTTTGCATTTTTGTTTATTCACATTCCTTATTGTAATCTACATATTTTATATTGAATTTCATTATCCTAAAAGAGGTTACTCTTTGTTTTCACATTATGTGCCTCTTATGCAGCATTCTGTTTCAATGTGACGATTTAAAATAATTTCAATCATGTCAACGGCCATATTGACGAGCGCTCTTCTGAGCATCATATTTTTATGGAAATACAAACCAAAAAATCGTGATGTGTTCATCAGAGTACTTTCTCATATATAGGGTGTTTCAATATGCGTTTGCCAAATCCAAACGGGAAATAGATACGGTTAATTTAAGCAAAAAAAAAGTTTATTTTATACTAATTCAATGGTTGAATATATATTCTAAATTTAAAATAAATTCTTGTAGCAAATTTTGAGAAAAATTCAAAAACCGAAAAACCACAAGTATAAAGTGCTCTTCACAGATGATTTAGCCGAACACGTTACAAACCTTTTTATACATATTCAATTACACAATAAATTTTCAAAGTTTAAAAAGAATTCTTGTAACGAATTCCGAGAATAATACAAAAAACCCAAAATCGACAAGTATAAAGTATCCTTCACAGAAGATTTAGCCAAAAACGTTAGAAAGCTTTTTTATACATATTCAATAGCAGAATAAATATTCAAAGTTTAAAAAAAATTCGTGTAGTGGATTACGAAAAAAATTTAAAAAACCGAAAATTGACAAGTATAAAGTGCCCTTCACAGAAGATTTAGCCAAAATCGTTAGGAAACTTTTTTATAGGTATTTAATCGTACAATAAATATTCAAAATTTAAAAAAAATTCTTGGAGCGAATTTCGAGAAAAATTCAAAAAACCGAAAAATGACAAGAGTAAACAACCCTTTTATCCTCGCCGATTTTAATGAAAAGCTTATTCTTACGTCCTGGTATGGTACAAAGTCTAAATACAAAGTTTTGACCGTTTGTGGTTTTTGGTTTTTGAGAAAATCCTACCACAGACACACATACACACATACACACATACACACATACACACATACACACATACAGACGGTTTTCCAAAAACTTGTTTTTTGGACTCAGGGGACCTCAAAACGTACAGAAATGCTAATAACTCAATTTCGAAAAATCGACCCGATTACAATACTCTCTCATATATGAGTACCTCATATGAGAAAGTAATAAATATACTAATTACATTTGAATTTTCTTCATGAATACCTACTTATAAATCTCTCCTTGCTCTCCTTATTGTTACATATATTACATCTAATTTGCAATCACTCAGGAAAAATGAACCAGGTAGGTATATTTGTATAATTTTTGCCTTTACCTATCTTGCAATGTAATAAATATACCGGGTGAGTCTAGTATTTTTTCTTGGCTTGCAGTGCCTTTTCAGCAATAAAGTGCATTTACCTTTCTAAAACTCGCAGAATTGAAAACCCAGTGATGATAAGTCATGGGTATAAGACAAATTCACAATGCCATTGCAGTGTTCTTCAGTGAGAAATTTCCTGATTTACCACCAATTCCACAAAAATTATGCAATGTAAGAAAAATTGGAACAAAGGTTGGGAAAAACGAACAAGTAAAGAACCAGTATTTTAAATGTCAAAACTATCACCTTTCCAGGTTGCAAACTGCTCAGGAATTGACCGAGGATCAAGTCAAGTCGATATAGAAAACTCGAGTTTCGTGAAATCATCATGAATTTATTTGTCATAAACGAAGTCAACATAGAAAATATACTCTCCTGGGATGAATCAACATTCCAATTAAATGGCGAATTGAATCCACAGAACTGTAGTTATTGGTCAAACTACAGGGCCTGCAGCCTGTAACGTTTGTGACGATGATAGGGTGATAACCTCAGTGTAGCAAGATACTTAGCATTATCACACGAAAAACTCACTTAAAATTTAATATTGTTGTAACAATCTCAACAAAATTATGCAGACTTTGAACTATTTGCTCGTCAGTGTCAGCCAACTTTCCCCAGCAGATTGGCTAGGAAGAAGAAGGTCTTAGTACCGTATGACCTTTGTACTACGTTTTCTGATCCACTACATACCTCTGTTCAAAATATGTTGCATTTTCAAAAACAATTTTTCGAAATATATTTTACTCCAAATCTTAAGCGTTCCCAAATCATAACATGTACCTTCACCAAATGTTTGGTGGGTTGAACATCCACCAAAAAGGCTGGAAACTCACCCTAATTACACTTCAATTAAAGGTCAATGCTCTTCAATAAAAGCAGGGATGATTAGTAGCAGAAAAAGTTTAATACGTACATGTATACACGATCAATGGCAAGATAGGGTGTCATGTTTCATTTTCTAGTACCCGACGGAACTTTACCAAACACAAATCCATTCCGATTGCATACAGTAATCAACTTTCTGTTTTGGAAAATGTACTGTTTTGGTTTTAAAGTGAAGTTTCATTACGCTCACTACTTTCAAAATTCATGTTAAATGGAGTGTTAATCAGGGTGAATAAATGGCGAACGGGCAGTTTTTCTTTTTGGCGTGCCAATTATTCAACATTCTATAGAAGGGCGAGGAAGAAATTACTTGATTTTAATTTAAGCCACATTACAGTACGCAACTATAAATTATGTGTCAAAAGAAACTGTTAAAGACTAACTATAACTCTATATGTTTCATAAAAAAAATATTGTGTTGTCTGTGGTACAGTTTTGAGTTGATTAATTTTCCAATCACAATTTTTTTTCATATATTGATATCAATAATTACGTGTACACACGTATGTAGTATATGATACGTATTTTTTTATAAAAATATTTACTGCTTTTTTAACTAGTAAAGTAGTTAATATACCCTTTAAAACGAATGTCAAAATCAATTAAAGTAATTAAAAATAATTTGCTATGGCGATGGTAATGATGCTAAAATTATCAAAGAAAATTTACACCCATTAATAAGTCAATATCAGTCGATCAACGCATTACTCGAAGTGCTTACATTACTTTCACAAAACCGTAAATAACGGTTTTGGACGTTAAATCCACAAGTAATCTAACATATTAATTAGATATCTAAGCATTTACGTAATTTTAAATGAAAAACTCAAGTCTTTGTTAAAATTAAACTCAAATGAACCAACTCAAAGAAGTGATAATTTACTCAAATATCTCAAAATTTCGTTCACTATATAAAAAATATGTTAAGCTACTAAATGTACATACATGACATTCGTTTTTAATTACACATTCATTACAGTGATAAGTGTACTTGCTGTGTTACAATTACATTTCTGCAATTTCAGCTTTGTGTTCAATTAATCCACCTGATTTGATAAAAGAGCCACGCAAAATACTTAATCATAAAATAACTACTACTACTAGTACAGTACTACTTTATACTTTACACCTACAAACCATTATGTACGTTATTGAAATATACCTCTAATCGATATTTTAATAAGCCGTTCAAAAACAAGGCGCGAGCTGCAAAAGCATAAGTTGTTATTAAAGAAATGAGATGTTATTATGAGACAAGCGTACCTACGTAATAATTGCAGGAGCATTATATGTGTTTTTAAATAATAAGCATGTAAATTGTTACGTATTTCTAATACCTAAACCTTTTGATTATTACAGGTAATCATGGAAGGTTTCTTTTAATGTGCATAATTTTTAAATTACTCGCTTATTATGGGCATTAATGAGTTTCCGATATCTCCACACTTCTTATAAGGAACCGTCGAGCTATTAAAAAGAATTAACATTAATATTACCAAGGCGTATTAATTCGATACTGGAATATGACAAGTTCTACCTGATAAATTCGGGTGTCCGACTTGAAAAATTACTGTTTTTATTTCGGAAAAATCTCCTCGATGTAAGGTTAAACGCAAGGCTTTCGAATACAATGCAATACATACAGCCTTATTATTATTAACACACCTTGAGTTCACGATGAAACAAGCGATGTAGGCATGTTTTCAAGAAGGTTAAACGGTATATTTAATAATGAATTAATAACAACCTACCAAAGCGGGCGCATTTAAATTACCCCGGATCCCATTCGTAGATACGATCTACGCTTCATAAGTACAAAGGTTCAGGACTGCTCTAAGTCTTTCAGAGTCGAAGAGGTAAAATCTTTTGTTGTAGTATAATTAGTTGAGGAGATGAATAAACTGAAAGACGGGAATTTGAAAATCGTTAACGCATTTAATACATGTAAAGTATTTCTTTATTTGGACATGGGTAAGTCCGAGTGCAGAAACTACTAGAAATTACTAAGGAACGGTCGCGAGAAAAATATCCAATTCGGTCCTCGAACTGGATCGATTGGAATGCCGGTCGATGTTTCTATGAAACCAGAGAAACATAAATCAATTAAAAATGTTAATGAATTTAAAGTTTTTTACCATCCGAGTGAAGTTGCACAATGTTAGTTATAATTAATATTTATGGCGGCGTCCGTGCGGATGCTGTTCACGGACTCGAATCTGCAAACCTGATAATCTCGATAATTGATATCAATTAACTGTATTGGCTCTCGATAAAAACAGACACAATTAAAATGTTGGCGCAATTATAAAAACATCATGACAAATTACTTATCCATATAAGCCAGTGCGTCGTTTCGCTCTTCTTTCTTATTAAATCCCGTACAACTATTCCCCCTTCAATTGCGGCCACGAAAAAATACTCCAGGCTTTATAAAGACATGTAGTGCCGACGTCATTCGGGATGCTTCAACGTAATTCGATTTGAGTTTTTTGGGACGGTTGTCCTCTCATTGTTCTCCGATGTAATTGACTCAAACCCTAATGGAGATGAATCGGAAGAGCTATTCCCCAACAACAAGAGACACATATTGTTACCCTACGTGGTTCTAAGAGCCCTCACCAAAGACTTATAATTACTCTAAAATGCTAATAATGGGATAATTCTCGGTAAATCAGTTAGTTTGGTTCAAATTCAATTTTGTTTGACATTTGCTTTGAGAGCAAAAACGCCACTTTGCCCTTAAGGGCAAGCATAAACATATTTCTTTATCTTACTCAATGAAACGCTGGCATTTTAGAGCATGCTATAAAAGTAATAGTACCTACAACACCTATTGAAAGCGTGAAGGAATAGATCGATATTTCACGCTTTTTTTGTTTCTTAAACTTTACGAAATTGCACAAGTGGGTAAATTCTTAAAAACAATTCTTTAAAAACTCATAACAAAAATCGTTTATAAAATTTGGTAGAGTTTCTTGAATTACATTCATATTTATTCATTTATTCAATGTACATATTTAGTAAAATCCCTTGGACCCTTTTAATTACAACCAACCTCTTCAATTGTTTCTTGAAGAATTTACCGCCACCGACCTAATAGATCTCCAATCTGTCTAAATAAAATTTTCAACTACTTGTAAACAGTCTGTTCCAGTAAGAGTTATGAACATGTTCCAAACATATTTAAACGAATAGAATTTTATTGATGTTAAGTTACGTGATAAAAGAAGACTCTACTGAGACAAACCTGGAATTCGTAATTTTATCCAGATGTGGTGAATTTGTTCCATCCAATACTGTCCCATGATTAAAAATCGTAAAGGTACTGATCACTATGTTCCCATTTCCAGTTTTGTTTGTACTTAATAAGCTAATAATGTATGGAACTCGAAAAGACTTCTTACATTACAAATCTGTTACGAAAATAGTTGTAACATTTGGTAATAAATACGCCAAAAGTCTATTCAGTAGTTGCAATGCAATGAGATGTAAAGATAATTTCTATGTGTGAAGCAGTAACGGTGCCAAAATTTACTGAAAATTGGGCATAAAATTTCAAAAGAGACTTGTTACAATCCAAATTCGTCACGAAAATGGTGATAAGATTTGGGCGTCAAATGTTAAAAGTCAAGTTAGTTGTAAAACAATTAGTTGTAAAAATAATTTTTAATGTGTAGCACTAATGACGCCTTTTTTCCAAAATTTACTGAAAATTAAGTCTAAAATTCCTAAAGATACTTGTTACAATCCAAGCTCGTCATGAAAATGGTTGTAAGATTTGGATGAAAAATGTTATAAGTCTAGTTAGTTTTAAAACAATTCATTGTAAAGATAATTTTCATTGTGTAGCACTAAATGAAGGCTTTTTTCAAGATTTACTGAAAATTAATCCTAAAATTCCAAAAGAGACTTGTTACAGTACAAATCTAATGAAAATGGGTGTGCGATTTGGATGTAAAACGTTATCATTCTAGTTAGTTCTAAAACAATTAGTTGTAAAGTTGTAATTTTCTTTGGTTAGCACCAAATGAAGGCTTTTTTCCAAGATTTACTGAAAACTAAGTCCAAAATTCCAAAAGAGAGTTGTTACAATCCAAATTCGTCATGAAAATGGCTGTAAGATTTGCATGTAAAACGTTATAAGTCTACTTAGTTCTAAAACAATTCGTTGTAAAAATAATATTCAATGTGTAGCAATAATGACGCCTTCTTTCGAAAATTTACTGAAAATTAAGTCTAAAATTCCAAAATAGACTTATTACAGTACAAATCTGTAATGAAAATGGTTGTGAGATTTGGATGGATAACGTTATAAGTTATAAGTCTAGATAGTTCTAAAACAATTAGTTGTAAAGATAAGTTTCATTGTGTAGCACCAAATGAAGGCTTTTTTCCAAGATTTACTGAAAACTAAGTCCAAAATTCCAAAAGAACGTTGTTACATTACAAATCTGTAATGAGAACGGTTGTACGATTGGAAGTAAAACGTTAAATGTCTAATTAGTTATAAAACATTAGTTATAACGCCTTTTTTCCAAAATTTACTGAAAATTAAGTCTAAAATTCCTAAAGCGACTTGTTACAATCCAAATTCGTCATGAAAATAGCTGTAAGATTTGCATGTAAAACGTTATAAGTCTACTTAGTTCTAAAACAATTAGTTGTAAAAATAATATTTAATGTGTAGCACTAATGACACCTTTTTTCGAAAATTTACTGAAAATTAAGTCTAAAATTCCAAAAGAGACTTGTTACATTACAAATCTGCAATGAAAACAGTTGTGAGATTTGGATGTAAAACGTTATAAGTCTAGTTAGTTCTAAAACATTAGTTGTAAATATAATTTTCAATGTGTAGCACTAAATGAAGACTTTTTTCAAGATTACTGAAAATTAAGACCAAAATTCCAAAAGAGACTTGTTACATTACAAATCTGTAATGAAAATGGTTGTGAGATTTGGATGTAAATTGTTATAAGTCTAGGTAGTTCTAAAACAATTAGTTGTAAAGATAATTTTCATTGTGTAGCACTAAATGAAGGCTTTTTTCCAAAATTTACTGAAAATTAGGTCTAAAATTCCAAAAGACACTTGTTAAAATCCAAATTCGTCACGAAAATGGTGGTAAGATTTGGACGTCAAAGGTTAAAAATATAGTTATTTGTAAAACAATTAGTTGTAAAAATATTTTTAATGTGTAGCACTAATGACAATTTTTTTCCAAAATTTACTGAAAATGAAGTCTAAAATTCCAAAAGAAACTTGTTACAGTACAAATCTGTAATAAAAATGGTTGTAAGATTTGGATGTAAAAAGTTATAAGTCTAGTTAGTTCTAAAACAATTATTTGCAAAGATAATTTTCATTGTGTAGCACTAAATGAAGGCTTTTTCCAAGATTTACTGAAGATTAAAGCTAAGATTCCAAAAGAGACTTGTTTCATTACAAATGTGTAAAGAAAACGTTTGTACGATTGGAAGTAAAACGTAAAATGTCTAATGAGTTATAAAACATTAGTTGTAAAGATAATTTACAAAATGTAGCACTAATGACGCCTTTTTTCCAAAATTTACTGAAAATTAAGTTAAAAATTCCAAAAGAGACTTGTTACAATACAAATTCATCGTGGAAATTGTTGTGAGATTTGGATGTAAAATGTTATAAGTCTAGTTAGTTCTAAAGCAATTAGTTGTAATGATCATTTTCATGGTGTAGCACTCAATGAAGGCTTTTTCCAAGATTTACTGAAAATTAAAGCTAAGATTCCAAAAGAGACTTGTTTCATTACAAATGTGTAATGAAAACGTTTGTACGATTGGAAGTAAAACGTAAAATGTCTAATGAGTTATAAAACATTAGTTGTAAAGATAATTTACAAAATGTAGCACTAATGACGCCTTTTTTCCAAAATTTACTGAAAATTAAGTTAAAAATTCCAAAAGAGACTTGTTACAATACAAATTCATCGTGGAAATTGTTGTGAGATTTGGATGTAAAATATTATAAGTCTAGTTAGTTCTAAAGCAATTAGTTGTAAAGATCATTTTCATGGTGTAGCACTCAATGAAGGCTTTTTCCAAGATTTACTGAAAATTAAAGCTAAGATTCCAAAAGAGACTTGTTTCATTACAAATGTGTAATGAAAACGTTTGTACTATTGGAAGTAAAACGTAAAATGTCTAATGAGTTATAAAACATTAGTTGTAAAGATAATTTACAAAATGTAGCACTAATGACGCCTTTTTTCCAAAATTTACTGAAAATTAAGTCTAAAATTTCAAAAGAGACTTGTTACAAAACAAATTCATCATGGAAATCGTTGCGAGATTTGGATGTAAAATGTTATAAGTCTAGTTAGTTCTAAAGCAATTAGTTGTATAGATAATTTTCATTGTGTAGCACTAAATGAAGGCTATTTTTCCAAAATTTACTGAAAATTAAATCCAAAATTCCAAAAGAGACTTGTTAGAATCCAAATTCGTCAAGAAAATTGTGATAAGATTTGGAGTCAAACGTTAAAAATCTAGTCAGTTGTAAAACAATTAGTTATAAAAGTAAATTTTAATGTGTAGCACTAATGACGCCTTTTTTCAAAATCTACTGAAAATTAAGTCTAAAGTTCCTAAAGAGACTTGTTACAGTTCAAATTCGTCATGAAAATGGTTGTAAGACTTGGAAGTAAAACGTTAAAAGTCTAGTTACTTCTAAATCAATTAGTTGTAAAAATAATTTTCATTGTGTAGCACTAAATGAAGGCTTTTTTCGGAGATTTACTGAAAATTAAGTCCAAAATTCCAAAAGAGGCTTGTTACATTACAAATCTGTAATGAGAACAATTGTACGATTGGAAGTAAAACGTTAAATATCTAATTAGTTATAAAACATTAGTTGCAAAGATAATTTTCAAAATGTAGCACTATTGACGCATTTTTTTCCAAAATTTACTGAAAATTAAGTCTAAAATTCCAAAAAAGACTTGTTACATTGCAAATGTGGCTTGAAAATTATTGTAAGATTTGGACGCAAAACAATTAGTTGCGTCGCCAATACGTGCATCACAAATGACAGCTCCTATTCAAAACTAAATGAAAATTGTATTTAAAATTCCAAAATAGGCTTGTTGCATTACTAATCCCTTATAAAAATGGCTATAACATATGAAGGGTTAGTCAGTTATGAAACAATGAGTTGTAACTTTCCTTGCAATGTGTAAATCATTCATGACGCCTGCTTTTCAAAATTTACTAAAAATTATGCTGTAATTTCCAAATAGATTTGTTGCATTGCAGTAGAGGGAAAAGTGATTTGTTGGATTTGTGACAGAAGAAAAATATTTCTTGAGAGTGAGTTCAATACATCTGATGGATCAAACCCAAAGGTGTGTTCAGACAGACGTATTGAATTGGTCCCTAGCGTCCAATAAGATGTCTAGTTTCCTGTGATTGAATTTGTGAAGGCATAGACCACTATAATTTATCTTAAACTAGCATTGTATGAATTTGAACAACAAACTGATATTAGTTACCATCTCTAACACTAAAACTAACGCCCGTAGGAGGTCTGTTCCAGTAGCAGTTCACAATATGTTCCAAACATATTCCAGCCAATGCAATTTGGCAAGTGTTTGGTCACGTGATACAATACAGACATTCCGTTCATCTGAGCAAGTTTGCTGGTACCAACCTAGGATTGGAAACTTTTGAAACGGAATATATTCCATTTTAGCAGAATGTTCCATGGTGTCAAGTTTGGGTTTTAGGTCTAACTCCTTAGTTCCTTATCCAGCTTAGCTTATAAGACCAAAAAAAGTCTAAGTTTATACAAAAAAAATTCTTCGAACCGATTTCAAGAAAACTTTGCAAAAAACGGACTACCCCCTTTTCCCAGTCGATTTTAGCAAGATTTCTACGTATGAAACTGCGTGAGTGACGTTTCGTCTTCCCGACTCCTCTCAGCTAGAAATCCACTCTCCTTGCGAATATTTCGAAGCGTCCACTTCTGCCTCGGCCAGCCGCAATCCGACACCGAAAACGGCACAGAAGTATCGACATCGGGTTACGTTTAAACATCTTGAAGCCGTCCAAAAATTAGGAGCTCAAAAGACAACAGCCGACGGCGAAATACCCGTCGGTCTCTCTCGTTCCCCGCGAGAGGTTACTCGTTAATCGATCTTGTGTTTAGATTCGTTACATCGAAGGAGCTTTGAAGGAGGACCGTTTTTTTTGTTTCGCGTCGCTCTTACGTAAAATTAAGAAAAAAAGTACCTAATGTCACATTCAGCGAGTGATGGCCGTAACGAAATAGGCGAAATGCTATACATAAATTTGGCGACTATTGGGGCGTACCTAATACTAATATCGGATTAAGAAGGATAGGTACATTAGGTATTCGCGAAGAAATTTAGTGGAGCAACGTTTCGGTGCTTCCATTTGAATAATCGCTACTGAATCATGTGTGTGAAGTTAGCGACGAATCTCGAGCGACGAATTTTGTACGAGGGTCATTTCCGCCAAAGGTTGTTTCATTTATTACAAACTTACGATAGATCATCCGTAAATATTGGAAAACCCCGAAAATCTAACTTCCTACACTTTTGTTCTTAGAGCAAAATATAGAGAATACAATGATCTATGCAATGTCTAGTAAGAATTACCAAAAAATGTCATTAACTGAGCTATTTCGAGATTTCCGGGTCTCGTTCAAGTGTAATCGACTTACTTAAAACAATCTAACTCCGGAAGTATTACTTTCTACACTATTGTTCTTACAACAAATGATAGAGAACATAATGACACATGTAACGGCTGTAGGAAGAATTTCCAAAAAATGGCAATAACTGAGCTATTTCGAGATTTCCGAGTCACGTTCAAGTGTAATCGACTTAGTTAAAACGCTCTAACTCCGGAAGTATAACTTTCTACACTATTGTTCTTACAATAAATGATAGAGAACATAATGACACATGCAAAGGCTGTAGCAAGAATTTCCAAAAAATGGCAATAACTGAGCTATTTCGGGATTTCCGAGTCTCGTTCAAGTGTAATCGACTTGCTTAAAACGCTCTACCTCCGGAAGTATAACTTTCTACACTTTTGTTCTTATAAAGAATGATAGAGAACATAATGACACATGTGACGGCTGTAGCAAGAATTTCCAAAAAATGTCAATAACTGAGCTATTTCGAGATTTCCCAGTCTCGTTCAAGTGTAATCGACTTACTTAAAACGTTCTAACTCCAATTAGCTCAGTTATTGACATTTTTTTGAAATTCTTGCTAGAGCCGTTGCATGTGTCATTATGTTCTCTATCATTTGCTATAAGAACAAAAGTGTAGAAAGTTATACTTCCGGAGTTACAGCCTTTTAAGTAAGTCGATTACACATGAACGGGACTCGGAAATCTCGAAATAGCTCAGTTACCGACATTTTTTGGAAATCATTGCTACAGCCGTTGCATGTGTCATTATGTTCTCTATCATTCGCTATAAGAACAAAAGTGTAGAAAGTTATACTTCCGGAGTTAGAACGTTTTAAGTAAGTCGAATAAACTTGAACGAGACTCGGAAATCTCGAAATAGCTCAGTTACTGACATTTTTTGGAAAATATTGCTACAGCCGTTGCATGTGTCATTAGGTTCTCTATCATTTGCTATAAGAACAAAAGTGTAGAAAGTTATACTTCCGGAGTTAGAACGTTTTAAGTAAGTCGATTACACTTGAACGGGACTCGGAAATCTCGAAATAGCTCAGTTACTGGCATTTTTTGGAAAATATTGCTACAGCCGTTGCATGTGTCATTAGGTTCTCTATCATTTGCTATAAGAACAAAAGTGTAGAAAGTTATACTTCCGGAGTTAGAACGTTTTAAGTAAGTCGAATAAACTTGAACGAGACTCGGAAATCTCGAAATAGCTCAGTTAATGACATTTCTTGGAAATTCTTGCTACAGCCGTTGCATGTGTCATTATGTTCTCTATCATTCTCTATAAGAACAAAAGTGTAGAAAGGTATACTTCCGGAGTTAGAACGTTTTAAGTAAGTCGTTTACTCTTGAACGGGACTCGGACATCTCTAAATAGCTCAGTTAATGACATTTTTTGGAAATTCTTACTAGACATCGCATAGATGATTGTATTCTCTATATTTTTCTTTAAGAACAAAAGTGTAGAAAGTTAGACTTTCGGGGTTTTCTAATATTTACAGAACATCTATCATAAGTTTGTAATGAATGAAACAACCGTTGGCGGAAATGACCCTCGTACAAAATTCGTCGCTCGTGATTTGTCGCTAACTCCACACACATTACAGAATCGGGACATGTGTAAAATAACATGAAACAAGCATGAAATATGTGGTAATTTTAAGCGAGCTTATATGAAAATCCCATTAAATGTTTTTCAAGACACTAAAGATAGAGGCGTTGGTAGTAAGCGTCAATACGCAAACATTCTGGATAGGTTGTCTTTCCATTACTTATAACAATGGTTAAAAGAATAAATATTTCTAAACACTATATTAACTGTAGCTATAAGGCCATCGATCTGTTCAGCTTCTAAAGACGTACAATCATGCCAGTTAGATCAATGAATTCTACAAAACTAGGAATAATATGTTTAGGCAGTAATTATGATGAACGTATTGGTATATCTATCAATGTTAATTCTATTGCTGATGATACCTACATGTTCCTATTGAGCTCATTGGTTTCTTACACTGCGAAAATCAAAATAGTTGGGACATGACAAAAGTTGTTTATAACTTTCAGTTAGATTTACAACAATGGGTTTCTTAGTTGGAAGCAAAAAATATTAATGGATTCAGTAAATTATAGGAAGTTTGCTCTGCACTCAACAAAAGTGTAAACTACAACAAATTTAGTTCTGGTTGTTTGGGAATTGCCAATATATTGCCCGATATTGCCTTGAATGAGTAAACATCAGTAAATCTGGAAATCATCTGGAAATACGTATCTTGGTTATCAAGCGCAAGATTTGACCAGTCCAGACTATTACTCTATTATTTAGTAGTACTTACTAGTACTACTAGTAGAAGAAAATCAGTATTAATTCAGTCAAATAAACTGTTAGTTTCGTTGTCCGTGTACTTCCATTACTAGTTTCTTTATTGTCCTCTAAATAACCACCAAGTTAGGATCTCACTCGAGGCGCAGCACTTTCATCTCCAGCCCCGAAAGAAGACGAGCCTTAAAGAAGAGTTTTCTCTTGACATTTAAAACAATTATCATAAAATTTTGGTAACGCAAACAATTTCCGTCTACGGTACAAGAAATCCGTATCGAATCTGTATGATGTATCGTTTTTTAAATATCACAGTAATTAGTCTTCCTCGGGCCTGCGACCCATGAAATTATTCGTGTATATGAGCCATCTGCGTATAAAAATGCGAGACCCGTAGAAATCTGTTGAAATCGCCGACGACAATGAACACGTGCCCGTATGTGTTAACTGCCGTATATATCTCAGATAAATATCTTGTACGCACGTATATAATGAGCATTAAGGAAAGTCGAGAGAGTCCTGCCACCTGGTTCTCAATTTCTCCGCGTGAAGGGTCTCCGTGCCCAAACGACGGACATAGAAATTTGCGTTTAAAAGTGTATTGGTTCCATTCGATGGAGAGATTGTGATAGATGGAAATCCGTGAGTTATTAATCTACATTAGGTTCTCTTTGAAAACTTGTAGTCTACATATGAAGAAATGTACAAATCGCCGGTGCCAACGAAGAGTACAACTCTGAGAAACGCGGCGAAGAGTATAACTTTCAATAAACGCCGCGAAAACTATTATTTCTAATTGTACGTCAGGGAAACGTATATCTCTTAATAATACGTCAGCGAATAGAATTACTCTTTGACGTGTGTCAGCGAATAAAGTCATAAAAACTACTATTCGATATCAGCGAAAATAATTACTTCTGATTCTGAGTCCGCGAAGAGTACAACTCCTAATAATACGCGGCGAAAAGAAGAATTGCTTAATAAGTGTCGGCGGCGAAGAAATATATTTCTGTTTGGCTGTCAGCGAAGAGTATAACTACTCATAATAAGAATATTTTAATAAGTGTCAGCGAAGAAAGGAAATAATTGTTTCTCTACCAATCATTTAGGAGTTATACTCTTCGCGGGCATGTATAGGAAAATAATTTTTTTCGAGTTATTTTTATCGACAATAATTTTTTAGGAGTTATACTCTTCGTAGGCACCGGCGAAGTAACTACAAATTTCGCGACTCCAATGAGATCCAGTACGTTCTATCAATCAAGTGTTCCAAAGTATACAAATTTGTTTAGGTGGTTTAAATATTTTTTCTCTTTTTTTTTTGTAAATGCACCATATTTATCAACCCCCAGACGACAGCAAATCGTATTGGACATAAGTGTTTATCAACAAACTATCTCTCCAAATAACTTTTAATAGAAATTTTGAGATTTCTCGAAACAATTCTCGGATTATAAAATATATGGTTGTTTCACATTCCCTAGCTCCCCAAAGTACGTTTAAGGGATGATTACACAAACAACTTGTAGAAATGGGATCCACTTGCATCACAATGTCGCATTCTTCGATTCTGTCATTGACTTCCCTTTTCTTTCCAGTCTCGTCGTCAGCCCAAATAACGAGCCCCTCGGTGACGTCCTCCACGTCCTCCCTGGGACCGGCGGCCCTAAGGGAACTCTACGGCAGCTCCGGAGCCGTCCCTGGACACCCGCTCGCCTCGCTGGTGTCTCAGCAAAGGTTCCTCGAGCTGTCCAGGTTCGGCCTGAGGCACTACGACTTGGCTCAGCAAATGCTGACTCAGCAAGGTGCCGTCACGAAACTGTTAGGTAAGGACTGATTATTTTACGCGAAACTTTTACCGTCCCGTTATCGATCGATCGGTTAGGAGGAGATTAGGCTCATTCAGAGCGAGTTAATGAAACCATTAGGATAATTTGTCCGAATAGAAGTTAATTTACGTTCTGAATTTGATTTATAACCAATATTTGGATACGGTGGAACTAATTTCGATTTTTAATAGGTGAATTTGCATAATTACATTCGACTGGTAGACCGTTATTTAATTGTTATTTACAATAAAAACATTTCGTATTAGGATGATATATAGCTTCGGAATGGCGGATGAGTTGTTTTGTTACCAAAGTAATTACGCATTGTGTAGGCTGTTTTCCCCTACGGCAGCTCGTCTTCCTATTGGAAGGTATGTATGCAAATTAGGTCAAAACGAGGTCTTGATATTCACTAAAAAAATTTACATGTTTGCTTTATTCAATAGAACAAGAACTGGTATTGACGACGGAGGTTATGGAGGTTATTATATTACTGTATTATATTGTTGTGGGTAATAATTTTTAGTCTGTCGCTTTACAGCTACATAATTTCTATTTGTTGATTAGACGTTTATATTTCCAAATTTTTCCAAAAATATTTTATTTTTATACAAAGGTTTTCTCCATTTCACAATGTAGTTTTTCCAAATTAGAAAATATATAATTAATCGTTCGTCGCTATAAGCAAAGATCGCCACAAGTATTTCAAATAAAATTTTTGAAATTAGAGACTTTAGGTTAAAATGAGAAACTTTTTTTTAGTATCAAATTAGTATTAATTACTAGAAGGAGAAAAAATTAGCTATGTGTCAATCGGATTACTTTCTTATATTTTGTTATACGGATATATTCTACTGAAATGCAGAGTCCGAAATCAACAATAGCGAAAGAGAAATTAACAATAGTTCGTTATTATGACAGAGAAGGAAGTTTAGCAACGTTGCCGGCCTGCCGATCCGTAACCCATTCCAAATACTCCCGTTGGAGGCTATACAGCGAATGATCCGGTAGAGTGTGGCGATGACTGTGATGTTTTGCGAGCTAGCAACGTCGCAAAAGTTCTTTCTCTGTTTAGCCAACGAGGAATATATGGCCATTCTATCGCTCTTATGTTTATACCATACTGCGACTCTGTAGAAACGGTCTGTATAAGCTGGCTTGCGGTCCGAGAGATTAGATTAGACGTGAAGCCGCGAGTGAATAAACAAGGCGAAAAACGGACAAGTGAAATAAATTAGTTAAGAGTGTAACATCAATTAATTAGTTAGGAAATAGTTAAGATAAATTAAGTAGTGTGTAGTGTATAATTAGGATACTAATTATTATTATGTCAATATTCGGCAGTAGAAAATTATTCTAAATTATGGAAAACCTTGTAATAGAGGTTTAAAAAATTAAAAAAAAAACGAAAAACGCTAAGTGTCAAATGGCCCTTCAGAGAAAATTGAGACAACAATATTTTTTATGTATATTACGAATTTGACAGTAGAAAGTCAAAAGTCAAACTTTCAAAAAAATTCTTGCAGAGGATTTTGAGAAAATGTTCAATCAAACATGAATAGAGTGCCCCTCAGAAACGATTTACCCAGAAATATTATTAAACTTTCTTATATATATAATCGACTGTAGAATAAGTTATCAAAGTTTGTAAAACAATATTTCGGTGGATTTTGATAAAATTTACAAAAACTGAAAAATAACAAGTTTAAACTGCTCTTACAGAAAAAAAATGTTATTAAACTTGATTGCACATATTCGATAGTAGAATGAACATTTAAATCAAGAAAAGTAATACCGAACAAATTTAAAGTTTTAGGAGTTTTAATAAATTCAAATTGAGACCAAAGTCGAAAGTTTCGTAGATCTTCAGATTTATTATAGGAAACCACTACAACTTTGAAAAACTATACTAACCATCTTGACTCCATATTTAATGATCCACAACGTAAAACAAATTTAAAGTTTATTTTTTGAAAACTGCAGGAATTTTGAAAATTTTCAATTACTGAAATTTTCAGATCTCTTCAGGAAAAACTGAAACCTTCAAATCCCTTAACGTTTGACTTTATTATGTTACAAATCCTACAACACATTATACAAATATAACGCTCATATACTGAAACCTCCAAAAATTATAGAAGTCCAAACTGCTGCAAAACCGAAAGCTTAATACGGTCAGTCCTCTTTCAGGAAAAACTGCATAGAAGTTTGATTCAATTTCATGTCCTACCAAATCATACAGATTTAACTTCAATTTATTAGAAACCTGAGAAGTTGTAACAACTTCAATCTGTTTTGATTCGAACTGAATCAACAGGTGAAAATTTCGTTATTTCAGCGTACTTCAGGAAGATTCCTGAAACTTTAAATAACTTTTTTAACTAATCTCATTCTATATTTTATGGCCCACAAAATACAACTTCAAAACTCTACAAATCCATGAACTTCGGAATCAAAAGCTTATGGTACCAGATTAGGGTAATAATGTTTAGGTTAAAAAGCACGAATTGCCTCGCTAAAATACACTTCTTGGATCAATAGGTGGTTTGAGCGTAAGGCAATTTCAGCTCTAGACGCTTTTCGAAACGCCGTGAGCGTGGAAAAGGCAACAACAATAACAGACAACAACGGATAAAATAATACAAAAAAGACAACGAAACATATGTTTACACTGAACCAAACAAAGTGCCATTCTCCGAATGCAACGTTATCGCCGCGGCCAATGTGAAAAGCGCTACGGAATAATTCGTCAATTAGTAGACGCAGCAATTTCACCTGTAATTGCATGTAACTCGTCGCGACAATTATATGCATGCAAAAGATATACATAGATAAACAAATAATTTCGCGAAATTATGGAATTATCCAGTTAGGCGAGCTGTTAGGGGATGTCCAAGTTGCATGTTTCCTGACCTGTAATTTCCAGTTGGAGAAAAATGGGTATTATCAATCGATTCAGCTCTGAGATAACGTTTTATTTCCTAATGTGAATAATCATTTATAATTTAGCAAAAACAGTGCCGTTACCAGGCACATATCTTAGTAATCGATTTGTTCTTATTGCACACCGGTATAAGATACGAGTATTTTAATTGATCAGCATTACGCTTCAGGTTACAAAGTAACGAAAATTGAATGTGATTGATTAGTTTCAACGATGTGTTAAAAAGCGCAATTAATGTAATATTTTTTGCTATCTCCAAAAACTCATGCAAAGCATGATGTATTACAAGGGGAAAGTAGATAGCTTCGTATAAACTCATTTCTGTTATATTCGAGATGTAATAGAATAGCATTATTATCTTGAATTTAGAGGTGGGTTGGGGCTATAATTTGTGGTTTTCCAAAAATGAACTCTAATTTTACAATAAAAATGAAGGAAATGAGAGAATTTCTTCAGCGTGCACATTGAGATTTTGGAGTATTTTAATAGTGGCGTTGCTTTTTTAAATAGAAGGTAAAAATTTGTATTAAACGTAAAGTATCCCGAAAGGGGGCGTTTTTCAAATACAAATTTGGTATTTTTTGGTTTCAAAGAAAGATACAAACTGTCTTAAATTTTAACAAAAAATTGAGCATTCCCAAACGAACTGTTGAAGAGTGCTTATTCAACAAGGATTTTGGTGGGTTGCTAAACTGATTTCATTTTTTAAAAATCAGTTAAAAACTTCTTAAACTATTTTACATCCAAAGAACATTCTAATAGAAACTATAAGAGCTTTTTTTATAACTAAATCTGCTAATCTGGATTTTTTTTTGAAAAAAACTAATATTTGTTTTTATAGTACAAATTTGTACCTAATTAATTTGTACAAAATAAAGGCACAATTATTTTGCTGCAGCGTTTTCTATTATAATTATTATACAGTGTGTCGCATTTAAGATGAAGACAAGTATTTTCTCTATTTGAAGGAATACAGTTTTGAACTTTTGCAGAGTCATACAGATTGATGAGTGTACTCAATTGATAAATCTGAGCTTTAATATCAGCCTACTACAAATTCACAAATAGGGTCAATTCTAGATATTTGTAAGATATATAGAAAAATTATTAGAAAAAGTTGATCAAAGTATTATTTCAATCTCATATACCCAGTTTCGTGACAAAATTCGCTTTTTTAACTTTAAAATTACTCAGCTCTTGCTAATGACAATTCCTTAGAATTAAAAAGTCTTCGCTTTATGTAATTGAGGAAGAAATTAAATGCCTAAGTATGATTACGATCTAATAAACGGTAGTATATTATCCAAGTTACTTACTGAGTATGTGTAATTAATCTTCAATGGATGCTTTTAACACTTAGTCAATTTAAATCAGTTCTAATTACCTGTTAAATCTGATGTTAGAGTTTTAGAAGTTATTAAATTTATCTGTCTTGGAATGTGTTACTTAGGACATCTTCTGAAAAACAAATCTTATATCGTATTGTACCGTTAAGAAAGAGTATCGCATCAGCAATGAAAGACGCCGGAAAGATAAAATCTCTGTAGTGTGTAGCAATTCCATTATGTAAAACGTTCTTTATTGCCTAAATAAAAGGAAGATCGCGAACATCGATCTCGAAATGAAATATTACAAATAATAACAGGCCATTATGCACTTTTAAAATCATTTGTTTCTTTTCGATCGGGCCTTCCGTTGTTTGTTCTGATGCAAGGCATGACGCGATTTTACCCGCTCAATAATTACCAGATCGCTAATTTTTTCGAAACTTCTCTCTCTCTTTCTCGTCAGGCCGTATCGCTTACGTGCGCATCGAATGCGAGCTTGTGTTACAAGACGTGTTCTCTTAAAAATCTTATTTCTACACGCCATCACGGCACAACCGGATAGAGAGCTAAAAAGAGAAGGATATGTATGTATGCGGTCGTCGAATGCGATAAATAGATATGCGTCATTTGTTCAACCTAAGTTCTCGATCTAAATAATTCATGGTTTCTAGAGTTTTCAACCGCCTCTCAGATAAGTGTCTGAAGCGAGTCCAACGATAGTAGTCAAGATTTAGACTACTTTTTCTAATGACTGATATCTCTAAAACGGAGCGAAATATCTAGATATATGTCATCAAAATCAGTTTACAACTCAGATTTCAGTTCTTTCTTAAAAGATATCACCCATGAACCTGTGTGACTGCGCAAAACTTCAAATCTGTATCCCTTCAAATAGCGAAAATGTGGGGGTGTCTTCATCTTAAATGAAACACACTGTATAATGGTTATAATTACACATTAGTGCAGCAAGAAAGCTTGTGCCATTACTTCGTTCAAATTAATTACAAATTTGTATTGTAACTCGAAATGCAAACATCAGCGTAAAGCGTGCTCCTTATCTGACGCAGGCGGCGCATTTCAAAGAAAGGGGACCATAAAACCCTTCTCGAACAATCCGGAAACTTCCAATTAGAGAAAGAATGATCTGGATCGTTCTGGACCAGCCGACTAGCGAAAGTGCACAAGTAAATTAGTGCGTTAAGTGTATAGTATAAACATAATTGGTTAAGTAATAGACCAAATAAATGAAGTAGTGTTTAGAACTGTGTAAATAAATTAGAATAAACTTTACAGTATTATAAAGAAACAAATAGTACAGCTTCTTTTAAAAATTCCAGAGGAGCAGTTAGTTTAGTTTCATGTGCTTTCTGTTTTATAATGAAAGTTCTATTTGGGCATAAGAAAAGTTCTGTTATAGTTGAGGAACCTCGAGATTCCAATAGCCTCTCATTGAAGTGTCTGGAGTGAGTTCAACCATAGTAGGTAACATTTGGACTATTTTTTCAAAAAATTATTTTCGATATCACCAAAGGAAATAAGTGAAATATCTAGACATACATATCATCAAAATCAGTTACACTGCAGATTTCAGTTATTTCTTATAAATTGTCACCCATGAACCTGTATAACTGTGCAAAACTTCAAGTCTGTATCCCTTCAAATAGCGAACATGTGGGGGTGTCTTCATCTTAAATGAGACACACTGTATAATGGTTATAATTATACAATACTGCAGCAAGAAAGCTTGTGCCATTACTTCGTTCAAATTAATTACAAAATTGTATTTTAACTCGAAATGCAAACATCAGCGTGAAGCGTGCTCCTTCACGGGCGGCGCATTTCAAAGAAAGGGCACCATACAAACCTTCTCGAACAATCCGGAAACTTCCAATTAGAGAAAGAATGATCTGGCCCGTTCTGGAAAAAAAACATTATTGGAGGATATATAATTACGAGCCTGCGGTCGAAGGAATAGTAGACGAGGAGCCGCCGTGAGTGAAGGAAGTGTGATAAGCCGACTAGCGAAAGTGTACAAGTAAATTAGTGCATTAAGTGTGTAATGTAAACATAATTAGTTAAGTAATACACTGAATAAATTAAGTAGTGTTTAGAACTGTGTAAATAAATTAGAATAAACGTTACAGTATTATAAAGAAAGAGATTGTACAGCTTTTTTCAAAAATTCCAGAGGAGCAGTTGGTTCAGTTTCATGTGCTTTCTGTTTTATAATGAAAGTTCTATTTGGGCATAAGAAAAGTTCTGTTATAGTTGAGGATCCTCGAGATTCCAACCGCCTCTCATTTAAGTGTCTGAAGTGAGTTCAACCATAGTAGGTAAGATTTGGACTACTTTTTCTAAAAATTATTTTCGATATCACCAAGGAAAGCGAAATATCTAGATGCATATCATCAAAATCAGTTACAATGCAGATTTCAGTTATTTCTTAAAAACTGTAACCCATGAACCTTTGTGACTGCGCAAAACTTCAAATCTGTATCCCTTCAAATAGCGAAAATGTGGGAGTATCTTCATCTTAAATGAGACACACTGTATAATGGTTATAATTATACAATACTGCAGCAAGAAAGCTTGTGCCATTACTTCGTTCAAATTAATTACAAAATTGTATTGTAACTCGAAATGCAAACATCAGCGTGAAGCGCGCTTCTTATCTGACGCAGGCGGCGCATTTCAAAGAAATGAGACCATAAAAACCTTCTCTAACAATCCGGAAGCAATTAGAGAAAGAATGATCTGGTCCGTTCTGGAAAAAACATTATGAGAGGATATATAATTACGGGCCTGAGGTCGAAGGAAGAGTGGACTAGGAGTCGTAGTGAGTGAAAAAAGTGCGATAAGCAGACTAGCGAAAGTGTACAAGTAAATTAGTGCGTTAAGTGTGTAATATAAACATAATTAGTTATATAATAGACTGAATGAATTAAGTAGTGTTTAGAACTGTGTAAATAAATTAGAATAAACCTTACAGTATTACAAAGAAACAAATAGTACCACTTTTTTAAAAAATTCCAGAGGAGCAGTTGGTTTAGTTTCATGTGCTTTCTGTTTTATAATGAAAGTTCTATTTGGGCATAAGACAAGTCTGTTACAGTTAAGGATTCTCGAATTTCCAACTGCCTCTCATTTAAGTGTCTGAAGTAAGTTCAACCATAGTAGGTAAGATTTAGACTACTTTTTCTAAAAATTATTTTCGATACTTATCACCAAAGGAAAGTGAAATATCTAGACATATATATCATCAAAATCAGTTTACAATTCAGACTTCAGTTATTTCTTAAAAGATGTCACCCATGAACCTGTGTGACTGCCCAAAACATCAAATCTGTATCCCTTCAAATACCGAAAATGTGGGGATGCCTTCATCTTAAATGAGACACACTGTATAATGGTTATAATTATACAATACTGCAGCAAGAAAGCTTGTGCCATTACTTCGTTCAAATTAATTTCAAATTTGTATTGTAACTCGAAATGCAAACATCAGCGTGAAGCGTGCTCCTTCGCAGGCGGCGCATTTCAAAGAAAGGGGATCATAAAAACCTTCTTGAAAAATCCGGAAACTTCCAATTAGAGAAAGAAAGATCTGGTCCGTACTGGAAAAAACAGTATTGTGGGATATATCATTACGGGCCTGCGGTCGAAGGAAGAGTAGACGAGGAGCCGCAGTGAGTGAAAAAATGCTACAAGTGAACTAGCGAAAGTGTACAAGTAAATTAGTGCGTTAAGTGTGTAATATAAACATAATTAGTTAAGTGATAGACTAAATAAACTAAGTAGTGTTTAGTACTGTGTAAATAAATTAGAATAAACTTTACAGTATTATAAGAAACAAATAGTACAGCTTTTTTCAAAAATTCCAGAGGAGCAGTTAGTTCAGTTTCATGTGCTTTCTGTTTTATAATGAAAGTTATATTTGGGCATAAGAAAAATTCTGTTATAGTTAAGGATCCTTGAGTTTCCAACCGCCTCTCATTTAAGTGTCTGAAGTGAGTTCAACCATAGTTGGTAAGATTTGGACTACTTTTTTCTAGTAATTTTTGATATCTCCAAAACGCAGCCAAATATCTAGATATATATCATCAAATTCAGTTTACAATTCAGATTTCAGTTATTTCTTAAAAGTTGTCACTCATGAACCTGTGTGACTGTAAAAGTTCAAATCTGTATCCCGTCAAATAGCGAAACTACAGGGGAGTAATCTTAAATGCGACACACTGTATATGCTTTATTATAAAAATTTGATTGATTTGAATGACATGAATGTAACATTCACTTCGTAAGAGCTAAAATTTTTGCCGACCTCTACGTTGCGTCCCTTGGCGTTAAGAAGAGATTTAATGATATCTCTAAGTCCTCCGATGCTAAAAGTGTCGCAGGTGTCGCCAATCCGGAGTGGTAATGACCGGTAGGTGAATTTCTCCACGCGAAGAGTAGGTGGAGCGCGCAATTTGACCGAAAAAGTCAAGGTTCTGAGACCGCTTTTGAATTCCATTACAATCTTACAAAGTTGCGACTAAAGGGAAAACGAAAAATAGGATGCAGACTAGATCCACCGATCTAGTGTAATCTTTGAACAAGACGTCACGTGTTTAATCGAATCAGAATCAGTTACTTCGATAATGTATTGCACGCTGCATTGATCTGACAGGTACATTTTGAGTTAACGTAACTTTATCTGCGTATTCTGAGATGCAGTAACGGATTTACAATTATTACAGGATTGGTTTGAAGTATCTCAAAAGTTCATAAAGTTCAGAACAAGACACAGCTTTCATTATATCGCAACACAAAGGGAACCTATTGAGCTACATGTGGTTCTATGGTAGCAAATTCAAAAGTTTAAAATACTCTTGGAACATATTGCACTGTTACAACAAAGTTGGTTTATAATTTATTAAAGTTCTTTAGTGATTTACATAAAATTTTTTTTACTGGTACCAAGTGTTGGTTTTATTTCATTTCTCTTTTGATGACGGTCTCATACTTAAAATAAGAAGTGAATGACGTTGGTTTCTTCTAAACCAAAACGCATTGGTTTCTTCTACACTACCAAACGATATGAACTCCACTGTATCTGATGATATATATGCTTTAAGAGTACATTCAAGGATTTTAACCTTCATTTGCAGATCCTTTGTTATTAATAAATCCTCGTCAAATACCAATATTTTCATTATAAATTCATTAAAAATATTATATAAAACTAATTTTACATATTTAATTACAAATAGATATTAATAAAAAGAGCCCCCTCGATGATATACGAGATAGTAGCGCGGGATCAGATAAAAGTGGGACGGAGAGAGAGATATGTAAAACGTTCCGTATCAGTTGAGAGGCACAACCGAAATAGAGCGATAAAAATCAGTGGCCACTGTTGAACAGTTGGCCTTTTTGAAATATTCCCCGGGTCGTATTGTTATCTGCCGAGCGAAAGAATCCACTGGCGAGCAATAAATTCCGAGTTAATTGTTGGTGAAAAGCGGCCACAACTCATCCGGTCTGGTTATAAGAATTTATATCTATAATTCGTAATAAATGATAGGATTTGAAAGTAATCCAAAGATTTGTTATAGCTTTTAATTGCATATCGTCGGCTTTGATTAAGATCTTTGTTTTTTACGGGTGCTCCCGATAACCATCGATTTAATCATGGCCATTATGGAAGCGAGAATTATTCCCCCGTAACCATTAATTAGTGCCTCGGGTTTCTCCTGCATGTCTTTATGCTAATCGACGTCGATAATTCCTGACACATGATTTGTTTGAGAATTTGACATTTGGAAACGGGTACAGCGTACCTGGGAAAAACTTTCTTTTATATCGCTTAGTTACGTTCCAAAACACCAATTGACACTGTCCAACGAAAAATTCCCCTTAATTAAATTACCTGTCCGTTGGCTACGTCAATTCCCATAAGATTCAACTGCTCATAGCCGAAAGAGGGCAGCAGAATTCCTAAAGATTTGACTGGTTGACACATATTTACCTCAGAGTTGAAATATGGCAAAAATTGTAAAATATCCTATTTTCAAAACAGTCTAAATTTTTTTCTATTTATCAAATTTTTTTTTAGATTCCAAAAATAAAACCTTTATCCTTTGTGTAATTATTTATAACACATAATATGTCGTTCAACAAGTGACAAATGACACTTATGGGAATTAACATTTTTCACTTGGTTAACGCTTTAGCTGTTCCAGTAATATGAAGTGCTTATTAAATAGATATTGATCGAAGTACTCAATCTACATAACGCAATTTCATTGGAAATTCACTCATGTTACGTGCAGCCCTTACGGTTGGCTTGGTATTAGCTGCGGAATTAATTGTTATTGTTGTAGCTTGCATTTTGGCAATACTTTCTTTCTCAGCAGTTAACTGTTATCAAAGCCTTTTTATCTGTATTCTGAATAGTAAAGTGTTTTGTAAAAGCAATTTTAGTACATTCTACACATCGTATTGTTCAATGGGTGGCAAATAACCATGGGCGAAACGACCATTACGACATTATAATGTTAAACGTAAACATATTTCGAATTTACTTAGGCTCTTCAAAGGATTTTTGGTTACACTTTCCACGTTTTTCACCAATTTCAATAACATTTCGGAAATTATTCAGAATCAACGAGAGCAATAATGAAGCTAACGACGGATTCACGTTTTGATTCAGTTTTAAAAATAATTCGAAATTGGGCATGCCTTTGGAAGGTTTTTAGGTGATTCTCAATTATTAGTGAATTAATATTTTTATATTAAAATCAAAGGCAGACTCACATTTATTACAAATGCGTAGGAATGGACGTAAATCAATTCAGAACAAGAATTTCGAATTTACTCATGCCCTTTCATGGATTTTTTTTACAAGTTTTCACTTTTATGAGATTTCCAGTCATAATTCGCCTTTTATTCGAGAACGTTCAGCACGTCAAATAAGAAGACTTACACTTGATTCAGTACAGAAAAAAAATCGAAATAAATTATGCCCTTCTTCACAATTTTCCACAATTAGTTAATATTGTTACGGCTGATTCATTGTTAGCACGTGACAATTCAAAAGATAGCCACTTAATTCAGTTCAAAACAATTTTTCTTTAATCTTGCCATTCGAAGGTTTTTAGCAATTTTTCTCTCTTTTTTTTTCATGATTTTCGGGTATTATTCGCCATTTAGTGGAAATCAATTAAAGTTATACTGAGTTTAACGACAGATGCACCTTCAGCGCCTCAAAATACTTTGAAAGGAGACTTGATTCAGTTCAGGAGAATAATATTCCAAATATGCTTATGTCGAACAGAATTTTTCTTAAGAATTTTCGATTCTTACAAGATTTTCAGTCCCTTTTCGCGATTTATTCGGATTCAATGAATATCGTTGTGAAATTAACAATAGATTCATGTTCAGTGCATCGTAATATATAGCAACAAGAATTTATTCAGTTCAGAAAAAAAATCAAATTTTACTAATGGGTATCATTAGTTTTCTCATATTTTTACATTTTTCAAGATTTCAGTCATTTTCCATATTTTACTCAGAATCAATGAACATTATGATCAATCTAACAACGTATTCATATTTAGCTTGTCAGAATACACAAGTAAGCTCAATTTCTGTCCAAAAATTTTTTCCACAATTTCCGAATTTACCCATGCTAATTGATATAATTTTCCGCAATTTTCCTCTATTTTCCGCCATTTAAAATCTGTGCACGATGAACAGACTCCAGATTTGGTTTCAACACGTCAAAACCCGTAATGATATCTCCCAATTTTTTCCCCACAATTTCCGAATTTGCCCATGCAAATTGATGGAATTTTCCGCAATTTTCCACTATTTTTCGCGATTTAAAAATCTGTGCACAATCAGTCGACTCCAGATTTGGATGCAACGCGTTAAAACCCGTAATGATATCTCCCAATTTTTTTCCTACAATTTCCGAATTTGCCCATGCTAATTGATAGAATTTTCCGCAATTTTCCTCTATTTTCCGCCGTTTAAAATCTGTGTACGATGAACAGGCTTGAGATTTGGTTTCAACACGTCAAAACCCGTAATGATATCTCCCAAATTTTTTCCCACAATTTCCGAATTTACCCATGCTAGTGAGGGAATTTTCCGCAAGTTTCCGCTATTTTTCGCGATTTAAAATCTGTGCACGATTAACCGACTCCAGATTTGGATTCAACGCGTCAAACCCCGTAATGATATCTCCCAAATTTTTTCCCACAATTTCTGAATTTGCCCATGCTAATTGATAGAATTTTCCGCAATTTTCCTCTATTTTCCACCATTTAAAATCTGTGCACGATGAACAGACTCCAGATTTGGTTTCAACACGTCAAAACCCGTAATGATATCTCCCAATTTTTTTCCCACAATTTCCGAAGTTGCCCATGCTTATTGATGGAATTTTCCGCAGTTTTCCGCCATTTTTCGCGATTTAAAATTTGTGCACGATTAACCGACTCCAGATATGGATTCAACGCGTCAGAACCCGTAATGATATCTCCCAATTTTTCCCACAATTTCCGAATTTACTCATGACAATTGATGGAATTTTCCGCAATTTTCCACTATTTTTCGCGATTTAAAAATCTGTGCACAATCAGTCGACTCCAGATTTGGATGCAACGCGTTAAAACCCGTAATGGTGTCTCCCAATTTTTTTCCCACAATTTCAGAATTTACCCATGCTAATTAATGGAATTTTCCGCTATTTTTCGCGATTTAAAATCCGTGCACGATGAACAGACTCCAGATTTGGATTCAACGCGTCAAAAGCCGTAATAATATCTCCCAAATTTATTTCCACAATTTCCCAATTTACCCATGCTAATTGATGAAATTTTCCGCAATTTTCCGTCATTTTCGCGATTTAAAATCTGTGCACAATCAGTCGACTCATCAGTCGACTTTGGATGCAATGCGTTAAAACCCGTAATGATATCTCCCAATTGTTTTCACACAATTTCCGAATTTACCCATGCTAATTGATGGAATTTTCCGCAATTTTCCGCCATTTTTCGCGATTTAAAATCTGTGCACGATCAGTCGACTCCAGATTTGGATTCAACGCGTAAAAACAAGTAATGTGGTGGGCGGGACTTGTCAAAAGTACAACCACTTTTTTGTGAGCCGTTTATAATTGGGGAAAGCATACTTTACGATTGTTCGTCGTTTGTTACGAGTATAATCCTTAGCCTTCGAAAATAACAGCAAATTACAAGCTTTTACATAATTGAATTCGCCAAATTAGATAACCGTACAGAAATTAGCATTTTGTAACATGCAAAAAAGGATACCACAACTTTTTTACCCGATTTTTTCGAACGGAAAACGTAGGTTTGTAACCTGTGATTGCTCTCGTTCTAATTAAATAAACCGAAATTCGTTTGACGCCAATTTAACAGATCCGTAACCTTTGCATCTTAACGCACTCATTCCAACACATTAAAACGGAGTGGGTAATATCTACGTTACGTAACCAGAGGCGCAACAATACGCATAATCGCACCAATTTCGCGAGATAAACCGTCGATAATTCCCGAGAGCAATTGCCTGAAAATTTCACGAACCCGTTCGCTTCGACTCGAATTTCGATAACTCTTACGCCCCTTTACGCCTCAAAAATAAAAGACGTGCTTATTTCTTTAATTCTCTCCGATTTCCCCCCTTCTGGGTAACCTCTGCGTATGCGAGATAATCGTAAAAATATTCCGGATAATTGTGACGATACAAAGGAGTAAAAGGAGCACTTTAACGTAACCTCGGGGGATGAGTAAAAAGGATTAAGAAAGACCAATTACTGTTGCATGAAGGCTACTAAGTAGCCGCTCGAGAGCCGCGGGCGAGGAATTATCATTCTTCTGGAAAAAAGGACGGTGACGATACGTGGGAGTGTTGTATGCGTATGTGGATATATAAAAAGGAGTTTAGTCTAATTACTGTTATTGTTAGTGTCTTGGAAAACATTAGATTCAATTCTCAGGGGATAACTTAATCAATTCCATCAACAGAACTGGTTCCGAAACTGTATAACTTTTATCACAATGTTAGTCACGCCTCATGTGCGCTACATGTATCAGTTATGTCCAGTCAACAGTTTAGAGCGGTGCTCCGAAGGCTTTTGTTATCCGCACAAAAATATTGATCATCCGCTGTGAAATAACAAACATATACACTTCGTAAGTGTATCAGCATTACACTTCCTCGTCCACGTTCGTAATAACATGTAATCTAACTAATTTTTATGGTTCCGCATCTAAACAATGATGCCCGGTATTATTATTATTAACATCATCATCATGGGACGAATTGCGTGCGATTTATTAACAAAAATGAATGGCAGAATCATCATCGAATAATTATATGGACGGTTAGGAGCAGGTACTCACACATGTCTATCACTTATGACGGAATGAAATTACTTAAATAGATGGGAAGACGAGCCACACAACATAATTCCAGCCAGTTAGAGAGTCGATCGTACGTTAGCTAACCGAGAACGTTATAATTTGAGGTGAGCTAAGACTGATTCTCTTTCACTTTCGACGAGATGAAAGACGATAATGCCCGACACTTTATACGACGACGTAAAAAAAACGATTGTTACGTTAACAATGAGAGTGAGAATTGGAAATGTATACGCCACTATTTAGACGAGTGTATCGACAAGCTCTCGAAAATCACGACAAACTTGAAATATTTGTAAACCAATTCTACCCCTGAAATTATTCGAACATTATATGTTGATTTATATGCTGAATATTCAATATCATATTCATATTGATACATTATGCATTGATCTTTCAACTTAGAGCATTGCAGAATGACTGTACCTGGATTGTAATTTCGATTCCATAATAATTACTCCACGTGATGATATACTAGTGCCAGTCAGGTCTATATAATGCATGAAAGCGTTAAAATACTAGAAATCATGTCTTCTATTGCGATTCCTAGTGCTATAGCATTAATTACTATAATTAATACCCCATTATTAAACTTTACCGACAATTCTACGTACTTGCCACCTTACCCATAAGGCCTGTTTGGAAAATAAGATGTTGTAACGTTTATTTTCTAATTTATTTACACCAATTCTAATTGTACACTAGACACTACTTAATTTATTTACATTAATACTAAACTAATTTATATAACACACTTAACTATTTCCTAACGAATTAATTTATCTCACTCTTAATTATTAATTTATTTATACGCTCTAGCTTTCGCTATTTCGCTTGTTTACTATTTACTCTCGCGGCTTCACGTCTAATAATAATCATCTCTCGTCCGCCGCGTTCACTTTTATAGCCCCCATAATGTTTTCCCGAATTTACTTGTATTTGCTCGATAGTTCCGGAAGTAATTTTTTTATGTAGAAAGGTCTAGAGAGGTAGGTAATAAATCATTCATCTTTTATGGCCTAATTACGGAGCGTTTTAAACTGGCCGCCGAGTTCCGATAAGAGTAAACACATTTAGCTCTGCTGTTTGCATTTCGCGTTACAATATTTATTTTGATTATAAGGTGTTTCGTATTAATATGCTTTCAGTAAGTTAAGTACGAGCATATGAAACATTATATATTAGTTAGACAATTCCTTCTTATAACAGAGGAGATGTAGGTATCCAGGCCTAACTTAGAAAGTTAAAGCTGATTTGAACTAATATCTAAAACATTTCTTTTTGTGTGTCATGTAAGCAGGAAAACTCCAAAGTAGTTTTTAACGCATTAAATAACAACGCCGGGATGTAAATAACCAACTTTCAGTTCGAAAGTAATAATAGGTATGTGAGTAAAAGTATGATATGTCAACATTCGATTGGAAAACTTTTTATTCGTAAAGTTGAATCGGTATCGTAATGATAGCCGAGCGTCGTAAAGTTTACAGAAAGTTCTTAAGGAAGGAAAGCGTAGGAGAGTATAATTTAAACGGTAATGGGTAGGTACATCACAAAAGTTATCGGGTATATCACATAAAGTCCCGGTTATCATTGTGCGAGCAGGCTACCTATCACTTATTACTGCCAAGGTTTCATTCTAACATGCGATCTACAAAATGGCCGCCGCCGTCTGGAAGCAGTTAATATCGACTAATAACCGACATTATCATATCGCATTAAAATGCTATGAGGATTATTTATTTAAGCACGTTTGCCATTTCAGCATTCACTGTAATTTAGAGGACTTATAATTATCCATCGATTCTGTTATTTATTGTTCATGTTCGAGTTGGGCCGCGCTCGCCTTCCTGCTGCTGCTGCTCTCGCTGATACTCCTGCTGCCTTATTTTTCAGAGGAACAGATCCTCCGACGGCGACAAATACCTTCTTCACGATGAATTTTTAATTGTCACGGGATTGATTTCCATAGTGCGGGCTGGCGTTCTGAGACGTCGGAAACGCTGACGACATAATTATTTTTTTCGTGTTTGGAAACGAGTCGATTGAATAAATTATCTATTTTTACTAGTGTGGATGTTAATCTAAATTGTACAATATGGGAAGCTAAAATGAGAGCTTGAAAATTGACGCCTATCTACCAATCACTCATATGAAAGTTGATTCAGAGGTCAAGTTTGGCGATTACATCACAACAAATTGTCTTTGGATTAGAAAAATTAATTACAAAGGAAGGGTATGAGGAAAATCTAGTTTTCGGTACAACTGAGCAGTTTTTAACAAGCAATTACATTCTGATTATGAAATATCAAAAAAATCACTCTAGTTATGAATATATTAAAATATGTCTTATGAATTATTTTTTGATGCTTAAGTTACTGTAAAATGTAATATTTAAGGAAATCGCCCATATGAAAGTTGATCTAGAGATCAATTTTGTTAATTGCATCACAACAAATTTTCTTAGTTTAGAAAAATAAGTTTATTAAATAAGGTTTTGAGGGAATTCAAGTTTTTGGTGCAATTGGACAGTTTTTAACAAACAATTACAATTTGTTAATGATATTTCAAAAAAATTTGAAAGGTTTATTCAGATTTAGAACTCCCTATAAAATATCATATTTGAAGAATCTCAAAATCATTAATGTCAATATTGAATGTGTCTTGAATATCGTCCCTTGGCCAGAAATGACACCGTAACTGTAAGATATGTCAAGTTTCCCAAAAATATCAAAGTAGAGATGTCTTCTAGAAACACATAACTTCATATAATTTACGTACACATCCTTAATGAAACAACTATTTCAAGTTGTATATGAAATTAAATTAATTTATAGTAGAATTTAAAAATTGTTATGAAATCGACACGTTATCATATTCGTGCTGTTAATGTTGTATTGATTTGATAAGTGATGTGATATTAAAGTTTTTCGCGGAGGGTAGAGTTTTCTCAAATGGTCATTTCATCAAAAATCCCGATTCTACAATTTTTTAATATTTTCATGAAATTCTTTAAAAGATTTTTCTTCTTCAAATTTACAGACCTGCGAATAGGGAATTAGTTATGTTTTTCTCTGGAAGATTTTGCACTATGTGTAATATTCGGGTAAATTAATAAATAAATAAGGGATAAAAAAATTGGCAGATTCATTCTCTTAAATATTTTAAATTTGCCATAACATTAAATTGTAACAAATTATAGATTTTTTTGATTTCTTCGACTTCATTCAGTCAGCCTAATGTCAATATCCATGTCTTCAACATGATGATTTAACTATAATTAAATCCAGAATTTCTCACAGTGTAGAGTTGTCTTAAATTCGGAAATTCGCATTGAATCTAAATTTTCCTCAACACTAACCTTCCATATTTTCATTAAAAAATTTTCATAGCAAAGTTTGTTATTTTTCAAATTTAGTAAATTGTAAGTAAGTCTAAAAATTTTAATTTTGTCATAAAACTGAATTATGAACATTTTTTCCTTATAAAGATAGATCCGTTTTGATTTTCTCGATTTCACTCTTAAAATCAGAACACCTTGTATACATGGGTGAGTGACTTATATTTGGTAGGCGTCGGTTTCCATAGTTTCCATGAGGTGAAATTTCAACACAAAAATTCTCTTAGTTAAAACACATTTTTTAAGCAAGCTGAACATTTGCGAAAAATAACTTAAATTACATCCCTTAGTTATACCTTTAAGTATTAAATTTATGTTTCAATGGAAAACAAATTCAAAAAACGTACTAAGTATGCTCAGCACGATTTACCAATATTAGATACCCAACAATTGGAAAAAAACAGCAAATTTTCTCCTTCAAAATTTTTAGTTTCTTAATTTTGTGGTATACTTAGTATCTACCACTTATATTTCACTAGGAATTAAGTTTGGAAAACCTATATATACATTTCCTCTGAGCTAGTATCTCTCAAAAACATTGACATTTTCCGAACCAATTACTTATTTATATTATTTTATTGTACCTATGCCTTACGGCCACTTTAACTAACGACTACGGGCAATAGATATCACATCCAATTTTCCAGAATTTTTAGTAACAACCTAATAACACCAATTTTTAAATTGAACCGTTTTAAAATTACCATTTCCAGAAAACTCATTTTCATTTTAAACACTCTTCAATCTGTAACATTTTGCTAAATCATAAAAGACTTACTCAACCTCCAGTTGCACTATGGTCCAAAAGTTATGGAACACACGGTATATTACTATGTACATGTATGCAATACCTCATATTTTTATATTATATTCTAGTATTCAAACACTTTCTTGTAATAACTTCAGATTTTACCAAATAGGTAACTCCATATTAACGGACACCTCTCAACAAAGGCACTTTTGCTCCCCCTCGCGGCCGACCGTTAATAAGAGGTTGTAATATAGTAAGTTTTCTCATATCTCTCTTTTCTTTATAGACTTTTAACTTCTTGTTCCAGTGATGTTAACAATATAGCTAATAACTAATTTTAAAAATGTGCAAACAATTTATGTCTAAATGTATAGTTGCTCCAAACTAACTGAATATAGAAGAGTAGAAAATGTGGCCATTACATTGACAGTATGAATATACCAAGGGAAATACTGATAATAAAAAGAACCTGAATTGATGCTGAAAACTAGCTTGAGTTATACTGGAGCAAACGCAAATCTATTGATACTAACACTACTGTAGCTTCAAATTCATTTGCCGTTACGGTATATTTTATACAACCTAACAGTTTTAAAATATCCTTTGGTACTATTTTCTATACGAGAAGTTTCACTTTAAATATTTAAAAGTCCATGGCAAGTATATAAGGATAATATCCAGAAATCCTTCATCACAGTGATTTCACCTAACTTAACCGTAAAATTTTTTATCTGTTCTCCTGGCCTAACTATATAGCACCGCAAGTATAAATGACCAAAGAGGAAATGAGTAATATTGTTGTTACGTCTTATCTGTACAATTTTTAGGAAGATGTAACTTGGATGAATCAATCGGCTAATAACACGAACCCAACTGACTTTCCAATACTTTTAACCTACGAGTTATCACCTTCCTTATATCGGTGATCAACGAAATGAATTAACTACAGACGTATTAGCATAGTTTGGTCGCAAAATGCCTGGAAAAAGTTCTGGACTTTATGAGTGAGTCAGGATATTAATCGATAACAATCCTACTAGCACCGCCCAGTCGGAAAATTTGAGGTCGTAAGTGGCAAAAGTCGGAAAAGTCGCTGTTGAATGTGTGGCAAAAGTCGGAAAATTCGCGGTTGGATGTGGCAAAAAATTTACGTACAAAGCTTTAAGAAATTTGATAGTTTGATAGTCCAGATATAGATTATCTATTATACTAGATACCTATTATCACCTTCTTGATATTTTTATTGGTAAACTTTATACATCGGATGAACAGCGCCGGTTAATTGGAATTTCAAACGTCGCTTCGAAAACTCGATGTTATAGAAAGATTAGCCGAAGGAATCCGATTTTGGCACTCGAGGATTAGAACTGTCAGCCTGTGAATTGGGGCGTGCGGTATAACTGTATCCTTTATAATCTCCTTAGGAGAGGTTTTTTGAGTTTTCGATTCGTGAGCGTCGATCTCGATTTCTTCAATTTTACTTTCGATTTGTCGATAATTCGTTAATTCGCGAACAAATCGATCGGAGGAGAAAAAGTCCGGCGGCCTACACCTTGCGCTGAAATATTAATGATTAACCGAAAAAGCAGTTTTTGCCAAAACAATGTCATTGAATAATGCAATATATGAACAGATGGCGATGACCACGCGGCCCGTAAAAAATTCATATCGCCGGCAAAAGCAGTAAATCGAGAATCGCTCCTTGTCTATAAATTTGTTAGTTATCGGTCCATCAGGCGTCGGCATTCTTCAACGTCCACCACGAAAGGATGCCCGGTTTTTGTGCCCACTTCAGATTTCATGATGTATTCTGTGTGTAAAGCTCTTATTAGCACTATTTAAGGAAACCATTGTGTCAATGCTCAACTTTTTGCCTCAAAAGAAGAATGTCTCGGCTGTGCGGAACAGTAAGCCATAAAGTTTTTCCAAGCATAGAGCAGCGTGTACTTTGCCAAAAAAATTCCACGTCGGTCGGTACTCGAACAATGTTTACATCGACGTATACCATAAGAATCGACGGTAGTGATTTGTCATTGACTCCGGATCGTACCTCTTTTTGAGCTTCTTTCGAGCGTGCCAACGTCAGCGCAGGACCGAAACTACTTAACCGGTACCGAATTATGACATCTCGACTTCGTAAAATCGAATAATAGGCCAATCAATTAGGGATTTCGCCATAACATTGAATCCTCGAGCAGGAGACCCGGGATTTTAGGTAATATAGGCCAACAGACACAAAACGTATAGGAAGACCCCACGAGACTATGAACATTAGGCATTGTTGTTAACAATTAAACTTCAAAAAATGGACTTTTTTGACTATTTTTGTTCTCAATTAAAAACTAAGTTACTTTTGGGCAAAATGGGCTCACCATCTTCTAGGGAGTTGAAAGACCTTAACAATGATCCTAAACCGACCTCGATATCATTATTTGTTCCTGAGAAAAATGGTATAAAAAGTCAAAATCGACAAAGTCTTTGTTTAACAATTGTTATTGCGAAATTGAACCTGCGGCTTCGTTATTTTGTAAAAAGTCGGGGATTATAGTGCTTAATATGTGGTAAAAATTTTAGATCGATTCATCAAATAGTTTATTGCAAAATTCAATTTGTTCATATTTTTGTAATTTTTTTGCAATAACCATCTACGCACACCTAAAAAAAAATCGCGATTCAAAGATCATGGTGCCCTAGAGAAACATTTTTTATGACAAAAGGCAATTTTAAGATTGTTTAAGAAATTAAAGAAGAAAAACAATTTTTTTTATTTTTATTTTATTTTTTTTATTTTTATTTTTTATTTTTAATTGTTCGACGAATTTGGATGTTTCTTCTTTTAATTTGAGGTACCGTTCTGAGCACATTACGAAAATGCGATTTGTTTATTAATTTACCACCTAATTTGTTGGGACAAATTTTTGTAAAAAATTTTTTCGCGAAAAATAATTTTTTTTTGGTGCGGTTTTCATTGTTAAACATGGAAAAGGATAGAATATTATTAATATTAAGAATATTAACAATTAATTAAGAATATGAAGGATATTATTAACATATTTTGTTTATTGTTATATCAAATGATATGAACATAGTGTATTTTTTATCATATTTTTATCAAGAAATAAATTTTAAAATTATTTTTTTAATGACAATAATTCATGTATTATAGTTAAACAAGTAATTTCCATGTTTAACAATGAAAACCGCACCAAAGAAATGGATTTTTCGCGAAAAACATTTTTCCAAAAATTTGTTTCAACCAATTAGGTGGTAAATTAATGAATAAATAATAAACTAATCGCATCTTCGTAATGTGCTCAGAACGGTACCCCAAATTAAAAGAAGAAACATCAAAATTCGTCAACAATTTCCAGAGATATTGCCTATGACATAAGGTGCCAAAATAAAAAAAAACGTTTTTCTTCTTTAATTTCTTAAACAATCTTAAAATTGCTTTTTATAATATTCAACAATTGATATCGATAGAGAAAATGTTACTCTAAGGCAGCATGATCTTAGAATGGGTTTTTTTTTTAATTGTGCGTAGATGTTTATTGCAAAAATATAAACAAATTGAATTTTGCAATAAACTATTTGATGAATCGATCTAAAATTTTTACCACATATTAAGCACTATAATCCCCGACTTTTTCAAAATAACAAAGCCGCAGGTTCAATTTCGCAATAACAATTGTTAAACAAAGAATTTATCGATTTTGACTTTCTGTACCATTTTTCTCAGCAACAAATGAAGATATGGAGGTCGGTTTAGAATAATTTTAAAGGCCTTTTAATTCCCTAGAGGATGGTGAGCCCATTTTACCCAACAGTAACTTAGTTTTTAACTGAGATCAAAAATAGTCAAAAAAGTGAATTTTTTGACGTTTAAGTGTTAATAACAATGCCTAATGTTCAAAGTCTCGTGGGGTCTTCCTATACGTTTTGCTCCTATTGGCCTTATATTACCTAAAAATCCGGGTCTCCTGCTCAAGGATTCGATGTCAAAAACAGGGATTTTTTTTGCTTATTTGCTTGGCCTATAAGTAAACGGAATATCTCTAGATAGGTTCCATATATCGCGCAAGTTTGATTTTATTACACAGACAGCGAACTGATCGTAAAATACTACTTAAACCACTGGACAGGTTTCGATTGCCTCGAAATGTAAATCAGGTGTTTGTGAATTTTTATCCGGTGAAGACGATTCGAAAGTTGCCCAGTTACAATTGACTCTGTATTTGGACAGCTTAATAGATAAACAGTACTTAGCCTAATTCTTCTCTAACAAAAAGCGCTAATACCGTCGGAACTTTTCAAGTTCGTGAGAGTGTATATATATTAAAATAGTATTCCTGGTTAATTCAGCGAACACCTATTTTTTTATTGATTAACGACGGATTAAAGTAAACTAGTTTAACTGTCGCATCGACTCAATCCGTATAAAAATATTTTTCGCGTATCGATGAAATCCTCTTCCGTCTTAAAGGAGACCGGGCCGATCCGACCCTGCCCATAGTCAAATAAAGGCATCAAAAGAATGCGAGGAGGAAAAGCAACAATCCTAATTGGCTTATTCTCGGCCATATGGGAAAACGTTAACGGTCATGCAGTTTGCATCCAAATGAATATTACGTGAGACATAAAAATTAACAAAATTGCAGATGGAAAGAGGATAGTCGCACCTACTCCGTTTTGGATCGCTCCAGGAGACGTACGAGACTTACAAGGTGATAAGAATACTGCCGACGCCAACTCGATTGTAATTGTTGGCGATTTTTTCCCGCATCACACTGTATACGGGCATTTCAAGTCGACGTACATGAGCTTGAATGGGGAGCTGGGTAGCGGGATGCCAAAAAACCGAAAGGGGACAAAAAGCGCAATCTCGGGATTCGTCGTAAAGTGAAAAGCGCTGGATTGAGAAGAATGATTTAGTTTCACACGTCGCGTTTGTCCGTAGATGTACCCTGTTCAAAACAATAGAAATTGTGAAGAAGAAAATTCAAATTTAAGCCACATTCATCTTCAGTCAACAAGGAAAAGGTGATCAGTAGTTTCTACAGGATATTGAAGACCATATGTCTGAGGAGCGTCATACGCCTATATTAAACAATGAAATACAGAAAACAAACATGACTATTAATTAAGAAAAAATTACTTAGTTTGACACTTCATATTTATTTCTGGGAACAGTAGATATACCGTGTTCAAAACAATAGAAATATCAATAATATATGGTAAAATATAAGAAATATCATATTTTAGCCACATTTCGAATATTTAACATTCATCTTCAGTCAACAATCAACTTGGAAAGAGGTGATCAGTAATCTCTACAGCATAGTGAAGAATATATGTCTGAAGAGCGTCATGCGCCTATATTAAACAATGACATACAAAAAACATGATTTTAAAGATTATGACAACAACGATACACAAAATTGAAGGGATATTTCCGACATTTTGGTCCTTTTGGATTTGCTGAGTCGTGTCCAAAGAACATATGCCATACTTGTATTTTAAATATTGTACAACATTAGTAGCTTTCTTCAATGTTTCAATACGTTCTTCAAACATGGTTTAATTTAACTAAATCACTTCTACTTTAAATCTAAATAGCACCTGGATTTCTAGGGCTTTAGGTCTACCTACCACTTCTATTAGCATATGGCGTATATATAACGTAGAATAAAGTTTGAGATAATAAATATATTGCTCTCACGTGGGTTTTCTCGCAAATCCAAATTTACTCAAATTTACCCACTTATCTATTTCAAAATGGTAAAATTTCCATTGAAAATCAAGAAAAGTAATACATTTCGGTTTGGTATTCGTTTGGTAATTGAAACCAGTATTTTAGTGAATCAAAATTGACCTGTATTTACCAAACGAAGCCACTTCTTTATGTCAAACTTTCTTTTAATGAATAACATAACCTGAATTGCTTTTATCTTATTAACCGTGATATGTTGTGAAGTGCAGGCATAGATAGCCCTATTACCAGTTACTTAACTTACACTGATTAACTTCAATACAAATGCCACAAAGATTAATTTGAGGAAAAAGATGTTGGCAATAAAAATTTCCGATTTGATGAATAAGACTTTCCTTACAAAATCTAGTTTTAATTCTATAATCCCTCACGTCAAGAGAAGGAAAAGCGAGAATAATGAATTTCCCAAATTTCCTTTTGTCGACGAGAGCAATGAAATTTTCATTGTTCTTAATAAGCAAATTTAAATTTTTGACTCAAAAATATGCACAGAGGACGACAGAGGGAAAGTATAAATATCGGTACATCACATTTTCCTTTATGGACTAAAATAATGAAAAGTCTAAATGAAGGCCCTAACAAATTTTAATTTTTAGGAAAAAATAATGAAATATCGATTTTTCTTAAGAAGAATTTTATAAAGTTTGACTTGTGAAATGTGCACCGAGCACGGCAGAGAAAAGCATGGCAAAATGAATTTGCCTAACTTTCTGTCTCGATGAAAATACTGAAATTTCCATTTTTAAGGCATATTTAAAATTTTTACTTAAAAATATGTACACAGGACAGCACAGGAAAAACGTAACTAATAGGTTTGCTATTTTTTAATCACTATTTATCGTTAAATATAACAAAATTACCATTTTTATTAAAAACATATTTAAAACTTTCATCCAAAATTAGGTACAAATATCGACAGAGGAACGCATAAATATTCGTTTGTCAAATTTTCATTTATGGACGAAAATAACGAAATTACTTTCTTTAAAAAGGTTTTTTCAAACTTTGACTTAAAAAGTGCATAGAGCATGGAGGATGGAATGTCTGAATAAAGGATTTAACACATTAATATCCATTATCGACAACAGTAAGGAAGTTTCCATTATCGACAACAATAAGGAATTTTCCATTTTTCTCAATAAACATATTAAAATTTTCACTTAAAAATGTACACAGAGGACGACAGAAAGAATGCATAAATATCAATGCATCAAATTTTCCTTTATGGACTAAAATAATGAAAAGCCTTAATGAAGGCCAAATTTTAATTTTTAGAAGAAAATAATGAAATATCGATTTTTCTTGGAAAGAATTTTAAAAAGTTTGACTTAGAAATGCGCACCGAGCACGGCAGAGAAAAGCATGGCCAAATGGATTTGCCTAACTTTCTGTCTCTATAAAAATACAAAATTTCCAGTTTTTAAGGCATATTTAAAAATTGATTTAAATAATTATATTGGAGGTCCCTGGCGATCACAAGAAGCGGCTGACTAATAGGAAGACGCGAATTTGACACGTATTTTTAGCTTATTTGTCTGAATAACGAGTTTGATCTCAAATCTCAAATATTGCCGTATAAGTGTTCATCGGGGTCAGATGGAGTGCCACGTACAATTAGACATCGAATTGGAGGTCCCTGGCGATCACTAGAAGCGGCTGACTAATAGGAAGACGCGAATTTGACACGAATTTTTAGCTTATTTGACTGAATAACGAGTTTGATCTCAGATCTCTAATATTGACGTATAGGTGTTCATCGGGGTCAGATGGAGTGCCACGTACTATTAGACATCGAATTGGAGGTCCCTGGCGATCACTAGAAGCGGCTGACTAATAGGAAGACGCGAATTTGACACTTATTTTTAGCTTATTAACTGAATAACGAGTTTGATCTCAGATCTCTAATATTGACGTATAGGCGGCTGGCTAATAGGAAGACGCCAATTTGACACTTATTTTTAGCTTATTTAACTGAATAACGAGTTTGATCTCAGATCTCTAATATTGACGTATAGGTGTTCATCGGGGTCAGATGGAGTGCCACGTACTATCAGACATCGAATTGGAGGTCCCTGGCGATCACTAGAAGCGGCTGACTAATAGGAAGACGCGAATTTGACACGTATTTTTAGCTTATTTAACTGAATAACGAGTTTGATCTCAGATCTCTAATATTGACGAGGTGTTCATCGGGGTCAGATGGAGTGCCACGTACTATTAGACATCGAATTGGAGGTCCCTGGCGATCACTAGAAGCGGCTGACTAATAGGAAGAAGCGAATTTAACACGAATTTTTAGCTTATTTGACTGAATAACGAGTTTGATCTCAGATCTCTAATATTGACGAGGTGTTCATCGGGGTCAGATGGAGTGACACGTACTATTAGACATCGAATTGGAGATATCACAAAATTTCCATTTATATTAAATACATATTTAAAACTTTGACCCAAAATTAGGTACAGATAGCGACAGAGGTGCGCATAAATATCAGTTTATCAAATTTTTATTTATCTACGAAAATAACGAAATTGCTTTCTTTAAGAAAGTTTTTCAAACTTGACTTAAAAAGTGCATAGAGGATGGCTGATGGAATGCCTGAATAAAGAATTTACCACATTTTCCATTATTGACAACAATAAGGAATTTTCCATTTTTTTCAAGAAACATATTAAAAATAAATTTGACTTAAAAGTGTACAGAGAAAACGACGGAGGGAAAGCATAAATATTGGTTTATCAATTTTTCATTTATCGACGAAAATAACGAAATTGCGACTTAAAGGTTTTTTCAAACTTTGACTTAACTAGTGCATAGAGGATGGCTTATGGAAAGCCTGAATAAAGAAGTTACCAAATTTTCCATTATCGACAACAATATGGAATTTTCCTACAAACTGACTTAAAAATATGTACAGAGGACTACAGAGGGCTTAAAATAATGGAATTGCCAAGTTTTCTTTCATTAATGAAAACAACGAAATGTCAATTTTTCTTAAGAAGAATTTTTAAAACTTAGATTTAAAAATGTAGACGATAGACGGCAGAGGGAAAGTAACTTGTCTTTGTTGAAGAAAATATTAAAATTTTCATTTTTGTTAAGAAGCATATTTGAAACTGTAATTGAAATCAAGAGGCTGCAGAGGAAAAGCATAAGTAATAAATTTGCCAAATTCTCTTTCTCTTGACCAAAATATTGAAATTTTCATAAAACTTATTTAAAATTTTAAATCAAAAATAATAAAGATGGTTGATCAAACTAATACCTATAACGTAATTTTCATTTTTCGTTAAGAAAAACGTTTAATACTTCGACTCAAAAATATGTAGAGCATAACATTCTAGGAAAACATACCTAAATATTGTTTTATCAAATTTTCATCTATCGACGAAAATAATGAAATAACGACTTTTTAAAGAATTTGAGTTAAAAGGTGCATGGAGAGAAAACCCAAATGAAGCTTTCACCAAATTTTCTTTCATCGATGAAAATGGTGGAATTTACTGTTTTGTCGAGAAGCACAATTGAACGCAATAACGCAATTACGACTTTTTTGATATATCAAAAGCTGTGAAGTTATAAGGTGCGTAGAGAGAAAGCCCAAATGAATTTTCTTTCAACGATGAAAATGATGCAATTTCCCAGTTTTCTCGAGAAGCCCAGTTAAACCTTTGACTTAAAATTTGTACAAGGAAGAGTAGAATGTCTTTTTTCCCTGCAAATGCTGCAATTTACGCGGCACGCCCTGCGTTTTTACCGCAACAACAAGCAAAACAAATCAAAGCGAGATGCTTTCGTTTCAGCCAACTTTATGTGATAGAACCCGTCGAAATATTATAACCTTAAACGACTCTTACATCACTTTAATGATGCGACTTTTTGTCAATGGAGAGGATTCCACAAACGCAGACACGCGCGACAAGGGCCTTTCGACTGAATGGACGACGCGACGGCTGATCCCTTCGTTTCCATTTGAGTTATAGACGAGGTGGCAGATGTCCTTTCGCAAAATTTATTGTTCTTCTTAGTACATATAATACGTATGTGCGGGGATGTACGAGCGTGAGGCGTTCGCGGCAGGTGGATCGACGGCTCACGGGCGAATACTTTGCAAAAATTTTAAATAAATTAGCGGACGACGGGACGGTTCCCGCGTTTCAGGAATCCCGGGCACTTTAATCGCTTATTGGATACTTTGCGGCCGGAAAATGTCGTAAAACAATTATGGAAAACTGTGAAATAGTGACAGAAGGAATTCAAACACGGTGTCCTTCTAATTAACCCAACAGTGTTACATCAAATCCACATATTGAAATTAAATTTAAAACATGCTTTAGGTCAGGAACAATTGATACGAACTGGATATAGGTTTTAAACGTGTACTTATATCTTCACTTTAACTCATTTTTGTTTAACAATTTCTAACACTTTTACTTTTTATGTTACAATTTGATTTATGAAAATATTTTTTGAAGGTACCTTAAGGCCACCGGGACTGATTGGAGGAAGCAAACCTAAGGTAGCAACACCGGCAGTCGTTTCTAAAATTGAACAGTACAAAAGGGAAAATCCCACGATATTCGCATGGGAAATTCGAGAACGGCTAATATCGGAAGGTAAGTTTCCATAATTTCGCTCGATTACCATCGTTACTTCTCCGGTTCATTGTATGAAAATGTTGAAACAACGCTATTTACCTACAAATACGCATCATCTTCGGAAAATTATATACCTATTCACACTTATATCACAGTAGGTATCACAGTACTCGTTCAGATGGTTGTACCTAGCGCCTTCTTTGTTTTTAATAACACCAGAAAAATGGTAATAATTACACATAAACGATTTCCTCGATGTAATGGTGGAAAGGCATCGAAACGGTAGCGATAATTATCTCTGAAACATCGGTTTTTGTGCGTGTTGTTAGAAACACGCACCGTTTATGGAAAATTAAAAGATATGCCACTTTCGTGTCGAACACATGATTTGTTGGTTACGTAGCGTAGCTTCGTTTACTTATACAGGAAAAAGTTGAGAACCTACGGTGAAAGTTCTAAGCATTTCTACTTAACATTCCGACTTTACTTGCTTTGCACGAGAGGCGCAGGATTAATTGTGCGAATTCGCCATAAAATTGAAACGTATACAACACTAACGCACGATTTCAAAATGCAGTTAAAGTCCACTTTAACTTAAAGTCGACTTTGACTGTGACGTTAGAAGTAGTAACGGCCGGTTTCGTAATGCAGTTAAAGTCCACTTTAACTTAACGTCACAGTCAAAGTTATCTGTAATTCAAGTGGAATTTTATATTAAACTTGACTTTGACTGTAACGTTAGACGTTGAAGTTAGAAGTAGTAAAAGTCATGAAAGCATCACAGTCAAAGTCAACTTAAAGTTAAAGTAGACCAAAACTGCTTTACGAAAACGGGCGTAAGAGAGAACTTTGTTTCAACTCGATCAGACTCATTGGAAACAACTCCGAGTTCTTACACACTCACTAACGCCCGGTTTCATGCAGTTAAAGTCCACTTTAACTTAACGACCGAAGGTTGTCCAGCTTCTCAAAGTTGGCCATGGCAATTTAAACCAAAGGAAAAACACCAAGTTATAACCAGCTGCTTTATTAGAGATGAGCGACCGGTTTCGGCTTCATGGAAGCCATCTTCAGGCTCGCAAACAAGTTGTTTTTAGGGCTCCTGTTGCTCGAAATGTGCGGCGTCACACACACAAACCAATTGCGTCGATACACAGTTAAAAAACTTAACTTAAAACTTAACCTAACTTAACGTAACTTAAAAGTTAACTTAAAGTTGACTTTGACTGTGACGTTAAGTTAAAGTGGACTTTAACTGCATTATGAAACCGGGCGTAAGACACTTGGAAGTGTTTGTAACGTAAGGCGTTCGTTCGATAAACCGACGTTTTAAAGTATAATACACGCGTCCTACTTGTCACCTTCGTAGAATTAAAACGAACAATTAATATTTAATTACATCCTTTGTTGGTGTTTGCTCCGGTCGCGTTTCGTATTCTAAGCCTGCTTGCCAATGCATATCGTTCATGATCGCTGGCTCGACAACATTTATCAAAAACTCGTGACCAACTGGAGATTATGGCGTTTAAGAGGCATTTAGAAATTGGAATGTGTCTTTGAGTCGCGTATCCTAACTTTTAAAAGCAATATTGGGAACATAAGAAGCATTTTATTCGAGAAATTGTGATGGGTGAGAAGATATTGGGAAATGAGGTTTTATTTATAAAATGCCCAAATTCAGGTGATTTAAACATAAGAGGGAATAAGTTCGTTCTACATTTGTGCATCAGAATGCATGAGAAGGTATTTGAAGTGAAAACTTTTATACGCGCACTTGAGAAAAATAAACGTTCTTAGATAGGGTAAAATCTTTAACTTGGCGTCAGCATGAAATCTGTTACGCTATGAGTCATCGCATATAGAACCGCGTGTTAAAAGTAGATACCTATACAAATATGCAGAGTATAAACGTGTAGAGTATTCCCTCTATGCCGGTCTATTCCTTCAAACAGAACAGAAATTGTAACGGCTGTAGAATTGTAGAAAACAAAGCTACAGGGATGCAGCCTTAGGCTAGGTTAATAAAATATTCTTTCTATTCTCAAGTGAGAGCTTTCGACTGTATATTCAACCTTCTTCAGTCACTGGTTGTAATGTTGCAAAGACATTTATAAAAAATGTAAAATAAAGTAAGTGATGTAAATTAGGTACTTTCAATAACGAGGTTATGAAAACTCACTATTACATTCACAGGAATTAGTAACAGGAAATATTGAAAATGGTTATTTTTTAGAAATGGTGTATATTTTAGCAATAACTTGGTGAATAAGAGAACCGATCATTCAGTTAGACAAAGAATATCAAAATAGTCGTCAGAGGAGGAGATCAAGTTGATTTAAAATCAAAATTATAGTTATTGTTACATATGGCATCTCAAAGGAGATTTTGTTATAAAGCAACCCTCATTTTTTATGGTTTTGTCAGTTTAGAGTGAACCGCATATCTATATAACTAGTTAATGTTTAGAACAACCATAAGATTCCGTTGGTTAGGTGCTATGTTTTCTCTGTGTTGCTTTATGCGGTTGAGGCATGGAACTTGAACAGGACCAATATCAATAAACCAGATGCATTTGAGATGTGGAAGTCCTAAGAAAAATGAACAAAGAACGAGAAATTCTTATGAGTATAAAACGCCGCAAGCTTGAATATCTCGGTCATGTGAGGAGAGATCCGACGTATGAACTGTTACGCCTTATAATGCAAGGGAAGATCCAGGGCAAAAGAACTGTTGGAAGAAGGCACATCTCCTGTATACTTAAGAGATTGGTTCCAATGTACTTCCGTAAAACTATCCAGATGGACGGCTTCAAAAATACGCATAGCAATGATGATAGAAGATGTAATGTGTCTTGGTAGGATTCAATAAAACCTCTCGTTTCTACAAGGTCCAACCTTTCTTCTTCTTCTTCTAGTGCCTATTCGTTTCGAATATTGGCGACCATCCTGGCTATGATGACGTTGTTGACTGCTGCTTTAAACAGTTCTGTGGTTGTTTTTGAATACCATGTTCTTAGGTTCTTGAGCCATGATATCCTTCTTCTTCCGGGCCCTCTCTTTTTCGAAACACTTTTCCTTGGAGAATGGATTTTAAGAGTTTGTATTTGTTGTCATTTCTCATTAAATGTCCGAGATATTCCAGTTTCCCTCTCTTAATCGTTTTCATCACCTCTTTTTCCTTCCCCTTTCTTTCCAGTATTTTTTCGTTGGTCACTCTATCTACCCATGATATTCTAAGATCCTTCTGTATAGTCACATCTCGAAGACTTCGAGCTTCTTTTGTGTTGCTTCGGTCAATGTCCAGGATTCCATGCCATAGTACAATATGGAGAACACATAACATCGCAGGAGTTTTACTTTGATACCTAATTTGAGGTTATGTCTTTTGAAGAGCTTAGACATTTTGATGTAGGCATCTCTTGCTTTTTCTATTCTACATCTTATTTCTTGTGAGTGGTCCCATTGTTCGTTTATTAAGGTTTCCAGGTAGACAAGTTTGGATACCCGTTCTATTGGTATATTTTTAATACATAGTTGGCAGTTTTCCCTCTTCTTTTTACTTATGATCATAAATTTTGTTTTGTTAACGTTCATTTCTAGCCCATATCGTTCACTTACTTCATTCACTTTGTTCATTAGTTGTTGTAGACCTTCTATACTATCTGCCAATATGACGGTATCATGTGCATATCGGATATTATTCAGTCGTTCTCCGTTTACAAGAATTCCAATATCATCGTTTTCCAGAGCCTCTCTAAATATCTCTTCTGAATACAGATTGAATATCAGAGGGGAGATAATACACCCTTGTCGTACGCCCCGCAGAATGTTAACTGCCTCTGTTGTTTCATCTCCAGCGTTGATTTTTATGGTGGCTGTCTGGTTCCAGTACAGGTTTTGTATAATTCTGAGGTCTTTATCATCCATTCCGGTGCCTTTCAGCACTTATATCATCTTCTGGTGTTGGACTTTGTCAAACGTCTTTTGGTAGTCTACAAAGCAGGTATAAATGTCGCAATTTATGTCCCTACACTGTTGGAATAATACTTGTATAATGAACAGTGCTTCTCTTGTTCCCACTCCTTTCATGAAGCCAAATTGTGTGTCTGCTACTCTCCCTTCCCACATCTGGTATATTCTGCGATGGATAACCTTAAGGGAAAGCTTTAGTAAATGGCTCATTAAGCTTATGGTTCTGTATTCTCCGCATTTCTTATAGCAGCAATATAAATTCAGAAATGAGCCATTCTTTCGGGATGTTGCCGGTGTCATTGATATTGTTAAATATTTTGCAGATCATTTTTATTGATTCTTCATCCAAAAGCTTAAGGAACTCTGTCTGTATTCCGTCCGGTCCAGGAGCTTTGCCTTCTCTCAGCGATCCTATGGCTGCTTCTATCTCGCTTGTTAGTATTGGTGGTCCAGTTTCTGTTGATAAGGAGGGGGGGTCTCCTCTCTCATCGAAGAACAAATTCTCTATTCGAACCTTTCAATCAATTGATATTTGGCACATTTTACTTAAATAAATTCACTTAAGCACTTTCGATTTCTCTTCTACGTCGAGTTCGTCACATCCCTTTCACGTTCCAAAACTAAGAGGTAATAATCCCCATTACTCGCTAGACTAGAGGGTGTATGTGTATATATACATCGGCATGTCCTCGCCGAGCGGAAATTTTCCGAAGGGTATTGTGCGTTTCGATGGAAGAACACAATTCCCTTTTACGTAATTCCCGTCAGAAACGTGTCATTATCGGAGGACAGACCTCAGGAGCGCGGCATTTGTTCGTATATCGGGGGCGCATGTGGTCGTCCTCATTGGCCCGGCTTTAATTTTTAATTTGCCATTTTCATCGTGTTTCACGCAATAATCCGACCAGCACCACCCAGACAATGAGGGACCGAATGACTGTAATTTTGTGGTGGAAACATAAAAACGGCCCCGTCGATCCAAACAATATAACCGAACAACCCTAAACATTGTCATTGATCTGTTACTTTACCTGCGGTTCGGTTAATATAAAAAAGTGTTTTATTCACACGCAGAACGGACGTAGTCATATGCCCGTCACGGAAACTGGTGTATCTTTTAATTTTCGTTCCTCGAGATGCGTGTGTTTAGGTGACACGCACAACGAAAAAAAAACTTTTTTGTTTCGTATACGCCAGAACTAGTTTGTTCATGGTCGAATGTTATAATAATTGCATTACGAGTACATGCAAGGGTAGACTGCGATTGGACAAATAAAAATTACGTACGTACAATAGAATTACCACTCCATTTGTTAAATGGGCCGTGTGACAAATTGGTCCAAATGGAAATGGCGAGACTTTAATACCATCACAGAAAGTAGTGCGGTGAAGCCGTAAGTTTGTTCGAGCGAAGGATTTATGATCGCTTGACACCCAGTTCGAAACCATCGAACGCATTTTCAGTCTCCATTTAAATCTTATAAATAAATTAACAGCCTTAGTGAGTTGCACACCTATAAGAAGGCTCAGATTACAGAATCCTGAAGCTACTTTCTTTCTTCTTCGGCTTTTACCGACGTATAGCCATTTCAAAATTTTCTTCATTTCTTTCTATTTTCTCATGACAAATTTATGATTCAAGAAAAGTCCAAATAAAGCGTAACCGCTTGATGAATCTTATAAGTTGCTTGAAGGCATGTTGAAAGCATCAGCTAAAGACAAATTAGTCTCTGTTTCCAGAACTAATGTGAGTTTTCAGGATAGTTAACTATCATATATCATATAGTCTAACTGTCAATTACTCTTAAGGGATTAGCTTATACTACTTCAAATAAATCTCTATTTTTAGGACTAATGTAAGTGTTAAGGACCCATTATTGCAATGCAATCATCTTACCTTCCTTAAGACAATTAGAGACTAATTAGGATAGCTTCGCTTAGACAATAAACTGTTATATTTATTAGATGTAAATTTCTAATTGTAATAAAAGAATATTTACTGGACAAACTCTGGTTTCAAATGCAAAAGAAATATATTTCGTCATATTTTTAGCTATAGTGTAAGCATTTGAATTTAACTTATTAGAACTTTCGGAAAACTGAATCTAGTTTAAAATCTACTGTCTTGGTTCAGTTGCTGAATAACAATCTCAGGTTCTGAAGAATTTACAAGAATACTTCTTAGGCAAGAACCGTTACATTTTTTTAAATAATTGTCTAGATTTTATGAGATTTTCAGTGAAATTAGTGAAATTGTAAAAATCTTGATTTAACGACAAGTTTCTGTAAAATTGTCTGGAACGTTAACAAATTGCCTAAAGAGATTTGGTAGATGTTTGAATTGAACGACAGGAATATTTTAGATTATTAACGATTTAATTAGGTACAAGTCATGATTTTGGTCAAAAAATTCATTAAAATCGTAGATAACTATCTAGAAATCATCAGATTTTTAAGAAATTTGCTACATTTTGTTCAAAAGGCAGATTTAAAGATCAAATTTTTTATTAAAAAGTAGTTTGAAGTTAAGAACAAATATTCCAATTTATAAGAGACTTAAAAGACGAGAAATTTTATAAATATAAGGTAAACTCTAGGTAGATTACGCAGTCAAGAATTTAATTGGTAGGTACTGAAGTTACTTCGTATTATATAAGAGCCTTATACAGGCTTAAGTTTACAGGTTTAAGTTAAGTTAAGGATTTAAGTTTTGAGATCTGGCATATTTTAGATTATTTAGAATATGATAGATATATCATATAGATTTCCGATATTACTAAATATCAAAAAACTTGTAAATAGTTTTTAAGTCCTAAAAAAACTTAAACAGTGTAAATTATGGAATTGAGGAATAGTTTCAATACCAATTCGAATCTGGAAGATTCCAAACTAACCTTGTCATCTCATTTTACAATTAGGATTTAGATTATTAGTAATCTGCAGTAATTGTTATGAAGGTACTTCGTGCTCTAGTAGATTCAATTGTATATTTTATAGATCGATAAATATGCATGAATATTGGGTATTCACTAGAATCTAAACGACGAGAAAGTAGAATATGAGTTCTCAGTTGTTGAGGATTTAATGTTATCTAAATGAATCTGAAAGTTCTAACGCTTCAAAAGTATGTATATTCTATATTTATGAATACATATTGGTAGATTGATAGATTTGCAGGTTCTAGATTATCTAGAATCTATAAGATTAAAACTATATACGAAATTTCAAAAAATATGGCATCACTAATAAAACAGTCTTTAGAGAAAAGAACAAAAGGGCCTGGAATATCAGTTTCTTGGACTCCATATAAAAATTTCTGGATAATTGACTCCATGTCACCTGACTTTTTGGAAAAATACTGAAATTAGTTTAGTCAGAATTATTTTTGAGTTGCTTGATTAAAGTTTATTTTTTTGGAAAACTGACTCGAAGATAAGTCAATAGAAAAACAATTACGTCGATTTCTGGGAGAAACAAAATTGCATTAACGCCATCCATCAATTATTATAAGTATTACCGACTTGTCTGGTTTATACGCAAAAAGGACACTTTTTGGTGCCGAAATTGGCCGAGTGGAACGTTTAGCCACCCCCAAAATTCAACAATCATATTCACTGACCCGGGTAATCCAAAATGTTTACGTTCCTTCGAAAAGAAAGAAAGAGAAGGTAATTTGAATAACGAGGCAACAAGTGCGTAATGCCTAAAAAGCATAAAATCGATGTTTTTGGCAAATTGTCCAGGAAATAACTGAATTTCGGCTCATCCTGTCTCGGCGTTTCGCAACGGAACACTCGTACGTTGCACGTACAAAGCGAATTTAGAAAGAGGCGATAAATCTCGTAATTAATTTGTAATCTCTATTTAGCAATAGTGTAAATGTTCTTCGTTATTTCCTTTGTGTCTTCCCACGTAAGGCAATTTATTATCTCTCGCCTCGGGATTTGATTTCACCGACATTTATTTAGATTTGGAGCCGTTCGAGAGCAATAAATATTCATCAGTTTGAGGTATCCGACGCACATACACACGTATATAACGTATCTACATGAAACTATGTCCAATCTTAGCTACTATAATTTAACAATAAAACTCGAGTTCGGAAATAAATATTCTCGTTCATTAGCCGGAGGGATGAATAGGAAATTAACTCTGAGATAAATCAGATGATACGCGCTGATGTGTATCTTTGTGAGGTAAACGCAGCGTCGGATTCAGTTTACGCGGGAAACCGAAAATTTATGAAATCCGCTACACTTCAAAAATCCATATGGTCTTGCATATTACATTGATTCTAAAGGACTCTATGTTGATCAGCTCAACTCTCAAAATTTAAATTTTACTACTTTACCCCTAACTAAGTATTCAAATCGCACTATGCCCTGTTATTAGTGAATCAATTATCCAACATTTCTAGTCCGATATAATTTTGGTGTTGGATTTCAATTTAATGTAGTTAACAATTTCATGGCACTTTTTATCAAATAAAATTACTGTAAATGCAACTCATTCATAGAAAAATTAACATACCCTTCTGCCTGTTGAAAATATACATTACTTACCTTGTCATTACCCAGAAAGTTAAACACACTTCATACTTTCGTTTTCATTGAGTTTTCCATTTTTGACTTTTGTTACTTACCATAAGTCATTTTGATATTGAATATTCATTAAATGACAAGACATTTTAATGGCTTCAACTTGACCGGTTAAGCAGATATTATGTTAATACATCAGATAGGAAATAACAGATGTAAGATATATACATATACAAATTTTTTAACAGTTTAATGCAATGCCACTTTTGTAAATCAGAGATCTAGATCCGCACCTGTAATCGAGTGATACAAGTCGATGTGTATCTGTGAATCGAATCGTAGTGTGATCATGATCAATGCTCTCTTATGATAAATACGGAATTATTAATCATTGATCAGTCACCTTAATTATACGAGGTGGGTATTGGATTCTTCTTTCGATGGCTGCAACAGTGATTTATCATACGGTTTTCCGTTGTTATGAATATTCATATATAGTATGCGATCCGAACGGCTCGGTAAGCGAGAGTAGGTACGCAATTACCGTCGTAGTTGTTGCTACTGATTACAATGACAATACAAAATTAAAATTGTAATAAGACCCGATTGTATTGGGAACTTGCCGTACGTGGTGGTGTGATTGATATGGGGCAACGTTTCTTTTCCATGTCGAGCAGATTGTATCGTCGGAATGCTGATTTATCGCACGTTACGTGACTGTTTGGGAAATATTCCGCGATATTTGGTTCGGCGAGACCCAAATATTCATTTCAGATACAATTGGTATATAGTAAAATATCCACAACTCGTTGTTTTTCTGCTGTGGCAGGGGAGCAAAGTAAATATGGATTCATACGTCATAGTTATATAAATTGGTATGAAGTTCATATACAATACCTATCAGCTGATTCATTGTAACGGTAGTAGATACTAATGAATATACAGAAGAAAGAAAAATAAACCTACTGTACCTATAGCTTACTGTGTTATTTCCAAAATCACAATTTCTTTGGACAGTAACTAGAACGGAACAGAACCTTGTTTAACAAATTCCTTACCACTAATTAATTTCGTTCGACCATTCTTCATTTCTCAAAACCAAAAATTCTGTTTTTTGAAATATTAATACATATTTGAAAATACTGAGCCATCTTCGTATATTTTATTATATTAGAATGTTCATAAATAAAGTGAGTACTGTTATTACTACATTTTTAGGAAAATGAACCTAATCAGTGATCAATCATGGTCAACTAGTGGTCAAATTTGATTTTTCTCCTTTTACTTCAACTAGGTGCCAACTGACATAACTTCAATGAATACATTTCAACTTTAAAATTGTTTAACAATTAATTCCTGATCATTACTCATTCTACTTATTTTTGAAACAAAATTTTTTTTATTCTGTATTTTCGGTACATTTTCAGGGTTCTTTTGGTAAAAACCCAGAAGAACCCTTGTTTCCTCACAGACACCCTTTGCAACCTATAAATCGCAGTATGGAAAGAAGTTATATGTCTAAAGTCAAAAAATGTTTAGTCTACAAGGCACAATATTACAGTTTATTTTAAAAAATGTCCTTAAATATGGAATGTTTTAATAACATTTTTGCAATTTGTTGATACCAATACCAGGAGCGCTTCCATGGGGCAAGTCAGTGAGAGTTTTGAACAAAACAAGACTCGTTAATTTTTTTTCAATTTTTATAAACAATTTAGGAACATAACTTTTTACGTCTTCCGTATGTATGGTTTCCATTTTGAGAAAAAACGAACATTAGATATAATCAATACAATTGCCATAATATACTGAGACAAAAGCTGGAATGCTATATAAATTTTAAAGAATTCCATCATGTCCTTTATGTTACATAAGTCGTTGGTTGACATGACAAATTAAGGAAAGCCCCAGATTTGCCAAAAATATTTTTCATACATGAAATTGATTATTCGCGAAGCTCCACAATGAATTTTTACAACAATTACATATGATATGGACAAATTGAAAATCCATATTTTAGGAAAAGCGTATTGAAACTTTCTAGTCCTGCTTAACTGAAACATAATTCTGGAAATTTTTGTAGGTTAGTGGCACTTTGAGTATGCAATTTGATCAAAAAAGAGAAAATATCTGGTTTTATTATTGCCAATATTCATATAATTTATTTATTTGTAAATATTTTTTCTAGTATATGATTTTCATTACCACATTTATCATTATCAAAACGATTATCGAAATTACAATAAAATCAAATGGCAGCAACAAAAACAATCAACGAATATCAAAAATCGAATTACAAAAAAAATCAAAAATCAATCATCTCTTTTGAAATAAAAATTACACGTACGCCCCTGGAATTACTAGAGAAATAGTAATAGGTTAGATTAGGTATATGCTTAATTGATCATTCAAAACGATTATTGAATTACAAAAAAATTAACTGGCAACAACAAAAGCAACGAACGAAAATCAAAAATTACAAAAGAAATTTCAAAAATCAGTCATCTTTTTTGAAAAAAAATTCTAAGCGACTTGCCCCGTAGGCACGCCTCTGGAATTATTAGAGGGACGGTAATTGGTTAGATTAGGTGTATGCCTAATTGATCATTTAAAACGATTATGAAAATTACAAAAGAATCAACTGACAACAACAAAAAGTACTCCATCAATAAAAACCAAAAACGAATTCCAAAAAATATTAAAAATAATTCTTCTCTGAAAAAAATCTAAGCGACTTGCCCCGTGGGCACGTCCCTGGATTATGGAAATTACAAAAGGATCAACTGGCAACAACAAAAGCAATGAACGAAAATCAAAAATTACAAAAGAAATTTCAAAAATCAGTCATCTTTTTTGAAAAAAATTCTAAGCGACTTGCCCCGTAGGCACGCCTCTGGAATTATTAGAGAGACGGTAATTGGTTAGATTCGGTATACCCTTAACTGACCATTCAAAACGATTATGGAAATTACAAAAGAATCAACTGACAACAACAAAAGTACTCCATCAATAAAAACCAAAAAAGAATTCCAAAAAATATTAAAAATAATTCTTCTCTGAAAAAAATCTAAGCGACTTGCCCCGTGGGCACGTCCCTGGATTATGGAAATTACAAAAGGATCAACTGGCAACAACAAAAGCAATGAACGAAAATCAAAAATTACAAAAGAAATTTCAAAAATCAGTCATCTTTTTTGAAAAAAATTCTAAGCGACTTGCCCCGTAGGCACGCCTCTGGAATTATTAGAGAGAAGGTAATAGGTTAGATTCGATATACCCTTAATTGACCATTCAAAACGATTATGGAAATTACAAAAGAATGAACTGGCGACAACAAAAGCAATTAACAAAAATCAAAAATCTAATTGCAAATTAATATTAAAAATAAGTCTTTTTTGAAAAAAAAATAAGCCGTGGGCACGCCCCAGGAATAATTTAGAGAAACAGTAATTGGTTACGTTAAGTATATTCAGATTTGTTCAATTCAAAACGATTAAGGCAATTACGTACAATAAAATCAAATGGCACCAACAAAAACAATCAATAAAAAAAATCAAAAATAAATCATACCTTTCGAAAAAATAGTTTTAAACGAGTTGCCCCGTGGGCACGCCCCTGAAATTATTATAGAAACGGTAATAGGTTTAAAGCACTTCGTACTTCGCCGTGGTATTAATCAATTGTAAAAATGTCAGCTAAAACGTTTTTAAAATATTAATAAAAGAACTTTTTTTAAACAGATTTGAACGCCCTGTATCTCAAAAACGAATCGCCTCCGGACATACGTTCAATAGCAACTTCTCTTCGTATTGTACATTGTACTCGACAAATACATCTTCAATTTTCCAGTAACAATAATAAACCGTCCTGTATCAACAATTTTCCTATAATTTTAAATTTCGGAACTATTATATGGTATCAAAGTCATAAATACAGCACCCCTCCGCTTACCTCAAAAGCCAATAAAGAAAAACGTGAAAAATATTCCATACAGTACGTAGTACAAAACTAACGAACTTCACCGCTATTGCAAAGTATGATACAAATGTTGAAAACAATTCCAAACTAAATCCACAAACTAACGATACGAAAGTAGCAAAATATCTTGTTTCGAGCATTTTGTTCCGTGTAACGATATGTGGATTTAAACTTTGCGTACATGTAAAATCTTAAAAAAACGAAAACTCTCTTAAAAAAAATTCATACCTAGCGTGGCACTCAAACTGCTTCGGCACCTTCTCTCGCTCCCCTCGTGGCACCAAAGTTCCTGAAGAGAAACCAAAGTTTGATTCAAGAAAATCGAAAATTCGGCGCACATAACACTCCCGAATTAAAGGAACCCGTACTTAACACGGTACAATTATTTGCACAAATGCGTACCCTTACGTGTTAACTAGTCTGAACTAGCCGGGACACGCAAGCGCGTAACTCACAAAAATTCTCTTATCACTACGAGCGAACTCTCAGCTCGGAAAGAATTTAAAGAAAAAACGCGACAAAAAATTGTTTTTCTCTTCGAGTTTTACGGACGATACAGAAACTCGACTGTTTTAAACGGAACGTTTTAAAACAGGATGATAATTTAGGTAAAATTTTTGTACATTTGGGAAATGAATTAATTGTATTGGTAATTAGTATTTCATTATTGATTAGAGCAATTAGGCTCATTCAATTCCTTCTTTTCTAGTGGTTTATCCTATTTTGACGAAAAAGGTGTCTACGTGAATTATTACATAAGATACTAATGTAAAATTTATTTATGTTAAAATTTTGAGTGTTATTTGGTGTCAATTTAAAATATTTGGTATTCAGCGTGCCCTTAAAGACCGCAAACTCAAAAATTTGGAAAATTCTAATAGTCATCAGAAATAATAAAATAAAAAGTCGTTTTTGACAGTTTCGTACTGTCCTAGCAGAATTTCCTTTAGCAGCTCATCGCGATTTATCCGGGAAATTGCCATTCCAACTATTTTGGAAATAATCCCAGCTGGAAAAGTGGAGGAAATTTGAGAAAGTGTAAAATTGACATTTTTTGGTAATCTTGGTAATCCTGGTAATATTGGCGAGAATAAAGTTGACGTTTTTGGAAAAATTTTGCTCGTTATACTGTTCCAAAATTTGTAAACTTTTAAAATGAATATTATAGGTATTACATTTTTGTAGTACAGTACCATATTCAAAAATACCATGTTCCTCCACTTTATTTCGAAAACTATTAAATCAGAACATAAAACAAATGGTCGCGTTTTTGGACATTTTGGTTATTTCCAAAAGTATTTTCTTTAGTAATTTGTCGCGCTGTTTATTGGAAACTGATTTCAACAATTTTGAAAATAATTTCAACTAGAAGAATACAGGAAAATTTGTAATTTAAAAAAAAAATGTTTAATTGACTTTGATTTTAGATTCAAAATTTGTGTATGTAAATATTACGAATATTGCATTAATCTTCAATTTTTGTCAATTTAAAAAAAAATATCCCCCCCCTCCCTTCTTACTTCGAAAACCGTTAAAACAAAAATTTCTGTGGAAGAAAAGTGGTATTTTTGAAATTTGTTTTGTTCTAAAGGCATCTTCATCAACAGTTTGTAGCTATTTCAAAAACTGTCACTTCAAATTTTAAAAAATGTATAATATATCAAATACAGCATATAGATTCAAATTTATATTACATTTTTGTCCTGCATTGCTATGCTAGTATCAAATTCAAAAATTGCATACCCCCTTGACTATCTCGAAAATCAAAAATTTTAAAAAGACCATTACACATGAGAAATAAAGTAAATGTTTGCGTTTTTTTGAAATGTCGCTCCTGGAAACTACCATTCCAAAAATTTTGAAAATAATTCAATCTGGAGGGGTGCTAAAGTGCTAAACTAAGGGTTTATTTATAAAAGGCAATAAAGTTGACGTTTTTGTAAAAATTTTCCTTGATGTACTGATCCAAAATTTGTAAAGTTTTAAAATGAATATTATATGTATTATATTGTTACAGTACAGTATCATATTCAAAAATGTAATTTCCCTCCCCTTTATTTCAAAAACTGTTAAATCAGAAAATAAATCAATCGCTCACGTTTTTCGAAATTTTGATTATTTTCAAGTATTTTTTTAGTAACTTGTCACGCTGTATATTGGAAACTGATTTCAACAATTTTGAAAATAATTTCAAATAGAAGAATTTGTAATTTAAAGAAGTGTTGAATTGACTTTTTTGAAAATTTTGCTACGTTATTTGGATTCAAGTTTTGTGCGGGTGAAATAAATATTACAAGTATTAAATTTTGCCATATGGCATCGAAACTCAAAAATTCGACATCTCTCGTGTATCAACCGTTAAACCAAAAAATTTGAGATTTCTAATAGTCATGAGAAATAATAAAATAAAAAGTCTTTTTGGACACTGTCCTAGCAGAATTTCCTTCAGCGGCTCATGGCGATTTATCCGGCAAATTGCCATTCCAACTATTTTGGAAATAATCCCAGCTGGAAAAGTTGACGAAATTTGAGAAAATGTAAAATTGACATTTTTTGATAATCTTTCTTCATTTTAGATTTAAAATTTGTGTTTATAAATATTAGGAGAATTGCATTAATGTTCTATTTTTGTCAATTTAAAAACAAATAATATCCCCCCTCCCACCTTACCTCGAAAACCGTTAAAACAAAAATTTCTGTGGCAAAAAAGTGGCATTTTTGAAATTTGTTTTATTCTAAAGGCATCTTGATCGACAGTTTGTAGCGCTTTGATTCAAAAAGTGTCACTTCAAATTTTGAAAAATGTATATATCAAATACAGCATATGGATTCAAAATTGATATTACATTTTTTCTACTGTTTTCGTTATATAGATAGTATCGAATTCAAAAATTGGATACTCCCTCACTATCTCGAAAACCAAAAATTTTAAAAAGACAAATACTCATGAGATATAAAGTATCTAAATGTTTGCGTTTTTTGAAATTTCGCTGCTGAAAACTACCATTGCTAAAATTTTGAAAATGATTTCATCTGTAAGGGTGCGAAACAGTTTATACACGAAATACAATAAAGTATATATTTTTGGAAACATTTTCCTCGTTATACTGATCCAAAATTTGTAAACTTGTAAAATAAATATTAGAATTTGATATATTACATTACAGTACAGTACAGTATCATACTCAAAAATAGTCCCTCCCCTTTAGTTCAAAAACTGTAAACAGGTGGTCGCGTTTTAAGATATTTTAGTATTTCCAGTGACATTTTCTTTAGTTAGCTTGTCGCACTTTATGGAAACTAATTTAAACAATTTTGAAAATGATTTCAGCTAGAAGAATAAAGGAAAATTCGTAATTTAATGAAGTATTCAACTGACTTTTGGAAAAATTTGCGACGTTATTTGGATTTAAGATTTGTGCAGGTAAAATAAATATTACAAGTATTAAATTTTGCTATATGGCATAGAATTTCAAAAATTCGACATACCTCGTGTATCAAAAACCGTTAAACCAAAAATTTTGAACAATCCAACAACCATGGGGAGTAATAAAATTAAATGTGGCGTTTTTGAAAAATTTGCTAATTAAAAAAAATTACTAGCTTCGTTTTATTTCGACAATTGCTATTCCAAATATTTCAAAAATAACTCGAGTTGAAAGAGAGTTAATTATTACCATGATTTTATTTCTTAACTTGAACCTAGCCTGGACAACTTTAGTGTCTATTTTCAAAACACATCTACTAAACGGCTTGATTATCATTATATCCATTCCTGATGTATCTTGAGACAAAATATAATCACTTTTCTCATATATTTCCGATAGTATACGCTCTTTGCAAGTACACTTTCCAATTTCACCGATTCCCGCTGTTGATTAGAAATTACTACTCTCGTTTCGGCTTACGTCGAAAGACCTTTTGGCAAATATGTGGGGGTCGTCCATTTCGCAAATAATTGCAGCTTTATGTCTTCCGGCAGTACAAAATTCGATCGTATTTACGCAAAAGTCCCTATTCTGGTGGTCCTTTTGTTGCGTCGCACCTGCGAGGGGCAACTTTCAAACAATAAGGCAATACTTTAGGTACTGCTGACGTGATTATAGTATTTAAATTTTTTGTCATCTGAATAAGAGAGAAAGACAGAGAGGAAATAATGATTTAAAGGTGTAACGTAATGACAGCACGAGGTGGGTATTGTAGAAACGGATCGTCGACGTTGTAACAATTAATATTTTCTCTCGACGACTCCCCTCGATACCGTCGAAGAAGCATCGACTGTTTATTTAATCCTGTTGGCTAATAAATTCTCGGTGTAAGCAGCGATTTTGAAGTGCACTCGTAAGGCTTCCAGTCAAGTGGATTACAATGGAATCGATGATGGTTCTTTTATTCTATTGAGCGAGACGTGAAGACATAATGCACTGACACCTACAAAAGCGCCACTTTCGACAATTACTCGATGTACGTGGAATTGAAAAGAGCTCATGCAACGTAATTATTATGTACGGGCCTTAGAATCGAGACGGATAAGCGCGGAGAATATCGACAAATTGAGTTTTGATTGTAGTTGTACTTCCAATATGACATCAATTGAAATAAACACCAGTCATGTGATGATGGCGAGGGAACGGCTTTAGATTTTAAATTTCTCTCTCGAATACATTTCACAACAACTTATAGAACGGTAAGGACATCGAGTACCGACTTAATTGCGATTAGTTACTGGTGTTTCTGAGACGGTTCAGTAGTCTAAGGTTCTACTGGCGTGTGAACTAGCATGGTATGAGTACATTTTAATAGGTTGCAGTACTAATACCGCAAGTACTTAGTAATACTTATTGCTAACGCTATATCACAATTTAGTATGAGTAATAGTTTGTCCAAGAGGAAGCATTATGCAGGTATGAGCATAAAATGTGAAAGACAAAAAACTTTAAATCAAAATGTTGGAAATATCATCAAACTCATTTAATATACAGGGTGTTTCTGGGGTTGATTTTTTGAGATATAGACTAGACCAGAAGAATAATCGCAAGTTATAACAGAGTTGCAATTTCCAATCACATAAGCTCATTAAGTGTTTCAATTGTTAACGGTCCAATTGTTTACATTAATATACCGAATAGTAATAGTGAAGATAAGTCCCTTCAGGCAAATTTGTATCGTCCAATATAAGGGTTTTAAAAACGTAACAAGACACTCCGACCAAACGAAAAATTCACTTGTTAGTCGATTTTATTGTTAGGCATAAAGACGTTTCAGGGCACTGGAGTCCATCATCAGGCCAATACTTGTGATATGTTGCTTACACTCCTACAGCTTCAGTAGTCAGTTTTACCAGAAATTTAAATGAGGTTACTTTTGTCTTGGTTCGAGTGACTTTGGGCAAAAGTTAATATCTTTAAAAAAATGTTTCGTCGTATCTGTCAATTTATGTGTTATTATTCACGCCAAAAGTTAGAGAAACTTTTCGCAATTCAGTATATTTCCTTTTTGTAATTTTGCAGAAACTTCCCTTAATTTATAAGGGTAATTCACGTCTTAGCTTAGGGTGACTTTCTCTATTATTGTTAGATTTTTTTACATTGTCATAGTTCAAGATGCGACGGAAATAAGTTTATTGCAAGGTCCATCTGGTACTTAAAAAAGAACCCGTAGCATAGTTTAAGAATTATTCAGTAGTGTAGCTCTCGATCGGTCACTCTACACATTTTAGTAACAATGAAGGGTAAAAGATTACTGTTTAAGAGTAATTAACCTTGGCTGGGTTTCCCCAAAGTGCGAAGCAATACGAAGGGGCGGTCAGATTATTAGAGGCGATATTAATTATTAAATAAGTTTTAAGCTATTTTGGAATAAATTTTTTTTTAGTAAAACTTGAATTCTAATATTTAAAAATTTAAATCAACTCGACTAGATTATCGAAACATTTTCTCCACCATTTTTCAAGTTTCTCTTAGTGCGGGCCATAGTTCGCTAAGTGAAACACTGTCATAGGCTTTTCTTAAGTCTATGAAGACAAGGTGGGTTTTGAAGTTTCTAGCCATGCGTTTTTCTAGAAGTTATATACAGTTGTATTATCCGTACATGAGCTAATGAGATGTCTCTAACGTCAACCAAAATACGGTTAAGCGATTCGTTGTTGACCGTGAGGCGACAATAGCAATCCAATTGCTAGGATAAACGAACTTGACTAGATCACCGAAACTGTTTCTCCACCATTTCACCATTTTCTCTTAGTGCGGGCTATAGTTTGCTAAGTGACACACTGTCAGGTTTTCTTAAGTCTATAAAGACAAGGTGAGTTTTGAGGCTTCTAGCCATGCGTTTTTCTAGAGGTTATCTTAGCACAAATGTATTATCCGTATATGAGCTAATGAGAGGTCTCTGACGCGATTTTTTTTAAGAAACTTTTATGACACTTATATACAAGTACAACGATTTTATAAATACTTTGGTTCGTATTTTTCTTAAATTGTTCAAAGTCACAATTTGCGAGGAAAATTCTCGAAGTTATTAAATTTGTTGAATTTTGAATCTACATTAAGTGCAAAACGATATAGAATTGGCAATTTTTGAACTATCGAAATTATGAAAGGCCGCAAAACCTCAGGTTTAAATAAGCTAACAAGCCTTATAGATTAGGTCTGACCTCGAAATTGTTTTGTCCTACGTTACATTGAGACAATTTTCGAAAATTTTTTTAAGGCGAGATACGTCAAAAGGAAAACGATAATTTTATTGCACGTGATATTTGAGGCCAAGAAAAAACAGCTTCCACACGAAAAATGTCATTTTCAAGCTATATTGCCTACATTACCTACGATGAATATCCGGGTTGCAAGTACAAAATCTGAAATGCTGAATAAACCTCACAATTTTCAACCCATTACAAAATATCTGGTCGTTGTCCCCGTGAATGAGCGAAGCGGGTCGGAATTTTATCAAAATTATCTATTTTTACAACATTTCCGATATTAGTGGAATCTAGCGGAATTCAGTTGTCCCTACAAGGTATCGAACAGCCTTAACGAAATTACGTTTAAGTGATTCGTTGTTGACCGTGATGTGACGATAGCAATCCAATTGTTAGGATAAGCGAACTCGACTATAGTAAATCAATCGAGAAGAAAACTTCCATGAAACACAAACGTCGAAATTCAAAGCGCGCGACCAGCTAGCGAATAAGTACAGAGTCGCATTAAGAATGATCGCCTTGACTATAATTTATCTTTTACTATGATTTTACTAAGGATGTTCATTTCTTTCTTTTCTGTATACATTTAAAATAATGGTTTTCTCCCTGCAGCTTAAGTATGTTCCACGTCTCTTTTTGGAAGGCGAGCAGGGAAGGTGTCTTTCCATAATTGCAATAGACCACAGAAATATGTTTATACAAATTTATATCAAAAACCTGAATAACAATAGCGATACGTTAAAATAAACCATCAACTAAAAGTCCACTATCACCGTCAACGACTTACCTGAACGCTTGTAAACAGACATAGATCAGACAATTAAACTTTTTAATTTTACTGAACCGACTCCGTACATCAACAATTCCCGCCAAAAGTTTTATGACTTTTCCACCGATAGCAAACGACGTGTATTAGGTGGTGTCTAACTTTACTACCTTTTCTCGTTTCGTGGATGTTTTCTTCTCAGTGGATTTACTATAGATCGCCCGAAACTGACTATGTGTCGCTTTCTTCTTGCAGGGGTGTGCACGAACGCGACGGCTCCCTCGGTGAGCAGCATAAACCGCATCCTGCGCAACAGGGCGGCCGAGAGGGCGGCCGCGGAGTTCGCTCGGGCGGCCGGCTACGGCCTCTACCCGCACCACCCGTACGCGGCAGCCGCGGCCGCCTTCCCCTGGCCGTCGCCCCTGTGGCCGAACGGGCCCCTCGGCCTGCACCAGGCCCCGGGGGGCGGCACGCCGACCGTCATGGCCGCGTCGCCCGCCTCCTCCGGCTCGCCGCATCCGGAATCGGGACTCCTCGGCTCGCCCTCGGGCGCCAACCTCGACAAGGTAAGAAGAAGAATTTCCTACAGGCTCGACCAAGGGGTAGCTGCCCACTGCCCAGGAGTTATGACTCCGGGGCAGTTATATATGGGGCATACTATAATAGTTCAAGACCCAGCTGTCAGAAATTTGCTTTAGATGGACGTAAGAGGTAACCGCAATGTTTTTACATGAATACATCAGGAATAATACATAGAATAAGAATTTAGAATCATAGAATACATAGAATCAACAATTTCAATACAAATTAAAAAACGCGTTTTTCCGATTTATTTTGCTTCTAACTTTTTAAGTATTGAATTTAGAATAAAGTTGAAGAGAGAAAAAAGTTGCAGAAATAGCTTTCTACATAATATGGCATAGGTTATAAATTCAAAACTTTATTAGCGGTTTTTCAAAATAGCAATAAACAAAATAGTGCCTAAAATAGTAAATTAATAAACCACTTTTTAGGGCCGTTTTTTTGTTTATAGGTATTTTGCAAAACTGCTAATAAATTTTTGAATTTCTAGCCTATGCCATGTTCTGTAAAAAGCAATTATGCAACTTTTTTCTCTCTTCAACTTTCTTCTAAATTCAATACTTAAAAAGTTAGAAGCAAAACAAGTCGAGAAAACACGCGTTTTACCATTTTTTTTCAAATTGTTGCATTTTAAACAATGTTCTAGATTTCTGCGCTTTGGAGGATAAGTCAATCCTATTCTTCCCGAGGTATTCAAAACAGATGGGTCCTGGACTATAACTGTAACGATCAACTTGTAAATCTTCTATTGTATTGTCTCCAACCTTTTTTGTTTGTTACGGTTTATTGTTATATCCCATCTCTCGTACTCTTCCTTCCATAGAAGTGTATACAAGATATGTTCTCCAACGGGTATTCCCATCCCTTGACATTTATTTTTCCAAATTTTATGAGCTTCTTCTATATAGATCTTAAATGGACTAGGTACCATATTGCACCCTTGTCGTAGTCCATTTGTAACGAGGATTTTGAGGAATGTGTGTTTCCATCTTTGATCGTACTAGTACCATAAGAATACAATTGCTTTACTGCCTTAATAAAGATATTTCTATTAGCTGCTAAGCTCGCTTCTAACTGCCCTTTTCTCTGTAAGATTCCGTAGAGTGAATATACCGTCAACACATGAACGTTGTGGTATGGATCCACTCTACTCTTCTGATTCAGTCACCTCTAGTTCAATTATTTTCTTTAAAATCCGTCCATATACTCGACCAAATGTTGGCATTACACTAATTCCTTGATAATTATTGCAATTTCGCCTGTCTGTCCTTTTTCGGAGATTGAAGTAATAATAGCATTTTCCCATTCGACGGGCATCATGGATTCTTCTAGACACTTATTGAACATCTTGAAATTTATCTATATTTTGAATTTAAGTTGGCCAAAAGCTCAATGGAAGATTGCGCTTCAAGCTTCCAAGCGAAAGTAGTGTTAGATTTTGGGAATAAACCATTTTCCATTATGTCGACAAATAATTTCAAATCAGTAAACTGTAAAGCAACATTCCTACTTTCTGCATCTGTTTTCTATAACTCTATCACACTACTTACCAAGCAATCAGGAATGTTGGAAGAGAGCGCTTAATTTGAGAAATCCATAACTGTATAAGTACTATTGAAGCTATCGTCGGTAAGCTAATTGTATGCGTGCAATTCTATCAATTTACTTCGGCATTACAAAACTTCAACATATTAAATTAGATCATAGTGCCTTTCTTTTAAAAATGCTAATATATACCGATTTTAGCTTATCGTAGCTTATATATATGTTAGTTTTCCAATTAACTATCCATTTGTGATTGTACATGTACGTATTATTAATTTTTCTCCAATAGACGAAAAACCAGTCTTAGGAGATTTTTCAACAATTTTGCTTGATATTCCATATTTACCAAATTTACCTAGTTATATTTTGGTCAAGTAAATGCTATGTTTCTCGTCTCTTGATTGGCTACTTGATGGTACTTTATATAGTTTTTTTGATTTTTGAGTTGTCTTAGAGGCTTTCGAATTCACCGAGCTATTAGACAAAATCTGTTACGTAATTAGGTACTGAATTTTTGCCTAATATGTACGTATGTTAAATTAGCATAGAACATGTGAAATGTAAAATTTACTTATAAATCTTGTTGTTAACAACATATTCCCAATAACATTACATACAGGTTATTGTATATAACGGAGGTAATACCATTTCCTCCTTATTAATACATCATGTTTAATACCACTAACGACCCACAATACTAAATCAACCTATCACCATTTGGAATCGACATATACCTGTAATAATAACTATCACCTAGCAATTAATCAATTTCTTTTATTCAATTTCCACTTTACTTCGTTTCATTCGCTATTAATTTTGTCCCATACGTAAAAATTATAATGTCAAACATAGAGTGATATATTGCAAAACAAGTGACATAAATTTTGTTACCCATACCTAAATTACTACCTTAGTTCGACGATCTGGACCGGAAGCTTTCACCGCAAATTCTATTAAAGGTTGTCGATTATTGTTATTAGCGAACCGCCATAAATCAAAGCGGTAATTTTTAAACTTTTTGTATTATGAACGTGGGTAAAAGTTTCGACGACTCGTTTAATAACAGAACCATAAACGACATTACTACTGTAAATAACGTAGGAAATTATAATTAATAAAACATGCAATACCAATTACAAACATAACTGCAATAAATAGGTGAGTTTGGCGTTAATTGATCAATGGAAACGTGTAAACAAACAATACCTTATATAGTGGCCGTAGGTTATGACTCAATAATCTTATTCTGATTGGTAACGTTGAATTGCATTGCTTTATGATGTGAATGTTACGTATTTATGATTTTATATATATAGAGTAGATGTTTTTCTTGCAGGACGATTCGAGCTTGGACAGTTCGGAGCAACCTAAATTCCGTAGGAATCGGACTACGTTCAGTCCGGACCAGCTGGAAGAACTCGAAAAAGAATTCGAAAAGAGCCATTACCCCTGCGTCTCCACGAGGGAAAGACTTGCATCGAAAACGTCCCTATCAGAAGCTAGAGTACAGGTAAGGACGTCGATTTAATTAACACCACTAAAATAGATTTTAATATACCTTCCATTCCCATTTTCGAGGGAGTCGTATATAAAATTCATTCCTTTGTGTTCGTGTGGTGTCAACACAACTTCATTTGTTTGCTCCCTCCATCAAACATTAAAAAAAAATCGATTAAAAATTACACGATAACGCAACCCTTCCGCGTCCCATCGATAAATTTATACATAAAACATATGGGGATTATTTTACCCTCCCCGGGGACCCCTTCCGCGGCCGAACGTTATGACTCATTAATGATGGCGGGATTCCGATCGCTAACCAATGAAAGGGCCAAGCCACCCTTATTTCCACGACCGCCATTATGCAAAGGGTCAACACACACAATGAAATAAAGTGGACAATGCTTACCCACAACTACACACATACACACGGACACACGAATGGATGTTTATGACGGACGTCGTTTAATATTCATCAAGCTAACCCACTAATGTTGTTATAATGAAAGATTCTTTGTTTTGTAGAAGACTGTCAGAGCGAAATTCAAATCAGTAATTTGTCCCTTTGTCGCTGTTTTATCATTAAATCTTATATTACACCCGTTAATATAATGTGAAAGTAATTTCGATATAATTTTGTTTTAATTTACATTTCACTGATAACTTCTAGAATAAGTTTTATGAAAAAGTGTGATATTTACATAAATTAGTGCACATTTAAACACTATCCACTCTAGTAAAGTATCTCGAATTCATAATTTCGAATTTTTTTCTAAGATTAAGTACACAATAAATTATTCCCTACATTTTTTGTAATAGACTTTGAATAATTGTTAACAGTGAAAATGTTTGTATTGCTGAGTTGTTACTTGTTTGTTGTTAATACTTTTATCTAACGTTAAAGTTGTATCTACATCAGACCGAAATCTTTCTTCTATGTTCACATGTTATATAATTTATTTTGTATAGTCCGAAGATACGATATCCTTAAATCTGCCATCAATTACAATTTTACATATAAAGTGTTTGCATTCCCTGTTCTCCCCCAAATTTAACATTCAACAAATTAAAACAAAATACAAACAAAATTAAATAGTATTAAACGATTTCATTTTCCAGAAATGATCAGTTTTTGAAAATTTAAATGTAGTGAGTAAATTTTATTTTTTTGACAATTTTATTGCAATAGTAGTTATATTTTTTGCCGGTTTTTAAAAGTTTTATTCTCAAAATTCACACAATAAGAGATGCAGAACTCAAAAAGTATAAACAAACTTTTTTAAATGTCTAAATTGTCTTAAAATTGGGATGCAATACGTTGCAGTTTGTGTGTATTGAAGGAAAAGAGATTTCTCGAAAATTTCCACAAAATTTAGCTCGATAATCATAATTTTTACCTCATGAATATCGTTTCCAATAAGTCACTTAAACAGCCTATTAACCTACTATTTGAAATTAGAACATAAGCATAACATGTGCAGAATTAAGTAAACTATTGTATCTTAGGACACAGTCTAATATATATCTTGATATCTATGTTTTTTTGAAACCACACTTCTTGTTACCTGAGCACCTAAACAACCAACAATAAATCGTAAACGTCATGTTAATTAATATGGCCACACCTAAACGACGCCTATGCCAAATTGGATAATTAAAACACACCTTTTATCCACTCTTTTCACATTTTACAGTTCGTTCATTATGTTCTAAAAATTAACGCACCTAAATATTTGAAGTCTTGTCTACACAACGTGTTCGATATCAATGTTTCTTTACAGTTAAAACAGCAAGTTAAGTTAATGTTGGTATCACACAATGTTTTTTTTGAAACATCATATCATAATTTTTACATTATAACAAAAAGAAAATCGTCGAAATTGGACTAGAGAAATTGACATTAAACTCGTCGTTATTTTTGGTGGAATGTGAATATTTTCGAGAAGGAATTTGATGAATTTTTGAGTTGTTGATGTGCCCAGTAGAAATGGCAAGAACTTCACCAGCGAATCTCTCCATAACCACTTTCATAAAACCTCAGTAACTTTGGCTTTAGTGAAGCTTATTTATAACTTAGAAGGTTATTATAAATATGCTATTCATAAGGAAACTGTAACGAACTGGAGAGATTCGTTGTAGTCCAATCACATTTTGTCGAGAATGGTTAGACGTGGTTAAAACGAGATGATATTTTTGGGAAATGGATAAATGATAGATTGTTCAAATTCTCATTTGATCTCTTAATATCATGGGAAGCATTACATCTAGTTTGGAAATTGTAGAGCGCTTTGGTACCCTTTGTCGCCAAAATTATTGGCGACTTTTTGAAAACTCATTCTGACGTGTTAAACAAGAAAATTCACAGTACTACAAAGTCAATGGTGTATTTACTCATTTTGATTTTCTTGTCGTGGAAAATTGGATTTGTAACTTTAGTACCAATAAAATCGAGGTGTTCCGAAATTTTCTGAAACTTAAAAGTAAGAAACTTAAGAGATTTTTAACCCATAAAAGAGTGTTCAAATTTTCTTGAAATTTTAAAACTGAGATACCAGGAAAAATTATAGAATTTTCAAAATATCTAGAAATTGTATTGCTCACTAATGAATTCAGTGCACTTGGCTGCGAAAGTTTGATTAAATGTAATTTGGAAAGATGTTGCTTGAAAATGTCCGCTTCTCTAATATACGTTTTTAACATTTAGAGCAATATTTCTCAAATTATAACGTACCTGTATAGCGACCGCATTGAATTTCTTTATGGTTCCTAATAGTACGATTCTTAAATTTCAAAATGTGTTTAGCTTAATTTTATAAGAAAAATAATTGAGCAAACTGATATTAAATTGTACAAAACCTATCAAGATCAGATTTAAGATAGTATTTCTTCTATTTACCCTGACACAAAACTCAGTGATTAAACGGTCGCGTTTAAAACTCAAGTTTTCTATTTGCACTTAGAAAAAATTACAATGACGTTTTGACAGTAATTTGAGTAACAATACTTATTTACATAAAAGTTAGGAAAACTTCACATTACCGAAGAGGGGCTAAATTGAAATGCGAGGCACTTTGTGCTGAGTATTTTAAAGCTCCGAATCAAGTAAGAGATTTTATGGACGTGTTTTGTATTAAATTTTTCCGGAAATCGTAAAAAAGACGAAATTCACAAATTTTATAAAATTTTTTTACAGATTCCACAAAAATCAAATTTGCCAATTTTGTTGGCAACTATAGTTACAAAGTAAACATCATCGAAAAAATGTCATTAATTTGGTTCGTGTGCTGTGAAAATAGTGTATTTTGCGTCTTGTAAAGTCTTTACAGAACCTACTAGTCGGGAAAATTAAATTTTCCTGAGGTAAATAAGCAGGACAATGTTGTTTTCAAGACGATTTCCGAAAAAATTTATCAAATGTCCATAGCTTCTCGTACCAGGATTACTGAATTGTTCAAAAACTTCAGGAGGTAAAAATTATTTCAAACTGGTTTTCATATTTTTCATTTTCTGAATTTTGCAAATAGTTAGGTTCATTTCCAGATTTTATATTTTCCATTTTCTTATGTTTGCACATAGTTACTCTAATTTCCTGATTTTAAATGCTATTTAGAAAAAAGGGAGATTTTTCTTTGTTGTTACTTTATTGACAACTCAATTTTATGTTTTATTCATTGTAAATGTTTCTAATTTCAACGATACTTCAAATAAATGTCCTAAATTTACAAATTGTGGAAATTTTTTTTACAAATTCAATAGAAATCAAGTTTGCCAATTTTGTGGGCAACTATAGTTACAAAGTAAACAACATTGAAAAAATGTCATCAATTTTGTGCGTGTACTGTGAAAACAGTGTATTTTGCGTCTTGTAAAGTCTTTGCAGTATTAGTCCGGAAAATTCAATTTTCCTGCGGGTAGATAAATGAGCAGGAAAATGTTGTTTCCAAGACAATTTCCAGAAATTTCCTCAACTGGATGTAATACTTATATACCGAGGTATTGGTGTTGAGGTTGGAGAAAAATGGGTACCTATGCATCAATTTTGCTTCGGCTGCATACTTAGATTCTTGTCGGCAATATCGTTTTGGACCTAAGACAATGTCTACCTCTCGTTGTTTTCTCGAAAATGTGATTGGACGACCTGTATATTTGACTATTTGATACGATATGCTATGAAGGAACGTCAACTAATTTATCCGTTGTAACCAGGTTTGGTTTTCCAACAGAAGGGCGAAATGGAGACGCCACCAACGCATGAACCTCCTGAAACAGTCCTCGCCTGGCCCGCAGGGCAACCAACAGTCCCTCTTCGGAGGCCGTTTAACCCCTTCGCCTCATTACAAGGGCGCCGCTTCCATCCCTGGCTCGCCGACTACGCCGCACCGCCTGGGCGGCACCGCTTCCTCGCTGCTGTTGCAGATGGGCGGCGAGAATAGCGCCTTCAAGGCGCTCGTCCCGAACGCCACGCACCAGGAGGCCGCGAGGCTCAGCGACTACGCGACCGACTCCGAGGAGGAGATCAACGTCAACGACGAGTCCGACGTCGAGGAGCGAGACGAGAGGCTCAGGTCGAGGTACTCCTCGAGCCCCGTCGAGGTCGTCGACGTGCAGCATCAGGGCGAACCTCCGGCGACGTGCCAACCCCTGCAGCTCACGATGCACGATCGGGATTAATGGACGAGCGGAGTTTGACGTGTGCGGATTTAGTTTCGTGTTGAATTTTGCGTATTTCGATGATCGATACTGCTACTGCGGCTGTAGGATTCGGTTTGAGGCGGCGAATGGGATTTCGTGGTCCGAGGACCCCAATGAGCAAGGCTCGGATTACGTGCGATGAAAAGTTTATAAGACATGCTCACGCATATACGGAGCTTTTCTATTGAAACGCCTGTCCCGAAATCAACAAGAGCAAAAGAGAAACTAATAGTAGTTCGTTAGTATGACAGAGAAGGAAGTTTTGCAACGTTGCCGGCCGCAGTCCAAGTCCAGGCACTGCCGGCCGGTCGAGTGTGGATGTTTCGCGAGGTAGCAACGTCGCAAAAGTTCTTTCTCTGTTTAGCCAACGAGAAATATATGGCCTTTCTTTCGCTCTTATGTTTAACGACTCCGTAGAATAGGTCTGTATAACAAAATTTAAGACCCATGGACGAGTATGTGCATGAGAAGATATGCCAGATAATGGATTTCACTTTTCATGGAAATAACCACTAAAGGGGAACTTCAATGATTAAACAATTTTTCTTGATATTATTTAGCAAAACATACTTCAGCTGCAAGAATGTTTAGTAAAAGTAATGAAAATTAATCATTCAGTAATTGAAACAATATATACTTTGTCCAGATTTGTTCATATGAAAAAATGTCTTTTAAACCATATCTTACGTCCTCAGAACATTATAGAAACATATTCCAAACATTTCAATACAAGCGGCTTCAATTACCCATCTAACATAGTATTCATATTCTGTAAAGTGTAAAACCCCAATTTTTGGCTGACATTTTTTCGAAAATATTTCTTGATAGTTTTCAATTACTGGTGGCAATTTGTAATTAATCTTACAGACTCTATCAATTACAAATTGTTTCTTAAATTCATTGAATAATTGCTTATAGTATTGTAACAAATTTAAATATTTTTTAATGCCAGATATTATCCTAATAGTACTTAGGAAAAAATAATAATTTATTTACGCCACTGTGCTCATTCCGTAATGTGTAAAATCCCAAATTTTTAGCTGATATATTTTTAAATTTTTCGAAAATATTTCTGGATACTTTCCCATTTACTGCTGGAAATTTTCAATTTAACTTACAGAATCCATCAAATTCGAATTGTTACTTACACTGTAGTTATAGTATTGTCACAAATTGAAATATTTGTTTAAAGAGAGATATTACCCTAATAGTACATGCACTATTTGGGGAAAAGGTAATTTTCCATACCTAGTGGAAAACATCTACACACCTGTGGAACACACCTAGTGGCGGAAAGGAAAAGAAAAGTCTTTTATTTGGCTTTTGTCCTTTTTTTCTTTTCGGGAATTTAGTACAAAAAGAAAAGATGCATAATAACCCAATATGCTATGACGAGAAAATATACCAAACATGCATTTTTCGTTAATGAATTATTCCCAAAAATTCAGAAGTCCAAACTTGCACGTGCATTTTGCATAAAATCCGAGCCTTAATCAATCAACGGTCTACCATGACAAAAATTCCATTTCAAAGGTAACAATACATATTGTTTTATCACATTCTACCTAATTCTGTCGATAGGACGAATCTCCAAATCTCCGATTTTGGTAATTTCTTTCCAAATACAAGCACCCTTAATCTCCTTTTTTAAAATTTTGCCCCATTTTTAGGTTCACTTAATTAATAAATTTTCATCCTACTCCGCAAAACCGTTCTACAGCCACTTTTCACGAATGGTGCTAAGAGATCAAAAGAGGTATTGAGAAATTGACGTGTACTTAAACCGTTCAAAAATTTTGAACCAAAGCATTGTATCTCTCGTGTAAATAATGTGTATAGTTAATGTTAAAGGCAATGTGTCTAACTGAAGTTTCCTCTTCGAACTACTACGACTTAATAATACTCGTGTTATTCAATAGGATGTGAATAAACCACGCACAGGAATAAACATGCTGCATCGGTATTGTCTTCCTCGAAAATAGTCATATACATATACTACCGTTAAACTCAAAATTTTAATGCTAACACGTGTTATATTGGCAATGAGATCAACAAATTATTACTAGGTATTAATCTTCATGTACATAAGTAATTTTAGTGATAATTTATGAATAACTTTAAGGCGCACTTAATACGTACTGTAGAGTAAAAGAGTACTTTAAAAACACCAAAAAAGCCATCGAATTGTTAAACGACAACAAAAAGTCCCTTCAACTTTTTCAAAGATTGTGGAAACTCATTGTACACAAATTGTTGCAAATTAGTTGTAAAAAAAATGAAAAGTTAGTTATTAAAGATTGAACGTAATAAATTTCGTCTTTTATTTAAAAAGCAGTGGGTTCGAGTTGAACCAAATGAAAAGGACATCAAGGAAATCAAAAATATAATCTTCATATTCTTCAAAACGAGGAATATGTATTTCGACAGTAACTCGTAACTTCATACTGAGATATTTTAAAGGACGATTTTCATCATATCGACGGATGGTTAGCGATGAATCATCCGGGAGAACGACCACTACACAGCAGGTAAGATCCGTCAATAGTTTATTTTTAAAAAAAGGAACGACCTAATTTAATTCTGGAGAGCTTAAGTAATTGCCATTAATTCGCGTAATGTGTGTCAAATAATCGTTCTACTCCAGTATCTCACAGTCGAGCGCAAATATTGTTACAGTTACAATCGTAAATTTCAACATGCTAATAAAACTCAATCAATTTACAAACGTTGAGTAACTCCACTGGGTTTATGGCCGCCATTAAAAAACGACGTCCTCGGAGAGAAAGAGAATTGTTAGTCCTCTGCTAGATTTATCACCTGCTATAAAATTATTTCTACGTGGTTGTGTGTGTGCCCACACTGACAACTTCTTGGACATTGTCTCCGGGTAAATACGTGCATTAGCGCCATCTGATGTCTTCGTGCCGTGATTTTTTCGGATTAGATGGCTTCATTCCCAGAGGTGAGGATGTTTGATGAGAGGAAAACTTACTTGGTGACGAACGAGGAGGAGAATTCGCCAAATATGTCGAAAAAATGATTTACTCTGATAAGCATGATTGAAATTGGAAAGTAGTGCGTAGCTAGTACTAGAGGAGAGTTCTTGTATAAGCAGTTTCAAATTTTGAGCATTTGGGAACGTAGGCGTTTGAGTTGCTTGTGCAGCCTTGGCTCAACCAAAGTGGAATCGATTGAAAACCTCGTAAACATACATCAGTAGCATTGTAGGTAGTTTTTCGTTCGTTACAGTGGAAATTATAGCAAACATTAACATCGATGAGCGTCTCCGACGGCATCGACTGCCATTCCGGCCGGTCGCGGTCGATCTTATTGTTTACGGTCTTGGCGATATTTTCTTGTTATGTTTTAACGTTATCGACCTACAAGTATTAGTTCTGATCGTAAATCGACAGGCTACCATCCACTTTCGACACTCCTTATTGTGTTAACACGACGGCCGGGAATATTGAGATTCCACATTTATTTCAAAATCTCCACGTTGCATGCGAGACCATGTTACCGAGATTTATCAAATGCATTCGATCTGGCCGTTGTTTACAATGTTTACGCTCTCGTTGTAAACGTGAAGTGGTGGCAATGCGATGAAACGTGCATTGCCTACTTCGAGATAAAATTATAACAGTCGCGTTTTGGAAAACATTTACCGTTAGTCGCTGGATTTACACGTCATGTTTAGCAGATTTCGGTAAACCATCCGTTATCCTTAGAGGAGTAGGCTATTGGCTATGTCGAAAATAACAAGGGTAAAAGGAACTAACGCGTGCAAGGTATTTTATTTTTTCATATGGTCAGTTGACCTCTAAAGAAATAAAATCCAAAAGTGCTACTAAATTTAGCCTTGCGTTTTTGAGAACGGGGTAAGTTTGTCCACTTTTCGCTTTTTCGGCTATAGCACAAAAACTATGCATTTTTCGAAGATATGTGCCGTAAGATTTCTTGTAGAGAATTAAATTTCCTATGAAAATGATATACCTTGAAATAAAAAAGCAAGACATTTTAATGAAATAAATTCAAAAAACTAAGTTAAAAAATGGAAAAATTTCAAAAAAAAATTGTTTTTGAATTTTTGACTATAACTTTTTTCTGAGTGAATTTAGGTAGAGGCATTGCTTCATAGAAAAGAAAGCTTATGAAATTCTCTTTAAAACGATGGCTTGTAAGACTTTATATGTTTAATATTGACTGAGATATAAACGTTTGAATTCAGCCATTTTTTCTCTATTTTTTACTTTTTCTTTAAAATGCGTATTGTTTCATATTTTTACCTGAATCCAAGGAGAATCCTCTTGGATTTGAAAAAGAGAAAACTTCCTTTCCAATCCAAGAGGATTGGATTTGAGTTAGTTTCGAATTTTACTTTTTACTACTTTTTACTAAAGATCCACGCTTCAATTGAATTTTGTACTTACATTTGAATCATTCTTCTCGTCCACCGAGAGGACACGTGGAGAGATTCCCTTGATTTTGGAATAATTGTGGAAAATCCTGTTTCCAAAGAAGGATTTTCCAAGAAGAAATTCTTGGATTTGGAAAAGAAAGTTTCTTTTAACGTTGGACTTTTCCCCAAATATCGTATTCAGTTTTAAACAAATTTCTCATTATATGTTAAAGCATTGAATAAAGTTCAACACAAGCACTGAATTGAAGTGGTGAATAAAGTCGTGATTAGTTGTATTTTGACCTTACATATAAGGTTTTATTAAATTTAAATCATCATTTAATGATTTAATGATGACGTTACCATAAAATCTACTTTATTTTTATCGCAATTGAATATTGCGACAATTTATTAGGGTAGAGGTATTATTGCCACAATATTAGAAATGTATACTTTATGATATGTCCTAATATAAATATATTGCAACGTTTTGGGTCCAAATAACGGTTTTCGTAACAATTGTATCACTCACTCTCGTTATATAGCCTAAATACAGTAGTTTCTGATGTTTGATGTTCATGATAATCATGATTATCACTTGTCTCTTCACATTCGTCTCGTTCGTTACTCTTTCCACCCAAGAAATTTTTAATATCCTGCGGTATACCCACATTTCAAAAGCTTCCTTGTTAATGTCGTCATTTTTCATTATTCACGCTTTCATGTCGTAATAAAGTATTTATAACGGAAACATTATTATTATTATTATTATTATTATTATTATTATTATTATTATTATTATTATTATTATTATTATTATTATTAAGTGACATTTTATCAGTCTAACTTTGAGTCTTTATTGCAAGTAATTTCCTTATTCTCATGAATCCATTTCTGCCCTTTCCAAATATTATTTTAATTTCTCCGGAATTATCATTTTCTTCATTAGTAAAAGTACCTAAGTAGTCGCATTTTCTCACTCTTTCAACTTTCTGATAATAAGGATTAGCTATAATTTCGTCTCATCTTGAATTTCGAGACGAGACGAGACGAGACCAGTACTGGTTCGAGACGAGACGAGACTAGACATAATTTCATCTCGTCCCGAAAAGTCTCTAAGTCTCGAATTTTTTGAGGAAATTGCAATTTAAGAATTTTCTTTCGTTTGCAAAATGAAAGGTAGGTATACCATCACCAGCACCTTTTTCTAAAATTATGGTAGGTAATTTTACTTTTAAAATTTGATAATATCATCAAATATTACCAATTTCATATATAATATATAATATACAGATGATATTAATTTCTTATGTGTCCTTATAAAGATGTATAGTTTATTTTATAAGTTTATTTAATAACTTTGTTTTATAGTTCGTATCCTAACAAGTCTATTTGTTAATGATATTTATTTTCGATTTCCTAAAAATGAAATATTCTTTATCAAAACATAACATCAATAAAATTCTACTGTACATTCAACTTTACCACACCTGTATAGGTACTTCAAGAAAATCAGTAAATGTTATCAAAAAAGTATACCTTTATAAATGTACCATCAATATACGTCTGATTAATTCGAGACTTTTCGAGACATGAGACGAGACGAGACATAATTTTTGGAAAATTTTCGAGACGGGACGAGACCATGTCGTTTCTCGTCTCGTGTCCATCACTATGAGATACATATCCTTAAAACCTCTTTTTGAAAAATATCCCATTTCTGAAAATTTTCTGGTGAAGAAGATATATATAATATAGGTGTGTATATTTCCGAGAACCATCTTTTGGTGAATGTCGTAAATATGTGAATATACGTCGCTTATACGTCTAAAGTGAATTTTTGGTATGTAATTGATATTTGTATAGCAAAACTATATAACTAATTTGTAAATTGCGATCTTGCCATTCTAATGAAGCTAATTTATTTAAAAAAATCTCTTGGTACTTCTAATATAATAATTCTTTCAACATAGCATAAAAATACATTTAAGCTCAATTCCACCTCTGACGTATTATTTGTACCTATCACCCTCCTCGATCGATTCTCGTTGGCTTATTATGCGAGACATAGAAACGTCGATTTTTCACTATTTTATCTCGGGCGCTCCCAACGGATCTCTTCACTTTAAATTAATCAACGCGATCATTTGTTGGCTTAAATTGGGAAGTCGTGTTATTTAAAATTCTGGTTTTCGAACCCAAAACAACACCTCCGTAAGCTTGTAGGAACAGATGAATGGGCCGATATCTCGGAAAGAAATCGGTTCCCATATACAGGAAAATAAAATATATATGTCCCCGAAATCTCGACGATATAGACGTCTCAGGGGCGTATCGGGAGAGAATTTTAATGAGAACGACGTTTTAGAAGATTTTGGTATATATAGGGTCAATCATGCGGTAAAATAACGTATAATTGTAGATAATGTAGATGTCCTGCATGAAGCAGTATAAAGGAGTGCTTCGTTAGAAGGTAAGAGCAGCTCAATTGGACAAGATGGAAAGGGCACCGAATTGAGTACCTACATTTCAGAAACTAACGAGAAATTTTGATTTGCCGAAAGTAAGAGTTCAGCTGTAATTAAGCTTCATTACGTTGAGACACTATAGTCGTTAAAGGCCTAAACTTCTATTGACAATTAATACGTAATAGGCCTGTTAAATGGTCAGCTCCAAGAATTTTCTATAATTTTAAGAGCTTACCCAAAGACGTATTAAATTGTCTAATTACATCGTGATATCAAAAATTACCTTGGTCAAGGGTGGTCATGGATTTTAAAATGACTGCCACAACTCCCCTCCTACTTTTATGTCAACCATTGTCGAAGTCTGTCAAGTTATTGTACAATATATTTTCAACAATTACTGCAATTTAGCTTTTCTTCTTAAGAAAAACGTTATTAGTTCGTCATTATTTTACAGCTGAAATACGTAGGTAACACATTTGTTCATTATAGCTTGACAATGACAGGATTATTTCAAAGTGGGCATACCAGGAAGCCTTACAAACTTTCAACCTCCATTCACACAAAACACTCTGTATATCTGCAACTCGAATCACATTTCTACATCTCCCAAATAGATTTCTACTCCGAAAAAAAATTCGACTATCCGCAGAGAGTTACGAGGCATGAAATGACGCTTCTTCCACTTTTTTTACCGCCCACCAGAAATCGATCTTCGGTAATTTCTCTATTCTACTTTAAATTACAGATTTTTCTGCACATTACAGTCGTAATGTATGAAAGAAACTCCATTTGGATTCGTAAGGTAAAGGTCGTGAAACTCGTATTTTTAAAATACACATTCTTAATGTATTCCGCTGGAAAAACTGGATTTGTTTTAGCAAATCGAATCTCTACACATCGGTGTGTCCGCAAAAAAAATGGTTTAAGTAGGAATGTGCGAATTTATTTCGATTTTACGCGAGACTACGTAACTAACGCGAGTTAAGTAAAATAAATAAGACCGGGTAGATTTAATGTTTTACTGGCCAAGACTTTGTAATTGATATGAATAGTGTGATTTGTTGTTAAATACAAATTTGTAGCTAAAATGTGTTGTTAAAGTTTGACTCTCTTAAATTTTGTTTGAAAGCAATCTTATTTTTACAAATCAGTAACGCCGATTTTAACCTTTTTCTCTGTAACAATTAAGTCTGGTGACCACCACGCCAATGGCCGGGATATTACCACGGTAAATCAATTCGGCTTATCAGCGAGCCTGACGCCTTTTATTGTTACCTTTCCTTTAATTACTTACAATGGATTTTAGGTGCCGCCCAATCGTGTACTCACCTTTAAACTGGTCCGAATGTTTCCAGTGTGTTTTCGACTACTAAATTGGTTGAGGATGCGAGGCAATAAAATCCGGCTTTAACGTTTATATAGAGAAAAGTCACCACCTTAACTTATTGATTGACCAGTTAAACCAGTTAATTGACCCGAACGTTTTATTTCTTCATATATGCGCTCGGGATGTCTCTTCTCCTTCGAATTTAAGCGATAAGGACAAGTATCGAGGTGTATCTGTGAAACTTTACGAGTTATAAAATTATGGGGGATATTAGTGAATGTATATATGTCGAAGCGTTATCGTGATTTGGTAGAGGGAAATAGCCCAGGGTGCAGTCCAAAGTGGGCTGCTTATTAGGAGATTCCAAAAATTTTAAAAATTAATTCAAATAATCCCGGTACCCCGAAATATATTAAAATATATAATTTAGATAATAGCACCGGGGAATCGGCAGATTTGAAACACTTCTTCATTGAAATGTAATATTAAAAATTTTTTGTGTCTTCGATGACCCACTCATAATTATCGAAAGAATTATCAGGAGACGCACGCGATTCGAATCGGTCACGAACAGACCGAGAAATTTCTGTATTTGTATAATTTCTTGTGGTGCCCACTGAACAAAATTACATCCTTAAGAGACGGTGGCTGTGAGCACCTAACCTTCAATTATACTTCCACAAAGGGGAGAAGGCCTTTTCGACCGATTTAAATTTTTATCCTTTCGAGGAGGCAGACTTAAATAGACTATAACACGACAATATATATAATATTATAGGGTCTCTGCGCGGATTCCCCGCCAAATTGACTGGGCAGAATTCTTTCGGCGGATCATTCGAATAAACGCGAACCTTCAGATATCAATAAACGTCATTCCGAGAAATTTGACGGACATGCCGAGACGAACGGAGGAGAAGAGCCTTGAAAGTTACAGGTACGGCAATATTCATAAGACAAGGGAAAGGTAAAGTTTTGAAAATCACTTCTGGTAAATAGTGGGAAAAGTCACATGGCTCTAAAGTACCAAATAAAAATGTAACAATTGTAAATTTGTCCAATAATTGTAAAAATAAGTAAGATGACTACGAAATTAGATATATGTACATACCGGATTTTGCCTTCATTATTTGCAATTACCAATTGATACCAATTGAAATTCAGTTCGAAGTATATTGTTATTGAGTTTTTGGTGTTGTTGTACAAAACTGATTTTCCTGAAATTGCCTCTCTGGGTTTTTATCTGAAAAATGTCTATTTAAAAAATGTTCATAAATCTGCATTTCTTACATAGAATTTATCTATTTTAATATACAATTTAGAATTTTGCCTTTATTATTTGCAATTACCCATTGATATCGCAATCTGTTCCAAATATATTGTTATTGAGATTTTGGTGTCGTTGTACAAAACTGATTTTCCTGAAATTGCCTCTCTGGATTTTTACCTGAAAAGCGTCTATTCAAAAGGTATTCATAAATCTGCATTTCCTATATAGAATTCAGCAGTTTTAATATATAATTTAGGAATTTGCCTTTATTATTTGCAATTATCCATTAATATCTCAATAAGTTCGGAATATGTAATTATTGAGTTTTTGGTGCCCTTGTACAAAATTGATTTTCCTGAAATTGTCTTTCTGAGATTTTAGCTGAAAAATGTCGATCCAAAAATCTTTATAAATCTTTATTTCTTATATGGGCGATTCCATGTCAACTGTCGTGAGGTTGGTGCGTCATAATTTTTTTTCCCAACCAAAACTATTTCATTCCATTTTAGGTTCGACTACAAGTATTATCCCTAATTTTCAGACAAAAATATTACTACTAGCGTTTTTTACGGCCAATTTTCGTTTCTTTCGCGTTTTCAGTTTTCGATGACAAATTTTCTCCAAAACGTTACCGGAAACACATCGCACCCTGGAAAAATTTCAGAGTACCTATAGTCGATGTAAAATTTTCCAAGGAATCCATTCCCACCCTCAGAATTGCCCTAAAATTTTTCCATTTGCGAGAAATCCCAAACACCAATTTTTTTTAAACTTGCTCTATCTCGCGAGTGGAAATTTTTAGATTTTTTTTGAAGGAGCGCAAAATGTTTGGTTTTTAGTGTACTTTGAGGGACTTATAACTTTTCCGTGTGTATTTTGGTTTCAAGTGCCCAAACATGCGAAAAATGGACGAAGCAGCCTAAAATGGTGCATTCAGCTTGAAAAAGGAGTGTCAAAAGTCTGGAATATTCATGTGAATCTCAAGCTCAATTCTCAGCGATGAAGTCAGATCCTTTTCATTAAATACCAGACCATCTGGAGGTCCAATATTGGGAGATTCGTTCAAAAATTCAAGAAATATTTTCGATTGCTCGATACTTTGATGTTCGGTTTATATGAACTTTGGACCCTAATATACAGGAACTATGATGTTAAATGAGGTTAAATGACGAAAAATCAAGTGATTAAGATATAATATGACAACACCGAACACTTACTTTTAATAAGTTATAAATACATATTAAAAAATACTACTAAATATGGTTTATTACAAAGGTGCAGATCTATAAAATAATATAAGCATTAACTTATGGAGGAACTTTCTTTATTACTTTAATATGAACAGCTTTCGTATTTAGACCATCCCCGACATAAATTTCTCAAAATATTTCACAATTTTTTCGTGCTGAGCACTGCTCAACCTGAATGTGTTCGGGGCCTTCTTTATCTCATTGAGCTTCACTTCGCAGAGTATTGAGCAAACGAAACGGTCAAGCATACTGGCGGATCTGGGAATGAATTAGTTTGAGCCACTTGATTGAAGGAAAGTACTGATAGCTCTGCCTCCAGATTCAATTCATCCGAAGTCATTATTACTCCTAGATGCCACACGTCATTGAAGATAAACGCTACATATTGACCAGCACATTTGTCATCCAAAATGGTATGTTTGCATTTCATTATCCAATCATTATTCAAAGAGAATTGGTGATAACCTCTTGTCCTTGTAAACAATGCTTGGCACCTGGTGCGAATGGTACCCATTCTATTTGTGTTTGTCAGATCTATCAAAATTTCAAACTCCTTCTAAATAGTACTGGCACAACATTGATATATAACGATCTTGTTGCTAATTTAGTTTGTAGCCCAGAAAACGAGAATTGCATGTTTGGTCTGTGTACCATATGTCCAAAAGATGCTGATTTGCCCTCATGTCTCCATAAAAGGATATGTTTGGTGTTGTCATATTATATCTTAATCACTTGATTTTTCGTCATTTAACGTCATTTACCTTCATAGTTCCTGGATATTAGCGTCCAAAGTTCATATAAACCGAACATCAAAGTATCGAACAATCGAAAATATTTCTTGAATTTTTGAACGAATCTCCCAATATTGGACCTCCAGATAGTCTGGTATTTAATGAAAATGATCTGACTTCATCGCTGAGAATTGAGCTTGAGATTCACACGAATATTCCAGACTTTTGACACTCTTTTTTCACGCTGAATGCACCATTTTAGGCTGCTTCGTCCATTTATTGCCATTTTTCGCATGTTTGGGCACTTGAAACTAAAATACACACAGAAAAGTTATAATTGCCTCACAGTACACTAAAAACCAAACATTTTGCGCTCCTCCAAAAAAATCCAAAAATTTCCACTCGCGCGATAGAGCAAGATTAAAAAAAATTGGTGTTTTGGGATTTCTCGCAAATGGAAATATTTTAGGGCAATTTTGAGGGTGGAAATGGATTCCTTGGAAAATTTTACATCGATTATAGGTGCTCTGAAATTTTTCCAGGGTGCGACGTGTTTGCGGTAACGTTTTGGAGAAAATTTGTCATCGAAAACTGAAAACGCGAAAGAAACGAAAATTGGCCGTAAAAAACGATAGTAGTAATATTTTTGTCTGAAAATTTGGGATAATATTTGTAGTCGAACCTACAATAGAATGAAATAGTTTTGGTTTGGAAAAAAAATTATGACGCACCAACCTCACGACAGTTGACATGGAATCGCCCACATAGAATTTAGCAGTTTATACAATTTAGAATTTTGCCTTTATTATTTACAATTACCCATTGATATGGCAATTAGTTCGATATATATATTGTTATTAACTTTTTGGTGTCTTTATACAAAACTGATTTTTGTGAAATTGCCTCTCTGGATTTTTACCTGAAAAGTGTCTATTCAAAAGGTTTTCATAAATCTGAATTTCCTATATAGAAATGAGCAGTTTTAATATATAATTTAGGATTTTGCCTTTATTATTTGCAATTTCCCATTAATACCACATTCAGTTCGGAATATATTGTTATTGAGTCCTTGATGCCGTTGTATAAAATGGTTTTTCTGAAATTTCCTCTCTGGGTTTATACCTGAAAAATGTCTAATTATTCAAAAAGTATTCATAAATTTGCATTGCCTATATAGAATTCAGCAGTTTTAATACACAATCTAGGATTTTGCCTTTATTATTTGCAATTACCCATTAATATCGCAATAAATCCGGAATATATTGTTGTTGAGATTTTGGTGCCGTTACAAAATTGATTTTTCTGAAATTGCCTCTCTGGGATTTTTAGCTGAGACATGTTTATTCAAAAAGTCTTTATAAATCTACATTTTTTTGTAGGTATAGAATTCAGCAGATTTAATGTATAATTTAGAATTTTGCCTTTGTTATTTGCAATTACCCATTGATATCGCAATCAGCTCGAAATATATTGTTATTGAGATTTTGGTGCCGTTGTATAAAATAGATTTTCCTGAACTATGAGATTCTTTGCTGAAAAAAAATGTCTTCAAAAAGTCTTTAATAACCTTTATCTCCTAAATATACTATACTCTCCTTAAGCGTAGTCCTGCAAACATGCATTATCTCAATACATTGTTGAAATAATTATCTATATGAAGCATTCTGTAGAATACATACTCCAGTGTTAATCTAATAGTGATGGTGTTTGTGTACAAGTTTTTATTGAAAAATTTTATAAAGTTAATGCTTACCTAAGGCTGTAGATTTGCTTAGAACAAAGGGAAAAATTTGGTTTCTATAAACATTGAAGTATGTATAAATTCAATTTAAAGTATGTAGTTTTAATTTTGTTAAATAATTGTCCAGCTGTCAAAACTTTCAAATTTGAATCCCGAAATACTTAAGAAAGTTATACCTAAAAATATCACTTGATCCCTATTAGTATCTAAAAGAATAAATTAAATAGCGTTATCTGCCCGCGAATAATCTACGACGGTAATTTAAAAACTTTGGATTATTGTAGTACTAAAATTTATGATCCCGGTGCCCGGGGGGCTCGGGCACACCTTCCGACATAAATCCACCACAAAATATTGACAATCATTTATCAATTATCATAACCCATTAAGTAATCGTTCCAACCTCCGCCTAATAAAAGCGATTAAATACAAAGACGGAGACTGAACCGTTCGCGGCCGTATCTGTTTTTAATTAGGCATTTCAGATAAATTTATACATATACACGGAATCGACGTCTCCATAGATCACGGAATCTCGAAATAAACGTCCCGGTGGAAGGCAATGAAAAATTTAAAGCTCCTCAAACACTTTTATAAACCTGCATAATTGTTCTTCGAGTAAATAAATTAGTGATTTAAAGTCGGAAAGCGGTTGTGGTTGTGGGTAGTTGCTCATTAAGGACTTTTAACACCATAAAATTTATTGTTATTTTATGAACATATCCGATGGTCCTTTTCGATCCATTCCGATGCTTCGTACTGTACTCTGACACCTCACGAGAGCTTCTACAAGAATGTCCGTAAAATCTTATAACTTATTTAACTCAGCGATACACTGGAAGACGTCGAAACGGAGGGATTTCAATAGGAAAACAATTTGTTTGATTGCAGTCTAAAATTTAAATGGATAAGTATGGCACATGTATTTTTTTTTATTTTGAAAAATCGTTCATCATACTTTCCAATCTTTATTGTCCTGTAAATCAAGTTTCTCTTTTAATTACTTTTCAAGTGAGTAAAATTCTACACCTTACGTTTGGTAATTTTTACAGTAGCTTTTCCATGAACACAACTATCTCTCCAATTTACAAATTGTTAATTAAACAATGAGTTGAAGTGAGGTTTTTCCACGTTTGCCAGTATAACCACCGGTTCTAACGCTGCTGTACCGTTCACATAATGTCGTCAATAAAAACCCGGACAGTCTAAAATAGTTAGATTATAAACAAGCCCATATCTTAATTGGTATTGAACTTATCTGGTGTTGTGACCAATAACTTCAATAATTTCTTGGTTTCTCGACACCTCAATTCTAAAGCGGATTGTTTATTGAAGGCGGGTTATGGTAATTTTATTACGAATTTGAATAATTTTCCCATAAGGTCAACAAATTAATGGGTATCATTTTCTCGGTAATTGACAAGTTTTTTCAATAACGTTGAAAACGTATATACCTGATAAATGGTGGCAGTAGTGGTTTCGAATAAACGCGATTCCTTTTCTGGGAAAAGCGTTCCGTTTCCGAAATCGGTACATTTCGAGGTACAAAGGGGACCGCTCGCGTTTATAATTATAACCACAACACTTAATGCCAGACGCACAGGTGTATGAACACTGTTGTAATTAATGTGGGCTCTGTGTGGGCCTAAAACATAACGGAACCGCCCAGAAATTTCTGAACTGACCCATTCCTTGACGAAGATTTATATTCCGGCACCGCAGTCGTGTGTAACTGATGATGGCGAAATTTCCTTGCGCTTTTGTCGGGTGGACTAATTACTGTATGAAATTACTGGATCAATTAATGAAATTATAGGGTGAATTTCAGGTTAGTGGTGCGTTTTCACCCTTTATTGCAAGGTGGTAGAGGATGTAATGGTAAGAAATGAATGCTATTTTATGAGCCATTTACTTAATATTTAAGTCCTTTTTCTCTATATCAAGTATTAGGTTTTCCCATTTACGGCACCCATTTTTGTGGGTGGACTAATTACCGTATGAAATTACTGGATTAATTAAAGAAACTATAGGGTGAATTTCAGGTTAGTGGTGCGTTTTCACACTTTTTGCAAGGTGGTAGAGGGATGGAATGGTAAGAAATGAAGTCTATTTTATGAGCCACTTATTTAATATTTAAGTTCTTCTTCTCCATATCAAGTATTAGGTTTTGCCTATTACGACACCCATTTTTGTCGGGTGGACTAATTACAGTATGAAATTACTGGATCAATTAATGAAATTATAGGGTGAATTTCAGGTCAGAGGTACGTTTTCACCATTTTTACAAGGTGGTGGAGGGATGTAACGATAAGAAATCAATTATATTTTATGAGCCATTTACTTAATATTTAAGTCCTTCTTCTCTATATCAAGTATTAGGTTTTCCCATTTACGGCACCCATTTTTGTGGGTGGACTAATTACCGTATGAAATTACTGGATTAATTAAAGAAACTATAGGGTGAATTTCAGGTTAGTGGTGCGTTTTCACACTTTTTGCAAGGTGGTAGAGGGATGGAATGGTAAGAAATGAAGTCTATTTTATGAGCCACTTATTTAATATTTAAGTTCTTCTTCTCCATATCAAGTATTAGGTTTTGCCTTTTACGGCACCCATCTTTGTGGGTGGACTAATTACTGCATGAAATTACTAGATCAATAAAAGAAATTATAGGGTGAATTTCAGGTTAGTTTGTTTTCACCCTTTTTACAAGATGGTGGAGGGATGTAACGATAAGAAATCAATTGTATTTTATGAGCCATTTACTTAGTATTTAAGTTCTTCTTCTCCATACCAAGTACTAGGTTTTGCCTTTTACGGCACCCATTTTTTTGGGTGGACTAATTACTGCATGAAATTACTGGATCGATTAATGAAATTATAGGGTGAATTTCAGGTTAGAGGTACGTTTTTACCCTTTTTGCAAGGTTGCGGAGGGATGTAACGATAAGAAATGAATTATATATTGTGAGCCATTTACTCAGTATTTAAGTTCTTCTTCTCCATATCAAGTATTAGGTTTTGCCTTTTACGGGACCCATTTTTGTGGGTGGACTAATTGCAGTATGAAATTACTGGATCAATTAATGAAATTATAGGGTGAATTTCAGGGCAGAGGTACGTTTTCACCCTTTTTACAAAGTGGTGGAGGGATTTGCCGATAAGAAATGAATTCTATTTTTTGAGCCATTTACTTAGTATTTAAGTTCTTTTTCTCCATATTAAGTATTAGGTTTTGCCTTTTACGGCACCCATTTTTGTGGGTGGACTAATTACCGTATGAAATTACTGGATCAACTAAAGAAATTATAGGGCGAATTTCAGGTTAGTGGTGTGTTATCACCCTTTTTATAGGATGGCGGAGGGATGTAACGATAAAAAATAAATTCTATTTTATGAGCTATTTACTTAATATTTAAGTTCTTCTTCTCCATATCAAGTACTAGGTTTTGCCTTTTACGGCACCCATTTTTGTGGGTGGACTAATTACCGTATGAAATTACTGGATCAATTAATGAAATTATAGGGCGAATTTCAGGTTAGTGGTGCGTTTTCACCCTTTTTATAAGGTGGCGGAGGGATGTAACGATAAGAAATGAATTATATCTTTTAAGCCATTTACTTAATAATTAAGTTCTTCTTCTCCATATCAAGTATTAGGTTTTGCCTGTTACTGCACCCATTTTTTGTTAGTCTACTAATACTTCTTCTGCCTCTACATGTATAGTTGGGATTATTTCATCTTGCATTCTGTCTAACATGCTCTTTCCATTTTCTCCTATTTCTCGTAATTCTTTCATTAACGCTAAAGATGTTCTAAAGAAAATTGCTAAAGAAATTCTTTTCGTATACTATCATTTCTTGTTCTGTTCGTACGTGAGCAACCTTCAACCCTCTAAAAAATGTCATTTCTTGACTTTGCAACCTATTTCCATGTTTCTTAGTTATTGACTATGTAACTACTATGGTTTTAGGTTTAAGTGTCCTTAGATATTATCCACATATTAATCCAAATTTAGTACTTATGTTTTTTTTCCTCATTCATATGATATATCTTAGCCTAGATATTTAAAATGTGATACCTGTTGTATTATTTCATTATCTTAGATCTGAAAGGATATTTACCTGAAAAAACCATTACTCTTAGCAGGTGATATTTTCATGTTACACTCTGTACATATTTGTTGCAGTTTGTGTATTCCCTTCTGATTCTGTCAATAATGCTAAGTCATTTGTCATAAATTTATATTTAAGGTAACAAACCCAGTAAACAATAAATAAATAAACTCTTGTAACTGTGTAAAATATATTTTTGCAATTTTAAGATACTACTATACTATAACGTTAATAGGTAAATAATTTTAATTCTGACAAAACTTAACACTTACCGTTGTTTCTATATAACACTTTTAGTTACTTTAAACTTTACCTCGACTAATCTGTGGAGTATACATTAATCTAACCATGTTTCCACCAATTTTGGTGTTATTCAATACACAAATGACAAAAGAAATCTAATCGTACGCGCATGCTTACTGAGATTTCTTACAGAAACTGTGTTATTGCAAAATTACTTTCGAGATTTGAAAGACTTTAATATAGTGTAAAATTGTTAGCTTAATATCTACTGGGTGATCAAGAATGACTGTTTGAGTTGGCAATCCTACCTGGAGGATTTTTTTGGCTAAGTGTTTGCAACGCTACAACCAGATATGTTTATTTGACAAAAATTTTACATAACAATCAGCGATAAGATTGTAGGTTATGTGAATAAAAATTAACGCTTAAAAAATGAAACTCGAAATACAGAACAATGATTTAATTAAACAGCTAAAGGTAATGCACAAAATGCGCCCCATTTTGGTCCAGACATAAATTAACTCTTCTTTTTAGGCTCTCGAAGATATTCACCAGCATATGGGGGGTAATGTTTGCCACTTCCTGAACAATTGCCTTTTGCAGCTCTTCTTCAGTATGCAATATGTTCCTAAAGACATTGTCCTTCAAGAGCCCAAATAACGAGAAATCTAATGGAGTGAGATCTGGTGACCTGCTTGGTCCAATGCCCTGACTAATTACTCTCTCACCAAAATTCTCTCTTAAATATCCCATAGTAGCACGAGCCGTATGTGCCCTCGCAGAGTTTTGTTGGAAATATCCAATTTGACGCTCTTCGTCTGTTAATTGGTTTATAAAAGGCCTCAAAAGGTGTTGGATATATCTCTCCGAATTGACGGTAAAACTAAAAAATATTGGCCCATACACCCGCGTCCTTGAGACTGCCAACCAAACACCAACTTTAACCGAGTGCAAATGTGTCTCTCTGATAGCATAAGGATTTTAACCTGACCAAATTCTGTAATTTTGTTTATTCATATAGCCGTTGAGATGAAACCAGGCTTCGTCGGAAAAGAAGGTATTGTCAAGGATATCATTATTATTTAATATGTCATTGAACCAATTGCAAAATAAAACTTTCTGCGAGTGATCAGGAGGGGTTAATGACTGGACGATGGAAATTTTGTAAGGGTGGTACTTTAATTTCTTTTTAAGCACAGTGTAGCAACTTCCATATGATAAACCTGTAAAACCGTGAATAAGAACAACATGGAAAAGTGGAAGTCTTATGGGTAAGAATGAAAATTGGTTGAATAGGAGGCACAAGGACCAAACCTGTTTGAAGGGAGAGCTTTCTTAAGGATTTGGGAGGACTTCTTTGCGTTCGAGTTCTGATATCCTCGACAACTTCCTCGTTTAGATTAGAAGGTCTACCAGTTGATTTTTGTTTGCTTGCGCTCCCTGTGTTTAAATAACGTTCAACTACTCGCATGCAATGTTGCTGAAAGACAGCAAAAGTAACCAATGTGTCCGGAAACAACTCCTGAAATTGCTGGTATGTCGCTTCGAGAGAGTACTGACAACAGGTAATTGGGTTATAAATCCCGCTTCGAAAGTACGCCATTCCAATGAAAATTTCGTGTTGTAACGTGAAAACCACTTTAAATAAATAAATTTGAAAAGAATACCAGAAATTTGAAATAGCAAATTCAAATTACCAGTTGTACCATTTAAAAATGAAATTCAGTATTGCCAACTCAAACAGTCATTCTTGATATAGTGTGTGTTGGAACTTTCATTAAACCTTAACTTTTTTTAATATATATTTTAAAACGTTATTACAAATTTCAATTGGAGTCCCCTGCAGGTACTAATTATTGAAACCTCTATCAAATTAAAAAGCTTGGAAAATTCCAACTTTTATGTATTTTCTCTTTCGGCGCTTCTTCTTATTTCGTCTGTAGAATTAGCAAATGGGACGTAGAATTAATATAGTCTGGAGATTAATAATTCGCAGCACCGCAACGTCTAGCAGCAAATTATCCACGATTTCTATTATATTCCCCGGCCGGTTCCCCCCGAGGTGGAATCGAATCAAATTCGCATTTTTTTACGTTTCGCCCGAGCGTGTAACATAGTAGTTAAGTAATCACGTGCATTTTCTTGAAAATTGCAGGTCGAAAAGTCCCGAGGTGACCGTATGGCAGGCTACCTGAATTAGTAAATAGCTTACATGCCCTAGAGTGCGCTGAATTATACGTTCTCCATCGGATGTGTCAAACGAGGAAGAAGCGGATTTCAGCCTGAGAGCGACACCGCGTATTGCGCTAATACTCATTATTTTATGCATATTACGCAATTATGAGTGAGGGCTCATTTTCATATAAAGCATTCGTACGCTTCTGATAATTAAGATGATAATACACCGAGCGGCCGTAACCGCCTCCGAGGGCTCGAAAATATTAATAAACCTTGGGGTTTGCTTATTTTTACAACTGTACCATAAGTATTATATATATAATATATAAGCATTATCCTTCAATATAAGCATTGGAAACAAGAACTTAAAAGTTGAGGCTGTCCACATTTTTTGATTGCATATAATCATATCGAGATTTCATCAAATGGAACGAATACAATAAATACAACTAAACAAAAGACTAAGTAACACGTACTAAGAAGTACTGAAGCCAAAAGAGGAAGATTTGAGAGTAACAAATTACAACAATCTATACAGTCTCATCAATATGCCTAAAATAAAAGATGTCCAAAATATAGGATTACCATGGGATATAACACAAGTCGAAAAATTAGTGGGAAATCATAGCAAAACGTAGAAAAAGAAAGTTATGAAAGCGAATTAACAAGGAGGATTTCATCAAAGTGGATTGATCACAAGGTGGATTATGTACGATCAAAAATCCAAAATTACCGATGTGATGTAAAAATTTCTTTATCACCATTTTCTGGTCAAACACATCTCTAAAGCTCCTCCTCGTTTCTACGTGTTAATTTCTCCGCTCATGAACTTCGCTTAATTCACACTCGTGCACGTCCTATAACAACATTCATCTGTATGTAGATTTAAAGTAATAAAGGTAATAAATCAGAAGCGGCGTGACAACCTCTTTAAAAATGTTTCTGAAGTAGAACGTAATTTCAATTTTAAGCAAGCTCGTTTCGTAAGTCGATGTACGTATGGAATACACTCATTACGATGAATTTTTCCGAGAGTGGGCAGATGTGTTTTAAGTATTTGAAAATGCTGCCCAATTAGATAAGTTTAAGATTTAGGAGTGCATTACGTTATCCGTTCACATGAAATTACATAATATTCTTCATCGACTTAATTAGACACCGGCCATTAACAGAAATTTCGGTTGTTAATACGTTTTTTATTCAATCCCCGATTCTTTCCGAAAGTCTCTCGGCTCTAAACAAACTATAAATCCCGGTCTGTTAATTATTTGGTTTAGTATCGAATATAAATGGCCTAATAGCGTTTCTGGATTGGAAGACGTCTCAATCGAGACGAGTTTAAGTGTTAATTAATGGAAATTTCTTCGAGATATGCGCGTGCACCGCGGACCTGCACAATTCTCTTTTAATTCTAATTGCTGACATCCAACGAGGTTTATTAATTGGTGTCCTTATTTCGAACCGAACCACTGATTTCATTAGTGAGTCTGGAATGCCATTTCGAGCCTAAACAATTCGTTAAACGACGAAAACGTTACAAATATATTATACGGGACAGAGCAGAAGATTGGGGTGCAATAAAAAAAGACGTCAGCAGCAAATGAGCTTGGTTTTGCGAATTTCAAACGATCAACTTGATCAAATCTCAAGCGAAATATTCAGTTTCCCTTAAAAACCGAAAATGAAAACTTCTAATAAATTTTTAGATCCTTCACGGGTTTTTGTTGAGGGGAAAAAATTGATAGACGTCAGATCGAGACCATCCATTATGTGAGTCAATAGCTTGTGCTAACTAACAAGCTTGCAGACAAAATATCCTTCACGGTAGCAGATCGCAGCGTTGCCAACGTAGAGAAACTTTTGGGAAGCCTGGTAACAAAATCTAAAAGCTACCAATTTAGTTACCAAAAAATTGATGTAAAAGTACTATAAAAAGACACAAAAACTTACAGTTAGGGTGATTGAAAGTGATATGGCGAACTTATAATATTGGTAAAGATTTCAGTTAGTTTTTACATATATCTAGTATGTATAAGAAAAAAATTTAAATTGCTATTTCATCTTTTTATAATTAACTTCTCTAATGCAAACTTTGCTTTTTGCACCATCAAAAATATACAACTTCTAGTTTAAAACTTGGTGCATGGGCACATTTGAAAAAATGGCGAAGTGATCATATGACTATTTCCTCATATCTTATTACAAATATTCGAAAGTTGAAAAAATATTTAATACTTAAAAACAATTCATCAGATGGATTTCGAGAAAATTTCGAAAATCCGAAAATCGACAAGAATTGAGTACCTTTCAGAAACTATTTAGCGAAAAATGTAATTACACTTTATTACACCAATTATAATTAGTTGAAACGTTATTAGACAAATGTGCCTATATAACATTTACAAAGAGGGTCGATATGCTACCACAAAATGTTAACACAATTATGAATGATAAAAGAATGTTGATTGTCATATGAACTGGTCACATCATTTTACACATATAATTAAAACAGTAAGATATTTGCTTTTTATATGTAAGAAATTAAGAAAAATTTTGAGGACCTTCCAAAAATTTACTTTTCCCCTTTCGATAGTGTCGTTTCCTATGGCATAATAGCCTTGGGTTCTGCTTATGCGAACACAGTAGAATCTTCTTTAGTAAATTAAAAAAAAAATAGTATTAAAAATTATGTTCAAAGGTAAAACTGAAGAAAATGTATTAAGAGAAATACTAAATGTTAGACAAAAATATTCACTAAATGTACTAATGTATAACTATGAAGAATTGAAAACCCTCAATAACAATTTCACAATCATTACAAAAAAAGACACTGCCTTAATAGAGTAAAATTATTTATCTACTTTGCGTTACTAATGATCTCATTATTACACCGAAAGTAGTGTAATAATATTCATATTATTACACTACTTTTGGTAATTTTTGCTTTTGTTAAATTGGTACTCAGCCTGTCACGTAGACGTCAAGGTTAAATTATTAATATTTCAATAAATTTCTTGAGTAGCTTTGCGTATTTCTGGGGCTGTACAGGTCAATTCTCCATTTTTGTCTTCCATTTCAAGCACGTAAGTAAGTAGTTATTGTCCTAGGACTACTAGATTTTCAAATTCAAATACGAAACTTCAATGTCAGTGACGTCAGTCTAACCAACCCACGCAAAATCCCCTAGTGTAATACGAAAACGTGAAAACTTGAACAGCCAGAATTGAATGAATTAATAAAGCAAAGTCGATAGAATAGTATATTACACTCGTTTAATAAGACGTATTGTCACACTCGTTCTATTAAAGCACTCCTCGCTTCGCTCGTCGTGCTTTAAAACTCTCGTGTGACAATACTCCGTCTTATTAAACTAGTATAATAATATACTATTAATCTACTGTCAAACAACTTAAAAATGCACAAATAATAAAGAATTGGCTATCTGAAAGCACATTATAAAAAAACATATGATTATACTTAAAAGCAAATAACAAATTAAAATAATGTGACAATATAGCTGGAAGCCTAGTTATTAAGTATAGGTAGAATTATATACTTTTGTAAAAAAAAAATATTTTTGCAATCAACTACTGTAATGATGTACTATGTAGTACTTGAAAATAAAAATTCTAAGTTTATAAAAAGCACTGGAGTGGATTTTGAGAAGATTTTCCAAAATTGAAAAATGACAAGTGTAAAGTGCCCTTTAGAGTAAATTTAATCAAAATCCTCGCTTCGCTCGTCGTGCTTTAAAACACTCGTGTGACAATACTCCGTCTTATTAAACTAGTATAATAATATACTATTAATCTACTGTCAAACAACTTAAAAATGCACAAATAATAAAGAATTGGCTATCTGAAAGCACATTATAAAAAAACATATGATTATACTTAAAAGCAAATAACAAATTAAAATAATGTGACAATATAGCTGGAAGCCTAGTTATTAAGTATAGGTAGAATTATATACTTTTGTAAAAAAAATTATTTTTGCAATCAACTACTGTAATGATGTACTATGTAGTACTTGAAAATAAAAATTCTAAGTTTATAAAAAGCACTGGAGTGGATTTTGAGAAGATTTTCCAAAATTGAAAAATGACAAGTGTAAAGTGCCCTTTAGAGTAAATTTAATCAAAATCCTCGCTTCGCTCGTCGTGCTTTAAAACACTCGTGTGACAATACTCCGTCTTATTAAACTAGTATAATAATATACTATTAATCTACTGTCAAACAACTTAAAAATGCACATCTAATAAAAACAATAAAGAATTGGCTATCTGAAAGCACTTTATAAAAAATATATGATTATACTTAAAAGCAAATAACAAATTAAAATAATGTGACAATATAGCTGGAAGCCTAGTTATTAAGTATAGGTAGAATTATATACTTTTGTAAAAAAAAAATATTTTTGCAATCGACTACTGTAATGATGTACTATGTAGTACTTGAAAATAAATAAATAAATAAAAATTCGACTTTAAAATAAAAATTCTAAGTTTATAAAAAGCACTGGAGTGGATTTTGAGAAGATTTTCCAAAATTGAAAAATGACAAGTGTAAAGTGCCCTTTAGAGTAAATTTAATCAAAATTGTTATTAAACTTTATTATACACACTTAGAAATGGAATAAAAATTATTTGAAGCAAATTTTGAAATAAAATCCAAAAACCAAAAAATGACAAGGAAAAAGTACCGCTTTATCCAAGACAATTTTAATGAACACTTTATTAGGAGGTCCTGGTGTAACACAAAGTCTAAATTCAAGAACCATCTATGAATTTTATTCATTAGAATAAACCTTAGAACGTCTAGACATTCTTATAATGCTATAATTCGAAAAATCGTCCATCAAGTACAATACTCATATATGAGTGGGTATATCCTCGTCAGTATATATCTAGATTTTATATTTGGCGGGGAAGTCAGTTTCCAAATAGCGTAGTTTCGTTAATTTTCAAAAAAAACTTTGTTGCAAACTAAGTGGGTAATTAGACATCTTTCAACCCTTACAGTTAGACATTTATTGAGTAAGTATGAAATAGGGAAAACCTTAATGCTATTAAAGCAATAACCAAAAATTTGCTCACCTGTACTTACTTACATACGTGGTATATCTAGCAACACCGGTTGATCTCACTAACCTCGTGACGCTGTTATCTATCAAACCAGAAAATTACATTGTCTCATTTGATCTCATCTCATCGGCAAAAACTAACAGCTACCGCACGACTGTGACCGTTCCCGGTCGAATAATAGAAACGGGCGAAACATTCTAATGGCGGACCTCCCAACAGACAATAAAGAAGCTGCGAGCATCAAAAACTATTAAGAATTATTTTCTGCTACATCACTCAAGAATGTTAACGTTTGATTTCTGGTAACGTGATACTTAAAAAGGACCAGCAGCGCTCTACACACGCACACCATACATAAAATATCATTTGACTACCATTCAGATTGTTAATTTGTTTGGAACACATTTTTTGTTTGGCAAAAGTATTGATTTTCTCCGGAGGAGAATTGAATACGTTCCGTCGAGAAGAAAGGATTCATCATATGAACGTTATGTGTTCCGATCGATTTGTGTTAACCGATCGTTCGAAGCGGACAAGCGCCCGAATTTAAATTAGAGTGGATTAAATCGACACAAAAAGATACTTACATATATATGGGATTGCTTAGGTGAGAGAAAAACTGGAAATAATTGATGACCGATTGCGTTGTAATCGATTTTTCACTCGGACCAGAAACGAGTTTAAAACACTTTCTCATTGCTAAACGCTGTTAAGCTGACAACGAGACATTTCTTTTCCCGGGAAGAGTTATCTATACGCCTTAAAATGGATTTAATGTGATACGATTAATACCAGAAAAGTAGCAATTAGACGTTTATTGTACGTGTCTGAGAGCACATCTAAAAATCAAATTGGAAGCGACAGGAAATCCGCAAACCAATTTCTGCTGTAACTTAATATGCAAGTAATTCCAAAAACTAATAATTGCCAATTTACCTTTCTACCAGTTTACGTAGGTACTTACTCATAAATCACAACTTTTAGGAGATAGTCCATTTAAAATACCGGTGAAAGGTCGGAAAACGCTAGACTTGACGAGACCACTTGTCCCTTATGTATTTTGGGGCGCTGATTACGAAAATGGGGGTTGGAACTTGCAGCAATGGTTGGAACACCCCCAACTAGGTGTGTCTTATTTTTTTGGTTCGCTGATTTCGAAAATCGGGGTGTCGAGACAGGAAAATTTTTGTAACATCCCCCACAAGCAAGAAACACCCCTCCCAAAGGGTGGGTTTTGGAAAAAAATGACCAGCTATGCCGTTTCGCAAACTAAGCCATCTTATATGTTTTTTGGGACGCTGGACTCGAAAATTTGGGTGTCGAGACTGGAAAATTTTTGTTACACCCCCGACATGCAAGAAACACCCCTCCCAAAGGGTACGTTTTGGAAAAAATTGACCAGTTATGTCGTCTCGCAAACTAAGCCATCTTATATATTTTTTGGGTCGCTGGAAGCGAAAATCGGTCTCCCAACCCTTTAAATTTGAGATACAACTCCCAAATTCAAGAAACACCCCTTCCAGTAGGAACACTCCAAATTAACTTTAACTTTTGAACAAAAAGTATCAAGATCTTTCTGATACTCGTATTTTGTTAGTCTTTATTGAAAGTGATTTTCCGAAAACAAGAATTACCCGAAAAAAAATCAATATTCCTATGAATTAAAATTCCTGTTTTGTTTAAATATGCCGCGTTGGAACACTAGGGGACTCCAGAGGACGTGCGAATACAAGGCCGTGGATTCAGGTTTCCTCTCTACATTCCCGTCTATATTTCGTGCATTCATATCTATTAATAAAAATATATTACATTTTTAGATTTTGAATTTTATATTCCATTTTTCAACAAAATCCACCCCTTGCGAGGGGTGTTTCGTGCATGTGGGGGATATTGCACAAATTTTCCAGTCTCGACGCCCCGATTTTCGAGTCCAGCGTCCCAAAAAACAAATAAGATGGCTTAGTTTGCGAAACACCGTGACTGGCCCATTTTTCCAAAAATTCACCCCTTGCGAGGGTTGTTCCTTGCATGTGGGGGGTGTTACACAACTTTTCCAGTCTCGACACCCCGATTTTCGAAATCAGCGAGCCAAAAAAACAAGACACCCCTGTTTAGGGGTGTTTTTTGCAATTTTTGGGGTGTTCCAACCATTGCTGCAAGTTCCAATCCCCATTTTCGTAATCAGCGCCCCAAAATACATAAGGGACAAGTGGTCTGGCCAAGTCCAGCGTTTCCCGACCTTTTACCGTTATTTTAAATGAACTTAGATCACATTCATGGAAGGAAATATTACCTCAAGGTATACTAATTTCTAAAGTTATGGAGTTTCTGTTCTAATTTAATGTCTAATTATTACCAAAGGAGTGGTAATGGTCTTCATCCAAACCAACAATTTAAACGTTTGGTTTTAGGAATTTCGAAATGGTTTTAAATTTTGGAACAATTGTTCCAAAATGTATCTCTTATAGTTACTCGTTTCTTACGACAGTACATTTTTGGTTGCTTGAAGGGCACCAATTCATCCCCAAAATTTGACACTACAGTCGTCGCAGCATTTGCTGTATGTAAATCGATACCACTAATTGAACCATAATTTCTGCGTTTAACCGAACCATTACCTATTACCGTAAAAAATACGTAACGTTTCCTGAACGGGAGACGTTTCCGAAGACTTAAGACCCGGAAACACATCGGAAAATCGAATTGCCCCATTGTTCTTTCGTCTAATTAATTGAGCTCTCGTATTAACCGTGTGTGCCTAATTAGATCTGTTAATTCACGTCGTCCAATTTAATGGACGTTTCGTTATGTTTGTGTTTTATGTCGACCATGTGGATATCGTAGCGGAATTTACATACCTACCTCCGCTTGCGAATATGGGATAAGGGCCTGTTGGTGCACGATAAAACATCTCTCTTAATGAATGTCAAACGAGGATTTAGGTAATAAAACGTTACGTTACAAAATGTCTCAACATTGCCAACAAAGTTAAGTAATAAAGCAGAACAAATCTTTATCACGAACGCATTACATTTCGCAAATGTTGATGGAGTAAATGACAGTGACAGAATGAGTTGTCGATAATCATCACATGCAATACCGAAAATTATAACTTCCTCTTCAATTGTGAGGTATATGCCAGGGTAGTCTCTAATTAAATTTCAGCACTGGATTAGTTATAATAAAGAAAGCGCGAAGGCATCAACGAAAAATGCTTATTTCTGCAATATGTTGGCTGTAACGAAGGAATTTACAACGAAAAGTCAGTGTAGTAATACCAAAATAAATAATTATTCTTACTCGATTTTACCACCGAGGATCGTCGAGATTTAACCGGAGCCGTCCCTGCGATCCGAATTACACGTTTCCCCTGTTATCACTAATTAAGCAGATGCTAATTATTGTAATTGCAATTAAGGTTTTTGCGGATTTATTAAAAATAACGCCGAGACAGGTACGGAAGTTCCGAAATGTCACGGGCACCACATTGTGACCCAGATGTTGAGTATCGATAAAGGTGTACTTATTTAAATCGTTATAAAATCGAACGTTTTATTAAATTTACACCCTTGTTTATTGAACTTATGTAAGATTTCGTTATGCACCGCGCTGATGTAAATCTGAAAATCATATGCAAACATATGCCATAGTCGATACGATCAGGTGGCACTAAATTATAATTTTTATAAATATACAAAAAAATATTATAATTACGATTTGTCACGAAATATGATTTACTCCATTGAAGGTATTGATCTGTGCAACAAAAAACGTACCGAACTAAAGTTATATTATATTTTTTGATGATTGGTTTCATTAATCAACCATGAAAGGAGTTAATTTGGAAGGATGCTCGTGGAAAAAAACATTAATGTTTAATAAGACTTGAGCATCAAGCCGAGCAGCGGAATAACCGCTAATAAACGATTACAACCACGTAGAAATAAATATGATGCGTTCCTACACGATATCCACAAAAAAATTGATCGTCGGATGCCAAACAGGCATTGTTCGATCTGACAGCAATAATTATTGATCAATTACGGCCAAAGAAAAATCACAAGCATCCAGCCATTTCAAACGCCACATCTTTATCCTGGTGGCATTCTTTCATTTCTTCTGAAATCCTATTACAATTACAAATTATCGATGAGCTTTTTTCCAAGTGTTGGCCGTACTTAATTATATCCAACAATCGGTCTTATTATTGTAATTTATTTAATTTCTTGTATTTAAAGACCATGCGGGATCGGTATCGCTTCTTGTATATTCAGTAGTTTCATTAATAATGGATCAGGGCCAGTGAGAATGTAGGATTTTTCGTCATCGCCGAAGCGCACCACTTTACATTTTTAATTCCGTACCCCCGGACTTTTTCCAATTAAATAACTCACAATTAATTGCCCCAAATGCAAAACGTTTTTAACCATAAAGACTATTACTTTCAGAACGCCTGTATCAAATCTGTACGGATACCTAATATTTTTTTATGCCCGACAAGGCTATAGAACTTTCAAACAATAAATCATGAATTACGATCCATCATGGTAGATTAATTTTCCATTTTAATTTGAATTACACGCTCTGATCTGCCGAAGAATATGTTTACAAATTATCACTTAGCGTATCTCGCTCGGTAATCCCTGCAAGGGAGTTGGAAAAACGTGTAACGCCCATACGGCAACACCTTAGAAAATATTGACAAGGTATCATTCTAATTGTAACTAGTTTGGATTAATTTAGAAACTATATTGTTGTGACAATAAAATCAAAATTGGTTTAGTGAAACTATGTGCATTGGATGAGGAAAGTGCTGCACTTTGTAAAAAAAAATCAAAAACTCAATTAGAAAAAATGTATTAAGTGAATTGGAATTTTTTTGATATTTGAGGAAAGTGTCCAGGAAAGAAAATTCGAGACAATGAAAGTGGCAAACATATTTGAAATATTATTACGAGAAAGTGTTAAAAGGCAACATTCGTAATTACATATAAGAATTGTTATAAAAAGAGTAATTAGGTGTCATCTGGCCTTAAAGACCTTAGGACCTTAACACACTTACAATAATTGTTACAATGAATTTCGAAAAAATATGGTTATGACAATAAAATCAAAACTGGTTTGGTAAAAATATGTTCACTGGATAAGTGAAATGCTACACTTTGTACAAAAAATCAAAAACTCAGTTAAAAAAAGATGTATTAAGTAAATTGGAAATATTTTGATAATTGAGAAAAATGACCAGAAGAGAAAATGAAAATGGGAAAATTATTTAGTACATATTACAAGGAACTGTAAAAACGGGACAGACGTAATTACATAGAAGAATAGTAATAAAAACGGTAATATTAAGTGTCAAGAGGCCTTAAAGGCGTTAAGGCCTTAACACACTTACAATTGTTACAATGAATTTCGAAAAAAAATATGATTGTGACAATAAAATCAAAACTGGTTTGGTAAAAATACGTTCACTGGATGAGTACAATGCTGCACTTTTAACAAAAAATCAAAAACTCAATTGGAAAAAATGTATTAAGTAAATTGAAAATTGTTTTAATATTTTTGGAAAATGATCATGATCAGGAAAGAAAATCCGAGACAATGGAAGTGAGAAACTTATTCAGTACATATTACAAGAAACTGTAAAAACGTGACAATCGTAATTACGTAAAATAATAGTTACAAAAATAGTAATTAAGTGTCAAATGGACTTAGATACCTTAAGGCCTTAACACACTTACAAACGTTACAATGAATTTCGAAAACATATGACTGTGGCAATAAGATCAAAACTGGTTTGGTAAAAATATATCCATTGAAAAGCAGAACAATGCTCTACCTTGCACAAAAAATCAAAAACTCAAATGAAAAAAAAAAGATATTAATTAAACTGGAAATATTTTGATATTTGAGAAAAATTACCAGAAAAGAAAATCGAGACAATGAAAATGGGAAAATTATTTAGAACATATTACAAGGAACTGTAAAAACGCGACAGACGTAATTACATAGAAGAATAGTTATAAAAGCAGTAATTAAGTGTCAAGAGGCCTTAATCGTAATTACATAGAGAAATACTTATAAAAATAACTGTCAACTTGGTTTTGTCTTGTGTCAACTTTAAGGCCTTATCACACTTACAATAATTGTTACAATGAATTTAGAAAAAAATATGATTGTGTCAATAAAATCAAAACTGGTTTGGTAAAAACATGTCCATTGAAAAGCAGGACAATGCTGTACCTTGTACAAAAAATCAAAAACTCAAACAAAAAAAAAATTAATTAAATCGGAAATATTTTGATATTTGAGAAAAATTACCAGAACAGAAAATCGAGACAATGAAAATGGGAAAATTATTTAGAACACATTACAAGGAACTGTAAAAACGCGACAGACGTAATTACATATAAGAATAGTTATAAAAACACTAATTAAGTGTCAAGAGGCCTTAAAGGCGTTAAGGCCTTAACACACTTACAATTGTTACAATGAATTTCGAAAAAAATATGATTGTGACAATAAATTCAAAACTGGTTTGGTAAAAATACGTTCACTGGATGGGTACAATGCTGCACTTTTCACAAAAAAATCAAAAACTTAATTGGAAAAAATGTATTAAGTAAATTGAAAATTGTTTTAATATTTTTGGAAAATGATCAGGAAAGAAAATCCGAGACAATGAAAGAGGGAAAATTATTTAGTACATATTACAAGAAACTGTAACAACGTGACAATCGTAAATACGTAAAGAATAGTTACAAAAATAGTAATTAAGTGTCAAATGGACATAGATACCTTAAGGCCTTAACACACTTACAAACGTTACAATGAATTTCGAAAAAATATGATGGTGTCAATAAATTCAAAACTAGTTTGGTAAAAATATTATGTCCATTGAAAAGCAGGACAATGCTGTACCTTGCACAAAAAGTGAAAAACTCAAATAAAAAAAAATAATTAAATTGGAAATATTTTGATATTTGAGGAAAATGACCAGAAAAGATAATACGAGACAGTGGAAGTGGTAAACTTATTTAGTACATATTACAAGAAATTCTGAAGACCTGACACTCCTCATCACATAAAGGAATAGTTATAAAAACAGTAATTAAGTATCATATCAAGTGGCCTTAAAGCAAAAGTAGCTTTTGGTGATGATTTCTTCAACCTCCAATTAGAACCAACTTCTTCTCGTCTTGAACCACTTTAGAATGCGTTTAATTTCATCTCCTCTCCCAGACGATTGATGCACCAAATCACCAGCTCACCAATCAGTCAGCAACGTTGTTTTTTCCCTTTTGAAAATCTCACGTGAATAACATGGACCCGAAAAACAATGGATCTTTTGTTGCAATCACAAACAAGTTCCCATTGAGCCCCAGAGATGCCAACAACACCAACAACAGGTAAAGTATCAGGCGTTAAATCTTAAACCAACCGAAATTAGCTCAATTAAAAAATGAAGAGAAAAGAAAGGTGCGTTCGCAGGATACGCCACAAAGGAGTCGAGAAGAGGAGTCCGACCAGGCGAAGGTATTGGTATTTGTTGCAAGTCAGTGTCTCCCTATTATACGAAAGGTTGATTAGGAAACCCAGCGAGGGGTACGGATGGGCCTGTCACTCCCAGCCCAAATTACACCTAATTATCGGAGTAATGCGCCTCGGATTTAACCATGTAAACATTTATTGCCCTTTTTCCGAATCGCGTTCGGGCCTGCTTTCCACCAAACGAGCCGGGCTATTGATACAAACCATACAAATCGATTTTGAAGTTCGAGCTAACGTTTAACAACGAAGTATTGAACGTTTAATAGGATAATAATTATCTATAATCAGACCAGGGAGGCGGTAATTAAACGTGAGTTACTCCCGAGTTTAATGTGCAAAACTTGGAATGGATAGAAGAACATTCAACTATCGGACTTGTTACCGAAATAAATATCTTTTTTATTTTCAGACACATCACTGAAATCAATATTCCAAATGATATTTATACACTGGAATTCAATCTCGTTATGACACGGCACATTGAGCGTGTTTTCCTTTTTTGTTAAGACACGTATGTACTTAAAACGTAGGTGCGATTGTTTTCGCCATTACTAGATCGATGGCGATTTTAATATCGTACGCCAATCACGTTTCGGTTTTCAGGTACGTGCTTTTTAAAACAATCTGTTCACTTCGGAAACGCCAACAACTTAACGAAATTAAATCGAAATAATCAATTTTGACTAAAAACGTGCCATGAAAAATTACGAGGCAACAACAATAGCCGCCAGCCCCCGTAAGGCCCTGCTCCATAATGCGGTAGAAAACTGTGCACAATGAGGCCGAGTTAATTTTTAGGAGGATGATTTGCCACTAGTTTTCCAAAAACGATTAATCATCGAACAATTGATTGAAAATTAATCAAAACTATAACTAGACAGGTGATTGCTTATGAGCGTTCACACCATAGGCGCCAAATTAGTTCTTTAGAATGGATCCTTTGTAATAATTGTGCTCTTATAATTTGCTGCCTCTTTTTAATATTTCGCTGCTTGGCTTTTGTTTATTTTCCGATGAAAGCCTTCTTCGACGATGAGTTTCGAAACAGTAGACAATCAAAGGGCGATGAAATAACAGCTTATACCTCCCCATACATACATCCTTTAGTTAAAAAATATATACATATATACCCAGTGTTGTTAAAAATACTTTTAAAAATGTATTTAAATACAAACGCAAATACTGTTTCCAAAATGAATTTACTTGTATTTTAAATACTTTTCTGGGCAATTTATTTAAATAACGAATAATAAGTATTTCGTTTTTGTATTTAAACAGTATTTAAAGTTGTAAATTATTGTTAATTGCAGCAATGTTAAGCATAGCCCCAGGAAACAAATAACCCCAGAATTCCTATTATTTTCTTCGTGGAATTGTTGAAATTATTCGATTTTTGAAATTTCTAAATCAGTTTAAGAAAATGGAGTCTAATTTCTAATGGAAACTTTCTAATGAAGTTCTAAAATCTTTGTTTCATTGCCCGAAGTTGTGAAATTTTCAATGATTTTCAAAATATCTAAGATATTTGTATCGAAAAGCCTCAAATACATAGGCTGACTTTTATACACTAAACCTAAGTTTATGGTTTTAACACTGAAAACAATCTCAAAAAGTGTTAGTAATTATTTTCTTTGCTTCGTGAAATCGTAAAATTTTTGCAATTTTCCGAAATTTACCAACTACTTTGTAAACAAGTGTTTAAAAATTGAAGTGATATTTTAAAACACAACAGGCTAATGTAAGTTTCAAACCTCTAAAAAATAATCCCAAGGCAAATATGTCGACACATTAGACACTTTACTTTTTAACTTGATCTAACGAAGTAGCTAATTAAAACACTTCATTAGTTACTTTTTCAACTTCATGGCAATTCAAGTTATTTGTGTTGCATTAGAGTTGTCATAAGTTCTTTAGAAGCTCCTTAACTTCTTTTGAAACAACAGCTTAAGTTTAAGATAACTGCGACTTCTTTAAAAATGTCGACAAGCTACTTAGTACCTTAAAAATTGGTTTACAATGTCACAACTTTTTTAAAAACTTTATGAATTGTACACCTTCGTTAAGATAATCGCAACTCCTTTAAAAGTGTCGTAGGATCATTATAACTATAACAATAAGCTTCAAAATAAGCATGTAAGTACATAAACCAAAATGTAAATACGAATAAACAGCCGGAAATATGCTCAAAAAATTTATAAAAATGCGCATTTGTAGTTATTGTAACAAAATAAAATAAATGTAAGAGCATTTAAGGGATAATTTAGCAAATAATGGATCTTAACATTGCTCAAAAATGTATTTGAAATACTGTATTTAAAATGTCAGAAGAAATGTATTTTAAATACACAGTAAATACAAATTAAGCTTATGTATTTAACTATGTATTTAAATACATCAAAAGTATTTAAAATACATTTCTAAATACATGTATTTAAATACTTAACAACACTGTATATACCTACTCCTTCATTACTTAAAATACCGTAAATAACAAGACGATCAGAACCCAATGAATAATACATACCCACAGTGTTGTTAAGTATTTGAATTCATGTATTTAGAAATGTATTTTAAATACTTTTTATGTATTTAAATACATAAGCTTAATTTGTATTTACTGCGTATTTAAAATACATTTCTTCTGACATTATAAATACAGTAGTTCGAATACATTTTTGGGCAATGTTGAGATACATTATTTCTAAGTTATTCCTTAAATGCTCTTACATTTATTTTATTTTGTTACTGTAACTATTGTAACGTTTATTTTATAATTTATTTACATTAATTGAACACTAATTTATTTAACACACTAAACTACTTGTACACTAGACTAGACACTACATAATTTATTTGTACTGCTCCGCTTTCGGATCGTATGTCGCGTTCACTTCTGCTTCTCTACTTCTAACTAACTCCCTCGATCACAAACCCCCTTATATATACACTCCCAACCCCGATCGAGAATGTTCTAGAAGCTACGATTGTTCTTTTAACAACGCCTACGCAGGGAATGTTCAGGAGGTCACCAGTTACTTTTCGTAAACAACAATCCCGGAGAAAATTCATGCAGCTGTCTCTTACGTCGTAGTAATTCTGAAGAAGTAACCGCTTTACTCGGGGCGAGTAAACATGTTTCGCTTTGTTTACTTCTCGCATTACACTATAAATGCGCATTTTTATACATTTTTTGAGCATATTTCCGGCTGTTCATTTGTATTTACGTTTTGGTTTATGTACTTACATGCTTATTTTGAAGCTAATTGTTACAGTTATAATGATCCTACGACACTTTTAAAGGAGTTGCGATTATCTTAACTAAGGTGTACAATTCATAAAGATTTTAAAAAGTTGTGACATTGTAAACCAATTTTTAAGGTACTAAGTAGCTTGTCGACATTTTTAAAGAAGTCGCAGTTATCTTAAACTTAAGCTGTTGTTTCAAAAGAAGTTAAGGAGCTTCTAAAGAACTTATGACAACTCTAATGCAACACAAATAACTTGAACTGCCATGAAGTTGGAAAAGTAACTAATGAAGTTTTTTAATTAGCTACTTCGTTAGATCAATTTAAAAAGTAAAGTGTCTAATGTGTCGACATCTTTACCTTGGGATTATTTTTTAGAAGTTTGAAACTTACATTAGCCTGTTGTGTTTTGAAATATCACTTCAATTTCTAAACACTTGTTTACCTAGCAGTTGGTAAATTTCGGGAAATTGCAAAAATTTTACGATTTCATGAAGCAAAGAAAATAATTACTAACACTTTTTGAGATTGTTTTATGTGTTAAAATCATAAACTTAGGTTTAGTGTATAAAAATCAGCCTATGTATTTGAGGCTTTTCGATACAAATAACTTAGATATTTTGAAAATAATTGAAAACTTCACAACTTCGGGCAATAAAACAAAGATTTTAGAACTTCATTAGAAAGTTTCCATTAGAAATTAATTCCATTTACTTAAACTGATTTAGAAATTTCAAAAATTGAATAATTTCAACAAAGTCACGAAGAAAATAATAGGAATTCTAAGCTTCCTGGGGTTACGCTTAACATTGCTGCAATTAAGAATAATTTACAACTTTAGATACTGTTTAAATACAAAAACGAAATACATGTTATTTGTATTTAAATACATTGTCCAGAGAACTATTTAAAATACAATAGGAAACACAGGAAATACAGGAAATACATTTTTTAAAAAGTATTTGCGTTTGTATTTATATACATTTTTAAAAGTATTTTTAACAACACTGCATACCCATTTCGGAAAAGTAGGTTGCAAGTAATGCTCTGCATTTTTCCCTTTAACTGCTTTAATCCCATTAAACCGAAACGACCCACCTCGTTATGGAGCTCTCTTACGCAACTTCTTAATATAAATTAGTTTGTTTTATTAAGTGACCGTAATTATGGCCATTATATTTGTTTATTATGCGACATCTGTCGTCTCTCTTTCCGCCAGAGCACATCATGCCGTTATTAACTCAAATTACTTTTTTAATACATTTAAAGCTGGTACTTGCGTGGATTTGAAATCTTGCACCTGGGGAGGATTTGCAGTGTTTAATCTTCAATCTCGACGGAATGCTATGATGATTGTGTAAAGCGACAAAGCCGTAGTATTTACTACTGATAATTATTGTGAAGATTCGATCAACACAAGGTACACAGACGCGCTTCGAAGATTGAGAATCATCCGTAAAACAAAATGAAAACGATGGTTAATGGTTCATTTTAATGATTTGAAACGCCGAATCACTCTGATGCAGTGCCGTCACATATGTCATATTAGTTTGTAAAGGAGAAAGCAAGCTAGAAGAATTATATAGGGAGTTTGAACCATATCAGTCTCGCGAAATACTAAGTGCACAGACAACCAAGTAGCTGATCAACTTGAATCAGACTTTTTGAGTGATTCAGTTATCTTTTAACTTCGTCTTATTGCTCCTGCCATTCTGCTACTGATCAAACCTAGTTGAAAACTCATGCTAGCAAATTTGTAACAAAGCAACACTTCCACACCTTCTGCCGTTTCGAGTTCATCGCTTCAGAGATAATTACTTTCGAGTAATTATTGTCGATCGTCTTCTCGTTCCGCCATTGGCACAACAGTAGCGGGCAAGATCCGTCGAAGGAGATTTCGAGCTCTCGTCCTCCGGTCTGAAATCGAACCCTGGCTTCGTTTCGATTAAAAATATAACACCACCAGGATGACGCAGCTAACAAAACATAATTTTACTTCCTTTTATAGATAATGTGCTGTCAGTAATTTATGATTTGAGCGCCACGATACGAACGCCTCAGATAGAAAACAATTATGTATTAATGCCGGGAGAGTGAGAAAAATACGGACACATCGACGGCGGCACGTCTAATTAATTTATAAATTGAATGTTAAATGATTTTACAACGGGTCGAATCCAGTAATTGGTGATAGGTTACGTTGTATTACAGTTATTACTAACGAAAATGTGTAATGAAAGGTTTGGCGCAGCATATGTTCAAGCAACAGTGTATTTTCTGTGGTTTCAAAATCAGATTTCCGCGGATTACTCAGTTATCGAAAACTCATCTTAATATAAGCTTGCTACCAAACTTTTTGAATTTTTGAGTATTCACATTTGCGTTATGACTTCTCCAAAACACAAATGTTGAGTACCTGTATTGTCAATGTATCTTAAATATCTCCAATATATCTTGAATATATTAACAATATCTCCAATGTATCTTGAATATATCAACAATATCTCTAACACCTCCAATATCTCCAATATATCTTCAATATATCTCCAATATCTCCAATATATCTTCAATATTTCTTCAATATCTCCAATGCCAATGCTGAATACCAGTTAATAATGTTTGAAATAACTTTTTTGGAACTGGAAATAGGACAAATTCATTCTTATTTCAAATGTCCCTAAAGACAAGGAGACGTAAATTTTGAACTAAAAACTAGTCATATTTTTGAGAAAAACACAACATAAAGAAATTGCCAAATAATCAAAATTGGGGGTTAATACACAATGACCACTCGGTACTTTTAATAAACTGAAAGTCCAATTGCAAAGAAACTTCACCAAAATATTTAATAAATTTTGTTTGACGTAATAACTATGGATAACTGTTTGAGGTACGACTAAATAGCACTTATGATTTTTCATTAACTCAAAATTGAATTAGCCACTGACTGAATTTTTAGTATTTAGAGCTATGATTGACTGGATTGAGGGGTGACCGAACGACACACGAGATTTTTCCAAGAAGTGAGAAATTAACTAAAACTCCAATTTCAATTAAATATCATTACAACACCAAAAGAAGTTTATTTTGAGACACTGATGTAGTTTCAACTTATTACTACTTACACAAATTTCTAAGTAACATTTATTGACTTTGGGATGTAACCAAGGATATATCATGATTCTTAAGAAAATAATTAGGGAAACTCCATAAATATATCGAATATAGTTTCATTCATATAATTTCCACCTATTAATTACACTAATTTTCGAATTATAATTGACTCTTTGAAGGGTAGCCGAACAACACAAACGAGAGTTTGCTAAAAACTCGTAAAAAATTAACTGAAACTCGATACTGATACTGAATAAACGACGCTGATATAAATTCAACTTACTACTTATATAGATTTTTGATCAAAGGTTGAGAAATTCCTAAGGGAATATCTGGAATTTCAATCCCAATTCTTCATGATATTGAATAATTTTTTTTTACAAAATTTCTGAAGATTTGACTACTTCCACAAATTTCTTTACTATAACTACAGTTTGAGGTATAATCAAATAACGTTGAAGGCGATTTTTCAAGAACTTTTAAAAAATTTAATGAAACTACAATTTCAATAAAATGTCATCCAGTGATCGAATAAAGGTTCTTTACGACACTGTCGTAACATTGAAGACCATTTTTCAAGACCTCATAAAATATTTGTTGTTACTACTTTAGTTTTCTTAAATGATTATAAAGGGTTTATAAGAGATATTTTTTAATTGATTGTTTAAACAATTTCTTGATAAGAAAGCCAATTATCTTACAGATCGTCCCATGTTGACGAAACTAAGTTTGTTGTAATCAACGACGTCTCATTTATAACGATGAGCGCTATAGTAGGAGAATTTATATATGATTTTTAACCCTTTGGACTTTTACGGAATTTTCATTTCCTGTTATTTCCCATAAATTATGGTCGAGAAAATAATATTGAAAATATTTAATTTTTCAAAAAATCCGCAACGTTTTGCCTCAGAGGTTTAAAATGCCCTTTTACCAAACATTTCAAAGGGCAATCTTCTAATGAAAACCTCTTACGGAAATTGTTAGGGATGAGTATCAAACTTGCCGAGATATCCATTTTCCAATTTTCAAAACTCTTATAGGAAATGAGATAGGACGGTTTTTTGAAGTGAAAATCCTCAACACGTATTGCCATTAATCCCTTGGTTTGTAAGATATGAAATACGAAAATTCGTCAAAAAGTTACTTATCTAATCTAGCTTAAATAAACTTACTTAAGTACAGTGATGTTTCCGAAATATACTGTCTTAAAATATATGTACATATTTGATTACATTAACGAATGAGAGGAAAATGAGCACAACTGCCAATATTGTGAGACAAATCTTGAAGTGATCTCGTCGGTTCCATTTCTCGTAAGAACAGTCTGGTATTAAAAACGTAAAGGTGTCGACAATTACCTCAGCATGTGGTGGCGTCGCTAATTTCCCCTTAAAATAGTGGCGATAAATCCAAAGCGGCACCAGAAGGCAACTCAGTTATTTCACATTTTGTTACTGCCCACCGGGTGTCAAAATCTTAACGACACGGTAAGACCGTAAAATAATAAAATTCCGTATTAAAATTCGAATCAACAGGCTATTATCCCCGGACGAGTTAATTAAAAAGAGCCGCTTTTTTCGCCAGCACACATACACACATGAGGAAGTGTCGAGTAGCGTGCGTATACGATAAAAACAAAAATGATGACCGTGTACCGTGCAATTTCGCCTTAATGAAGCGCAATCTGACAGTACTTTACGCTCCCGCATGCCCGACGAAAATCTTGATAGACTTTCACTTTTTCGCGATATTTACCGAATAAGTAGGTGCCGTGTCTGCACCTGTCAATCTTCGATCGTCAATCACATCTGCTCCGCATGTGATCGGATCCGGCGAGTGGGTCACGCTGATGTACAATATGCCCAAATTTCGAAATACGTTTTTGGAAAAATTAAAATATTCCCAAAATTTCAGCAAGAGATAATCGAAGGTGTTTCGTTCTGGAGTGTCGTAAGTTAAGCTAAACTCGTTGATTGAAATGGAAGAGGTACCTTTTGTAGCAACATTTATTATTAAATAACCGTTACGTTCTTTAATTAGAGCCATTCCGTAAATATTATCTTATCTATCTTAACTATGTAACGTGGTATGTAACGCACGCACCCCTCGGTACAAAAAAAAATTTAATAGCTTCTAAACGGCGAGTCAATGCCTCCGCTTTAATTGATTTTTTTCACGTTGGCACCTGTAGATGTTTCCCGATAGATCTTTTAATGTTTCAACTATTAGATAACCCTTTTGTATAACCGTTTAATACGAAATTAGGCAAAGTAATTAAAGGCCATATCGATTGTAACAAGTAGATAGAGGTTTTTGATTGGTTTGTTTGACTTTGTAATTCGAAATGCGCTCGGCACCCGCAAATTAACTAATTTTGAATAGTGCGTATTACTCGCTCTCTCCAGGCAAAACTTGCTGTCTAAATAATGAATCAGCTGTCATAATTTTATATTAATGTACACAAAGCAAAATAATAGTTATTTATGGTACTAGTGTGTTATGTTGAAAATAAGTCACGCGAGACGATTTATATTACGAGGCCGTCAGGCCGAGTGGTATAAATTCTCAAGTGACTTAGGAAACATAACAGGCGAGTGGCATACAATGTTTTATCCAACAAGTGGAAGAAATCAGTTTTTTTTATGAGACCATAATTAATAAGCATTCTGATCAAATCAAAGCTACTTGCGTCTCAGTACCTTCTAAATGTCACAGAATGATTTGACAGTGACTTTTCTACATTTTCGTTAAAGTAGGTTGTTTGTTTGGGTGCCACGGGCAACCTTTCAATATAAATACTTTAAATATGAATGTGACTTATAATTCATAACTCACTCACTAGTGAGTTATGGATTATAACACACTAGTGTGTCATTTGACAGTTTACTTGCCTAAAATGGCATTAATAATGGCAGTCATAACTGTCATGTGTTGGATAAATAAATAAAAATTAAAAGTTAGTTATATAGAAAAGCGATTATTTACAAAAAAACTGTAATAAGGAAATAATTAAGAATGATGATTATTTCGGTACGTGTTTGTACATAATTCCATTGGCCGCATGAAATAAGTAGGAAATGAATCTCAGAGTCTCCAAAGTGCTGGAGCTCATTTCGCACTGTCGGTACTATCACTATCTAATTAAATAAATAAGATTACGATTACAGAAATTTAATTGGATATAATTGTTAAATTTCCAAGGACTCTAAAAATCTAGCTATATTTTAGACTTCTGCAAGTAATTATTAAAATAGATTCCTGATAGAAAATCTTTTACCATTAAGAACCGATGGGAAGATCCAAAGATCTAAAGCATGCCTTGAGCTATCCTCAAGCGTATCATTAGAGTTTCTGAGAAAAGTTTCCGTTAACACAAGAAGCTTCTTCTCGTAACCTTCCAACCGTTAATTAAAATAATTTAAAGTAGCCGAGCTAAGTGTGCAATTACGGCTAGAGCTCAACGTGGACAAATAAATAAATTATTTGAAAACAGAACATAAACATATTTGCGTGTCGTCGTTCGCCCGTTGAATAATTATTACTATTCCGTAAAGTGCGTCCGAGGAACCTTGGGCGAAGAGAAGTACGGTGAGTATTATACCCGGGAAATGATACGGTTCGATCGTATAAATTGTGCACTGATTAATCTTGCGTTCGGTGCTACCGCTGTACTACCGTTGGTCATGCGGATTCCGTCTTTGTTCTAAGATCGGATCTCATCGGTTCTAATAGCTGAGGATGTGAAATTTGTGATACTCGAGGCGTCCCACTGAATTCCGCTAAGATGTGCGTCAATGTTCTTTACATTTTGTGAGGTGAAAATCTGTATACCCCCGCTGTGAGTCATCGAATATCCAAACGCGTATTATAAGTACACAACTCTATTATCTTCCTCACTTCAGCTTCCGCACAATGTACATTCATCCGCGATGCTCTCTCCACAATATTTGCTGCAATACCATTTTGGTAGCAGAAGGCTGCAATATAGCACTGATCACCGTAGCCCAAAACGGAGAACATTACTATCTGTCGCATCAGGCAGTTCAATTTCACTGATATACCGCTGATAACGACGCAAAATTCGTTCCAAGCCATCAGCACTTCTTTGTTCGCCTTCGCACGTCCAGGAAATTCAGCGGGTACACGTGGCAACCCTGCGCTCCTCTTCGCAAACGGCACCCTACTCAGATCACCTGTTCACCTGTTGATTCCTCACGGTTATGGGTAACCATCCTACTTGCCACTTGATGTGTACCGCTAATATCGCGCGAAACAGCGCTTTTTCGCAATGCCAAACTTAAACAATACTTCTATCTAGGGTGTCAATGGACAACGCCCTAGCGGGCGTTCCTAATTGGTCCGATAACATAAACAATGCCACCCTACTCGCTTCGACCGTCGTCCTTTAGACGCACCACTTGTGTGTGTATGTGGCACTTGTTCTCTTGGCTTCGGGACGCGCCCTTACTTTACGTTCGAAATGTCGGAACCAACGCCTTCCAAGTCGCATCAAAGCACCGAATACGAACTCGAAGTCTCCGGATTGCGTCGGAGCATCCCCTCGTGCAGTGTAAGTCGGGTCGACGTCCGCAATTATTTCAACGACATCGCCATAAACATGAACGCGTTGTTAGGCTTCCTATGCCGCCATGGTGCTTTATCACCATCTTCCGCGCAATACCCAAGTGACACTCTACGCCTGGATCAGTTCTGGACGCTACCTGAGGAACTATTTCCACCCGCCTACACGATTTCGTAAGTACAAGGATTTTCCTTGCCCCCTTGAATGCATTTCTCCTTCTGGGCTTACTCGTGTAATTTCCCTTTCTCGGTCACTTCTCCGTTCGTTCGTCATCCTCCGTTACGTCTTTCATTTTCGCAATACACCCCCCCCTACTGAGCCAGATTTCCAGCTAATCACACTTGGAGCGACGCTTGGCAACGTCGCATCCACTTTAACAGTCACAATTCACACTTCGACTCGTACCGCACACCGTTCTACGGACATACAGGGTGGCCCATTACCCCACGAACACCCTTTTTTACTCCACTATCCCTTAGGTGCGTTGATTATTTCCGGTAGAAACACCTCTAAATAGTGATTTTCTGCTATAATTGGAGAAAAATTGCGAAAAATAGGAGAAGTGGCAGAACTGGAAATTTACCTAATATTCCTTTTAATTCCTCTCATTCCGGCAATGCGTGGCACGTTCTGCCATATTTCCCTACCTCCCAATACAACCCATTGACGAATGCCCGAGTGATTGCGAGCAATCCATGAAAAATGTCGATATCTCCGGGTCCATTCGTTCACGCATCGGCAGTTCGAGTGTGAATCCGAACATACCGAGCAAATAGTCGATCCCGATAAAGTAAAATGGCCTCAGAGAACCGCTAAAAGACTTGGCACTTTGGATGCTTCTCAGACCAACGCGGAGAAATAGATGCATTAAGTTCGATTTGTATGCCGGTGGCCTCGTCGTTATAACTCTCTCTTTCTCTCTCGCTTGAACTTTAACGAGCCTCTTAACCGCTTCTAGTTACTCAGTGATCATTCATCGAATAAATGTTTGTATCTGAAGAGAGAATAATGACGAATGGTACCGTGTAATTAATCTTACAAACTTAAAGCGTCCTATAACGTAATCCACAATCCATTGAGTGGACGTTTCACCTGTTGCAGTTATTTGTGTCAACAACAATGATCGACTGATATGGGCATCAACTCGTCTAATTAACAAATTTCTTAACGATTTTCAACAATTCGCAAATAATTAAAATTCAAATTGTCGTGCAATAGGGTACCTGCATAGCGGGCGTGGAAATATTTTTCAAAGTGTGAAAAGCGCATCTGCCGTAATAAAATTGTAATGGGAAATTGAAACTAGCAGAAACATATGTCGAAAGGAAAAATGGATGTAATTAATGCCACCCAGCACTTACGGGTTCTATTTTATTTCATAGAAAAGAAACGAAGGGTATTCTATATTCCAGGGAATACAAATGCAATTTCCTTGTCACATACCTAATGAATATCTTATAAGTGTTTTACATCACAAGATAAAAAATCGATTTTTGTGTACAAATAATACATCTTTATCAGAATGTTCAATCTATTTTTGTATACACTGATACCAAAAATAGTAGACTTTTCGAAACCTTGAGCGTACTTGAGACTTATTTAAAATTTGATAAAAATTCATTGTTGAAGTTTACATTTCAAATTAAGTAGATATTACAATGCGATAAACAATTTCTACAGTTTTTGACACTTGACTCTTATATGTCATAAAAGTAATAATTCGTTCACAGCATTAATGATGAGTTAGATACTATTCCAATGTGTAGTTAAATTTCACTGTATAGCAGTTCTTTAACATTCCATTTTCAAATGCAAGAATAGTTGTTTTGGTGTAACAACAAAAGTTACAAAGAAGAAATTCACTGAAACTGTAGGCTCCCCAAAAAAAAAAAGAGAAAAGACGTACATGATGTTTCCTGAAGGCCCTGGACAGCGGTGGATGGATTCTATTGGTCCAAAACACACCTTATCAAAGTGGAAGTCTCTTTACTGGTCCAATAGATTTCTGGAACAATTTGTAAACGTTACATTCGACAGGAACTTGGCCTGGACAAGCGATACTGTATATCTCGTTTATGGTTCAGCATAGTTCTAGTTAGGAGTTTCAGAATTTGTCCAGAACTGTTATAGGAACTGACACAATTAATTTGGAAATACAATTGAATCACAACTTCAGTTGCAATAGGTTCAAACCAAAGTGGAACTCTTGTTTCAGGTCCAGGATAATTATTGTAGTCTGATTCTGTTGACCCAAACATTGGTTTCAACACACCTAATCAAAGTGGAATTCTCGTATTAACTCCAGTATAGTTTTGGAAGAATTTCCAGACATTATGTATGTTCGGATAGTGAGGTTTTTCAACATCCACAAACATAAGTACTCCACCAATCGCAGCCTGATGATGGTGAAGCTGGGATGAAGGATCGTTACTCCAGCCTCCAAAGAAAACTCTGAAGAAAATGAGGAGGAGCAGTTTAGCGAAGCTAAAGAGATGCAGAAAGTCCGAAACAATGAGACCAAACCACCAACCAAAGTTGCACTAAAATATATAGAATCATCTGCAGAAGGTGTTGAAGATTGGATGGCCACCAAAGAAGATGCAGAAGAAAATGAGGAGGATCGGTTCATCGAAGCTGAAGATGTAGAGAAGTTACCGAAAGATTGGGCTAGACCACCAGTGGTTGTGCCGAAATTACCATAGTTGTGGGGTATACAGTTAAACTTTTTCCGTTGTAAACCATTTAGAGAACATCCAATAAATTTCGAATCGTCAAACTACATTAATCGATCCATCTTCAGCCGGCAATAAAACTTCCCTAATTTACGCTATACAAACATACAAACGGTTCCACACTAGACGAGCACAACGCCGGAATCTCGTCCCGCACACACTCCCCAACAATGACGACGATAATGATGATGGTGATGATGATGAAAATGTTCCTCGTCCTCATGACAAAGAATTATCACGAACGATAAATTACCGCATTCATAAATCGATCTCGTCTCTTCGGTGGAATGCTAATACGAATTCAAAAATTCAGGTTGGGCCCGCGTCTATCAATCTACCGCCGGATCGGTTTTGATTTATCCCCTAATCTTTGTTATTACTTGTGATTCCCGTGCGAGGACGGATGACAAATATGCCACATTAAAGGCTCGCATGTGTTAGCATCAACCACCTACGGCACGCTCGCAGGGGCGTACAAATACAAATCCGATGATGTATTCGTGGGATGATTCATATATCCTTTATCCCTTGCTACATGAAAAGTATACCTAAGCTACATAGTGAAAAAACACAGTAGGTAATTCTTGTACGAACGATTTAGGTGATATGTGCGCGCGCATGTCGGTCTAATTCGACCAAGTACAAAGGTCACACCAAAGTAGAATTAAAATCCTGTTCTTGACCAGATCTACAATGGATATTTCCCTCTATCTACGCCTTTGCGTTTTTGAATATAAACATCCTCGTGAACTACGATCCAAAACCCATACAGCGTTTGATTATAATCATTTACAACTCGTTATTAGTCCCGTGAAGAATAACCTTCAATTTAAAGTTTCCTTGCCTATTAATTGATTTATTGAGTATCAGACCGTCGAATGGAATCCCATCACTCACGAAAATGTCTTTTTACATGTAAGGTTCCCACTTATGTAAGTTGGAGCTTCCGATTTTCGAATCACTTCAAGTTCGGGTTAACTGACAGTCAATTTTGGTGATTTTTCACCAACGACGATTGCATAAAGTTTATACATTTCGCAACAAAACTGAACTGCGTTCTTTAATAAAATGTGTATTTGTCGATTAATATTTTCTACTACTTTCATACACTTGAAGGAATTAAATAGCATTGGTTTTTTCAATATGTACCAGTAAGATTAAGTGGATGATGAAAAATCGCAGGATTCGCAGGATCTCACAATACACCGCTATGATTTACATCGTGATTTAAAAAAAATTACGTTGCAGAATCACAGTAAGTTCAACAAGTGTTTATAACAATATAATAAACGTAGTATATATGTATGTCGAGAATAAATTATTCGGCACTCATCGATTGTCCTAATTTTAATAGATAAAAATAGGTTTGTAACGTGAATTGTAAACGGTATCATTGATCACAGTAGCAGATAATCCACGATGTTAATAGCGGTTTGCTTGGTTGTCCTGCTGGGCCAATTATCTAATGCAGGTAAGAAAGATTTTGTAAAATACAATAGCGATATTTTACGTAATGTTTCATTTGTGTAGTAATTAAGAAACAGTTGGAATTGAAATGTAAAAGAGCTAGTAATCTGAAGTTTTACAAAAAAAATCTGTGGTAATTTTTTCGTCTTCTTAGAGTGATCATGAAACGTATCATTGTTTCAACTATTCTCAATGAATGACTGGTTAGCAGAAATCAAAGTATTTTTTCTCCTCTTTCTTCTTATTTTTAGGTTAGGACTTAGTCCTGTATTTTCCACAATGTTTCTTATTCTTGAGATGCCGAAGTCCAACTTTCATGTTGGGTAAGATATGTAATTCGTTAAGTAACTTTTCTCCTCCGTATTTTAGGATTTCATTGGTTATCTAGTGTAACCCAGGTAATTTTTTATCCTCGTTTTTACATTCGTCTTTGCTAGTCTTGCTCCCTAATTGTTGAAAGTGTTTCTCCCAGGTTTCTCTTCCCAGGTCCTGATTAATCAGTCATGGATCACTGATCAGATATCAGTTCAGTATCCCGTGACGTTGCCCGTCTGATTTCGTGCCCGCCTACTGCCTTTTGTGAGGACAGATGTTCTCTGTGAAGCGAGCCCTGTACCAGCTTACCCTACAACCACCTGGGGACATTTGTAAGCATGCCTCTGTACACCATTCTGTTATGTTGGTTCTTTTTGTGGTTTTGGCCCTTTCTTCATGTATACTTTGTTTTGCCACCCTTTAACACGGGCTCACTCTCGCTCTCCCCTCCATTTGGTGTTCAATAAATATCACTGAATTTGTTTATGCCTCTGTCGTCTCTTCTGAGCTACCACCCCGAACCAGAGCATCCCTCTGAGCCCTAAGGTCTTAGGACCGTGACAATATCTTCGTTGACCGAACTGATCTATCCTGACGAATTTCCAGATAACGATTACGACGTCACCTTGGCGTTTTACCACGGCGAGACCGTCTACGATCCGTACTTCACTTACGCCGTCAATTCCTCCGGTTCTTGTGACGTCTCACAGGATCTGGACCTGTCCAAGAAGTTCTTCATCTTCATCCACGGCTGGGAATCGAGCTTGAACGATTACGAGGAGGAATTGGTCAACGTCACGTCGGAGATCCTGAACGACGACTACACCGTCGTCAGAGCCGATTACGATTACAGCATTTTGTACACTTCGGCGGTCATGTCGTTGACGACGATCGGTAAGGTCATAGGGAAGTTCTTCAAGTGTCTCAATACCGAACACGACGTGTCGCTGGACGACGTCGTGTGCGTCGGGCACAGCCTCGGGGCCCATCTGTGCGGTATCGTCGGTAAGCAGCTGAACGGGAAGATGAGGTACATCGTGGGTTTGGATCCAGCTGGACCGCTCTTCACGAAGTTGATCACTTTCAATAGGCTGACACCGAACGACGCTCAGACTGTGCAGGTAATCCTCGAAGTCTTCTTCAGCCACTTCTCGTCCACTCCTGGACATAGTTCCTAGACATAGTTCTTATATCTTTCCTAGAACTAGGAAAGACACAGGCCATTCTTCAGCCATATCTCGTCCACTCCTGGACATAGTTCATAGGCATAGTTCCTATATCTTTCCTAGAACTAGGAAAGACACAGGCCATTCTTCAGCCACTCCTGGACATATTTCCTAGACATAGTGTCATAGGACATAGTTACTACATCTTCCCTAGAACTGGGAAAGACATAGGCCTTTCCTAGTTCCTTCCACTGATCCCTGACTTGAGCCTCCTGATACAAATTTCCACCTCCTATTTCCTTCATGCTGAAAAGTGCTTCACGTGAAGCACTTTTTAGCTTGACCACTTACTTCAAAAATGCAGAGACCAGCAAAAAGACTTTTTCATGTGTTTCATAGGATATTAAAAGGAGTTTGACTGTGTTAATCATACAGAATTAATGAAGCTGCTCCAATGTAGGCTGATAGCTAAAAACGATATAAGATTTACAAAAAACCTCTATATAAATTAAACAGCATCAGTCAAAGTGGGGAATAAAACTGCAAAAGACTTCCCATTAGAGAAATGTGTGAGGTATAGTTGTGTTTTATCTCCTCTCCTTTTCAATCTTCATTCTGAGGCAATTTTTGAAAGCGTCTTGAGAGATACAGAGGATGGCATTAAGATTAATGACACAGTCATAATAACTGATGGCCATGAAGCACAACAAAGTGTTATCGATAGAATAACTACCAAAGGAAAATGCCTTGGCTTAAGGATTAACATAGACATAACGAAGGTGCTATGCTGGTCAGCAGAACACCATATGTGCACCTGAATATTATAGTAAACGGCAAGTTTTATAATATACCTGGAATCGATATGTGCGTGTCTATAGATTTTAATATATAACAGATCTCAGTTGAGTCGATTGCCTTGTGAAAATCAATAAAAGCTGTACGAATTGGTACGTTATACTCCACAGACCTTCTATGATAATGTAAATCATCCCTTAAATTAAACCCTTTCGAAAACCAGCCCGTATATGAGTCGAACTATGATGTTAATATCTTGGTTACAACTTCCTCTCCTCGCATGATTATTATTATTTTTAATTATCACTGTGGTTTAAGGTCATGCACACCAGCAACCTCCTGGGTACCACCATGCAGTGCGGCAAAGCGGATTTCTGGGTTTACGGCGGGAAGAATCAACCAGGTTGCGAATTAGTAAGCAGTTGTTCCCATGTCAGAGCTGTGCAACTGTACGTCATGACCATCTTGTACGGGAATTTCACGGGACGTTCTTATAAAGATTCCGAGGATACTGCGTACATGGGCGAGATCGTTCTGGACAACGTAAGCCACGTTATTTCGAGAAGATGATCATAATGGATTTTTGGCAGTGTTTTAATCGTTTCACGTTTCAGGGCGAAAGGAAATTACAATTTGACTTACTAACAGAGAGAAAAATATTTTTATGAGCGCCATATATATTATTTACTGTTGTAAATGTACAGATATGACACAATACAGTACAGTAATAAACTGAACCATTACTAATTCTGACTATTTGTTATCATTAGTTTGACTTGACTTTGATTTTCCATTTTAAATTGTTAACTATAGTAACTATACTTTATGTACAAATGTTTGTATATAAATTTTACGTTCCAAACTGAGTCTTAATTCTACAGACGATTAATACAAGCAGACCAAGTGTTCTCATAAGAAAGTATTATTTGTTTAAATACCATCATACGTGACAAAGAGAAGAGCAAATATGGGCGCCGTTGATGAATTGCGATAGGCAACAAAACAGTTGTCCATAAGCGTGTCAGTAATAAGGGACAAAAGGAGGCAACGTTGAGAAATAAAGAAATTTAGTATCTATTCGTTACAAAACAACATGAATTTTGCCCAAGTGGACCTTGTCCTATTTTCCATCATCCAGAAAATGTCCAAGAAATCTGAATACATCATAAGTGAACACACTTTGATTTTTCAATATCAACCTAGTTACTGTTACCAATTATCTAAAATAGGCCCAGGTAAATCCAAGCTATTAGAATAGGAAAGGGAACAAAAAATTAAGTGGCCTACACTAAAGAAATGCACGAATCAAGGGCCTTACATTTCATTTCTAAAGACACACTTAAGGGGCGTTCATTAATAATTCCGTTTGAATGAATTTAACTTAATGCAATGCTCCCTAATAAAAGGCTTATTCAATGACCGTAGAGCATCGGAATGGATAACCGATTACAGAGCTATAAGCGTGAATCATGACTATTACCTCTTACGTACTATGAAGGTAATCGTTTTGTCATCGATCGGAATTAACGAGAGGCGTACGAACTCCCTTTTGGAAACCGTGGCTTCATTTCGAAGGAATATAAAAATTTGTGAAATGTACAAAATTTAATGCCAGGTAATTTCTACAGTTCCTAACCACAAATGTGAGAGAATCTGAAGTAGATTTAATGAAACGGAAACCTTTAAAAAATTGAGTCGAAAATGAGTCTACCTCATCATAAATAATACTTGATTGATCAAAAAATTCCCGTTTCTTCATATGTCGTGACATCCCATGACGATCTCAAATAAATTACTTCAAAAAGAAGTATGTACATAACATCAGATCTCCTCGGCAAAAAAATTAAACTAATGGTCGTAAACCTATTACTCTGCACACTTCTTCCTTTTATATATCGATTATCCCCCGTCGAAACTGGTAGTTAAACGATTCTACATCGGAAAAAAGTATTCCGAACATAAACGGAACGGAATGGCGGTGTTAAATTATAAAATCAGTAACAAGTAAGCAAGAAATAAACACGGCGTTACAGCTTCTGCTTTGTACGACAATAAACTATTTTGCACAGGTCGGGCGGCAGGTTATGATTTATGTAAATCGAGACCGGGAATAACCAGTATATTTATGTTGTCAGACGGTTATATGAATAAAGTCCCGACAGAGGTCTTGAATTTTACGAAGCGTTTAATCCAACTTAACGAGTTTATTGGAAATGGAATAAATAACTCTCGTACTTATTTAACAATAAGCGGGAATAATGTGCGGATGACGTTGGTGTAAGGTGTGGGTTTGAACTTACTAGTAAACGGGTAAATGTTCAGAAGTCTATCTTGCATTGACACGTGCCCATTAAATTATTGGGCTTTTTAAGCACCTAACTATTTACTACAAAAATCGGTTAAGTGTAAGTTTAGTTGTATTTTACTTTAATTATCTTTGTTTTAACTAATTTAACCCCTCCGTAACCGTTTACTTCGAAAAGAGAGCCGTCAGATCGATCTATCAGACGTGTATAGCCACCCCGCAACGGAATGAAGACATTAACCTCCATGAGGGCCCAGATCACAAAACTAACAAATTACTACCGACGAATATATTAAAAAATAATAATAAAACAACGCCAGTTCCTTTTTAAATAAATGGTCCAAGCTTTATTAAATATTCAAACAGGGCAGTGTGCCTACCGCAGCAGTTGGTGATGTTTTTTTTCTTTTGTCCTCTCCGGTGGAATCTAAGCGCAGATGAAATTACCTTAACTTAATATGGATAATTAGAAAGGGGGATTTACAGTTGTTATCTAGATAATGCTGCACCTTGTCATAGGTCTCCTCAAATACGTTGAAAAAAATATGTATCACTTTATACATTTTTTTGTACGGCAGCAGGTGTACGTTAAGAGTTTCTAATGGGTACCTACCAACGCATACGGTGACAGATGCTTCTAAGCACGAGCATCTTCTAATATGGGTTATAGATTTCGATCTTTATGGAAGCACGGGCTTTAAGTTTGCAAGTAGATACAGTGTGAAGCTCCTATTCACAACGTACTGTTTTATTTTTACAAGGGGAAGTTCTAAATGGACACCAACTGAGATAAAAGACATCTCAGAAACAGATGAAAGTAAATTCCAACTATGGGATGGAGCGTTTATCGCATATGATAGTGCGATAGTGCGGTTACCCGAACTAACCCCTTCTATCTATATTCATAGATACGGGTCGGGTAAACTCATTCATTATAAAGGGAGAGTATGGCTTCGACGTATAATCAGTTGTGAAAAGTTCAGGTGATTTCAATTTCTTAATAGAAGTATACTAGATTTTTATTGAGGATTTTAATAATACCGTTTAAAAAATACACGATGATAAATACCATTTCACAATTGCTATTGAACCTATATGGTGCTATAGCATCCATCTTTTGCACACCTTTTAAGTATCTTAAAACTATTATTAAACGGTTTTTTTATTGGTTTTAAATATTTTATTGATTTATTATTAATAACAAGCCGTACCTGGCATGCGTTGCAATGCCACGTAAAATTTAAAAAAAGAAAGATAAATAAAATTATAGATGACCCGGTGAACGTCGTGTCACCTACATATATTTTTGAAAAATATGGTCAAAACTGAATACAAAATTTTTATCTACATTAAATTAAATGCAACACAGTTATACACATAATCAATTTCATGCTTTCTAATGTACTATATTTTTGTCTTTCTTTGCGGTGCGTAAATATATAAAGATCATGGTTTTATGACTCACGAACATGCGACGCATAATTGCCCATGCGCGAAACAGTGAAACTCCAAGTTGATTCCGCAAACTGTCCAATTGTATATTATCTTTTTAAATTTTTAATAAATAATTTATGAAAAACTGCCTTGAAAGTGGGCATAATCGAGTAAATTCACCTCTGTATTTTAATATTGACAAATGATTGTCATTTCTCCAATCGTTACAGATTGATCGGCACAATAATCTATTTCCGTGTCGTACTGGAATGTTATTCGTTCTAGGTTTACAGGAACACTGCGTCTGCGGAATCGCTCTATTTCATTGTGTCGTGCTCGCTGCTGTTGTATTTGATGTACCCGAAGTCGTTCCATTCTAAGCCTATCTACTTCATAATAATTCACTGTTGAACGTAATTCGGCCATACCAATACGAATGTCATCATTATCTGTCTCTCGCTGGTCGTCAGTGCGATTTGCACGTGAGGTAGCTCGTCGCACATTTGATTGACTTCGACGACCTAAGTCAGGTCGTCTTCTACTTGGCATTTTAAAATCAATAAAGTTCTCGCGCACTGACAAACTGATGATATATTTTAATAATCGTCTTGATATTTATTTACTTGACAACCAACTGACACTATACTTTCATTTGGTTGATTACAAATGTCGAATTACAAAACGTACCTTTTTTAGTATTTCCGGTACTTATTATTAATGTTTCTCGCCGCTTAAACCTTCCCTGAACTTCCACAAATATTTCAAGACCAAAATTAACAAAATCGGTCCAGCCATTCTCGAGTTTTTGCGAAACAAACGAACAGCAATTCATTTTTATATATAGAGAGATAGATAGATTGTTCAGTACCACCTATAGTTCATTTTAAGATACTTCTATTCCAACATAACTTACCAACAGTTACGTTAGTTGGAATAAAATTCCTCTACCTAATGAATAATAATGCACTAAAAATATCAATTAAACCGAGTGATCGATAATTACATGCATTTATTAGACCACTTTTTCGGTCTACACACACCCTTTCGGTGCCTCATTTAAATTCCTAAATTTAATTTAATACTTCTACTCTCTTTTTTGTCCGATGTTGACTTACGGGGTGAGATGTTCAATGAGCAGGTGGAGAAGACCAATCGGTCACGTATTTTTGACGTTTCTGATGGATAAGTGGAGGTTTCTCACGTGACATTACCTTTAAAAATTATACCAAAAAAAAAACACGAATCCAATTGTCTTTGATAACAGTAAACGTTTTATCTAACATCACATCTACGAAGAATATTTCCTCGATAACACCGTGTTCGATTAAATAAGATTAACATCTGTTCGAGCGATGGTATCTTACCTGCAAACCGACTAAGGGATGATATTTCAGACGGAGGCTACCTGTTAAAATTTGTATCTGGGGGGCGGTAAAGTCATTTAACACTACTCAAAATCACACCCTATTAGTTTTCGGACTTTTTGACAGGTATTGTGTTAGGGCGGTGGTGTTTCCTCTCCGGAGATTCAGCTATTGTAGAAAAAGCGTCGTTCATCTTTCTTAGTAATTTAATATCTGACGTGTAATGCGGTGCTCAATAAGTTTGTTCTCCACGTTTTGATGCGATCAATTTGCTGCGACTTTGCGAAATGATTGTGTTCAAAAGGAAACTCGAAGAAGGAATGTCATTGGGGTGTGTCTAAAAAACGAGACGAGTAATGAAGAAAAATTGTCAAAATGAAGTTTGGAGAAATTCAAGATTTTTAATTGCTTAACTCCTGTAACTGAGTTTTAGGAGTTATTATTATTTATATGTAAATTGACAAATCTTAAGCTCGGGATCTTCAGCAACGAAAATCACATTTTCGACCTTCGAGACGGCTCACAGCAAATCCGATGCGTCTCTCCCTCTTTGTTATTTTTTTGGTGGTCGAATTAAAGCAAATAAAGGAGCGAATATGTCGGCATAATATAGCCATCTAGTTAGCATGCATTTATTCCTGATAAATAGCGCATCTTGAAAACGCCGCTGAAATTTTAAGCTGCTAGGAGATAACATACGAGGACGGGGGGATTAATGTCACCTCGTATGAATTATTCGAAATTCGACTTCTTTTATGTACAAGTTCATGTCGAATCGCACCGATACAATAAACTCGCATCGCGCTGTATTCGTACCGGTTCTTAATTCGGATATGAAAATTAATGAAGTGCATACAGGGCGCGGCGGGAGTGCAGGCGAGGCGTTAGCCTCAATTGAGGTAAATTAATGTAGTAATTGACAGAAAGGTACCAAGATGGGGTCCATGAGCTTTATTATAATTGTAAACTACGAAGCTCAAGCTCGGCAAAGAGCCGTACAATATTTTAAAATGTTTTAAATTTAGATCAAAAGGTAAACCATGAAAAATGATCTGAAGAATTTATTAGTTTCATAATGTACTCGATTGGAACGCAATATTACGTTATCAAAAATTGTCTGAAGATCTTATAAAAGATTTTGCAGATAAAGTTGATTGGAACGTAGTGTCACGTTATCAAAAATTATCAGAAGAATTTATTAGGGCATTCAAAAATAAACTTGATTTATTCACTATATTATGCTATCAAGAATAATTATTAAAAAAATTTATGCAAGAATTACAAAAGGATCTAGACAAACTTATTTCGAACGATGACCAACGACAAATATTTTCAGGTTTTATTATTTTAGACTTAGTTATTCAGAGAGTTATGAAAGGATATATAATTAAAAAGTTAGTCATAATGAAGAAATAGAGATTAAATTTAATTATCCAGTGAAAGAAGAAGTTGGTTTTAAATTCAAAAATAATTGTATGGGACTCAACGAGCCAATTATATATAAAATTTCATAATGCCATTAATTTCATTAAGCTTGAGCCTATGTTTTAAGCCTATGTAATGGGCTTAAAAACAGGTCGTTTTCTCATTTTCTTTGTGTTTTTGTACAGACCTTAAGAGCTGTTTTTCAAACTCAACAAACTTCAACGACAAAAACTTGAAAATCGACTCATTTTTCGTAACAATTGATGTTTTTGGAAAATCTGAGTTAGAAGTTAGGGGTTAAAAATAAGGGTAAAAAGTCACATCCAACGTTGTTTTTGATGTTTTAATTGAAATACGGGTTTTTGTTGAAAAAAGTGCATAGAAAATAGGAAAATGACAAAGAGAACTAGGCATAACAATCTGTCACTCAGATCGAACGGTGATATTATTTCTAATGATTCGCTGTATATACAATTTGCTGAAATTCAGACGTCTCCCTTATTAAAAACCAGACCGTTTTACACGTACTCTACAATTACCATGACAGACTATCAAAATAAAAAAAGTACATAACATCGATCGGACGACACACACACACGAACTACAGGTGAACAGTTTTTTGTACATTAGCTCATCTAGATCTCACCTGCTTATTAGAAGTGTACCCCACGCATTTTCTTGGTCTTCTCCAGGTAGTGTCTAAATTAGTACAATTTGTCGGTTTAATAATCAAATATCAACCCCATCGGATATCTTTCGGTTTATCTTCGTATCTAGCTGTCATTATTTAATTATGTTTGACATTTTTCAGAGTCCGCTAGACGCGAAGGAAACAGGAAGTGGAAGTTTTACCATTAAATTAACCAAAAATACTAATGAAAATAATTATCGTTAGAACAAAGGGGTGATGTTCTCAGATTAGACGGGACGGACGGAGAACGTTAGGAAGACCTCACGCAGTCCGAGCGAATACTTCGATTCTCCGTACTTACACCTAAACACACGTAGCAGGAAATAGAGCCAATAGTTAAGTTTGCTTTATAGGATCGTTTTCTTGAATGTTCTTTTCTCTTGTAGTTTGAAAGAAATTTAATTCACTTGTATTTGTTAGTTGTACTTTAAGCTTGGTTTAACCAAACTCAGTTTAGCTAATCCAATAACCAAATGTAGTATGTGAAATACCAAATACGTCAGTGAATGCGCTATGTCGCAACTTAACTGTGCTATATTCTGGAATGTTCCCATAGAACAATCTAGAATTTAATCGGTGTAACTCGGTTGTACTGAAATGTAGAACTCACTCAGGCCTACCTGTGATATGCTGGGATCTAATTTTGACGGGGGAATGGGAACATCCATCAGAGATAAAAGGTGATAAGTTCTAGCTTATTCTAAAGAGAATTCTTGTTATTTTATATTATCTTATATTATCTTATTTTATATTATCTTATATTATCTTATCTTATATTATCTTAGAAAGAGGTAGATACTAGTTGGTAGCTAGAGTGTCCTGAACCATTTAACAATATTATATTTATTTATTAGTAGCGTAGTTTCCCAAATTTTAATAAGTCTTGTTATCATACGATAATCCTGCAGGTAATGGCATGACAAATTCCCATTACGAAGTAATTTATAGGATAAAATAAAACTAGCTGATGTGATTAATACATAACCGTTCCACATATTTTCTAAAGATAATTATTCCCCTTAAAGCCCTTTCGTGATGTGAGTACTTCAAATCTTGCGACGCTGGATAGAATAGAATATAAAATTATATCAAAATCTGTTTAGCCATTTATAATGAAATTTTATAATTCCAAAAATAGGTCCTACGGATTTATAATAAGGGTTTAATATCAGTGCTTCCTAATTTTATTTCAAGAAAGTTTGGATGAAATAAAAATGTCGTTTACCTTATTTTCTAACTTGCTCTCAAAATTGAGTTTTGTTGGTGGTATCTTACCAAACACATTTATTAACAAAATTGATTTTCGATTTTGTACCTGTTCTCCATATTCTATTTTCTGTAATTTAATATTTTCAAAAAATTAGATACCGTGAACCAAAATATGAAATCGATAAGACTTAAGTTCTGTACGCTCAACTTTACCACACCTGTACAGGTAGGTACTCAAAAAAAAATCAATGAGTGTAGTCAAGAAAAAACACTATTCCTAGATTTTTCGAGTCGGAGACAAGACGAGACCAGACTTAAATCAAGACAAGAGAGGCATAACCTTTAGGGATTTTTCGAGACTGAGACGAGACCATTTTATTTTTCGTCTCGTCTCGAGTCTACCACCACAAACGCGACACTCATTAAAAACAAGCCATTTAGAATTCTCCTCTCTTATAGAACCTTCTAGTGGAAGGATCTGAAAGGTCCTAACCAGAATGTACTAGGAAATTTAACTTGGAATATGCTATAATGTTACTTTGACACAACAGTGCTATGTAACTTTTGGAACATCCATCAAAAATAGAACGTGCTAAGTGTAAGCTCAGTCTAAAGGTAAAATCTTGTCTATATAGGTATAGTACCACAGCAGACCCAACTAGGTACTTGTTGGTGGTTAGAATGTGCTAGGATCCTCAATTTATGTGTGCCTGGAAAATGCTATGCAAGGTCTAGCAAGAGCTCAGAAGACATATTTCTAGACTTTGCCTCATATAACTGTAAGTTATTCTGAATGAACTTGTCCAAACCGTCACCTATCGCAACGTAAGAACTTTTTCGTTATTTCGGGCTTCCCGTATTAAAATCCCGTTATCGATGGCGGCATAAAGTTTACGCATCACAAATCAGAGTATCAAATACTGGTAGGTTCTCGAAACGGGAACGTTCACGCGGTAAATCTGACTCTTTTCTCCTTCGGTACGCCCTCCGGAGAAGAAGCGGGCCCGATTTACGATCGCCGTATAAAAACGTTTAATCCTGAATTAAAACCTCAAGTAGCAGAATCGCCAAGAGTTATCCTCTCCGCCTTTTATTATATTACGCGATGTTTACTGCCTCTCCGGGCGAAGTTGGCTTTCGTTTCGAAGGAGGAAGAGAGAGACGTCGCGGATAAATGATAACCAGGAACCGGGAATGGATTTACCTGAACTCTTGATCTCTTAAACGTTCCCATGTATAAAACTAGCTTGTATGAAAAACCCTCTGAGATATCCGATAATTCAGTGATTCACATTTAACGTCTTGTTCGGTTATATTACTCACTAACTTCAATATAGCCCTAATTACTGATACTATCACTTGCTCCTATATTAGGGACCAAATTCAAACCACAAAATAACATGTTATGTCTTCTGCACAGTCTCAGTATGGTCGTCGGTAATACAGGTTCCTGTAATTGTCGGTAAAAAACCTGTGGATTGTTCGATGATCGTTTTGGTACAAATTTCCCGAACAAACACCGAGTATGAAGCGTTAAGTGCGCAATGTACCGACGAAGGTACCAAAAATCCTTCCAAATAACAAAATAATTGTAAAATAACAATGGCGTCCATCAAATTGAACCCACTTACCTTCTTCTGGAGAACTCCTCATTTCCTCTGCCGCCTCCCCTCTTGTTTCGCACTGAACCTTAACACAACACCGCAAACCGGACCTCGCGACGGTTTTCTACGATTTTCCGACACGTTTTCCCGACGTTTTTTCAATTTTCGCGACAGAGACGCCGGCCATGTCGTACCCGCGAACTTCGCGTTCCTCCGGGTAACTCTACGGTGCTCGGTACCCGTCGTGAAGTTAACAGCAGCCAATCAGGGGCCGCGATTTCATAGGCGAGTTCCATTGTTATGATCATATCACCTCGAAGTATTTAAACGTGGAAAATATGTTAATTGCGTAATGTGATGCTGTTTTTTATGGAAATAGTGTTTAAAACATCCTGTAAATATAGTGTTAGGTATAATTTGAAGTGTCTTTGGTGTGTAGAGTTACGAAGATTCCTGTAATTATCTGTAACAACACAGAGTGCTGTGGAGAAGGGCCAGGTGACGTACCACGGGCGGCGTCGTCCCTCAACGCTCAAAAGTACTAGTACTAGACACGCCATGCATATCAATCAAAGACTTATGGGAAGATTATTATCATGGTTGGTTTTTATATATAGTTTACTAACTCACTTCAATTACTGCTAACTGAAATATACTGTTTTTGATTGGTGTGTAAAATTTTAGTGACTGTAATCAATTTCAAATTTCAGCTACAAGTAGACTTCAGGTAGCAATGCCGTGCCGTCCATAGCTTTGATTATCGACAATATTTTGCCTTATCTGCTGTCTCGGACACGAATAAGTTTTGCCATCCCGAATGAAGCAAACGAACTAACACAATTCGATACAATTGGCTTAGAAATATCTGTAAGATGACGGCCTTAGTGGACTTGAATAGTCTGTGAAGTGGTTGGTAGATGGAAGCTCGAATCAAGAACAGAACACTGTCATATGGGATTAAGCTTACTATGTTCTATGGAGTATATTGTCATTCTGTGTTCTTAACCTTAACCTTTACACTTGTTGGTTTGTGCTTTTATCATTAACAGTTTTATTTTAACTTAATGATGAATAGTAAAACTACAGTGTAGCAATGAAACTATATCTACTGCATATATTTATGGTGCTTATTACATCCGTCAAAACCTGTGAAGGTAAGTACCTGTCACATCAATAATACAAAAATAGTTTCTGTAACTTTGGTTTAATCGAATCTGTTTGCTTTGGCAAGTCTTTCTTTCAAAAGTTCCAATTGTAGCTCATTGCCGTTTTTTCGGGCTGTTTCGCGTGTATCACTAAGCTTGCTTTCAGCTTCTGCTGATTTTTTGGCCAACTTCGCTCTGTTAAAAGTTAAAGATCTCCTAAAAAAAGTAGAACTTGTTTCCGTATTGTACATCAGCCAAGGAAGGTGTTACCTTATAGCTAAAACTTGTAGGCCTACTCCGATTGTAGTCATAACCAGGCACACTGCAAGGATCGTAAGATTAGAAACTTTCTTAACGTTCCTAATCCCATAATAAGGTTGAGCTTCGTAATATTTATCTTGAGATTTGTCTCTGTTTTCGTAAAACGAAGGATCCTTCCAAGGACTGAAAAAATAAGAACTGTCGAATTTGAAGGGTGGAAATGTGCTTTTGTGACTCACTCTGTCTGATATGCTTCCCATTTCTTGTGAATGTGTGGATCTCTTGAAGGATAAATTTTTCTATGTGGCACCAGCCCTAAGTCATACAACTGCCTAGTTTGTGGATTACTCAACACCTTATAAGCTTCATTTATAGCTAGAAATTTCTTATGTGCGTCTTTATTTCTGTTCAAATCTGGATGATACTAAAAATAAGGTGGTAAACATTCAACAGTTTGATCCTCGTTAGTCTCTACCTGTTTAGAGAGTTTGATGAATGAATCTTTGATTTCTTTAACACTGCAATTCCTAGCCAAGTTTAATACCTCGTAATGATTCTTTGTCAGAAGTGAACTGTAACAAATCATTAGTGTTCTTAAATTCAGAGGTTGTTTTTTACTAACCTGGTATGGAACAGTTTGAAGAATGAAGGATAAGACGATATGTAAAGCGAGTTTAGAGAGGAAAACATCACAGTGAATTTTGCATTATTTTTAAATTAATGAAATTGATGAGATTTGAAAAATGATGACAATGACAGTGCTTCTACTTACACGTTTCGTGGCGAGTTATGTAACAACTTAAAATATTGTAGGCGCGTTCTTTTGTAAAGTCATGAATCATTTCAGGAACGTTACAAACAAACCAGTCATGTTTATCATATATCGTTAATAAGTGGATGTCAGAATAGATATATTAGAAACAGATAAGATTAGGTTAATAAATATTTTATAATGTACTAGTTATTAAAATAGTTTTAGGTGATGCTTAAATGTGATTCAGTGCCTTAATGGTGGGAAAAAAATCACGGAAGGTAAATAAAATTTTGTTATATAACGGATTGAGATTGATATTTGGCCATGGAAAATCAAGAAAATAGACGGAAAAACTCTGGTAGCAATCAAAAGAGGAATGCGCATGACAAAAATAAACCAGGAAAAGGTCCAAATGCAAAAAATAAGTACAAAAATAACCAAGACAGTACAAATAAAACCAAAGCGACAAACGATAATAAACCATACCAACATCCAACTCGTACAAATGCAGACGTACCTCGTAATACGACCCGAAAACCTAATCAGTCCTCAAAACCAAATCAAAGCTATGGGAAACCGTCGAATAACCCCCAAAACTTAAACAACCAAGTACCAGCAGTACCAGGACCCAGCCATTATCATAATCAAAGACAGAATTATAGTGGTCAAAACTATGGCAACCCACAGCTGAAATATACAAGTCAACAAAACTGGAACAGTGGATATCAAATGGTAAACACCGTCACAACTCAGAGGCAGAATTACAATATTCAACATGTCCAGTACAATCAAAACTATAGAAACCCACAACTACAAAGCATCAACCACCAGGAATATTACATGGTTAATGGAATAGCAACACATTTGAATAATTTGACATTACAATTAGGTAATATGCGACCAAATCCGTACAACATGGCATTTAATCAACAAGTCGCTAATATGCGACCAAATCCCTTCAACATTGCATTTAATCAAGCACGAGGCACACTTAGTAGCACTGCCACGATCGCTCCACCGAACTTTCACAATGAACACTGGTCAGAAGAGGAAGACCTATCGACAGAAGGTAAGTAGATTTATAAAACTTCAGTTTAGTATTATTACAAGTAAAAGTATACAGAACTTAACTGGACTGTTGGCTGTTGGGTAATTTGAATGTTGAACTTGGTAAAAATGAAGACCTGTTGCAGCAAGAGTTGTGATCATGTTACGTTACAGGCATGTTCTAATGTAATGATGAAAAGCAAAACATTCCCGTGAATGGGACAAGGTGTGTACAGTTATTGGAACAGACCTTCGCTTTCTTAATTCTATGACTTTTCATCGCTTCAGTTCCATGTTTTATGATTCCTTGGACGTTCGAATAATGTATGTTTTGTCGTTCTGTGTTTCTCGCATATGATATATGTCATTCAGTATGACTGATGGTATTTGGCGTGTATTTTTAATTCGTTATTTTCCAAAAATGTCGTGAACGTGCGTTAAAATTGTTGGACTCCTGACACCTGACTGATAAATTCTCCTGCATTACCATGGGACATGTAACCTGCCGGCAGTAAATGAGAAAGCTACTGATAGGACTACATTTTGAATTCAAAACTATCCGAAATGGAATCCGGACCGGATTATATCAAGGAATGTATATTACTAGGGCTATGACAGCAATACTAGACGTGAAGAACTGTGATAGTGAGAGGATGTCTGGAGTAGTATGTCCATTAGTTGATAATCCATTGCAATCAAGTACGCGAGCAGAAACTATTCCGTTACCACCAGGTAACGGACTTCATAGTGAAGTAACAGTGTCTCAGTGTGAGACAAACGTACCTGAGTGCGCTGAGAAGTTTCGAATTTTTTCAATAGGCTCCGATGCCGTTCTTTCGACATATTCTCCAAAGAACGTTATTGTTTATCGACCCAAAGTTGTTAGAGATACAAAAATTTTTTCAATAAGCGCCGACTGTGTTCCTTCTAGTTTCACTGGGAATGTAAATCGTCAACGTAAAGCCGCTGAAAAAATTTCTGTACCCGAATGGGTGAAAAATGGCAAAATTTTTTCAATTCAGGCCGATAGTGTGCTTTCAGCATCCCCTTGTGAAACTCAAAATGTCGCATCTCATCAACCTGAAGGGGTTGAGAATAGCAGTATTCCTAAACGGGCTAAGGGTCGCACAAGGTTCTCAACAGACGATGTGGTTCATTCGACCTCTTGTTCCATTCAGAATATTACACTATACCAACCTGAGTCAGTTAAGAATAGTAGCATCCCTCAACCATTCAGAAATGCCAATGGTTCTTCAATACAAGCGGATGGTGTGCTTTCAACAAACCTTTGTTCTACTCAAAATGTTGTACTTCATCAACCTGAAGTAGTTAAGAACAGTACTATTCCTAAACGGGCTAAGGGTGCCACAAGGTTTTCAACAGACGATTCAACCTCCTTTTGTTCCATCCAGAATGTTACACCACATCGACCTCAATCAGTCAAGAATAGTGCCATCCCTGAACAAGTTAGGAATACCACTGGTTTTTCAATACAAGCAGATCATGTGCTTTCAACAGTCCCTTTTTCTACTCAAAGTGTTGTACTTAATCAACCTGAAGTAGTCAAGAAAAGTACTATTCCTAAACGAGCTAAAGGTTCCACAAGGTTTTCAACAGATGGTACGGTTCATTCGACCACCTTTTGTTCTGTCCGGAATGTTACATTACATCGACCTGAAGCACTCAAGAATAGTGTTACCCCTAAACCAGTTAGAATTGCCAAAATTGTTTCAGCAACTAATAGTGTTCCTTTAACACCTTATGCGACTCACAGTGTTGCACTATGTAAACCTGAAGGGGCTGAGAAGATTACAATCCTTGAGTCGAGTAGCAATGTCATTAATTTTTCAACAAATGGTAGGGTTCCTGCATGCTCATCTCAGAAGGTTATATTTGCTCAACCTAAATCAACTGGGAATACCAGTACCAGCCACAATACGGTTAAAATTCCCAAAATTGATTCAGTGGCTGATTATAGTTCTTCAACAGCCAGTCAAAATGTTGGACTTCAACGTTCAAAACCGATGAACGATGGTACTGCCTCTAGTTTCATTGGAAACACGAAAATATTTTCAATCAAATCTGACGCTGTACTCCCGTCTCCCCTTCCTGTGCAGGAAATCTCATCGCCTCCATCTAAACCGATCGATAGCAATATTACTTCAAATGTATCTGATACTGCTTCTAGTCATGTCGTGAAAAAGAAATTGGTTCCTACGTTAAGGAAAATGAATACCTTTGCTTTTCTCAAATTACGAAAAAATAAAAAAATTAACCCTCGATCTAAAAAGAATCTTCGAAAAAGGAAGAATAAGAATGTTGCTATTGTCAACTTGCCACGAAATAAAAAAGGTGTGACTAAATTTAAAGCAATTGGTCGTAACAATACATCAAATTTCCATCGTTTTGTGAAAAAGGCCGCAGCAAAAAGAAAAAATAAGAACGGTGCTGTTCTCAGCTTGCCACAAAATGCAAAACTTGTGCCTCGATCTAAAGCAAAGGCTAATCAGAGTAACATTTCAAATTTGCCAGGTAGTGCTTCCCTTCGTGTTAAGACAAACACTTCTAGAAAAAGGAAAATTAATAGAGTTGCTACTTCCAATTCATCACAGAATACAAACATTGTGCCTCCATCTAATGCAATTGACCAACGTAACATTTCAAATTTGCCAGATAGTGTGTCCCCTCGTGTTGTGAATAACACTTCTAAAAGAAGAAAACTTAATCACATTACTACTCCCAATTTATCAAAGAATACAAAAATTGTGCCTGCATCGAAAGCAATTGATCAAAGTACCACTTCTGGAAAAATTGATAGTGTTGCTACTCCAAACTTACCACAGAATGTAAAAACTGAGCCTCCATCTGAATCAATCGATCAAAGTAACACTTCTGGAATGATTAATAACGTTGCTACTCCCAACTTAACACAGAATATAAAAACTGAGCCTTCATCTAAAGCAATTGCTCAAAGCAACAATTCTAGAATAATTAATAAGGTTGCCACTCCCAACTTACCACAGAATACAAAAGCTGTCCCTCGATCTAAAGCAATCAAACAGAGTAACGCTTCAAATTCACCTGACAGTGCTCGTCCTTGTGTTGAGACAAAAACTTCTAGAAAAAGAAAAATTAATAACGTGGCTAATCCCAATTTGTCGCAGAATACCAAAATTGTGCCTCGTAAAACTTCAAATTTGCCTGCGAATAACACTTCTAAGAGAAGGAAACTTAATGATGTTCCTACTCCCAATTTAACACGGAATACAAAAGCTATGCCTCCATCTAAAACAGTCAATCGCAATAACACTTCAAATTTATCTGGTACTGGTTCTTGTGCTGCCAAAAAGACTAACAAGAGAAGAAACTTAGACTGCATTGATTATCTCAATTTACTGAAAAATACAATAGTGCCTCAACCTCGACCGGTCATTCTATCGAATACTGCATCCCATTGTCATGTGAGAAAGCCTTTGGCCCCAACAACTAAAAGAGTTAACAGAGCTGCTATTTTCGGTTTATCACGAAATGGAAAATTTGGGAAAGCCGGTAACAACGCTTTCAACTCCTCCAAAGATGATGATTGTATATGCGACCATCAAGAATGTATGAACAATAGGCTAAAAAAGATACATTTCGTGAAGGCTAAAAAGCAAAAAAAGAAGAAAATAAAAAGTAAGACATTTGGGTGTTTATTTGCTCGATATTTCTTAAAATTTCCTTATTGGTTTTCGTTTTGTATGAAAAAATATACTCCATACAATATTTTAAAGAAACGTAATTTTTTCCCAAAATTTGTAATGTAATTCAATGTTGTTCACTTTGTAGATATACACAATGTAAGGAAGTGGGAGAATCCTTTCGCAATTAAAACGAACCCTAAAAGTGGGTTCGTTTTCTCTGTGATGTCCTACAATGTGTTGGCCCAAGACCTCATCTACCAACACGCTTATTTATATAGAAACCATGACCAGGACTCTCTGAACTGGGACGTGAGGTGGAATAATCTGCTGCAGGAGATAAAAGACACCAACCCTGATGTAAGTTTGGAAACCCTTAATCCGTAAAAGGTTTTAACAAGATTTCTTTTAGATCATGTGTCTACAAGAAGTGCAAGAAACACATATACAAAATTACTTCAGCACCTTATCATCCCTAGGTATAATATTAAACCTATTAGGATCATTTTGAAACTATAAGACTTATTTAAGGTTACGAAGGTATATACAAAAAGAGGACAGGTGTGCGTGTTGACGGCTGTGCGATCTATTACAAGAAGGACAATGTCACCGCACTCGAACATACCACAGTGGAGTACCGTCAACCTGATGTCCCTCTACTGGACAGAGATAACGTTGGTTTGGTAGTAAAGTTTGCACCGAAACTTCACCCCACGAAAGAGTTTGTGGTGGCAACCACTCATTTATTGTACAACCCTAGGCGGGAAGATGTCCGGCTAGCTCAGGCACAACTGCTTCTTACTGAAGTCGAAAGAATAAGCTACAAACGAAACAATATAAACAAAGGGTAATATTAATGTATTTTAAAACGTCTTATACAGTACGTAAATTTCCAGGGATTCATACCTACCTGTGATTATTACTGGTGATTTTAATGCTTTACCAGACTCGAATCTGTTCAAGTTCATATCCACAGGAGAACTTCACTACAATGAATTGGCGCCGCAGCTACTAGATCATAAACCTAATGGTCCAGTGCTTGTAACAACAACTTTGGGCATATCTGGTAATTTTTTCCCTTATATTTGTCATTTACGTAATATTCTAAATTTTCATCACTGTACAAACCATCTCAAATGATTGAGTAACCTCTTAATAAACATGTCATTACTAATCAAATAATGGTTTATTTGTTTAAAAGTTTACTATCTCGTTCAATAATTACATCATTGTTTTTGAAACATCCTCTTATGTATATTTATTTCAACAACTGGCTGTTAGATAAGAGTTTGGATTAAAGGTTATTTTCTTTTCTTCCCTAAATATAACGATTTTATTTTTAGATAATTGCCAGCATGTTGATTTGTTGGTAAACAGAAACAATAACATCACCGTGCCACGATCAGAAGAACTGAAACTGATCAAACTGTGCAGTACCGAAGTGAAAAAGGAACAGTGCAGTTCGACACAGGCAAGGCAGCATTTTAGCTCAGGAACATTGTCGCATAATTTCCAACTGAGATCAGTTTATGATAACCAAAAAGGTACTACAAATCAGGATGGCAGGTGGATAGTAGTGGATTATATTTTCTACAGGTACGAATTCACGTTTTTAACTAGACAAGAATAACCATTTGTTTTTAGTACCCTCAAACGTAGTAAACATGGTAAGCTGCATCCTTTAGCCAGGTATGGTCTTCCTCAAAGGAGACGGCTCAAACATATAACAATCCCTAATAAAGATGTGGGTTCTGATCACTTTTCGTTAATTGTAAAGTTTAAATTAGACTAGTCGTTTCATATAAAGGTTACTTTTTCTTATGAGAGTTTTATTCTAAATAATCAAATAACTAATTTGGGAAAAACAGTCTTATATTTAATTGTATAGCACGAATATTCGAAACATACTTAGTTTTAAAGCCAAAGCCAACTCTGGTGAATTATGAATTTATGAATACAAAAATGGGGATGTAGAATACATAACATTTAAAGCTACAAATTGTTGTTTGTATTCATCATAAACACTATTCTAATAATGATGTTCAACTGGGTTAAATTAAAGCTTTATGTTCTAATACTGTCAAATAATCTGAACAAAATTTAATCTTTTTTTTTTTAATTTGCGCTTGTTTATTTACAAGTAATTGAACATCCTCATCTTTGGTCCAGAGTAAATAATATCAAAAATTTTACACCTAATAAGTAATGACACCAAATACAAAATTAATGTTAATACACCCTAGTCTAAATTTTATGTATAAAAAGTACCTTATAAAATTATTTTTTTCAACTTAGGCAACAAATAAACTCGAACTTCATGTTTTATAAAATGGTAATTGAAAAATATGCTTTTTAACAATTTAGGGAAGGCCTTGAATTGTTATTGCCTTCAAATAACAAACAAAAAATAATAATAATATCGAAGACAATAAAATGCAGTGAAAGCTTGACATCACATTTTTCTACATAATTTACAAAATATAATTTGGTCTATGTAAATATTTCTTTACATACATATGGACGTGTCATACAAATAGTTTCCAAATGATTGAAAAAATATCTCAAAAACGAAAACATTCGAATTAAATTACATTATAAAATTCAGACTTATCGGTTTATTACAAAATAATGATAAACCAAGTTTCAACCGAACATGGTGCATGTGCTACTTAATCTGTATCTACCGATTCCAAATATCTTGATTTACCAGGTGTCGAAGAAAAAATATTATCACAGTCAGGTAAAAATGGCCTCTTATGGTAGGTTCATTTCTACGTTTCGTAGAATGAAGGACACGCTAGTTTTTTTTACAACAATTACTTAATTACAATGCAGTGTTTGTGCTAACCACACAAAAAAAAACACAAATATATTCAAGGAGGAATGAAATCGCATTTCAGTTGGTACTGATTTGGTTTTACTCAAAATTCTGTGGACAGTGTTCAAATCCAATTTATGAATGTCAGTGTTTTGATTCAATTTAGGCAGAGTTTCATGGAGATATGCATAAATGGTTTATTTTATCATAGCTATAAAATTAGCTGTCTAAATAAGAAAACAATATACTTTACCTGTTAAAACAGAGTTGAGTGATATGAATTCCATTTGAGGTGTAGCCAAGTATTATATTACGACTTGTAGAAGATAATGACTGAACAGATATGTTTATTACTACTTTTCAAAAACAATTTTGCGTCATACCGCCAGATAAACATTGACGGCTTATGTTAACAAAACTCGAGTAGGTACTAATAAGAAAATTTACACTGAATATATTTGTGTTTGTACAATTATGTATAATTTTTCACCATAAACGACTGTTGCGTTCATTGTCGTCATGCTGGTCTGTGTGAAAGACTACTGTCGCTAAACTAATGGAACACAAGCACACCGTTATTATCCCTAATAATATATACACTGACGTTATCAGCCAAAAGGCGAATAAATAGAGATTCTTATTACAGTAAACACCATTGCTAGGATCATAATTTGGTTGATATTCCTTGTACACCCAGACGGACCCTGGAAAATTTCAAATGTCATTGAAACTAATAATGATGTCATTACATTGAATTTGCTATTCAGCGATTGACTCCCTTTCAAACCTTGAAATTTCGACTCACCTATAATGAACCAACCAAGCATAAAACAATTTAATAATGTCTGAGTTGGTGATTGCCTCAAATTTTCTTCGCGTCTCTCTTCTTCAGTTTGTCTCACTCTAGCCGATAAATGAAGCAGCTGTTTTACAACACCGAATATTCCTAAAAAACAACAGAAGGTAAACCATAAACTAAAACTGGATAAACGGACACTTACCACCTACTAACAAATATACTGGAATGTATTCTCCCTGTGGACACTCATGGAGGTAAATGGATCCCATAACTATCATGCATATAGGAATAACTATCGTAACTCCTAATATTATTGTACAACCAACTGTAAAAATTACATTATTCTTATTTATCCTGTAGTCTATGTGAGAGCGGAAACTTACGTGTGCCTAGAACTATGATAACTATATTTTTCAAGAACTCCAACACACCTTTGCTGGTCTTTTGCGCTTCTCTTACTCTACCGAAGAGGGAATCGTATGATGGGGGAGGTGCTGGAAGAAAATCCAAGTTTGTAACGAAAAAATCTGATTCTAGATTTGGATCATTGACCTTCCATTCAATCTATACCAGTATAATTTTACTATACAGAATTGTGTGCAGTGTATGTAAATGTGTGTAATTTAAATATCTTTATATCGGTTTACATCAAACTTGCTTAGAATTCAAACAGGAAATGTTAATGAATTCGATTTGCGTTCAAACGCAGTTTCTAAATTAATGCATTTCTGTTCATGTAATATTCAAAAGAAAATGTATTTATATTTCTATTTCACACATCTGGAATTTACAAACTAAAACAATTCAGACTTTTTGTGAGAAAATTTAAGTCATAGGAAAAAATGCTAACTGTTGGATTGCTAAGCATTTGACAATGTCCCACTAAATATTCTAGCATTAGGCTATTTGAATGCTTCAATCGACGTAGAGAAGTTAAACTGCGCGAAAGGTTTTACATAATTAATAACTATGGATAACATAATTATCCCCTATATAAGTGGAAACAGTACGAATTGTTAGTGAGACAAAATAGAGTAAAACATCTTTCGAGGATCTGTAATCTAATGTTTATATTTAGATTTCATAATTTCAACAAGTATACAAACTGCCGTATTTATTTAAATTTTACATAAGTTCAGCAACGCTTAAGAATAACATGAGGTGCTTACACTCACAGAAACCTGTTTATTACATAAATGCCTTTACTTTAGGAAACTTTTCTGATCAATCTGACCCGAAAACCCAATGCACATAATCAAGCCACATTTATAAAAATGTACCAGAAAATGCATTTATCTTACCGTTTGGATTAATGGCTTCTTCGTACGACGGGGGCGCCGTGTTGTCCACGGAGGGCCCCGGCAATACCGTCCTCCCCTGTTCAGTATACAAGGGAGGAGTGTTTTGAAGTAAAACATTCGTACCCGTCGAGGACGACATTTGGTTCTTCACACTACTTAACTACATCTAAGATTCGAGCATATTGTACGTACGTTTATTCAACTAAAAAAGTGAAAAGTGAGATTCTTAAGCTTTCTCCGTTCACTTCATGTTTTCATGTTTGTCAGTCTCAACTAACACAGAACAAATGTTAGGGAGAACATGAAGAACACATTTTCCTAGCACACAATATCAAAACCTTAGGAATGTCAACTTGTCAACCCAGTATTAACTGCAACACATTTTACAAACTAACAGTTAAACTGGATAAAAATTTAGATTTAAAAACGAAACAATCACGGTGTATTAAAAGTACTTATATTTAAGTACTAATCTAATCATTGTCAGGCGACATAACACCAAACACCCAATCTATCATTTTTGACACGTCCGCCATCTTTTCAGTTTGTTTGTCTATTTTTTGAGGTTATGGTTATCTTTTAGTGTGTAGATTGTTGTTTTTTAATGTTATCAAAAATATGTGAAATGATCTTTTATATTATTTTCACTTGAAGAGGAAAAGTATCGAGATGAACTTGGGTTCTTCCAATACGTACGGTAACGGGTTGATCTACGCTGGCTTCAATCAAGACCATGGTAATTTTTTTTAAACTTCTTAACAGTTTTAAATAAGTACAGTTAGTTTAGCATTACCATTAGTATCCATTATGCATGAGAAATTTGGGATTCCAATGTTCATTCAATCATTTGATGTTTATGTGACCTCAAACACAATTAACGAGATAATCCTAAATTGGTACCAACCAAAAATGAATAGTCAATAAACAAAACCATATCCCTTTAAACCTAATTACTCGTTGATATCCTAGGTTGCTTCGCATGTGCAACAACAGCTGGCTTCAGGATTTACAACTGTGATCCTCTGAAGGAGAAAGAAAGACAAGATTTCGAAGATGGGGGCTTGGGTTACGTGGAGATGTTATTCCGCTGTAATTATGTCGCACTCGTTGGCGGCGGGCCTAAACCCTTGTATCCCACTAATAGAGTCATTGTTTGGGACGATCTGAAGAAAACTATCCCGATCTATTTGGAATTCAATGCTCCCGTCTTGGGAGTTAGATTGAGGAGGGATAGGATAGTTGTGGTGCTAGGTGAGGAGAATCTATTCTTTTTTTTGGGAATTTGAGTCTTTGTATTCTGAGATTTGGACAGTTCGTTTCAATATTATCTAGTTATTATGAATATTATATTGATATTTATCTGAGTATTTACTCACAGTTCTATAGGTCTCAGATCTCAGTCTTTTCTAATACAACGATAAGGATTCACAAAGGACTTATGTCAAGAGTTAGTTTAGAGAGTCAACTAAACTCTAGGTTTTCCCTGCTCTAGCTAACTCTAAATGTTTTTAAAATACCTAGAAGATACTGTTCATAAGTCTTCTGAGCATGGAGGTTACAATGTGCTCAATTACCCTATGATCTCTCTCTTATAATTTATATATCACGTTTCTCTTCTACTATATTATTTGTACCTGTCCATACTTTAAAATTATTCTTAATATGAGAAGTATGAAATATTCGTAATTCTTCTAGAGGGCGTGATCAAGGTTTATACATTCACGCAGAGTCCGCAGCAGCTCCACGTGTTTGAAACCAGTTCGAACCCCAAAGGGTTGTGCGTCCTGTGTCCGAACAGTAACAATTCCATTCTGGCATTCCCGGGACGAAAGACCGGATATGTCCAACTAGTAGACCTCGCAAATACGGAAAAATCGCCATTAGATATTGTAGCCCACGAGGCTAATCTCAGCTGCATATCTTTAAATTTGCAAGGAACTAGATTGGCGACGGCGAGTGAGAAGGGGACTCTGATTAGGGTGTTTGATACTTTTAATGGTCATAAAGTTGCTGAATTACGAAGAGGAGCAAACCAGGTAATGACAGTTATACATTTCGATCATTACTGACTTAATCTTTGAAACACAGTTTCATGTTATTTCCACATTTTGCAGGCGACAATCTATTGCATTAATTTCAACCATGACTCCACGTCTTTGTGTGTTTCCTCGGACCATGGTACTGTCCATATTTTCGCTCTGGATGATCCCAAGCTAAACAAACAATCGTCTCTGGCAAATACTTCATTTCTACCAAAGTATTTCTCCTCAACATGGTCTTTCTGTAAATTCTCTATTCCAAATGGGCCTCCATGCATTTGCGCCTTTGGAATGGACAGCAACTCTGTTATTGGTGAGTTGATTATAGAATTGTATGCTTTCAAGAATTCTTTGTTACTAAAGTGTTTCTTTTTCCAGTTATATGCGCGGATGGGTGTTATTATAAATTCGTGTTCAATTTGAAAGGTGAATGTGTCCGGGAAACCTGCGCTCAGTTTCTAGAAATGACTGATGATACCACTGAACATTGATCAGTAATCATGTAAAACGAATTGCTCCGAGATTGACGACTGTTAGATGTCTGGATCATTGTGATTTACACAGTGTTTCAGAAATATGTGCAAAAATTACCAAATTAATTTAGTTTTGATAAATGTAAGGTAAAGAAATTACAAGAAAATTCTATGGAAATTAGTTTTAAATCCCTCTCATAGAGTAAGTGTGTTAAAGGCACAAATATGTTGTGATTTAAAATTTTAACTTATTCGATTAATAAATGACCTATGTCTTTTATATTGTGGAAATGATTCAGTTAATACCACTTTGTGTAATGCAGGTATAAAATTGTTAAATGCCAAGGTAACCATGTAATTGTTGCACAGAATTCTATTTCAAGTAGTTTCTTAGTTCAGAAAAAAATATGTGTGGAAAATATGTGAATATTTAAACATGTTTGAACTTATTTGCTATTAAAAGATGGTTTTTATGTAATTATTTATGTAATTTTCTTCTTGGGTTACAGATTGACTGTTTTTTTTTAATACTAATAGATTCAATGAATGTTCATTCTTCTTTTAAATTGTGAATAGCCGAGTCGTTTTTTAAAATAGTATTTGTGTGTAGTTCTGAAACATTTTGTATGAATGTATTTCTATTTTAGTTGTAACTTGTGTAGTAAGAGGAGCAAACTTAATTGCAACCATCTCTGAATATGAATTCACCTGAAAAACTGTAGATCTACAATTTAGGCACTGTTTATTAGCAAAATATTGTCGCTTTTATTTTAAGGTAATTCAAACGTTGTACCTTTCGAAACGTGATGTTATTTTATCATTCATTTTTATGTAATGTGTTGTAATTATTATTGTGTACAGTGTAAGTTACAGTTTTTGTATAAATTTAATTCGGTGCGGATTCAATAAAAGTCAATAGTTTTCAATATTGTTTTTAGGAATTTCAACCAATGTGTATCATAAGTAATATTTAAAATCTTTTATCAACTAATTAATGAGATCTGCCTACAAATGGGAAACATGAATAATGTATTGTCCTCTCATTTGCATAAAATTAATTTCTTATAAGTGACACAAATCAATATCTTTCTTTACATTAAACTTATTTTATTGCTTTTCAATTCAAAGTGATATTTACTACAATATTTTATAGTTTTATCAAAACATGGTGACTTTCTTTAGGTGTTCGAAGATCTTGGGATTATTGAAATAATAAGCAGATTAAAGCAAAATCAATTTTATAAAATTAACCCCCCGAAATCGAATACATCACTGTAATAACCTTATTATTGTATCTCCAACTCGGATTTCGCGATACGTTCCAAATCGTCCAAACTCAAACTTTCCACTTTCGAATGAAAATTCCTTACGAATTCGTCAGTAATAAGTTTACACTGCTCCTCATTGTAATGCTTCCTTAGGAACTTCGTGAGCACCACTTCCAGGGATTCGGGCACTTTCACCGCCACGTACAGCTTGCAGCCCTCCTTGACCTGGGGATAGTCCCCGATGCATTTGTCCTCCTGGAGGGACTTCCCTAATAAAACTATTGTCTGTTGGGCCGCAGGGATCTTCAGGTGCTTCTCCGCGAGTTTCTTCAGCTCCAAGATCGAGGTCTTCTCGTTCACGTCCAGGTGGGTGGAACCCCCTTTCAGGTTCCTCAGGGTTATCTTCATGTTCGGGAATGTGTTCGATGTTAATTTAACATAACCGCGACGAAAATCTTGAGTTTTATTCGGTGGGTGCTCCAATCAAATATTTTAATGTCAAAGGGAAAACTGCGTGTCTTTTATTATGAGACTACATTAAAAAGCACAGGGGACGGTTGCTGTGATTGGTCATCTCACTTTGGTAGGCGTGTCTCTATTCAAACATTTGGCGGGCTACTCGACAAAATGTTCACCATGCGACTATTGAAAATTTGTTAATACATTAAAAAATGTTTAGTCATAAAAAAGAAAAACCGGTAAAGATTACATTTTAAATGATGTCTAAGAAGTTATAACTGTTCATATTTTATATGCAATGTACACTTTTTGCGGAAACATTAGCAAAAAATTAATATTGTATTGATTTACTATACAACTCTAAAGGAGCCACTTTCTATAAAAATAAGGTATACTGTCATAAAAAGTTGTATTAGAAACTATGAATTTTGAAATTAATTAGTAAGGATTCGTTAAAAATTAGGCATTTACTAATGTAAATAAAAGTCTGTTAACTGACAATGGGGTTTATTAAAAAGTAAATCAAATCGTCCAATAAATTTTAAAATCACTGAGATAAATAAAAACCATATTATCTTACAATAAATTTATACCTGGTGATATATAGACAATATCCAAAACGACAAAATTTCTTGTATAGCTTAATTTATATACAATAAAAAAATTAGTCCTCCTGAACAATGTCTACACACTACTCCTACTGATATTAACATTATGAAATATCTATTCTGTATCTATTAACATCTACTCTATATCTGTAACATATCTATTAACATTATGAAAACACTATCAAATAAAGAAAATCTACTTAATGATATTGCTATTTTCAACTTAGGTATGAAATACATGAAAAAAATATGAAGTTTGGATTTCCTTTCTCCTAATCCTGGAGCTGAAAAAAATAACATGAAAGCTGATATGACAAAAGATTTTTATTGGTTTTGAATTATTACTTCTGGACGTTTCTTAGAAGGGAAATAGCTTTGTGTCTCCATTTTTCGTTTCCTTGTAGCCTTGTTCATTTTTTCTTTATATCTCTGCACAGTTTCTTCAAAGCCTTTCATAATAGTTGTAAAACCGTTGTCATCTAAGCTTTCAACAAAGTTCTGTAGGTTTTGCCACTGAATATTTCGATGACTTTGCGCCTGAGAGATCTCGTCCTGCTGATTTGTCTCTTCTATTTTCTCGGTGATAAATTTTTTGATTTCCTCTTGTTGCTGCAGTTTAATGAGTGAATTTTCTCCGAAACACTTTGCAGCTTCATCTGCAACAGAATTAGTATCCATTCGCTCCTCATGCATTCTTACCAAGTGCACATGCTTACACAAGGTATTCCTCACTACATATTCAGGACACTCACACTGGTACCGATGTATGCAAATTTTGCAAACTCTGCAGTATAGCGTCCTACATTCACTTTCACATACTTGCTTTATATTTACATTATAAGATATGTTAGGGTTTCTAAATGATGTTACCTGAAAATGACCAAATACCACATTGTTCTTTTTTACCTTAATTTTGTTCGTCATCGCAGCAGCCTGTTTGTGAGCTTTAATTATGATTCTGTCCTGGTAATTGTTTGCGTTTGGTCGTTGAATGTCCACTATCCTCTTCCACATTTTGATGTCCACTAGATCGTCGATTGTATCCAGCAGTTTCTCGATTGTCACTCTTGCATTCCTCTTTAGTTGATTTGTTTTTAGTATGTTGTTCAGTGATTCTATTGCCATGTTTGTGTTGATTCCAGAATTTCTTCTATAACAATGAGCCCACATTTTTATCCGTTCTTCATCTTGAAAATAATATCTAGAACAAAAAATATGTATGATTAAGGCTACGTACACACTACTAACATACTAAATTATAAATTAGTCCATACCTAGTCAAATAGTTGACAAAATCCATTTCATTTGCTTCTTGTAATTTTAATAAATATCTATTACAAAGTATCATAAATTTATCTTCATTAGTCTCATTAATTATTCGTTTCATTTCATTCTTCATTTCTTTTTTCAATTGTTGATCATGAATCTTCTTCTTGCCTTGGAAATTCCAGTTCTTCACAACATGCCATGTACACAGGAGCCTCTGTGGTGAATTATTCATAATATTGATCCACGCATTATAGTATTTCGGGTCATCATCACTCATGAAACATTTTGCTTGAATATTCATCTGCATTCTATCCTTGAGGGCAGCTACAAATGCATTTAAAAATTATTTTGAAACAGACATTGAATAAACCTAAGCAAAACCATTGGTACTTACCTAGAAAAACCTCCTGAATTTGCTGGTCCAATCTATTTGAGAGTAGAAAAGCCACGGGAAATCCTGCATTTCTGTCATCCTTAATCAGCAATACTGTCAGATCCATTCCTCTCTTATTTGTACCATGTGTGCCATCCATGCAAATTATATCAGGGAATTGTCGTAGTTTAGCTTCCATTGTTAAATTCATAAAAGCTAAAGCAAAATCTTCTTTCTTCAGAACACTATGTGCTTCTCCTATTAAAAATACCCAGCACCAAAATTAAACAACCACCACCACACACACACTAAGATTTACATCTTACAACAAACTATAACCCAAACCATTTATTCTAGAGAATCTAGAGTATAAATAAATAATAATTGTTTACCCATAATACCCAAAATTTAAAGCCCACTTTTAAGCATAATACCCAAGATTTACCCAACTAATTTTATTTATATAATAGGTACGTCTTAAAATAAAAAAGATTTGTTTGTTACCTACCTTCCTTCTTGAATAGAAAAGCATGGTTCTTTCCATTAGCATTCCATTCCTGTACCTTCATTTCTGCTGCTACCATTTCATTTTGATCCCGGTTTTTTTTAATGTTATGTTTCTTTGACAAATATGAAATATCTTGACCAGTTAAAACATTTATTCTTCCCAGGATTGGTGCTTCCAGTTTCCTTGAGTCTTCTAATATTCTACTTGGTTGAACCCCTACTTGCAGCTTCTCCACAATCCCTTTTTTTTCTAAATTCGAAAGATGTTTGGTTCGCAGTTCGTCTTCATGTCCCACATGTGTCGTCCAGTAACTAACTGATACTTTTCCTTCATCGCACACTTTGCAAATTAATCTGGAAGGACATACCCCTTTGATTTTAATGGTACCTCCAGATTTCTCAGTCCTGCTTTTGTAATTAGGTTTGTATCCTAAAAGAATTTCATTAATGGTACTGTTGTATAGAAGATATATTTTGTAGTTATTACTTATCTACTTAATTAATGACATTATACTTAATAATATATTTAACCTACCTTTGATATCACTTCTGTTACAATCATAATATATCATCTTGTGATCTCTTTCCTTATTCAGTCTGCATATAGCAAAATTAGCGTCAATTGTTTCTGCATCTTTCCATGTCCTAAATTCTAGTTCGCTGGAAAACTCAAACATTAAAACCTGATTAATACGTACCTGGTGAAACTCCTGAAGATGTGTCCGTAATCCCTCATGACTCTTTAAAAAAGTTTTTTCTTCACATAATGGGCAATAAATATTACAACTTGCTTTAGGATTTAATGCAGGTACTTTATGGACTCGAACAACATGACGGTTTCTTAGTTTCACACATTTAAACATTTTCTTGCAAATATGACATTCTTCTAATGGTTCAACTGCCTCAAGTTTTTTCACCGGTGAAGTAGATGGTAGACACTCATCCATTTTTATCAAACTTTCTAAAACAAACTTTTAAAAGGATTAACCAAAAAATATTTAGTAAAGCAAAAACACGGGAATGATAATATAATTGTTCTAACGAACAGTTTTGTAGGTTTTTCGAACCAAGAGGCTGTTTCTATCGCTTTTTCACTAATTTCTTGAGCTAAAACTATTGAAATTCAATATAAATCTCAAAATTTCAGTGAATCTGTCGATGTGAGAAACGTGATTAACCAAACCAACGAAGGCCAAGCCAAGCACGAAGGCGGGAAAAGCCGTTGATGCTAACGGGAAGGCGGGAAACAGCGAAGTTTTCCTAAAGACGTCTTTGTTTAGTATACATCTATCACATCATAACCTAGAAACTCTAGAAAGTTGTCCGCTGTCGCTGTCACAACACAAATCCCAATGTCGACACAACGCGCATACTCATGAACAACCAATCACAGCAACCGTCCCCTGTGCTTTTTACTGTAGTCTTTTATTATGTGGCCCACAGAACATCTCTACGTTCTACGTTTATCTATGTTTTATGCGCCTGTGAAAGTGGTTTATGTTTTATGGTTTGATGTAATTTAACATTGGGCTACAATAAACGTTACAGTCTCAATGGGGTTTATTTAGGTCGCTTTAAAGAAATGGAGGTTGCGTATTACTGTATTCGAGTAATGTACCTCTTTCGTGGCTATTTATTTTATTGTTTCCAGGCACTTGATTCTTTCTCGTGTGCCGTGTCGTGTGAGTAACTTCTCGTCCCGTGTTACATGTTGTTTAGTTGTTTGTTCTTTGGCTGTCCGTAGTGGAGCATTATGAATGGGAAATTCATCGAGTTTGACGTAGTTTTTACTAAATGATACTTATCTGTGATATCTGTTCGATGGTAAACGGTTCAGGTTCAGTTGAAGGCGTGAAGGGTCAAAATTTCGAGTGTACGGACAAAAAAGTGAGTTGATTCCGCTAGATTACGTCAAACCTATGACGATAGTTGGCTAACATGGCCGCCTGAAGACTACTACATTTCATGCCTTTTATTGTGTACTTTCAATTTTTTATAAACGAAAATGGAACTGCGGGTCGGTAACAAGTACAGATTAGGTCGGAAGATAGGATCGGGCTCGTTTGGAGACATTTATCTCGGTAAGTTTTCCACGTTTTTACTTGTCACTCTCGTAAACAAAAGATCCGGGAGTTAATAAACCTGGATAAATTGTGAAATTGTTGTTTGTGCTTTTCAAGGGACGAACATTTCTACCGGAGAAGAGGTCGCTATTAAATTAGAATGTATAAAAACGAGGCATCCACAGTTACATATAGAGTCCAAATTTTACAAAATGATGCAGGGTGGAGGTGAGTACATAACTATTTCTTTTTGCCGTTTTTTCATTCAAACTTTCTACACTACTGAAGGACAGGCACTATGTTGTTGCATAATTACAGAATAATAAATTTATATTTTCCTGTAATGTCAATTTTGATATATTTAATTGACAACAGAAATACCAGGTAATACTTTATTATAACAACCAATTATGCGGTAATGCCTGTTAATTAACAAGGTGCAATTAGTAAACCTTTATGCAATAGCAATTGAATCCCTAGGGGCTCAAGGCCCATGGTGCTTGCTTCAAAATTCTGATCACCTTTTACAATTGAACTTAAATATTATTGATTTATGAGAGACAACTGATTCTCTTTCTTGATCAATGCCAGATGTAATAGTGCTATTAATTACAATGCATCAATATTTTAATTTGTATGCGTCTCTATGACCATTATTAAAAGTACATATTTGATGAAATGTCTTGTTTATAATGCAAATATTTTTCATTAAGTTCTTTTGTTTATTATTCATTTTTATCATGCCATTTTATCAGCTTGATACAGAACAACGATGCCAAAGAAAAATCCTAACATACTGCAATAACAAATCATTTTTCTGTATATTCTTGCTAAGAGAATAATTATTTTTTATTTTGAAAGCAACGTTAATTGAAATGCTCCTTACTGATTCATGCTTATGTTGAATTCCAGTTGGTATACCACAAATAAAATGGTGTGGATCCGAGGGGGATTACAATGTGATGGTGATGGAATTGTTAGGTCCGTCGCTCGAAGACCTTTTCAATTTTTGCCAACGACGTTTTACTCTTAAAACGGTCTTACTACTAGCGGACCAGTTGATCTCACGTATAGATTTTATTCATTCAAGAAATTTTATACACAGGTATATAAATGAAGTTTTGTTAATGATTATTGATTTGCCACTGAAATTATCGATATTGCTAATACAGCGATTTTTGTTTGTAGAGACATAAAACCAGACAATTTTTTAATGGGCTTAGGAAAGAAAGGAAATTTAGTGTACATAATTGACTTTGGATTGGCAAAGAAATATAGGGATGGAAGAACTCATCAGCACATACCTTACAAAGAAAATAAAAATTTAACAGGTGAGCCATGTCTGCTAATTAATTAAATATACTTAGTGATGTAATTCCACATTTTTATAAATTCAGATTGTAGTACAATAAAGGAATTAGGAAACAATAAGGCGTGGGACTAGCCTTAATAACATTTTTATGAACTTGAGCGCTAATGAGATTCTGTTTCAGGCACTGCCAGGTACGCTAGTATAAACACACATTTAGGAATAGAACAATCTAGGAGAGACGATTTGGAATCATTAGGCTACGTTTTAATGTATTTTAATAGAGGATCATTACCATGGCAAGGTTTAAAAGCTGCTACTAAACGACAAAAATATGAACGTATCTCGGAGAAAAAGATGTCCACGCCGATCGAAGAGCTTTGCAAAGTACAGTTAAATTACCTTTCTGTGAATTAGTGACTATGTTATCATTTCTGCAGGGTTATCCCATAGAGTTTCCAACGTATTTAAACTTTTGTCGACAATTAAGGTTCGAAGAACGACCGGATTATAGTCACCTGAGACAACTTTTTAGGACATTATTTCATAGACAGGGTTTCACTTACGATTACGTGTTCGATTGGAATATGCTCAAATTCGGTAAGGTTATTAATAACACGTGGCCTGAAAGAAATGCAGAGGTTGCAATACTTTCTAGGAGGATCGAGAGGTAGCCATTGTGAGGAAAACAGTGGTAGACAAGGAGCACGATATGGATCTCATGCTGCGACTCCGGCCGACTCCACTCAGGTAGTGCCTCAGTCGAGGGCGAGGAAGCAGCAGGACTCTCGAATGGACATGGTATCGACTAACGCCACAGCACAGAACTCACACGAAAACGTCATAACATCCAGTAAGCAAATATTTCGTCATGTTGGTTCGGAAGGTGCGATTCAGGTTGTTCTAACGAGGATTTGCTTTTGTAGATTGCACTCGTGTGTATGAGCGTGACAGAAGGATTTCTATGAGATTGCGCGCAGGTCAAGGGGCTCCGAACGCTTCTACTTCCGACTTAAGTACTTCGAAACAAGCCAAGTGAGTTGCCAAGTAAATATGCATGATTGTCAATATAATTTTCATGTTTTTGTCCAAAAATAACAAAAAATTATAAGTCTGTAACAGAAATCTACTGTGTGTGTATTAATTGAAAGGAAAATTGGTAGTTATACTGGGTGATCAAGAATGACTGTTTGAGTTGGCAATCCTACCTGGAGGATTTTTTTGCCTAAGGGTTTCCAACACTACTACCAGATATGTTTATTTGACATAACAATCAGCGATAAGATTGTAGGTGATGTGAATAAAAATTAACACTTAAAAAATGAAACTCGAAATTCAGAACAATGACTTAATTAAACAGCTAAAGGTAATGCTCAAAATACGCCCCATTTTGGTCCAGTCAAATTAACTCTTCTTTTTAGGCTCTCGGAGATATTCACCAGCATATTGGGGGTAATGTTTGTCTCTTCTTGAACTATTGCTTCTCGCAGCTCTTCTTCAGTATGCAATATGTTCCTAAAGACATTGTCCTTCAAGAGCCCAAATAACGAAAAATCTAATGGAGTGAGATCTTGACCTGCTGGGCCAAATGCCGTGACTAATTACTCTGTCGCCAAAATTCTCTCTTAAATATCCCATAGTAGCACGAGCCATATGTGCCCTTGCAGAGTCTTGTTGGGAATATCCAATTTGACGCTCTTCATCTGTGAATTGGTTTATAAAAGACCTCAAAAGGTGTTGGATATATCTCTCCGAATTAACGGTAAAATTAAAAAATATCGGCCCATACACCCGCGTCCTTGGGACTGCCAACCAAACACCAACTTTAACCGGGTGCAAATGTGTCTCTCTGATAACGTAAGGATTTTCACTTTACCAAATTCTGTAATTTTGTTTATTCACATAGCCGTTGAGATGAAACCAGGCTTCGTCGGAAAAGAAGGTATTGTCAAGGATATCATTATTATTTAATATGTCATTGAACCAATTGCAAAATAAAACTCTGTGGGTGATCAGGAGGAGTTAATGACTGGACGATGGAAATTTTGTAAGGGTGGTACTTTAATTTCTTTTTAAGCACAGTGGAGCAACTTCCATATTATAAACCTGTAAAACCGTGAATTAGAACAACATGGAAAAGTGGAAGTCTTACGGGTAAGAATGAAAATTGGTTGAATAGGATGCATAAGGACCAAACCTGTTTGAAGGGAGAGCTTTCTTAAGGATTTGCGAGAACTTCTTTGCATTTAAGTTCTGATATCCTCGACAACTTCCTCGTTTAGAGTAGAAGGTCTACCAGTTGATTTTTTGTTTGCGTACGCTCCCTGTGTTTAAATAACGTTCAACTACTCGCATGCAATGTTGCTGAAAGACAGCAAAAGTGACCAAGGTCTCCGGAAACAACTCCTGAAATTGCTCGTATGCCGCTTCGAGAGAGTACTGCCAACCAGTAAATGGGTTATAAATCGCGCTTCGAAAGTACGCCATTCCAATGAAAATTTCGTGTTGTAACGTGAAAACCATTTTAAATAAATAAATTTGAAAAGAATACCAGAAATTTGAATTTTAAATAGCAAATTCAAATTACCAGTTGTACCATTTAAAAATTCAGCATTGCCAACTCAAACAGTCATTCTTGATCACGTAGTTAAGAGGTTTATATCTCTGGTATATTAGGGGTATGATTTTATCGATTTTATAAATCACGACCAAGAATAAGCAGCAAACATTGAAACACTTTATGGTTAAGTGACTTGGAAAAATTATAAACAAACAAAGGCATGTGTAATTTTATAATCGCCAGTTGATATTTTTGAACTTTTAAGATTTGTATAAAAATTTGAAAACATTTCATTGCTTTTCAATTTTGGTAAAATTGATGTTAATAATTAGGTATATTTCAAATACACCCAAGTATTAACAGGTAGAGGTATCCAATACCATTAATATTTCCTGTTAAACTTGTTTGGAGTAAATTATCTATCTCAATAAATTATCGTCCTTTAGAAAGTCAGAGTTAATTTTTATGTTACAACCCTAGAAATATAATAAACTCTAGAATACCAATAAATATGTCGGAGATTCAGTTAAAGTGTAGTGAAGTGTAAGTAAAAGGTTACTGCAGAATTGAATACAAGTACACATTGTAGTCATTCAAAATTATTGCATATGAAGAAAGTTACCTTCAGTTACCAAGATGATAACGCTCTCAATTATAACCAGAGTTGTAATCAGTTATGAAGAATTGATGAATTCTGAAACAGTAATGGTATTACTTTCTTCAGGCTAATTTCGAGAATACTATTTACTGCACAACCTCAGAATTAGGACAATTCCCGTATGGGATGCCAAATTGTTCAGAACTGATTGGTGTTCTAGAATTTATTATATTTCTGTGGTTACAACCCATTAATTTTTAAATAAACAGATCCTGTGTTAACAGGGATCTAAATCACATTGTAAGTTAGGTACTTGCCCATTAATCCTCATATTTTTACCTACTAAACGTTGTATATTAATAAGCACTGAACCATTGCTGTTCCTTTTATTCATTGTGTGTTTTTTCTTTTCTTTTTCATCTTCCGCCATCTTATGACACACTCACCATCATGCCCATCGAACACCAAATTCATAATCGATGAATGAAACGTCCAATGAATCCTATGTGTGATTTTTGTTTGTTCTGGAAGCGCCTCCGGAGTGGCAATAGCGCCTCCCAGCGGCCCAACGGGGGTAGGGACGCAACCGCAACAGCAACCAGTGGGGGGCCCTCCAAGGCGGGGTAGTGCCTCGAAAGACTCGCCACCCGCACGGCTCAAAAAATGAAAGGTTTCTTAATAAATTGTGGGTATGCGAAGGGGTGCAATGTTGAATTGAGGCGAATTGAGCGTTCTTTTCTTACGTGTCTAGAATTTGTAAATAAAGGCTGTTTAAAAAAAAAGAAAGAATAATGGTGAAGAAATTTGACTATAGCAGTTGTAAGAATGTCTATTTTTAATTAGGATAGTTGAAAGGATACTTAATGGTATATTTTGGCATTTATATAGTGATGATGATTTATTGTTGCGCAACATGTTGTCCAGATATTCGATGTTGATAGTTAGGTGGTTTATTACATAAGTTCCAAGCAAACAATATGAATTGAAAACAAATGTCACACCTCAGATAAAGTAATTACTGATGTTCCCTTTTAAATAACTGTTTTACAATATATTCCACATTATTTAAAAAAAGAAAAACAGCAATATTAATCTGATTTAATAGTTTCTTTAAAAAGGTTTACTTCTGCACAGGATTATAATGAAGGTAACTAAATATGGTAAAAATTTAGATCTACATATATTGTATTTTCTGTATTGCATAATTCCTAATTAAAACAATTGAATGTAATATTAAATGATAGTTCTTAAACAAGAAGGAACCAATTTCTAAAGTTTGGGTTTGATTCGGGTGTACAATAAAATTGGGAAGAAGTGTATGTGAAGAAAAAAATTAAGTGTGTTCTAAAATCGAATTATTCTTAAAAAGTCGTGGGAATGAAGTAATGATTTGATAAAACTGCATTATTTTTACAATTTTGGAAGAAATAATCTGTTATGCTGTTAGGGGTGCGATTTAGACGTAAGGAAATATTTTAGGGCTATTGTCTACTACCATTACTGTTCAATACCTTTACCTTTTCTGTAAAGAATAAGTGTCCAAGACTTTGAGTAAACCATTATGTACGAAATTTTGCATTTTCTAATGACTTTATTACATAAATTTCGCATATTGTAGGAGATAAGTGAATAGAATAGGGAATTCTAAGTAACTACTACAATGTGTGTGAATAAAGTTTATATGTAATTATGTTTCTTTTGCTTGTTATGCTGTGATGGTTATGGTGGCAGAAATAATAGTCGATTTTTAAGTTTGAGATGTAAAGAACGATAATTTTTTGTATACATTTATTTTGTGATTTTGGGCAATCGTTATTTGAAATGTCACATGTGTGACCTGAAAAATGTAAGTTAGAAATGTTCGAAATAATTTGTTGTATGTTGAAACACTTCTAACCTACTCTTATTTTCTGCAGTCTTTCCGAGTCTTTATATGTTTTATTAATTTGTCAGTTCCTATTTTATACGACAAACCAAATTGAAGTATGTCAGAAGCAATTTTAAAGCGACTCATAATAATGACTGTAGAATAGTGTATTTTTCAGAATGAAAGACCAACCTGATAAAGGATCATTACTAATGTCAATTGTGAATATTGTGAGAGAGGGGCGAATTTCTTTCAAGCTCGAGTGGTATTGATGCCAAAAGTGAATGTGCAATTGTGACTCGTCACTGCGAGAAGCAACGAACTATGTAAAAATTTGGGACTGTGTATGTATATTTTTGTCTTTTATTAAGTGGGGTTGAAGTATGCAAACTTTTAAAATAAACAAGATATTATTAATGTGGACGGACTAATTGTACATATCTAGACTGATACAATGTAATTTTGTTGTATAGAAGTTACGATTATTATTTGCGAACAAAGGTATAGTTTACGGGATTTCTGTGGTAATATACACATTCACGTCTAATGTTAAACTGAAAATTTTGAATCGGTAACATTTAGGAGCTGTGAAAAAAAATTAATATTACTTCTCTTAACTAAAAGTAAATGTTATTCGCACTAGTTTCTTGAAAACGTTTGAACATTAAAATTTTTGTTTTAAGGCCATTAACTACCTACCTTAAAAAGTTAATGCTCTAAACATTCTACAGGGCTGTTAGTCTCCTATTGTTATCATTTCTACCAGTTTAAGATAGCCCACATTGGTTTGAAGGTATTTTTGCTGCACTTCATTCTGTTAAATCTTTTTATATTTCAGCCTGCTTCTTGTTATTTATACCTTCAAACTAATTCATGGAATAAGTGTCTAGAAAGGTGATTAAATTATTGCAATTCTGCGGGTTAGGCGCTTACGACTTTTTTTGTTGTTAGTACATTTTGTTATATAATTGTTATGTGTTAAGCAGGAAGAAATAAGGTTGCAATTAAAATTCTTAGATTCTCAATACTGCAGTATTCAAAACCTGTCTCCTTAGATCAACTTATTTTGTCGGTTCCTATAGAACCTGACCTGCTTTTTATTTCTTTCTGCTTAATGTCTTCCCGACTATTCGTAACCTATAAAATTAATCAAAATAATTCTTAGTGCATATAATTATGTAACCATTCACTCATTCACTGCATTTAATTTTATTGCAATGGAATGAATTACATCTTCAGTTTATTGGATGAGGATATCGGTAACTGCTCGGGCCATCATCCGCTAAGGAATGAACACAATTGATTTAATTAAAACGAGGTCTTTAAATTTTGATACTCTACCCTTTATATATGTTTTCTATATTTTTAAGCCATCAATGGCACCACTTGAATCCAACAATAAATATTCCTAACTGATCTGAAATTATCAAAATTCAATGCTTACTTAACTGATAATGGTCTAAACAGTTAAATATCATTTTAAGTTTTTTGCATTTATACAAACGCCTATTTTGTAATTTGTAAGAACGACTTGACTTTAATGTTGTATATATATACATATTATATATATTTAGATAAAAATCCTCAAAATAGTGCATTATTTTGTAAGAGTGAAAAATATTCGTAAATTTTGCCAAGACGAATTGATATTAACTGTTAAGTACTTATTAGATACCAAAAGAATCCCATCTCCTTTTCCAATTCAGGCTGCCGTTCATCGTATGTGTACAAAAATATTTCCGTTAGATTAAAAATCAAAACTTTATTGTGATAAAATATGAAGTTGATAATATTTCTTTTCACTTGTCATTATTTGAACTAAATATTTCTTAAAAGCATGGCTTTAAAGAAACACGTCAAGTATAAAACAACAGTTAACATGCGGATTTCCTTTCATTTGCACTATGTATGTTAATTAAAGAAATAAATATCATCAAAGAGACTTACTTTCATTTATTAACAAAATTTATATCCATTATATTGTATAGAGTCAACGCTACTTTTAATAGACAAATACACATAACAACAAAGTCTTATCATGATTCATTCTCGGTATCTACAGAGTTATTATCCGAATCACCATCCTCGATAGTCTCTCCTAACTCACGAAGTCTCGTCTTAAACTGAGTCAATTTCGTTTCTTGGTCAGTCAACAACTCTAACAAATCATCTTGGTCTCTTCTGATTTTTTCAAGCTCTTGTGCTTTTTCAAAATTATCCTCTTCTAATTTCTTCAATTTCTCTTCTAACTTTTGAATCGTATGCGAGTTATCAGGAATCTGCAAGGGAGGAGGACGGTGTTTGGTTTCGGGAGAAATGACCGGCTGGGCATCGAAATTGATGATTGTATCAATTTGCGGCGGGATGGATAAACCAGGATTTACTGTGGCAGTTAACTGTGCCTTTAAAATGGTGTTCTGGTCCATGAGTTGGGCGTTCGTTTGTTCAGATTCTTGAAGTTTCGCCTGTAAGAATTATGATTAGAAAATTATAGTAAGAAAGCATACAATTCGTCTACCTGAAGTTCTTCGTTCTCTTTTTTCAAGTAATTAAAGTTCCTCTGCATATCCTGCAGTTTCTTGTCTTGCTCCCTGATCAAGTCCTTGTACTGCAGCAACAAGGCGTTCTCGTGTTCACTCAGGCTCAACTCGGACATGCCGTTCAGCAGGTCCCTCTGCACCCCGAGCGCCTGAATAATCACGGGCTCTAAGTTCTTGAACAGCTTACAGAATTCAAATTCTAGAAGTAACTCATTGGAATGTTTAGCTTTTATCTGTGGCTGTTTGGCCGCCTTGCCATACACCTCGTGCCGCGAGACCTCGTTTAGTTTCTTGCAGTAAGTCTCCAGGCCGACTCGTTTTTCAATCAATTGCGAGAGGTTCTCCTTGGAATAGTTCGGAACGGAGTTGTTGTTGAAGGATACGCAGAGCCCCATCAGGAAGGCGCAAAGACCCTGCGAAAGAGAATTAGGTAAGATGAATTAAGTTTTTGAGTGCAATTATCTTACCTGTAGGAGCTCCTCATTGTTATCATATTCGCTGGCAGATGTCTGGGCTGTTAAAAACGCCATCGCGCCGGGTACATTAAGGAATGTCGAGACTGCAGTAGGGGATTGCGCCATCCAATGTGCCAGCAACATGAGCAGCCCCATCTTTGCCTGTAGCTTGGTCGTATGTTGGAGGAATAGGGCACACTGGTGCAAAAGGCTAACGGGTTGTGCTCCTAACGTAGTCGCCAATAATACTCTTAATAACTGTTCCTTTTGTGCTGGATTGTCTATCAGGCAATAGGACAGCGCTACTGCAGAGAACCAGTTGCTTAAATAATCACTACCGAACAATCCACTGCATAAAAGTTGCCCCGACGTCAATGCACCAGTACTGGAATTATTGGGCAATAAGGTTTGAATGACTTGCTCCTGTCCTATTTCGTTTTTAAACAGGAAACACTCGAAACAATACAAAACGGCACATCTCAAGGTAAAAGGTTGTTTTTCATTTACCATCGACATCAACAGTACTACTATCGCAGGCCTAGGTGGTTCGGAAGGTGCAAGGATATTAGAAAAGTATTCTTGATTATTCAAGTTTCCTCTGATTACTTCTCCGACTGTGTTAATTGTTTCTGTCAGAATATCTGCAGGCACCCCGCTGGCCATGAGTATGTTACAGAGAGCCTCAAGCAAGTTTGTTGTCCTCATGATTTTCTGGCAAGATGTAATCAACTGCACAGGGTTATTCGGGGAAACTAAAGTTCTCACGACATGAAACAGACAGTGGAAATTCGAAATCTTCTGAGGGCTCCATCCAACTTCTTCTAGATTGGGCGGCAACTGGAACATCGGCGCTAACCGTTGAATGTAAGAACCCTCTTTGAAAAAGTTGATGTTACTCGTGTTGTTCCTCAACAGATTCAACATAAGAAGCAAACAATCTTCCACTACGATACCACCATCGGTAGAACCCTCATCTTTAATGATGTCGAATAGTTTGTCAAATGCGTTTTCAAATGCAACAATCTTCTGTATGTTAGCATTGGATTTCGTGAGGTTGATTAGAAGTAGTAATGCATCGTTTCTAACAACCTCTCTGTTTTCCAGTAACAAGTCCATTAATTTCGAAACTCCCATAGGGCTGACCAGGATGATGTCCTGTATCTCTTTGGGACGTGACGTCGTGAGGGAGTTCATGAGTTTAACTGCAGGCCATCGCACCCTGAAGTCGTACTCTTCCAGGAAACTTAATACTAACAAGACGTTTTCCGAATTCTTCAAAAACATCTCGGTGAACTGCTCCCCAATATTAATCTGCATGTTGAGGTTGTTCTCGTTCTCCTCCTCCAGCAACTCCTTCGATGTGATGTTGCAAAGAGTGTCCAAGCAGTAGCTGACGATCTCGCAATCGCTGCGATCCAATTCGAGGACTTGCGTGAGTACGTCCATACCCTGCGCCCCCACCTCCAGCCTGTACTTCTTGGAGAGGGCTTTGAGGGCCCGACAGGCGTCCCGCCGGTCCTCTAAGAGGGTGGAGGTGCTCACTCGGCTGACGAGTCTCTCCACCTGAAACATGTAGGTTAATTTTAAGGGGGTTCGGGGATAAGTCGAGTACTGACGGTCTCCGCTCCCGTCGGCTGGGTTCCCGGGGGAGGCGCCCCCAGCACGGACTTCAGCCCGCTCCGGAAGTATTCCATATGGATTGAGGGTTTGGCAAATCTCAACCTAGAAATTTACACCATTTTTGACAATTGACGTCAACGTTTAATGTCAAAACAGTCATAACACATCGTAAAGACATGAGACATGGAATGCTAGAAATCGATAGAACGAAAGGACCTAAATTAGGTTTGTTCCACTGTTCATGTTAAGGTGATTTTAAAAATGGGAAATCACAACTAAGATAAATGACATACAAATTACTTAACTGGTTTAGTATACGCATTAGTGAAAGTATATTTTCATAATTACAACATTAAAGTAACTTTAGGTGAAGTGTCCTTACTAGGTATCTATTGCTAGCCATGCCATTAACATCGGAACAAACGCATTCAGAACCAACGACAGCAGGAACCAAAGCGAACAATTTAGATAAACTAGAACTTACCAGGGATCATATCGAAACTTATAATTTTTTCATTTTTAACGTAATTAACGAACAACTATCTTTCCAAAAAATGAAGGTCTTCTAGTGTTTCCCAAATGGCTGACCTCCCATGTTAACAAGAAAGATGAGTTCATAGTACATACGTCATTTGAAATGAGACATACTATTTCCTTCATAAACTTAACTTAATAAATCTGGTTTAGGATTACTAAAGCTTTTTTCAAAATGTTAAAATGAACTACAATTGTCGCAAGTAAGTCGAGAAAGTCTAACTTCTCACCAAACTTTATATTCGAAGCGTAACGGCGTCTTTAAAATAACTGCAACTTCTTTAAACGTGTAATCAGTTATAACAACTGTTAAAAGTTCTATTGAAACCCCCTTTGCTATCTTGAAAAATATATCAAAAGTCCTTTAAAAAGTTTAACATTTGAAGCAATATTTAATTTCTTGAGGTGATTAGTACAATTTTTTTCCAAAAGTGTTAACTAGTATAATTATAATAAGTAGAAAGTCTTTAAAGCATCAGACTTTTAATTTGGAATGTCATATTTTCCTTAAGAAAATTGCAATTGTTATTAAAATGTTACAATTGATATAAGCACTTTAGAAACTCCATAACCTTTTTAAATGTAACAGAACTAGTGTAAAACATCTCACGGTGTATTTTAAACATATTGTGGTTCCGTTGCTATAATTTTCTTAGAATCCACTAAAAGCACCGAAACTTTTTTAAAAGTGTTATGAGTTATGAGTTACTTCTAAAATTTAGTGTCAATTGGAGGTCTATGCAATTTACGTGAATTCTTTAGAAACCCCTCGTCTTTCTTTGAAACTGACATTAGAAATCTTTACATCTGACATCACAATCTAATATTTCACAAGGCATTAGAGGCAGAAGAGACACAGGAAGACAGACATTAAAGATTATTTGATTGCAGGAACCAAAACACCTTATTTTAGAAAGTAGATGAAGAAAGGTGTTTTCTTTGACGACTTTGACTGTGAGAATTGAACCATGATACATTTTTATTCATTAAAACATTGGACTTTGATCTTGTAGGTATTAATTTTGCCTTCATTAGTACATGGAGATTTATTTGAATCAATTCAGAGGATCAGAATTACCAGTAATAGGTAATTAAACTAACTGATGCTGTCGGGATTAATCTGAGATTTACGATAACCTGGACAACATCTTTAAATTTCTCTAAATAACGTCTCTCATACTTCTTCATAACGTTTAAAGTTCGATGTAATTCAAAAATCCTCGGAAATACAGGATACCTAGAAACTCCAACGACTGTATGACTGTATGCCGCAGGTAAACAATTCCAGGAGGGATAACCACGACTACACATCCACTTTAACTTGAGCACTGCTAACGAATGCACCTACAATAATTGTGAAACATATTTCCAACACAATTTTCTTTATTTTTCAATAGTCATCTTCATCTCGTCGAATTTGATTGTGTGGTAAACGTGTAATTAAAGCATTACTCGGAATCGCAAGACTGAAATCCCCGGATATAAGGTAATGGGATAATTACACATTTTAATAATTTACCAATTATCGAAACATCTCAATTCCATTTCAGCCCTTCGCTTCAAGTATTTCCCGTCTACATTCCTGACCGACAACGTACGACTTCCGCCCTCGCGGACCAATCAGAGCGCTTCGATTTATCTGTTTCGCACCTGTCGTCCACTTCGCGACCTCTCTACATCTCATCCCTTTTTAACGAGGACGCCATTGTTTGGGGGGTTAATGGACGCGATCGATTGATTAATTGATTTTCCGCGGGTTTTTCCGGGTTTTCGCAAGTGAAAAGTGACAGAAGTGAAAGTGTCGAGGACGAAAAGTGTCAGGATGGAAAAATTTTCGGGCTCGGAGCAAAGTGGGACGAGTTTTTGGGATAGCAGGAAGACGCCGAATTTCGGGATGCCAGAGGGACGCCGACGGTTCCTGGGGAGTTATCCACGACAACAGGTTAGTTGTGTTGTTAATTTCGAGCTCGAGTTGTTATACGTTACGTGTTAATCTAATTCTGATACAAGTTGCATGATAATTAGGAAATGTTAATCAATGCTGTTGAGGGTCGTTACATACAGGGTGAGACACCTCAACCGCAATGGCGGAAATAAGTGGGGACTCGTCTCTCACATTCTATCCGATAATCAATTGCTTACCAAAAATTAATTAATATGATTACAAGCGATAACATCTATTTTCGATATCGATTGTGTGATAGTTGGAAAAAATAATTAAACCTGTCGAATGCCGTTATTATATACAGAGTGGGGCATTTCAATGGGCACATTTCATGTGGAAATTATGGACTTCCAAAATATTTCTTCGCCGCCAGTCTTTAGGAGTGTAATTTAAAAATATTGCCGTATATATGTATACTGTGTATTGTACAATATATATGTATATTGTGTTTAGGAACAAAAATTCATATCGATGGTACCTGTGGTTTAGAATCTGAAGATTGAATTTAAGTTCTAATAGGAATCCTCACATCTACGACTAAGGCTTTTTTGAGATATTTATGTAATTTTAAAATTGCATATCTCAATTTAAAACTTGCTCTATTCAGTCAAATTGGAATAACATATTTACACCCAATTTTAGCAGAAAACATGATACTAAGTCAAGCTTGTCTGACTCTTGTATGGTAAGATTATAAAGTTTATATGTATACCAAAAGTATATATCGTTGGGATATATTTGTACTCAATTTGTACTCTGATGACCAAATCTAAGTAGTCTAATTACCTACAATCATAGCAAAACAAAAATACTTGTTTATCTCCTTTTGTTGGCGTCAACACCCAAATTACCTATACTTATACGTACCTTAAAAAATTAACATTACAAAATTAAAATCAACATTACAATGTATTTGGTAAGGCGTTAAATATCTTCTTGAAATATCTATTGTCGATTATGCATCTAATCTTTTATTCTCGAGAAAAGAGTACTTCTCTCAATTACTGCAATCCTTTGAATAGAAGTGTTTTTCAATGGAATCTAATTTGTTCTTATTGAAACTTCATTATTATTAGTCGGTATTATTAAAAGCTGAAAAATCTGTAACAAGGCCAGACTTTCTTTCAAATTTTGATATAAAATCTGTATGGTTAATTGTTTGAAATATGATTTACAACATAAAAACTGAATTTTGAATCAAGTTTTTGATTATTGATTATTCTTTGAAGATAAAACAAAAACTAATAAAATCAAAATGAACTTCACAATTTGAAAATTGACCGTTACGATATATAGAAATATTACACACTTTACTACGATTTGTATAAAATTTCACAATCTGAAGTAGAGCTATGAAATTTCTTTTAGGAAATTTTGGATTTATGGGACTGAACTATTTGTTATCAGAAGAAGGAAAGCTTCGAGTGAAAGTAAAATTATATTTACTCGAGCACAATCATTGAAATCAACATGTTAAGTTTTGCAATGTTTGCAACCACATCATGTATTCAAGATGGAATGTTAATTGAAACAAAACAGCACAATTGTGTCTATATAACCGGTATGGTATCTACCATGAACAAAGGTACTCATGTTAATATATAGCTCTCGAGTTTTTTACAACTTAAAGTCGTTTCTCGTATCTAAAACGCCATGAATTTCTCCTTTCCCAATTGCCTTCTTGCAAATTTCTCTTTTGCATGGCTTCATGTACCTCAGTGTTCCAGTTTCTTGGAGGGCGTCCTCTCTTTCTTGCTGCCGTATTTTTAATGGCGACCGATTTTGCATCAGGCATTCTTCTCACATGCCCGCACCATAACAGTCTTCCTCTTTCTACCCTATCTATATTTTCTTTTTACGTTGTCGTTTTAAAAATTGGTATCCTCATTCTACATATTCCAGTAGTAGTGTTGCTTCCATTTTCTTTCATTAATAATAATTTGAACAGTTGCAGTACTTTTCTTATTGTTTCTGAGATTCTTGATCGTCTGCCATGCCTCTCTACTCTTTGTGCCATTTATAGTTATTTCAATAACACATGGAATAGTCACCTTGAAGTCACAGGTATCTCATAATATTCTTTTTATTGCATGCTGGCTCAAAGTAATATTACTGGGCGATCGATTGGTTTATTGACAAGGTTTCGTCGCTTTGTCGTTTGTTTTCGCCGAATCTGCCTGGCAAAGTCTGTGACGTCACCACCGATGATGGATAGAAAGCGTGGCTATGCGACCAATAGTCCAGTCATTTAAGATAAAATAGAGTCAACCTCGGAGTGAGATATAAAAAGCTGTAAACTCGTAAAATCCTTTATTTTGGCATACTAAAGATTGTCTCAAAGTTTTATAAAATCTCGTCAAATTGCTCCAGTGGAGAAATGATTAGGGTTGCATTGTTTATATTACGCGACCGATGGGCACCGAAACGGGCCCGGCGTGGAGACGTAGGAGACGTTTGCTGTGATAAGTTCTTCCACATGGAATGGATTGACATAATATATGTTGGAACTATCGACTGTAAATTATTGGTAGTTGTGAGGAACCGCAGGCATTAAGAGCCTTATCTAGACATTCAGCCAAATTGCTAAAGTAGATATCTTCTTGAGTAATTTTTACCGCTCTTTCGAATCGTGTGGTTAAATTGCTAGTTTATCGATATGTCAATAGCAATAGCGATTTTCCAACATTCTAAATCGTTTAGATTGCGAGCCGCCTGACGACGTCGACCGTCGTCGGAAAGGGCGTCCGCCCCTCGAAATTTCCTGGCGTGCAGCGCCACCTACCGCATTGCGAGCGGACCCGTCCGACCTCCCCTCCGACGGCCGGTTACCGTCACATGCCGACACGCGTGAGAGGGGCGAACGGCCTCAACTCGAACACGTTAAGTTAAAGAGACACACGTCGAAATTGTGTCGATGATCAGCTGATCGTTGTGCCGGTACAAAAAGCGTGTGTGAGAAAAAAAAACAAGAGAGAGAGATTTTTTATACCGTCACCTGTTCGCGCGTGCCGCGGCCGCCGATGACAGGTAGGTGTTACCTGGCGGAGGTGCGCGCCAATCGGCGGCCCGCGTAGGTGAGCGGACGGCCAATGGCGAGGCAGGTGCCGCCGCCGAAGGCGACGTCGTCGCCGCCGCCGCCGCCGACTGAGACTCCTCCACGAGACGTGCGGCGCGTGCACGCGAGTCTGCCGCCGCCGCCGGCTAAGGGTGAATGTCTGTGCGTGCGTGTGTAATCGTCACTGAAATCGGAGTTCGGCGTGACAACGCGCGCGCTGTACACGCGAAGGAAGCGTGACGCGTGACGGCGACCACCGGTGACCGGCGGTCCCCGTAGCTCGGACACTCTCGTTCCCACCCACTCTTCGATACACGGACAGTGACCGGACGTGGCATACATGGGAGACGGCGGAAACGCGGCGAAGCATCGTGATGGCCCCGAGAGGCAGGAGGAAGCAGGCTAGACCGCAACGAAAAGGTGAGGTTATGTACCACTCTCTCTCTCTCTCTCTCTCTCTCTCTCTCTCTGACTCGACTACGTCGCGTGACAGCCCCGTTTTCGGAGGAACGACGCTTCCCCCTTCGCGACTCCGTAAAAATTTCACCCCTAACCCGCCCGCTCGTTGTTTAATCTCCGGAAACATGTCGCGAAAACATGTGTTCCGTAGGGTAGCCATCTTGCTCGTCGAGGGGTAGTGGGGGGTGTTTACCTCCGTACGCAGCGTGCTCGACGCGCCACCTCGCGAACGCTATTGTTAGAACTGTATCACCTACATTTTTTTACATCACTTCTTGAATTCTCGCTTCTAGTTATATCTATCGCAAATCGCAAGTATATTTATAAGGTGAGCGACTAAGGGCATTTCATTAACTTCTATCTATCTTTTTCATAACCCAATTAGACCCAAAATTCGTACAGTAACGCACTACCTATTGAGTCCTGGCACAATACACTTCATTGAAAGTACAATGAATAATAATTTAGTTGTTAGTGCGCCTTATCTACTCACAGTACTCACCCATGGCTGTATATTGCCGTTTACTATAGGTTTGTTCCAACAGCGACAGAAACTGGTTTCAAACTGTCAGAGGCATGCGCAGTGGAAAATATTCGTCCTATTAGGTCCAAATTCGTACGAACATTTCCCACTGCGCATGCCTGTGACAGTTTGAAACCAGTTTCTGTCGCTGTTGGAACACATTTCTAGTGTGCGCGCGCATTTTTTTGGGCAACTCTGAAGGCAACTCTAAGGTCAACCTTACCTAACTATGACACAAGGTAAATCATCTAGATCTCTCATCCTTGTACCTTGTACTTACAGCTTACAGCAGGGGTTCCCAACCGGTGGTACGCGTACCACTGGTGGTACGCGGGAACGTTTCAGGTGGTACGCGTAAGTGATGTGAGCAACATGCTATTAATACCTTCTGTACGTATGAGCAGTGAGCACGCAAACATTACTTAAAATCTTAGCTCCGTTCTATCAGATGCTGTGAAAGACGTGAAAGTTATTAACTTCATAAAGGCTAGGGCTCTAAACACTTGATTATTCTCCTTGATATGTGAAGAAATGGGTGGCAAGTTCAAGACTACTCCTGCATACAGAAGTGAGGTGATTATCTCGGTAGAAAATTTTAAACCGTCTCTTTGAACTGAGATCAGATGTTTTTACGTCTTTAAGTGAAAAAATAATTACAAAAAAATGTTTGCTGATGAAGAACAGTTGTCAAGATTGGCTTATCTAGCCGACATTTTGGACAAACTCAACGCACTGAACTTGAGACTTCAGAGACCAAACACAACAGCCTTCACAGCCAGTGACAAAATAAACTCCTTCAAGAGAAAGTTAATCCTGTTTTGTTCACAAATACAGGAGAAGAATTTATCTGCATTTCCCACTCTATCATCATTTTTTTGAAGAAAATGAAATGTCTCTATTGCCAGATGTGGTTGCAGATATCATTGTTCACTTGGAAGGCCTTCTAAAAAGATTTAAGAAGTATTTCTCTGAAGATTATTCAAAAGTGGACTGGATCAGAAATCCTTTTTCGGGAACCTCACCAAATTAATTGGAGCTAAAAGAAAGGTTTATCGATCTTACAGAAGATAGTTCCATAAAAGATTATTTTAAAGAGAAATCTTTAATCAACTTCTGGATCGGATGTTTATATCCAGTATACGTTTACATCGGTACTTGGTTTTAATCAAGTACCTTTGGTCTTCCAGCAAGCTCTGCTATTTTTGACGCCATTTGTTACGAGTTACTTGTGTGACAGTGGATTTTCTGAACTCTTGTACATAAAAAATAAACATAGAAGCAAAATAAGTGTTGAAGAGGACTTAAGAGTGAAGATAAGTTCCATTACTCCTAATGTTGATATTTTAGGAGTTGAAGTTTTCTCAGGAATTTAGTTCAAAAAGCCTTTGAACACTTTTAGAAGAGTAAATATTATACGTTTATTAAAATAATGAGGTCTGGTGGTACGCCAAAATTTCTCAAAAAATCAAGTGGTACGCAGGTGCAAAAAGGTTGGGAACCCCTGGCTTACAGGAAAGTTTCTGTATAGAAGCTGCGATTACAGGGGATCTCCCGATCAGTGGTGCATGCGCAGTAGCGGGCGTGTAACTGTCGGCTTCGATTGGTCGGTTCGCAGTATAACTCCGAAAAGTTTCCAGCTACTGCGCATGCACCACATCCTGACACCTATATAGTAGTGTACTCCTATGGTTTTTAACAGTCTTTTCTGGAATAACGTTTTTACGTACCTCTAAAAAGTTGGCGACCCGCATCTAGCGGCCGGCAAAACACAATACCAGGTAATTTGTGTCTTTTTTGTGCCTTTTTTGTACCGCAAGAAAGAATTTTGATGCTCTCACCATCGACGAGCTACAAAAAAAAAAACTGCCAGCTTGAACTTAACTCAGCGGCCATTGTGATAGCGCGCGAGTGGATTGACCAAAAAAAAAAACAGATTTTCAGCTAGAAATTTGTCTCTTAAAGAGTACTAAAAGGACATGGGGTCAAAATTTTAATTTGGCTCAAGTGGGCTAGATGGGGCTGCGAATCGCCAAGATGTGGAAGAAATGTGCTCTTCTGTCTCCGATTCGTTTTGGAATAAAATTTGGAGAACATGGTCCTATTTTTAAATTAGTCAATTTTCGGCCGAATTGGCTAATGGACAAAACGTGTCGTCCAGAATCCAAGAACCCGCGACTTTAGTGGAAAATGTTGCATCTCGAAATCTTTTGGTGTTCTGAGGCTTCGGTAATCGCCTAGACCCTGGACACAAGGGCCCGCCCATGAGACGCACCAAGACCCCTTGGGCCACTTCCAGTCAAAATACCGACACTCCAGACCCTGGACACAAGTCCCCAGGGGACGATTTAGCCTAACTTATTCACCATTGATGTTCGACTTTCTCTCTGGTTTTAGCGGAAAATGAATGCAGGATTTTCTTATGTTCAAACGGGTTGGCAGAACTGAAACTTGAACAGTGTTGTTCGGCTCAGAACTGAATTTGCACGCCGAGAGCTTGAAGCAAAGAATTGTACTTTTTCAACCTGAAAAAGTTAATTTTGTACTGGATACGTTTTTCATCACTGATCGATACGTACTCGAGGCGGAGATGAATGCTCTTGATGAGGATGGCATTTTCCGCGAAATTGACCCTTGTGAGCTTTAACCTTTAGGGACGCTTGGACCATGCCCATCTGCATTTGATGACTCGGAACTAACCGTTCAATTCATCCGCAAGATGAGGACTCCGAGTGATAACTTCAATTTTAATGGAAGAAAAAGCTGTGGAGATGGGAACTTGTTTACGGGGTCTTGCTCATTCTTGAAGTACTAGAACACCACCATACTCCGATGAATGGGTTTTCCAGGAACGTCAAACGTTCTTCATGTTGTAGCTACAGCGGAAGGCACTCGGGAGTCGATATTTTGGCCGCGGGTCACCAGAGGTATCTTGGATCATCCCCTGGGCCTTGGTGTCCAGTGTCTGGGCCATAACCAAAAGATTCCAAGATCCAGCATTTTCCACTAAAGTCGAGGGTTCTCGAATTTATAACTACAGCGACCGGCACTGAAGAGGCGGTATTTTGACTGGAACTGGCCGAGGGGGTCTTGGGGCGTCGCCTGGGCATTTGGGTCCAGGGTCTGGGCCAGTACCAGTGCCCTAGAACACCAAAAGATTCCAAGATGCAACATTTTCCACTAAAGTCGTGGGTTCTCGAATTTGTAACTACAGCGGCCGGCACTGGAGTGTCGGTATTTTGACTAGAAGTGGCCCAAGGGGTCTTTGGGCGTCATTTTCCACTAAAGTCGTGGGTTCTCGAATTTGTAACTACAGCGGCCGGCACAGGAGTGTCGGTATTTTGACTGGAAGTGACCCGAGGGGTCTTGGGGCGTCCCCTGGGCTTTTGTGTCCAGGTCCCAGGCCATCACCGAGGCCCCAGGACACCAAATAATTCCAAGATCCATCATTTTCCACTAAAGTCGAGGGTTCTCGAATTTGTAACTACATACAGCGGCCGGCACTGGAGTGTCGGTATTTTGACTGGAAGTGGCCCAAGGGGTCTTGGGCCGTCTCCTGGGCCATTGTGTCCAGAGTCTAGGCTATTACCGAGGCCTCAGAAGACCAAAAGATTCCGAGATGCAACATTTTCCACTACAGTGGCGGGTTCTTGAATTCTGAACGACACGTTTTGTACATTAGCCAATTCGGCCGAAAATTGACCAATTTGAAAATAGGACTATGTTCTCCAAATTTCATTCCAAAATGAACGAGAGACAGAATAGCACATTTCTTCCACATCTTGGCCGATTCGCAGCCCCATCTAGCCCACTTGAGCCAAGTTAAAATTCTGACCCCATGTCCTTTTAATACTCTTCAAGACACAAATTTCTAGCTGAAAATCTTTTTTTTGTCAATCCACTCGCACGCTATCGCAATGGCCGCTGGGTGTTTAGGTTGGCAGTTTTTTTTGTAGCTCGTCGATGGTGAGAGCTACAAAATTCTTTCTTGCGGTACAAAAAAGAGACAAAAATGACACAAATTACTTGGTATTTTGTTTTGCCGGCCGCTAGATGCGGGTCGCCAGCTTTTTATACATAACGTTTTTGTTTATGTGTATACTCTAACCAGTAGCAATTGGAACAGTCAATAAAATCTGAATTTACCGAGGAGATTCGAAAAGAGCCCGTTATCTCCACAAAACCATGGGGCTTGTTTCTTTGCTTATTCAGAAACGCACTGGTATATTTTAAAACACAGGTGTACGTGTTCGTGCAGTCGCCCAAGTGAAATCGTATATGTGAATGTATGGATATCTACAGATAAAGAAATAAAGGGTCCATTGGGTGGCATTTTTTTTACGACAGCGGCGCTTCGTTTGTATCTTCTTCTTCTTCTATGGAGCAGGTGTTTCGGTTCTTCGGCACTTATACTCGAGAAAGCAGTGGTGTGTGTATGTGTGTGCCATTTATTTATGCTATTTGAATTTCATTGTTAGATACGGATAACAATTTCATTGTTATCCGTAATGATACGCCCATGGACGACCGGGCGGCACCACTTAAAAAGCCATTAAGTGTTTTTGTTGGTGTTCCAATTGTGACTGGACATAGTATACATGTGATTTGTTAGTGGTTTCATATTTCGAAATTAATTGCTCAACATGTTTTTTCTCTACCGTCTCTTCAGTTTGATCCTGATCAGTTTCCAATAATAGAAAAGTATTCGTTAGATTGTTCGATCGCCAACATAATAATATGTTGATATTCGAATTTCATAGACAAGGGATGAAATTTGTATGGGGTTTGCCGGAGCGGCGAGTTTCGTCGGCCAGAACGGAACGGGTGGCGAGTTTTGTGACTGCACGTCGATCAAACACGACCGCCACGCATTTCACACATGATTTAATCGTAACGCTCCCGTTGCCGCACTGGTAAAATGCACATAAATCGCGATGACATCGCGCATTGACGTCAGGTATAAAATCGTTTCCAGACCAGGTGTGGCGTTCCCGGACGCCCGTCGGTCGCCGGATGCATAAGTCAACAAATGGGCTTTTATTAATAGAAATCCAGTGATGAATGCAGCTATTACGCAGTTGCAGTTTGTTAAAATGCACGTGTGTCCGTTAAATGTCACCGCAACTCGATGATCGTTCCTGCGCTCTCCGTCCCTGAGACATGCATACCTGTGTTTTCGGTATATTATCGCCACGCTGTTCTCTCGTATTAGTGTAATTAGGTGCGACGAAAATAGAACTTTCATTAACTTTATTGTCCCGTTTATTTATACTGGTAAATACCTGGTCTTGTGTTTCTGTTGTTGGGACGGAATTAGATTTTACGACTCACGTGTTTTTTAATCTCGGCATTTTTCGATATCTGCATGATTTCTATTATCCCGTTCGCACCTATATAATCAAAAATCGTATCAGAAAAATTAATAGATTAATAATAGACAAGTGTTTGTAGACTTTTAGGGTATCGCTTGTCGAAACAACAATCTGATATAGAAGGGTTGCAATAATCAATAATTTCCCAATTTTAGTGAGTTTTTAACGAGTTCCCTAATTCAAATTTGAGTAAGTACATTAAATTTTGTTTTAAATTTAATTTTTTTTTTTGAGAGTAACGGTCGATCGCATATGATAAATAAATACAATTGAAATTAAAAAAAATACTTGAAATTATTGTATTGCCTTTATAACATCACAGTGATAGTTGTGATAAGGACCATTGCATAATACTGCCTCGCTAATTACTAATATAAGAATATAACAACAGTCTGACGTATAATTAATTAATTAATTAGACATGACACGTCACATCATCTCACTTCATACTTTATATGAGACGGCAAGATATGGTAACCTAAGCGCCAAATCGCCTTAATTACATGAATATCATACTGTAGTACATATAGTAGGTAGTTGCTAGTACTGATGGAGTGAAATTATAACAATCTTTGTCTCACTATATAATTTTTTATAAAAAGTACCAAAGCGGTACTCGCCACAAATTGATTTGTTTTTAAAATCTAACAATTAATAATTAATAAGGATCTGTAAATAGTTATAAATAACCCAGAGGCTTTGGTCTGGTAACAATAGTAAAAGTGCCTTGCCGTGAACCTTCCCGATGTAAGTACATATATCTTAAGGATTAAGGATGTGAGAGAACGTCTGGTGAAAACTGCTGTTTACAATAATCCTATGTAGGTTAGCCTAAAGTAAAGTAAAATAAAATTACTTGTTTAAGTGGAATTTAACATGTATTTTACGTAACATCTATTTTAGGTATATTTCTACTATCTGCTTTCACAATATGACTTTCAAATGACACACAATGAAATATATTCCTTTGATTAAATGCAATAAATTTGATAATAAATCGATGACTTTAGTGATCGACACTAAAGGTCCGAAATAGCCTGATATTTGTCGCAAAACTGATAACCTCGATATGAAAATTTATTGCAGCATGTGACGTCACCAGAGACATTTCAGAGTGTTTTCGATCACGTGACCGAACTTCAAATAGAGTTAACATAACTCAAATACAATTAATTGATGTTTTTGGAACAGATATAGAAAATACCATTTAAATGCTTTAATCTTTTAGAACGGCAACAGTTGAAACCGTGTTTTTGATACAGTCAAATAGACAAGATTTGAAAAATATCTGAAGCAATGGTTTTAACAATAATTTGAACCTAACACAATATTTATTAAGAAAGAACTGATGTAACTTATTGAAACGCACCAAACTTTTGTTTCTTCATTTTCCATCTTTAACATTCATCCTGTTACACCGGGTCCTTTCCTTTAATCACCAGCAAGGTTGATAAGGGAAGCGATACAAGAAACCCACAAGGTCCAGTACCTTGCTGTTTCGCCGTACCCTGCCCGCGACTTTGAACCCTCCTCGCAGATAACCTCTTGTTGTTACGTACCGGTTCTACATTGTCTTCACTTTTACACATTCCAGGTTCTTGGACTTCGACATTTTGATCCTGTCACGTCTTTTAATTAACGTCTTATCTTATTTGTGGTCGGAGGCGACGGTTGCTTAACTTCGATAAATTACGCATAGATAGGGAAGTAATTAAGAATCCGACCTGTTTACGTTGCTGGAAATAGATCCGAGTCTATAAGGGTCACGGGGGTTATTTCAAACGGAGGAGTGAATGTGTTGAAAGATGTTTTTAATTTTTTGTAAAGTACAGGTAAGAGTAAGGGTATTTTTACGGTTGTTAACAGGTACATCAATTAATTACGACACAGGAAGTCGTCTCGGATTATAATTTTGAGAAACTCATATTCGTAGAGAAAGTGAAGTTTATTGCGTTACTTACCTGTAATTCAATTTTACATTTCACCTATTTGAATATTAGAAAAGGTATTGCCGCTGCATGATTAATTGGTGCAGATAGTCTACGATAAATTGTATTACAAAGTGGGAGCAAAAATGTACACGCGTATATAAATTTGACGTGAGTATTAAACATCCTCTCAAACATTAACGTAACACGTATTTATCAAATCCCAACGAACACAAAACCTCCGCATCCGTATCAGTCGGCGTGTAAATAAATTTCGCGCCAATCTAAAGATAATAACATTAGTTTTCCTGGTATATATTTCAAAATAACTGACAAATGCGACTGATAATAATTTACGTGTAATTGCTGCAATTAACTAATGTTTACCAATTATATTTACATTAATACGGCAGAACGTAACGCACTTATTCGAATGACGAGGCTGTACTATTAAACCTTGACAAATGATGATAACGGGACCAATCGCGAAGCGGGGCGCGAATAAACGTTATCAGCATTATTTGAACAGAACTAACAGGGGAATTGAAAAATGGAAAATTCTCGTAGCAGACGGATCACAGAGAACCTCGACACGTAAATACGTTTTAAATATATTTTTGTGTAAAAATAAATCAAATCAATCTCGTAGATTATGTAAACTAATCTCGAGTCTACACGAATCCCAAGCGACTTCTCCACGGGAGCTGAATAAAATTTGTTATTCCATTTTCGAGACATTCCTTTCTCCTGGAATCACGCAAACAAGCCTGTCTGATTATGTTTCACCTGTAGACCATAAACAAACATCTCCTGCCGAACTGATTTCAACCGAGCCCGATTATAACCCAGCAGGGCCCAAACATCGATTTATATCAAGCTGTCGTCGCGACGTTTCCACTAAACTTTTGGTTTATTTTTATGGAATCGTTAAATCTTCGAAAGATATAAACAGATAGCTCAGGTGAGAGGTTCAGGTTAACATCTACCAGAAACCTACGTTCTCGAGTTGTTGCAAATGAAGCTTTTTCCATGTGTAACACATTAGATTCATTTCGTATTAAAACAACAAACAGGTGCTTATCAAGGTGTGGATAAGGTGTTCTTGCTGATTGCTCTCTATATTATCTTTTTACCTGGAATATACGTGATAATTTAATACTTTTTAAGCTCGTCGCACTGCGATATGTTTGTAACAGTAATAACTCTTCTGATTATTCACAGGTAAACAGGTCGAATGAAATCTGAATCAGCATAGTGTAGAGAACAAAGGTACTTTGTTTTAGATAGCTCGATGAGAAGAGATTGTTTTAGTAATTTTCGCTTACCTTAATAGGAGAATGTTTTTTAAAGGTGCCGCCTTATGGTACGAATGTGACTTTCCTATACAATGAGTGTACCTGATACTACACCAGCATTTATAGGACACTCCAAAAAATTTGTATATTATGGAAATTTTGTGCTGAATTATCCTACTTTCTAAAAAATCGTTGTAGAAATTTGTTCAATTATCATTCTTTACATAATACGATTGTAGAAATTGACAATTATCCCATTCCCAAAAAATCCTTGAAGGAATTTATTATTTCGCCTCAAAATTATTAATAAATGAAATAGGTAAAGTAAAAGAGGTATGTAGTAGTTTTAAAGCTAACAACGTTTAAATCACAGGTAACACTTTTTGAGTTATTGTTTTAGTGGGATCCATTGTTTTGTTTAATATATTTTTGTTTTACAGTCAAAATATTTTATTTATGCTGTTTCGTCATGCCCTAAATTATGGGTTATTTCAAACCCAATACCCAGTAGATTTTTGGGAAGTAGGATGTTGGAATAAATTCCTATACGAGGTTTTTGAGTAGTGGGTTGATTGAATAAATCTCTACAATGGTTTTGGAGAGGTAGAATGTTGTGTTAGTTTCATGGCTTGCTCCTTTTTCTTTGTGTATATATTTTTGTATCATTATACTAAGTAGGTATGTGCAATTCTGCGTCTTCAACTGTTTTACTATCTTCGGCAGATTTCTGTTTTCAGTAGGTATTGTTTTGGGTTGTAATTAATTTAACCAAAATTATCATCTTATATTTTAGAATTCTCTCATTTATTATCTTACCGCATATGCTTGATACAGCTTTTTGTCAGCCCACATCCCATTAAAGGTGTAATATTATTTATTTTTGGTCATCATCATCATCATCATCATCATCCAGCCTTTTTCAAGTCCACTGTTGGACATAGGCCTCCCCTAGTTTTCTCCATTCGTCTCTGCTCCTGGCTGATTGTAACCAGTTTAGCCTGCCATAAACCCAGGCACAACATTAGATATATAAAAATCATATCTATTTTCTCTAAGACTGCCTATTTACCTTTAGTCTCAATTTGGATTGGAAGGTGTCACTAAGAATTAATTTAGAGTAGTACCTACTTATTTAAATCACTATTGGCGACCATTCCTAATTGAGCATCACTATATGCGAATATCAATACGTTACAAATAAGACTGTCAGCCATGATACACAAGGTACAATTTTTTTTTTCTTTTTCTTAAATAATAAGATTCTTTAACAATACAAAATCAACTTTCACAAAATAAATTTTTCCACAAAAATTAACCAAACAAAGATATTTCTGGAAACCTGTTTTCTATCTGAAAATGTTTTTTTTATCAATTAATCTTTAGGTGGGTATTTGAAAGCACTTTCGCTAAAAATTTCTTCCTGCGGAATATATTAAGTACGTATCTGGCGATTGCCGTTACTTGAACACCTGATTGCTGATCGCTATCTACCCCTTTAACTTTCAAGTCAAAGTATTTTCTTTGACTCGGCGAGCTAATGAAGTATAATATGAAGGAATTCGATATCGATTTTCGATTAACTCCGGTGAGTAATGGATATTAACTTTCCAATCGTCGAACAGGTGAACTCTTAAGGAGTGTGAACTTTCAGCATTAAAATCTCGAATCCGTAGAGGTAGGCGAGTGTGGAACCTTTGTTGTGAAAGTATCATCGCGATTATATTACCTAATAACGTCTCCCGATCGTCATCTACTATCTGCGGGCCGTTTCCATTACTTATAGATGATTGCGTTTTAATTTACCGGTTCAGAGATTTGTACTTTGCGGAATGCGTCATTGGAAATTTGAATTATGACCGTCCGACTACGAAAATATTGGAGATTTCTCTTTTTCTTGGCCGCGCGCTCCGCGGAATCGGTCCCGAGTAATAAGGTGGAGGTTGTTAAACAAAAGAAGCAGCGGATAGCGATCGGGTTCGATTGTACGTGAGTTCGATTCATTAAAACGACGTTAGAGGCGCGAGTTTAAGAGGAAATACGTCTCGATGAGCAATCAGACGTCAAATGGTGAGGTTTGACTCGAAATTTGTGTAGAATTAGAGCGCGGAGATGTCAGAAAGACTGATTTGCCAGAAAGGTGACTAAAAATTTCTGTACCAAATGATACAGGAGGGATGTATGAAATGGATCTCGAATAGAAGCCCAGAAACAAGGGAAGGATATGTACCATTAAGGAAGGTGGTAAAGTCAGAGATAAAAAGGACGAATATTGGAAAAAACCTGTATATACATCGACAAAATAATATCATACAATAGCAACAGCTTGGAGATAATCAAGAAGATTAGAAGCAGCAGTAACACTCGGGGACTAATTCGAACAATATTTCCGAAAAAATGGATAGAACACTGTTTTACCCTTCTTCAGGAACGCCGACAAGAATACCAATACCAGTTAGAGATTCACGAAGAGAGCAATGTAAAGCTAACTAAAGTTAACAATAACAAGGCGCCAGGTTCTGGAAACATAAGAATGGAGCTTCTGAAATAGGCAAGTCAGAAGGTTGCAAAATATATTAGAAATGTATTCAATAAGAGGACAACAAATTTCACCAGAATGGCACCAATCGTACATTACCCATATATACAAAAATGGTGATAAAAACCTGTGTAGTAACTATAGAGGAATTGCATATATAGCTAGATTATTCTCCAGCGTGCTGAAAAGCAAAATAGTGTAAGGAAACATCCAGTTTAGCCAAGCACAGAGTGGTTTTAGAAAGGAGAGATCATGTTTAGATAATATCCATTGTATTAGACAGGTAATGAAGAAGAATAAGTCTAAATGATTAACTACACGTATGACATCCATTGACCTCGAAATAGCATAGGACATGGTTCTCAGGAATGAACTATGGACAGCAATGAGAAAGGTGAATGTTGAAGAAACATAATTAAAAATATGTCTTATAGCGATCAGACTAGGGTCAAAATCGAAAATAGAACAACAAAGCCAATAAAGCTATCAAAGGGCCTGAAACAAGGATGCGGCCTATCCCCATTACTTTTTAATACGTATATTGAACAAGCCTTAGAGAATTGGTACAACGAATGTGCAGAACTCTATAAAGATCAACGAAGCCACTACATTCCATACTATTCGCAGACGATTAGATCTTATTTGCAAATAACGACGAGGACATGGCTTATATACTAAAAAAACTTAGCAACAACAGAGCATATGTGCGCAGGTGTAGAGACAGACAACAGTATAATAATAGACGACCAAACTATCCAGACATAACTTCAAATATTTAGGTTCAGTTATAATCAGAAGGCAACTGTGAATCGATATAAACGCAAGGATTGCAGTGGTAAACGGGCAACTAAAGCACAGCATGATACATTATGGAATGATGATATTGTCGCGATACGGCTCCAATCAGCGCAACCGGGTCACCATCCAAGCTAAATCAGCACGGAGGTGACCTAAAACCGAAGGACAATACGTGACTCTCGGACAGGTACATCACGTTCATAAACATCCCGCACGTATTTATACGGATCGATCATAACGATCGGGGATTCAGTCATCGACTACCACGTCACGCTGCCCGTCGAATGAGAGTCCGTCCTTCGACATGACGCTGATTGGAGGAGCCTCGTGCCTGCTGCCCTTCGTCACACACCAGTAAGCAATCACTTCTTCCACTTCTACATTCTCTTTTCACCCTCTAACCACTATTTTTTGCCCTTTGTCAAATGTTCTCTCCCCTGTCATACTTAATGCTTGAATAAATATTTGTCCACGTTGCCATGTCTTCTTAGTCTCTACCGAGCTACACCCCCAACCAGAGTCCTCCCTTTGGGCCCTAGGCCCTCAGGCGTGTGAAAATATCACCAGAAACATAAAAAAAAGATTATTTCACAGTATAGTTGAAAACATAGTGGGAGTTGAAATGTGGCCATTAACAAAAACAGTACGAGATAGGGTACGAACAGTGGAATTAATACATGGGAAGATACCTAAGGAAAATTAGGAAGGATATAATAAGAACAGACGAAATTTGGAGAGAAATGGAAGTATGTTGCTCTATTACACGAACGTTAGAAGCACTCCAATGGTACAGCCATGTTGAACAAATGCGAGAACACAGACACCCAAAATGAATAATGGAATATGGTCTCCGGGAGGTAGAAGAAAAAGAGGAAGATCAGCACTTAAGGTGCCTGTTCACGTGAGAGTAAATTCTGATAGTTGCTGTTGAGGGTACTCTCACGACAGTTTTCATGTGAGAGTAATTTTATGCCTCGAGAGCAGTACATATAGTAGCCGGAGAGTTCCTGTCACAAATTACTCTCAGGACCATGTCCACTGGAGAGCATTGGCTTTGTATTAGCATTTGAATTCCATCGCTACTTGTGTCAGTATCAGTCGAGAGGTCTTCCCACAAGCAACGAACTGCTGCAGCAATAATAGTTGCACTGGAAATTCTTAAAAAAAAGAAAAAAACTAAAAGAAGCTGCTGCGGGTTAAATCGTATATCGCGAAGGCAACAACACGGCGCCACTAACAATCTTGTGTATCTCCTCTTTCGTGCTATGAAATTGTAATGCCATTTTTGACAGCATTTCATTTTTTAATTCTCTGTTGCGGTACTCTCCGCATTTAATATCCCAAAGTACCTATTGGATTTTTCTCATACACTTCAATCAATGCACAAGTATCTTCTTTGGTCCAAGTGCGTCGTGCCATGGTTGTGGAGAGCACTCTCCCAATTCGGACTGCAGTCGAATTTCTGCGAGTGGCTATCAGATAACGTCTTTAAGCGTGTCCACGTGAGAGTAGCTTCCAGGAAGGAACTATCCGCGAGTTGAACGTGACTGCCTGCGAGTTACTCTCAGGAGCGTGTCCACTGGCGTCTACTGCTCTCGAGAGTATTACTCTGAAGTCAAGTTCAGTTTTTCGTGAAACTTACAGTTTCTGAGGTATGAAATGAAAAGAAAGATTGTAATTATAAGGACTTATTTACAAAGAAAAGATGGTCAATGATGAATTTCCCTCGTACAATTTTTTTTCAGGTTACATTTCCCATGATTGTCTAAAAACATACCTACACGCTTTTGTATCCATCGTAATTCAAAGCGAATCCTCCCCTCTCGCTCTTGTACGCGAACGGAAAACCCGGTTAATATAAATTCCAAGACGCCACCAAAATCGGAATGATCAAAAACACCTGATTTCTCTCCCCCCTTTTGCACGCTCCGTTTCGGGATTCACCGCACTGTTTACATCCGCCCGACATTCCATTGAAAACGCACCGTTCCCCGGCACGGGGAATAGCAATAAAAATGTTTGTTTTTTTCAAATTAGTTCTCAATGGTTTTGGCGTTGCTTGTTTTATTTATTGCTTTTTTCCCGGGCCGCTTTTGTTTCGGAAACAATGCGCTTTCGGGGATATATCGGGGGGACGAACGTATGATCAAAAGGTGGAAGAGCAAGGAAAAATATGTCGGTTTCGCCTTCCCTTAATTCCGTTTTTTTTTTTCATAACGCTCGACGTCCATAAATAAAGTTAATTGATGTCCGTTTACCAATTTTGGAAATTAATTTGAGACGTTTTTTTTTCCAATTGCGTTCCTAAGCGTTGGCTCTGCTAATGTGATTTGGGGTTTCTTGTCCAAGAGTCACTACTTCATGGCAATGCCTTTCCATAGTATAAGCGGATTGTTAAAAATGTATCCTCACGTATTCAGTTGGAGACAAATCCGTAGAATAATGAACTTGATACCATGTAACGTTATTTTTTTGAGAGGCGGCCTGAATCGACAACCTTAGCCAGTTAATTGGAAATTATTTAAGATCCCTGGATATGCAACCAACTTAGCTCTTTACTTAGTAACTCTACTTAACTTTATATTCACACATTTTACGTAATTCACGTCCCCGGGAGCCAAACTGACCTGTTGACATAGCTCGTTTGCCCCTAAGGCCAACAGGAGTCAGGTAATAAAGGTAAATGTAAATCATAACCTCTAACAGGCCACATGTAATTCAATACCAGGGAATAGGGCCGATGTAACAGGACTAGTGTCGCCAGGGGATAGGGTGTATTGTTGCCCCATTAAGGGCTAAGTTATTAGTTTCGTATCCCTTCCCTTGTGAACACATTTCTGGTTCGTGAGAGGTTATGCGCGGTAACTAGTTTAACGTCAGATAAGGCTCCGGGAGAATAGGTAGTTATACAAGAACGAAGTTATCTTAACTAGGATTGTGTGGACTAAGTAGGGAACAGGTAATCTAGGAATTTTAACCTCCAATTATAAAACGTAATAGGTTGCCAATAATAGAACTAATGTACCCGGAATGTCTTCACAGGGGATATTATAGATTATTGCGTAGTACATAATGAAGGGTTGAGCCCTCAAGTGATCTCCCATCCTCTGTGAACACATTTTTGGATGAGAGGTTAGATTCAATAGGAAGATTCGGCTTAAAATGTAGTACAAAGTATTGGCGACTTTTAGGAATACATGGTGAGACCCTATAGTAACAGTACCAAAGGAAATAGGGATAATTTGATTAATTTCTATCTATTCCTAGAAGTCAAGGGTAGGCAACCAGTTATACGAGTAGTTTTATTTCGCTCATGCAGATATGTCTTTCCTTCTCTCACTTAATTCGGATTGGTTGACAGTTAGGAACATTTATTTGTATTGGTAATGAATTTTGTTAAGTTTATGGCCATACCTTCTAGAAGGTTCTTTTTTTTGTAGAGAAGGAACGATTAGTATAAAAGCGGACAGCTCCCCCGTTTTCGCTCTCTTATTCGCTCTCTTATTCTTAGTCTCTGTTACCGGTTGCTCTTATTCTCTTAGTCTTTTACGCTCTTACTCTCCGTTAGTTCTTACTCTTGCTCTTTGTTAACGTTAGTTATTTTAGTGATTTACTCTCTGTCAATCTCAGTGATTCTTGCCCTCCGATATCGAGTGGTTCCTGATTCCGGGCGTGAGTGCGAGCGACAGAAAGTGGGACTCTCGCGAACCGGTTGGTGTGTGCACGGAACGACCGTTACGTGAACGCGGTGTTCCGTCGGTTCGTTTCGCGCGCTGACAGGCGACAGCGAGAGAAAGGGGGTTCCTGTTTCCTGTTCCGACGGTAACCCGTCCCGCAGCGACGCACATCCGAACCGAGCCATCCGGGGGGACTTCGCATCTGTCGACAGGGGGGGCCCAGAGCCGTCCACGCCGTAGTCCCGCTACGACGCCAGAGCCGCCCTCGCGGTAGGACCAGCCACAACGACCGGGGACCTACGTAAGCAGCCCAGGGGTCAGCCCCAGCGACCAGGGACCTACGTAAGCAGCCCAGGGGTCGGCCACGACGCCAGAGCCGTCCACGCAGTTGGACCAGCCTCCAGTCCAGGGGTCCAGAGACGACGCCGGAGCTGCCCACGCCGATAGCCGTACCAGTCCAACCACCCCAGTCCAGGGGGCCTACGCCGGCAGTCTAGGCAGTCCCTCGAGGTTCAACGGCAGCGTCGCCCCGTACCGGTCAGGTTAGGGTTATTAGGGCACAATATTTTAGTGGTTGCATATCCGAGAGTGGGGTACTATATCAAACTATAGTATATTAAATTCATTTATGAGAGTTGTTCAAGTTTTATTTTTCGGATCTAACCTCAACCTCTCTCTTGGATGCGAATAAGCCTTCGTAAAGGTAAGTGAGACATCTGATAGCTGTGAGACGGTATCGTCTCCTCTTAACAACTAAAGGGGAGATCGAAGTATCAGTCAGGGCCGGGCTTTGTAGTTGTTGGCGCCCTTCTTTCATCGCATTATTTGGTCAACTTGTAGTTCACCCACGACCACTCACCGACGAGTTGAGTTAGTCGGGCCCTGTGAGTAAGATCATCGAACGTCTTGTAACGTTAATAGAACTTAACGTTGCAAAAGTGGCGCCCAACGTGGGGCCATCGAAATACAGCTATCAATTGTTTCACTTATTATTGTTTCAATTAAGTAGTTTTTTTAGTTATTAACAGAGTTCTAGGTGATTTTGATTATAGTTTCAAGTAATTAGTTGTTACAGTGATTATTTTGGTTCGATTGTTTTGGTCTTGAGAAGTTGAGAATGGAAGGTTTCAGAATGAATGTGAACCGCCTTGACAAGGAGGAATTATTATATGAATTACAATGTCGAGTGATAGACGTGAACCCCGATATGACGGTGATGAAGATGCGCACAGCTCTCAGTAACTTGTTAAAAATTGAGAAGAGTGGTGCAGCCTTTTCAATACCGGAATATAGTATATCGTTTGTAGATGATATAGCTGCGGTGGTAAAGAAACTTTTAGAGATTCAATCTTTAATTAAGGCATTGGCCGAAGATGAACGTAGTGTTCCGTATATGAAAATTTCCACCAAGTTATGGCATGTACATGAAAGGCTCAAGCGTACGAAAGCTGTTTCCAATGAAGAGTTGTTAATACGTTCTAAACATTTATTAGAGGTAATGCAACTCAATTCCGATTTAAAACGGAGATTAAAGAGAGTGAAACAACTATCGCAGGCTGTAAGTAGTGTAGATATTGTCGAAGTATTATCGTCCACAGTTCTTTCGAAAGATTCCCCCGAGGATAGTAATTCAGAGATTAGCTCTGATGAGGAAGTTGAGGAAGATGCTAAACCTTCAGTAGGAAATTCTGTAGGCCCTATTAGTGAGGGTAATTTTAAACCATATTCTGTTCCGGTATATAAGTGGGACTTAAAATATGATGGGGAATCAACATCTTCCCTGAATGCTTTTTTGGAATCAGTGTGTGAGTTGAGTGAATCAAGGAATGTTTCAAAAACTCAGTTGTTTACCTCTGCAGGTGATTTATTTGTCGGAAAAGCAAAAATTTGGTTTAAATCTAGGAAGAATACTCTCCGTTCCTGGGATGATCTTGTGTTAGCTCTTCGAAAGCAATTCCTTCCTAGCAATTATAATGAGAAATTGTTAGATGAAATCAAAACTCGTACACAGGGTCCGAATGAGAATATGGGCATGTATGTGGCTACTATGAGCAATATGTTTAATCGGCTGACTTGTCCTATATCCGAACGAGTTCAATTAAGTATTCTCTTGAGAAATATCGCTCCCTTCTACCAAACTCAATTAGGATTGACAACCATTAATACTTTGGAAGAATTACTTGATGTTGGGCAAAAGTTAGAAGAACGAAAGGAGGCGATCGAGGCATTTATCCCCCCCTCACGGAGTAGGAAAAGTTTGGAACCTGATCTAGCTTATGTACACTCAGAATCTAGCACTCATAATGTTGTTCCAGGTCGGCGATGTTATAATTGTAATGCTACTGGTCATTTAGCTGTGAATTGTCCTCGATCTAATGGTACTCGTGTTAACAATCCTCCGTCAAATCGGTCTAGACCGAATAACCTTCCATCTAAGGGTCCTCAACCGAATCGTTCTTCAGATAGTGGGCGACTGCCTAGAAATATTCAATGTTTTAAGTGTGGATTACAGGGTCATACAGTGCGTTCATGTCCTCGTTGTAATCAGAATTCGGAAAACTTCCAAGGGAGGCCCTAAGGGACCGGTTAGGTGCCTTCCCATCTACGGTCGATATTACAAGTAATCATCGAACAGCTTTAGATTTTATTTTGTCACATGTTAAGGGTGATGAGCGACCCTATCTTTCTGTGAAAATTTTTGGGATACCGTTTCAGGGATTATTAGACAGTGGAGCCTCCGTTAGTATAGTTGGAGCTCCCGGTTGGTTTTCGTTACAGAAGATAGGTGTGTCTTTGCAGTCTAGTGTGGTTAATAGTTGTACCTTGGCTGATGGTACGCCATGTCATAGTATAGGTTATGTTGTGTTACCGATCGAGGTTGAAGATCGAGTGAAAGCTGTTCGACTGTTAGTTATGCCTACGTTACCCCATCCACTTATCCTAGGAGCCGATTTCTGGCAACGTATGGGTATTGTCCCGGATTTAAGGAGTGGTAGTTGGAAATTTTCTGTGGAGTCCTCTGTGTGCAAATCTTTAGATGTAGTTGCCTTAAAGTCTAAAACTCAATTAACCCGGGAACAGTATAGAGAGTTGGATAATTTGGTACAAGATGCTTTCCGAGCAATGGGTGATGGACTTGGATGTACGAATCTCGTAGAACATTCGATCAAAACTAATTCTGCTCCTATCAAACAACGATATTATCCTGTTTCACCCGTTATGCAGAATCATATTAGCCAAGAGCTAGATAAATTACTGGAGCAAGGAGTAGTCGAGCCTAGTTCTAGTCCCTGGTCATCCCCAATATTATTGGTTAAGAAGTCGGATGGTTCATGGCGATTCGTAGTGGATTATCGAAAGCTGAATGAGGTAACAGAAAAGGATGCCTATCCGATACCATATATTTCTGCGACGTTGGATAAGTTAAGGGATGCTCGTTACTTGTCATCATTAGATATTAAGTCCGCTTATTTTCAAGTGCCCCTAAGCAAGGAATCCAAGCCTTTGACGGCCTTCACTGTCCCAGGTCGTGGCCTCTTCCAATTTCGCAGGTTACCCATGGGATTGTCCAATGCTCCTGCCACTTGGCAGCGACTTGCTGATCGTATCTTAGGTCCTGAGTTAGACGATCACGTCTTTGTCTATTTGGATGACATTATTGTTGTTACCCAAACCTTTGAGAAACACATTGAAATCCTTCGAGAAATTTTTAGACGATTAAAAGAGGCTAATATTACTGTCTCAAAAGAGAAATGTTCCTTTTGTCGGCCTGAACTGAAATATTTAGGTTATGTGGTGGATTCCGAAGGATTGCATTGTGACCCCGAAAAGGTTAGAGCCATTCTCGAATTACCAGCTCCACGTAATGTCAAAGCAGTCAGACAAGTTATTGGAATAGCTTCGTGGTACAGACGTTTCGTACCTAACTTTTCGACCATCATAGCCCCCTTAGCCCGGCTAACGAGGAAAAATCAGTCGTTTGATTGGTCTCCTCAGTGTGAAGAAGCGTTTAATAAAATAAAGGACTGTTTAGTTAGAGCTCCTGTCCTTACTTGTCCAGATTTTTCTCGGCCCTTTATTGTTCAAACAGATGCGTCTGGGTTTGGTGTTGGTGCGGTTCTCAGTCAGGAACACCCAGAGGGAGAGAAAGTGATCGCATATATTTCCCGATCTTTGACTCGACAAGAACGTAACTATTCAGTTACAGAGCGGGAATGTCTCGCTGTGATTTGGGCAATTGAGAAATTAAGACCTTACTTGGAAGGGAGTCATTTCACTGTCATCACTGATCATCATTCTCTAGTCTGGTTAAGTAACCTGAAGAATCCCACAGGACGTTTAGCTCGTTGGGCGGTTCGTATGCAACAATTCGATTTTAAGATCATTCATCGAAAAGGGAAAGAACATGTAGTTCCCGATACTTTATCCCGGTCAGTACCCATCGTCGATGTTATCAATGTAAAGTTCAATCATACTACCGATCCTTGGTTCAATAAGATGCTTAGTCGTGTTTCTACCACTCCGGAGCGTTATCCTGGCTTCCGGAAAACAGGTAACCAATTGTATAAGCATTTAAAAATGCGTTATCCCGAATTGATGACTCCTGAAGATTGTTGGCGGGAAGTGGTACCTAAAGATCATCGACCAGCTTTGATCAAAAATACTCATGAGCAGTTGCTTCATCTAGGCACTTTCAAAACATTCCGGTATCTGGCCCAGAAGTACTATTGGCCCAAGATGTATGCTGATGTAGCTAAGTTTGTTCGACGTTGTCCTACTTGTATTTCCATTAAACCCGAACAAAAGAAGCCGGCTGGACTAATGTTGAGTTCTCAAGTTTCAATATCCAAACCATTTGAGTTGTTGTGTGCTGATATAATAGGTCCGTTACCCCGTAGCACTTCTGGACATGCTTATATATTAGTGGTAGTAGACTGTTTTAGTAAATTCCCATTGTTATTCCCATTGCGTTCCGCCAAGGCGGCAGGTGTTGCTAAGATAATCGAGGATCATGTGATCTCTGTGTTTGGTTGTCCGAAGACTTTTATTGTCGATAATGGTGTTCAGTTTCGGTCCAAGGAGTTTCAGAATTTGATGTCCAAATATAACATCAGTATTAAATATACCCCACATTACCATCCTCAAGCAAACCCAACGGAGCGAGTAAACAAAGTTGTCAAAACATTAATCATGTCTTATGTTGGTGACAATCATAAAACGTGGGATATGAAATTGTCCCAGGCTGGTAGTGCGATTCGATCTACGGTACATGAAGTCACCGGTTACACTCCTAACCTCATTGTTTTTGGACGAGAGTTGTGTACCCGCAATAAAAATCCAGAGGATCCCCTGAGGGATAATCCTATCTCGTTTGACCGAACGTCCAGTCTAGAGTCTCGGACGAATGGTTTGTCGAAACTTTTCCTTGAAGTCCGTTCTAAGTTAGCGAAAGCATATGAAGCTAACAAAAAGGTCTACGATCTTAGACGTAGGGATGTGCAGTTATATCCAAATCAGTTAGTCTGGCGAAAGAATTATGTCCTGTCCGATGCGGCTAAATACTTCTCAGCTAAGCTAGCCCCTAAGTTTATAGGACCGTTCCTTGTTTCTAAACGTCTCTCCCCATGGACTTATGAGTTGAGGGATGAATCAGGGAAAAGTGCAGGTACATGGCACATCAAAGACCTAAAAGCCCATCCTCCCGAAGAGGGCGTGTAGATGGCAGGACTGTTGTAGTTAATCGTCGTTAAGGTTTTCGTTTTGGAATTATGATTTGGATAATGATTTGGTTACGACAGATGAGCGGGTCTCGGCTAATTTTACCACATTTAGAGTTTAGTTGAGGTGATTTTTTTTATAGGGTGATATCCCTTGGTTGGTTTTGGAGTCGAGTCAGGCCTTGTTAGGTCTTTAGCTAGTGTCTGTGGGCATAAGGGTAGGAAAGTAGGTGTTTTATCCCCATTTTAAGAGTTATCTCGCTTGGCGAGGATTTAGGAATGAGTTGTGTTCTCTGTCGTAATGTTTCCACTGGCCTAGTGTAATAATGGCTTCGGGAAACGTCTTGGTGTGCAAGGAATAATACGAAGAGATCAACACTCATGCCGTTCTTGTGTGGGAGGCGAAGTAATGGTGTACTTTCTGCCTCTGGAGTTCGTGACGTTGTTGTGGGGGACTAATTATCCGAAATATCTTACCGGAATGCGACAGAGTTACTTCCATCTACTCGTGGGTGTGGTAAAGTTAGAGAAGATTTATTAAGGGAAGCTTTTACTTGTAATGCTCGCTGAGCGGATGACGGCGGTAGAATATCTCCGTAGGGCTGTTGGGAGTCCTGGCGGTAAAACTCCGACCTAAATTTCACCCCCAACAATTTTCAGGCTTTCATGTGGGTTTGTTTGTGAGGTCAGAAATCACCGGTGTCATTCAATGCCGGGAGGGATATTAGCTCGCGGAGTAGTTGTTTCCGGTGATAGCTGTGTTTCAGAAACTTCATTTGGAGTCAGTCGTTTCATTTTCGTTTCCTCATTGGAGCTTCCCTTTGTCAGTCTTTAAAGCTGGATTGAGAAGATTTGATAGAATTCCCTTTCGATAATAGGAATTTAGTGGAGCCTCGAATATGTGTGGGAATAGAGGGTTAATTGTTTCTTTTTTGGTCTAGCCGAACCATTTTCCCATCCGGGCATGATCCCGGTAGAATCGGTGTGTAGTTTTCTGTAACCCTCTTAGGGCAGAAGTCCAATAGTTCATTTATTTAGGATGGAGGTTCTCCATCGATCGATCACCTCGTGTGATCGATCTTCGCGTTTGGGTGCAAGGAGTCTTGGGGTGAACCGTGTGCGGACATCATCGCGTAGGCTCGCGCGCGGGATTTGCCCGCAGGGATCACCACCGAGCGGTCTCCTGCTTTATCCCTTTTTGGGCGGACTTAGCGTGGGGGCTAAGTGCCGCATTTCAGTAGTTTTAAGGTAGGTGTCGTTGGTTCTGACCCAGCGCACCCCAGTTATTGTGGGAAACTGGTATAAATTCGTAGAGTCTTCTTATCGTTTTTTTTTTTGTTTGTATTGATTGCCCCACATGGGACTAGGGGTGACCGATTCCCCTAGCTCCCATTCTGACGTGTAATATAATGAAATTCCCGATAGAGGTTTCGTCAGCTTTACTAGGTTAAGTGAACACTTGGAATTGGGACGCTTCACGTCCTAAATTCTTTCTATTTTGTAGCCTGTTTCATTCCTTCGGTTCTATTTAAAGCTTTAGCTTGGTTGTAATTGACTGGTGCTGGATTGTCGCAAGTTCCATCAGAGTTTTTTTTTTTGCAAATCCTTCTTTCTCTCGATATCCCGCCCCATACACTAATGTGAGTTGACCGATTAGGCTTGTTGTGGTGAGATTCTTGATGGATGATTTGTAGATGTTGCTGTAGTTGCAGACTATGTTTACCTCGGTATGAGGGATTTAGCCGTCAGAAGTTTCTCCACATCGGTCTGTTTGCCATCAAAGAGTTTACCATGCGTAAGACATTTCAGTATGGATGTGAGTATTACCGTTGTAATTACTGGTCACATAATTCTCAGTGAGAGATTAAAACTGGATGTCTATGGTTATGTTAAGTAGTGTGTATGCGCAGGGCTAAGTACTTGAAACTCCGAATTAGGTATGTTTTAATTCTTTTGGGGAAAGAAATTTGGGTAAATTTCTTTAAAGTGAGGGGGGATTGTAACGTTATTTTTTTGAGAGGCGGCCTGAATCGACAACCTTAGCCAGTTAATTGGAAATTATTTAAGATCCCTGGATATGCAACCAACTTAGCTCTTTACTTAGTAACTCTACTTAACTTTATATTCACACATTTTACGTAATTCACGTCCCCGGGAGCCAAACTGACCTGTTGACATAGCTCGTTTGCCCCTAAGGCCAACAGGAGTCAGGTAATAAAGGTAAATGTAAATCATAACCTCTAACAGGCCACATGTAATTCAATACCAGGGAATAGGGCCGATGTAACAGGACTAGTGTCGCCAGGGGATAGGGTGTATTGTTGCCCCATTAAGGGCTAAGTTATTAGTTTCGTATCCCTTCCCTTGTGAACACATTTCTGGTTCGTGAGAGGTTATGCGCGGTAACTAGTTTAACGTCAGATAAGGCTCCGGGAGAATAGGTAGTTATACAAGAACGAAGTTATCTTAACTAGGATTGTGTGGACTAAGTAGGGAACAGGTAATCTAGGAATTTTAACCTCCAATTATAAAACGTAATAGGTTGCCAATAATAGAACTAATGTACCCGGAATGTCTTCACAGGGGATATTATAGATTATTGCGTAGTACATAATGAAGGGTTGAGCCCTCAAGTGATCTCCCATCCTCTGTGAACACATTTTTGGATGAGAGGTTAGATTCAATAGGAAGATTCGGCTTAAAATGTAGTACAAAGTATTGGCGACTTTTAGGAATACATGGTGAGACCCTATAGTAACAGTACCAAAGGAAATAGGGATAATTTGATTAATTTCTATCTATTCCTAGAAGTCAAGGGTAGGCAACCAGTTATACGAGTAGTTTTATTTCGCTCATGCAGATATGTCTTTCCTTCTCTCACTTAATTCGGATTGGTTGACAGTTAGGAACATTTATTTGTATTGGTAATGAATTTTGTTAAGTTTATGGCCATACCTTCTAGAAGGTTCTTTTTTTTGTAGAGAAGGAACGATTAGTATAAAAGCGGACAGCTCCCCCGTTTTCGCTCTCTTATTCGCTCTCTTATTCTTAGTCTCTGTTACCGGTTGCTCTTATTCTCTTAGTCTTTTACGCTCTTACTCTCCGTTAGTTCTTACTCTTGCTCTTTGTTAACGTTAGTTATTTTAGTGATTTACTCTCTGTCAATCTCAGTGATTCTTGCCCTCCGATATCGAGTGGTTCCTGATTCCGGGCGTGAGTGCGAGCGACAGAAAGTGGGACTCTCGCGAACCGGTTGGTGTGTGCACGGAACGACCGTTACGTGAACGCGGTGTTCCGTCGGTTCGTTTCGCGCGCTGACAGGCGACAGCGAGAGAAAGGGGGTTCCTGTTTCCTGTTCCGACGGTAACCCGTCCCGCAGCGACGCACATCCGAACCGAGCCATCCGGGGGGACTTCGCATCTGTCGACAGGGGGGGCCCAGAGCCGTCCACGCCGTAGTCCCGCTACGACGCCAGAGCCGCCCTCGCGGTAGGACCAGCCACAACGACCGGGGACCTACGTAAGCAGCCCAGGGGTCAGCCCCAGCGACCAGGGACCTACGTAAGCAGCCCAGGGGTCGGCCACGACGCCAGAGCCGTCCACGCAGTTGGACCAGCCTCCAGTCCAGGGGTCCAGAGACGACGCCGGAGCTGCCCACGCCGATAGCCGTACCAGTCCAACCACCCCAGTCCAGGGGGCCTACGCCGGCAGTCTAGGCAGTCCCTCGAGGTTCAACGGCAGCGTCGCCCCGTACCGGTCAGGTTAGGGTTATTAGGGCACAATATTTTAGTGGTTGCATATCCGAGAGTGGGGTACTATATCAAACTATAGTATATTAAATTCATTTATGAGAGTTGTTCAAGTTTTATTTTTCGGATCTAACCTCAACCTCTCTCTTGGATGCGAATAAGCCTTCGTAAAGGTAAGTGAGACATCTGATAGCTGTGAGACGGTATCGTCTCCTCTTAACAACTAAAGGGGAGATCGAAGTATCAGTCAGGGCCGGGCTTTGTAGTTGTTGGCGCCCTTCTTTCATCGCATTATTTGGTCAACTTGTAGTTCACCCACGACCACTCACCGACGAGTTGAGTTAGTCGGGCCCTGTGAGTAAGATCATCGAACGTCTTGTAACGTTAATAGAACTTAACGTTGCAACCATAGAATATAATAAAACCTTTAAAAAATTCCGTTTGTTTTTTCAGCAGTCATTACTAAATCATGATCTTGCATCCAGTACGAAATCTTCGTTGCACAATCATTTACAGTCAGTTTTAGTCAAGGGAAGATTTTCTTTGACTTATAGGTATATCCAAATCATGGCGAATGCCATTATCTTACGATACTTATAAACTAAGAACATAATCATAAATAGAACCCGAATTTATAGGCAGAAAAATTTGAAGAAAAAGGCGCCTATAAAGGCAGAAATTGTGTCAAAAGGGCAGTAAAAATCAGAATAAGGCAGTTTTATAGACAAAAAAGGCAATGTGGAAATGTTTGAAAAAAAATCTACATAATGTTTAATTATGATTATTTTACACACATTTTAATTATAATATACAAATTTTCGTAGGTACCTACTCGCATTTAAAATAAAAACATTAACCTAAAATGAACGCAATTACAGTTTAAACATATAGCAAACAAATTCTTTATTCTAACACTTAGTACTTACTATTGTATCCTATTACTAAATGCTTTTCCAAATATAATAATTTTTTCACGCCGTTAATAACATTCGTGTATTATTTTTCCTTGACGACGGAATGTAAATACTGTCATTTACATTCCTAGGAATATCAAAAGAGTAAATCAAGTTGATTTATCCCTAGTTACGCACTGACATATGTAAGTCTGACGTATGCCAGTCAACTTATGCCAGAGTGACGTACGTCCAAACTGAATCAAACATTTCATTTTTTGAGGAATTATGGGGAAATTTTCAAGGGCAGCGTAAAAAATCTAATAAGCCACACGGGATGTATCGACTGTTAACATGGTAAAACGTCTTTACATTCCTTGTGACTTAAATAACTATAAAGTTTGTCTTCTGTCACTTAATATATTTTTATACTCAGAAAAACTACGCTCAACATCAACTGAAGTAATTGGCGCGTACTTCAGGGAAGATACTATATGTGGATCTATTGACCCTAAATCATCGAACATACCGTTTAGGCTTTTTGAGACATGGCACAAAATTGTAAAACCGTTATTCGATTCAACCATAAACCGACATAAATCTAATTTAAATTCTTCTTCTTCGCTTTTTCTTGAATTGACTGAAGTCCATTGCCTTATGCTTAACTGGAAACTGGAACTGCCGTGTGAAATTTTTCTCGCACAATGTCTTTGATGAAGGGAAGTTTTACAGGGTTGATCGATAAAATACTTTTTGTTACTGGAAATCTAAAAAAAAACATAAATGATTCATAATTTTTACAAAATTACCCTCAGTTAAATATATATTGTATAAAACATAAAAAAATACTTACTGATTTTCCACAAGGTTTACAGAAAACACCATCACCATCAAGGGAAAGCTCCGGGTAAGGACGTATCCATGAAGAAATTTTAGAAGACATTCCAAATGTTGTTATAACACTTTTAAGTGACAACAGCGCGAAATGAACTGAATGCCAAAGACAAATAATACACATTATATGAAATGTTTAAACCCTTCCCCTTTCGCGGCCACTCTACTAGCCACTAACCCCAGGATAACGATAACGAAGATAGCTTTACCAAAATCTTCGAAGAAAAGCTTATCTACTACATTTTGCCCAGACAATAAAATATAGGCAGTTTTAAACTTTAAATTTAATAAAAAGGCACATATGGGCAGCTTTTTCCAGTAAAGGCAAAAAAGGCCGATAATTGATGAAAAAGGCAGAAAAGGCAAGAAAGGCAATTTGCCTAAATCGAGGCTGTAATCATAAAGGATATTCCATAATATTGGTCCTAAAACAGAACCCTGAGGTACCTCTGTATTTACTTCTACCATTGCTTAACCTAAACCTGTTAGAGACCTGTGTATGGAAAGTAATCCTCTGTAATATTTAGAAATTTAGGCATTTTCCAAATTTGCTTCATTTCTGCCTGTTCATCCAGTTGCTTCCAGGAGTATTCTGGATCTCATTTCTGCTTACATCTGTTAATTGCGCCCTCCTTCTGATTTTGTCATTGGGAACCTTATTTCGTAAAGCACAGCCCTTTTCCGTTTTCTTTTGATAGAGAAAGACCAGAAGTTAAAAGAGGCTAAGTATGCTATTTTGAGGTTATGTATAGCTAGTAAAAGCTCCTATTTTCGCAAGGCGTTTTTTTTTATTGCACAGCCCTTTCCACGCTCTTCAAAAATTTCAATTCGCTAATAAATCTGCAAATTCATTCTCATTCTCAAAAAAGGGACGATAAAAGTGATTAGGCTTATTGTGAATTTCGCGAATGATTTCGTCGCCACTCAGCATAGATCGTTAGCAACGATCCTATTTCCCAACGTTCCCTACCGTGGACGTGGAATATATTTTCAGAGTTTTCCCGAACGACTCCCGTATTAGCTCTAACTTTCCTGTATAGCACTACCCGTCATCTCTCTGTTTGTCATCTGACCACAACAGTTACGAACTAATTCCATCGGAGTTCCATCGACTTCCTGGCCTTAGGTTGCATGTAAATTTACCGGGCAAGTTAACTTTACGGAGATGGGGGAGCATTAACACACGTTTTACGATCTCCTATCTACTCGACGAATCCCCCGTTTCCTAGTTTCAATCGAAGTTTAACGTGTCAGGTGACGTGACGCGACGGATTATTTCGGTGGTCATGGTAAAAAAAGATATGTGACTCTTAAACACCCATGATCAAATAACTTCTATGTTTACAGGTAACGTTGTATCAAGACGTACCTACTCTTTTATCGAGTACAAATTTGTCGTTGTGAACGCGAAAGTTTTAATTGTTGTCGCGCCCCCCTCGCAAAGGGCTCGAAGAATTATGTATTACAAGACGGATAATTAAAAAGCCCTCCGCAAATTTCACCTTCCAACCCTGGCGAACAAAAATGTACCACAATATAAATGCAAATTCACCTTAATAAAGGCATTCATTATATTTAAAATAAGTCCAACATTTTCCATTTTAAAACAGCCCCAGTCTCTTCACCCTTTGCAGATTTTATAACCGTTTTATTATCCCCTTTGAAATAGTTGATTATCTTCAGGCATGTACTCGTCTCTCTGGCCCTTAATATAATACCTGAACGAAGAGAATAAATATCACACAATATCAGTGAAGACAATGGAATAATTATGGGGGGACCCTCACCTGCCAAGCGTGTTAGTCATCGTCATGGCAACCACTCTGATAGCAATTTGCATACTAAAATCTTTGTCGGTAGTAATTGGAATTTGGAATTTGACCGCGCCGCTTTCAAGATAGCACAGGTACAATTATTGTATTGTTCGTCTCCCACCACCCGGATCAGCTCCTTAATTAATTGTTTCTATATTCAAATCAAAAATCTCCCAGATGATGGTTAGAAAGTGAGATGTGAAAACTGAGGGCTATGTAATAATTATTTTCTTTCGTTCTTTTTAAATTCGTAAGAACTGCTAACTATTTTTGGAAAATTTAGAGTGCAGAACAAGTTTTGAAATAATCACAACCCATGAATTATTAATATTTCCTGGATTACCTTCAGGGAGAGTCTGATGCTGCGGCGTAACACCAGATTCCCCCTGTAAATCATCGTTATTAGCCACGCTTCCGTTACTTCACACGTTCCACCTGCCTAAACTTACACTTCATTTCCATCTTCGCCCCCGTAATAAGTCAACTTCCATTCTCTCTTTGATACTTCCCAGGTAAGTTGTTCGCACCGCGCCTGTATTCATGCATTATGCATTAGATGTTCACCTTATTTACGTTTATACGCGTAAACGTCACCCTATTTTTAACGAGTTTGCCAATTCCACTAAAAAGTTGGGTACTTCTCGCAGTAAAAGTAATGAGGGGAATTTGCGTCGCAAATTTTTATTCATTTTTCGTCACGACATAGCAAAACATAAAGTTGTTTGTTACTTTATTTCCCTCGTCTCGCGTTACTCGTTTTAACCCATTATCGTATTTGAGGATATCACGCCGTTAACATTACAATAAAGTGCGGTGAATCAATAACATAAGAATAACAGAAATGTCATCACTGCGTAGGTGTGTGTACAATTTGTTTTCACTGATTGGTTGAAATCGACAAAATTACACAGATTTAGGTTCTTTATTCTCTCAGGTTAATCTTACGGGCCATTACAAATATTTAAGAGAAAAATGTATGTATCCTGTTTTAATTTTTATTCGATGTTTGTGATATGTTGAAGGTTGGGTTTTGCAATGTTAGCAGTTTTGTAATCAATTTGAGTATCAATTTGTTTCCTCATTCTTCCAGTTTTCATTAATATTGAGTATGATCCTACTAATTACTATTATATAGGGTTGTGCCCGGCCAATTGACCACGGTCAAATTCCCGAGAATTTGACAGAATTTGACCGAAAAGAATTTGACCAAAAAGAATTTGACTGGTCAAAATCTTTAAAACTCCTGCTAAATAAAAAGCGTTTATTCTTTCTTGCTTTTGTTTGTCGGTTTTTATTGGAAAAACTATAATTTGTACTGCCGCAAAATCTATTATGTCTATATGTAGAGCCACATTACATGTAACACCAGCTACTTGGTGGAAAAACTGGTTAGCTGACTGTGCCTCATATGTTGCAGCTGCAAAATTATTAAGTATGGCAGCTTCTTCAGCTTCATGTGAGAGAAACTGGTCTACTTGGGGCATGACACATACGAAATTGCGCAATAGATTGAAGACAACCAGGTCATTATCTATCGGCCTTTGTCTAATATATTTACCTAATGAGTCTACTGTTTCCTTATTTTTTTCCTGTTTATTGTTTCATATTAGTTTTATCAAATAAACCCTATAGGGTTTATTTCATAAAAAACAAGATTTTGACCAAATTTTGGTCAATTGACCGGTCAAATTCCCGGCCAATTGACCAAAAAGATTTTAACCGGTCAAAAACCCAACCCTACTATTATACAAATAACTACCCAGACAACACCGGGACATCCATTGGATGTCCACGTTCAGATTTTAAAATGTCCATCGGATGTCCAATGGACGTCCAGAAACGTCCATTTTTGGTCCCATTAACGTCCTTCGTGCACAGTTTTCGACGTCCAATGGACGTCCAACACTGTATAAAAAATGGACCTATTTTGGACCTAAAGCGGACTAAATATGGATGTACACCGGACCTCCATTTTAGATCCAAATGATGTCCGGATGAAGTCCAATGGGTGTCGAACCGTGAACATAAAATGGACGTGTAATGGACATGAAACGTATGGAATATGGATCTTTACTGGATGTCCAATTTAAGTCCAAAATTGTTTCATATGACGTCCAAAAGTAAAGGTAAAATGGACTGATTGTGAAAATAGATAGGTAGGACAAAAGTTATACTTTGAATATGCCACACATTTATTACATTATTATTGAGTATTACAAATTACAAAAAAAATATGGGAAAATATGATAAAATAAACAAGCTAAAATATGGAAAAAAACCTAAGAACATCTACAAACAAAAATAAAAGAAAAACGAAAACATACACATACAAAAAAAAATGAAATCAATTAATAATAATAATAATAATAAACAGGAATATAAATGACATAAACCGCATTATAAAAAAATATATGAAAAAACATGAAGGAAACATTACATATAAGCAAATGAACAAAAAATGTAAAAAACATGAAGAAAATAATATAGAATCCAAAAACACAAAATAAATGAGGTACGAAAAAACTTCTAGGCATTTGATTTTTTTTGAGTGTCGTTCTGCAGATCTTCTCAGCCATTTGTCAGTCCCTGTTTCGACTTCCTGCAATGTTATATCTGATGCGCAGCTTCCTGTAAGAATATTAAAAATATTATTATAAAATTTCATCTGTCGGTAACGAGGTATCAATATTTTTAAGAAGTTTTATTAAATCAGACAAAGCCGAATGGGTAATATTATGTCTTAAGCACAGTCATGCAACAAAAATTTTAAATCTGTATCATTATTACTTCCACCTAGGTCACTGTTTGATAATGGTAAAGATGAATCACTTAATTCGCTATCGTTTTCATAAACAGACTGTAAAAACGGTTCTTCGCATTCGTTAAAATATTGAGAATTTCCTTCGGAAACAAATGAAGTATTAGGCAATTTGAGATGGAATTCATTGTTTCTCGCCAACACCTCTACACGTTGTAGTGTGTGGAGCTCAATTGAGTCGAAGTTTGAAGAGTTCTGAGTCAAAGTTCAGTTTGAGGAACTTTAAGGTTAACCATTGTTCTTGGTAAGAATTTCATGTGTTTTTCTTGCAGGTTGGAGCGTTGAAAGTGTTATATTGTTCATTTTTTATTTTCATCTTCCTTCCAATTTTTGGGTAATTTGAGAAACTAAAAACACACCCATTCCTCCTGGTTAGCAATTCGTAAATTCGCTGCCTTTCATTTTTGTCTAGATAATTTGAGGAATGGAATTCATTGTTTCTCGCCAACACCTCGGGCAATTTACACGTTGTAGTGTTTGGAGCTTAGTTGAGTCGAAGTTTGAAGAGTTCTGAGTCAAAGTTCAGTTTGAGAAACCTACACGTTATCCATTGTTCTTGGTAAGCATTTCATGGGTTTTTCTTGCAGTTTGTAGCGTTGAAAGTGTTCTATTAGTATTACTTTTTAATTGGCATGTTTCTCCCAATTCTTGGGTAATTTGAGAAACTAAAAACACACTAATTCGTAAATTAGCTGGCTTTCATTTTTGTCTAGATAATTTTAGGAATGGAATTCATTGCTTCTCGCCAACACCTCTGGCAATTTACACGTGTAGTGTTTGGAGTTTGGAGCTCAATTGAGTCGAAGTTTGAAGAGTTCTGAGTCAAAGTTCAATTTGAGGAACCTACAGGTTATCATCCATTGCATGGGTTTTTCTTGCAGTTTGGAGCGTTGAAAGTGTTCTATTATTTCTTTTTGATTGGCATGTTCCTTCCAATTTTTGGGTAATTTGAGAAACTTAAAACCACCCCCATTCCTCCTGGTTAGCAATTCGTACATTTGCTGCCTTTCATTTTTGTCTAGAAAGTTGAGGGTTGGAATTCATTTTTTCTCGCCAACACCTCTACACGTTGTAGTGTGTGGAGCTCAATTGAGTCGAAGTTTGAAGAGTTCTGAGTCAAAGTTCAATTTGAGGAACCTACAGGTTATCATCCATTGCATGGGTTTTTCTTGCAGTTTGGAGCGTTGAAAGTGTTCTATTATTTCTTTTTGATTGGCATGTTCCTTCCAATTTTTGGGTAATTTGAGAAACTTAAAACCACCCCCATTCCTCCTGGTTAACAATTCGTACATTTGCTGCCTTTCATTTTTGTCTAGAAAGTTGAGGGTTGGAATTCATTTTTTCTCGCCAACACCTCTACACGTTGTAGCTCAATTGAGTCGAAGTTTGAAGAGTTCTGAGTTGAAGTTCAGTTTGAGGAACTTAGAGGTTATCCATTGTTCTTGGTAAGCATTTCATGCGTTTTTCTTGCAGTTTGGAGCGTTGAAAGTGTTCTACTGTGCCTTTTTGATTGGCATGTTCCTTCCAATTTTTGGGTAATTTGAGAAACTAAAAACACACCCATTCCTCCTGGTTAGCAACTCATAAATTCTCTGCCTTTCATTTTTGTCTAGATAATTTTAGGAATGGAATTCATCGTTCCTCGCCCAACACCTCAGATCCAATTTCCCTTTAACAATTTAAAGAATCGAAAGGTTATCCATTGTTCCCGGCAATTTACGGGTCCAATTTTTGTCGACCGTGTGATGAATCGAAAGGGAATCCATTGTTCTTGGTTGGAACTCGGGAGGTTTCTCGAAAATTTCCATAGTTTGCGTCGCCTGAGGGCGGGACGTGGGGGAGACGAGGAAGGAAATATATTTTTTGCGAGTCGTACCTGCGGACTCGATGAAGTTTCCGTCGTGAGCGTGCGGAAACAAGTGAAAAGCCGCCGTAATGGCTTTCCGTAGAGAGGGCGTCGCAAAAAGCATAATTCCGATAATAAATTAAATCAGAGGTGTTCCGGCTTGGCGTGTCAGGAGCGTAGAGTTTTTACACTCCGGAATTAGTAATATCCGTACATTTGTAACACCTGCAATTTGCCAGTCGAAAAGTAATTAGTGTTTTTGCGTATATCTCACGTTTCCCCGACCGTTTAATTACGTGTCCGGCGGGGCCCGAGTTTAAAACTCATCGCTGATTTATGAACAGGTCAGCTGGACGGGAAAACTGGGAGGGAGAGACGGCGGCGAGGCGGAGGTGAAGAACGCCGAAGCTTTCCACTAATTTCCCCTGGAAAATTTCAGCTAATAAGCCGGGAAAAAATCGACGTTGTTCCAATTTTCCATAACCGCTGCCCTCGGGGCGAAGTCGTCTGATTAATTAATTCTCTCTTGACTTGCAGGTGATTTCAAGACATGTAATTAGTAATTTGGTGTGATTTGCCTACCTGAAATATTTATTCCGGAAATAGGTTTCATTTGTCACACTGTTGTTGGTATTAGGTTTTGCCGTTGTTATCAATTTTCCACAAGGAATAGCTGTGTGTGTTTCATTAGTTTTCTCGTAATTCTATTTCAAAGAAAAATTTTGACATGGTAATTTCATGTTACTTTTTTTGAAAATTTCAAACTTGTCCATTGCCCATCATTTCACTGTTTACAAATTTACTCCTTATGGATCCTTACTCTCATTCTTTGAGAACTTTGAAATTGTAACTTTATAGTGAGAAGTTCTTATAAGTGACTGGTGGTGCATTAACCGCCAAATTGAATAGATTTTTTTTATTAGTATTAGTTCGAGTGTAACTTCTATTTTTCCATTAAGTAATGGGGATAAACCATTGGATAGATCAGCGGTGGGCAAACTGTTTTTGAAGAGGACCAGTTTTCGCAAATAGTGAGACTAAAATGGCCGCAGTAAAAAAATAATAATGATAATGATATCGACTTACTAATTATGTGTACGTTGGAAACGAAAAAAATTGAGGTATAAATAAGCTAACATACATTATGATACATTATTTAATACTTACAAACCAATTATAAAGGTAATAATTATGAAAATATAATTATTTTATATTATTACGTATAATTACTAAATAATATACATGTAACAAAATTGAATTGAATACTCTAATGACTTTTATGATAATCTTTTAAGACTTCCTTCATGACTTTTTCAATATCCGGATTAAATTTTGTAGTATTTATCCTTATTACTGCTTCTAAAAGTTCGTTTGTAATTCTCGTTCTTACCGGATTTGTATTTATGTTCATAATGGAAAATATTTGTTCGCAAATGTACGTAGATCCGAACAGTACTAAGTACTTTGCGACTAGTGATGCCCACCATATTCTCGTTTGCGAGAGTCTCGTCTCGTCTCGTTTTCGAGACGAGACTCGAGACGATACTTTAAATTTTCCTTGCGAGACAAGACGAGATTTTCAAAAAGTCTCGTCTCAAGTCTCGCACGAGAGTCTCGCAAAAGTCTCGAAGTATCGCAAATAAAAATGGCAAATATTAATTATTTATTATAATTATCGCGAATGTTATAGAGACATGTTTTTTAAATCCGGATAATAGCGAGCAGCCTGTGTTTACAATAACTGTTACGCAATGTTTATCTTTTTGAACTTTCCGAGATATTGCCACGTGTACGACAATTTATTTGGCGAGAAATTTGCGAGAATCTCGCGCGAGACATGAGACGAGACGAGACTTTTATTGCGAGACGAGACTCGAGACAAGACGAGATTTTTCAAAGTCTCGTCTCGTCTTGTCTCATCTTGTCTCGTGGGCAACACTGTTTGCGACAAATTTACGAATATTTGTAAATTGGACGATGAATAAGGAATTGTAAAAGATTAACAGATCTTCTTTTAAATATAATTCTTGTAATGTTTCATTGCAGCGTAAATCGATAATATCTAATTAAATGTCTGTTGGTACGGAATCAAGTTCTGAAGAAAATGGATTACGTACAATAGATAAAATATTTTCCATATTTCCAAATTCTTCAAATCGTGTATTAAACTCGTTACATAATGATGTAAGTTTTTCTGCACGAACTTTGAATTTAGTTTTTGGTATGTTATTTAGTACCTAATTTTAGAGTTGGAAAATGATTCATCTCGCCTTTTTTTTTATTTGTTCTGAAAATAATTTTAATTTCATACAAAAAGCATTCAAATTCATAAAAAATCGTGAGCATAAAGATTTTTGCCTTGCAATGTATTAAAAATATTCAAATGGTTAATTGCATCAAGTGTGAATGCGAAATCACACGTCCATTCAAAATCAGCAAAATTTGAAGACTTATCGCACTGTTTTATTTCCAAAAATAATAAAATTTCCTCTTTTAATTCCCAACATTTTTGAGCACTTTTCCCAAGCTTAACCATCAAACATGATTATAGTACAAGACATCATTAGTATGTTTTGTTTCCAAATCTTCCATAAATGTAATGAATTGACGGTGATTTAGTCCTTCCGATCGAATCGTAGGCTCTTAGAACGATAGATCATATTTTAAACCATCACATATGCTATCAAAATTACTGATGACTAGACTTATGTGTCCATGATCTGAACTTAAAAGGAGCAATTATCAATTTTAATTGAAAATTAATTTTCGGAAGGTTGTTTCAAGCTGTTGCATTGAAATCGTTATTGCTCTTCATATCAGCTCTTCCCATGAATTCATAATCATCGTTCAACTAAAGAAACAACTACTGCGCTTAACACGAGCGAAGAGAAACATCAGATATAGTATTGGTGTACACAACACATTCCGAAAAGGCTAATTAAAACTTCTATTATTTCTGTTCGGAGATTGGTCCTTCGGCGTTTCCCGAATTTTCCAAATCACTCGCCTTTTTCCCTCTATTATCGTTCCTCGACAAAGGTGTGGTGTGTGTGCACACTCTGCCGATTCGAATTCCCCTCTAAATTTAGACAGGATAAACGATGACCGTGCCCCGGTGAACTGATAGGATTTCGTATAAAAGACCTCTTTACAATTTTGATAAAGGCGGTTAAGTCGAAGCCGGTGCCTTTTTGGAGGGATGCGACGCTACCGTTCACGAGGTAGAAAACTTGGGGAGTGCACTCGTCCAATTCGATATTACTTAAATTACAAATTCAGATTATTATGGTCCGTGGACTTGAATGGCCATTGTCGGATCCGGGTAATGTAGCAATTTTCGGGAAAATCGGATAGAAAAAATGTGAAAAAGTTAAAACTGTCTCTGGACTCGACATCTTCTACTCAAATAAGTCGTTGAATAATGCATCTGTTTGCAAGTTATAAAGTGAGATACTTTTAAAATTGTCTTAAGCCTGTGATTCAATTTGATTCGTGGTTTCGCCGGCGTCGTCTTCATTGCGAGAGATTCGCTTCTAAGTGCGCCATAATAATAATTAACGAGGCAAAGGTACTGTTAGGCTTTCAAGTTCCTCGGAATCGCTCCGAGTCGCATTTACGTTCGTTTTTAACGACGAAAGGCAAATCTTATATCCGAAAATTACAAATTTAGAAGGTTAATAAACTTTTAAGGTGCCAGTAAAATTAAGAAATTCGATTAAAAGTCCCTTACCTGTTCCCATCGAGAGCCATTAGCAGCGAGTCTCCTAATCTTTTAAAACGACCCTATGATGCCTTAATCTAATAACGGTCATTATTAAAACAGCGACTCTCGGATAAATTCAATGGTTATTGTTACGGCGTACATAATTATTCGGGAAAATTAAGGAAAATTGATAATAAGCGGGGCCCGGGCGAAGCAAAGGTTAAATATAATGGCGATAATAAAGGTGAAAGGAAAAAAGTTGGCCGCGCCGCCGAGTTCGAATTTAGTTGGAAATCTGAAGGTGCTAAGGGATGGATTCAAAGGGTCACTCTCGAAAGCCATTATAGAAAGAGGAAATTGAATTCGAGATTGTTGAAGTAAAGTACTTAATTCAATAAACCCTTTCACCTAAAAGAAACACAATTGACAGTTGGAAGGTAGAAAAGGGAAATGCTGTTGGGGTAATTAAGGTCTTTAATTTGGAGGAGAATCGTTCTCGCGAAAAATTTAATAAAATCCGAACGAACCCTTTATCGGATGCGAAGATGAAAATTGCTAATTTCCCTATACACCCGATACAATAAAAAATCCTTTTTGTATACTTACAATAAGTATTCTAATTAGGAAAATGACCGTTCTAGTAGTACTAAACTCATGCCATTAAGGAACTTAGTGTAGGTACGAAGTATCAACCTTTCCTGAACGTCAAGGAAACAAAATTTACCAGTTATGCCGATGAACGACAAGATTTCCTTCATTGCAGTCATTTGTTGATGATGAATAATAGATACTCGAAATAGGTCCAATCTCTAATGAATTAAAGGCACATTTTAACACATTGTTTCTTTGAGGGTGTGAGTAGGAAGATAGAGCCGAGTACCATTACTAAGGGAGCAGCCGATTTCGGCCACGAACCTTTTTCAGCATAAGCGGAGAATTATGGTACGTTGATAAGTACGCCGACTTCGGCCACCGTTCTACCTGAATTGCATCGGGCTTAGCTTAGGGTTTCAATGGGTCGGTGGAACCGAAATGCGCCCTGCTGTCAAATTGTAAACGAATCAATAAACCAATGAAATTGCAATGATTTTTAGAAAAATGGTTCATTGGAAAATTTTCAGTGCTAACCAATTATCCGCTAGTTAATAACTTGGCTTTGTGTAGAGAGCAAATGCTTCTTTTTACAATATCTTCATTTGCAACATTCATTCAAGAAAAATTATTCGTCCTATTCGTTTTGCTAAACCTCAAAACATCGAATTGACCGCGGAAGGAACTCGCCGCCGCTATTTAATAATTTCTCTATTTTCCAATTTTACTTCTACTAACTTAACACTAAACTAAAAGAAATTAGTTACCGAAATCCACCCAATTTTATTTTATCGCACCTACCTGGCCTAACGAGTCATAATCCTTACTAATCCTACTGATAAAATCGCGTGGCCGAAGTCGGCTGTGATTTTCTTCTCTGTGGGGAATGGTGGCCGAAGTCGGATGTCCCCATTACTAATATACACATGAGTTTTCTATGTTAGCTAAAATCAGACTGCTGATGAGGTGCTACGTTTTTTCGGTACTACGTTGATTCTTGGACTCTGGCAGAAACATCCCGCAGATCATACCAGATCTCAACGATGTTTGAAATGTGGTATGTCGACATGTTCGATAGAACATTCTTTATAAAATCTGCAAAGAAAATGATTTACTTAAAAAATTGGGATTCTTTTGAGATACTATTGAGAAACGCTACAACTGACGCTAGTAATTAATTCTACAGGGAGAAGTACACTTAAAAAGAAAGTACATAGAACGATATTGTGTTTAAAAAACTTGCTTATATCTATATAATTAACACAAACAGAGAAAAAACCCACATAAAAAAAATTACAAATATCTTTCGCCTTCTCTTTACCTTTGTGCAGCGTCCGTGCGCATCCATTACGTTCCGTGTCCCACTCTTATCCATTCATTGATATCTTTTTGTGCGTCGAGGTTGCCAAATGAATGCGAATCAAATATAGGTTCGCGAGACAATTTGGCCGTCTTCCAGTTCCTCAATATTTCGGCGATTTTATCGCTATCGGTCTCGTTAATCGTTCGGTACTTAGTGGCTTCTGGGTTGCATTCTCCTCTTCTGTATATTTAAATTTAATTTACGCACGCCGTCTCTTTCACCTAACAAGCTGTAAATCTCGCGACACTTTATTACTTTCAATATTTAGCAAAGGTGTGTTGGTCTTAAGTTATTGCGACAACTTGAGCTCACGCTACACATACATCGATTGTGAAACGCATTAAATCAAAATTATGGGGCTGTAAATGAAAATGATGTATTTATCAATGTGTTTCGAGTGTTGTTTACCAAACACGAGCAAAATAAGATCAGTCGGGAATTATAGCTTAACTTCTCTGGACGTTGTACAGCTCGCCAACGAAGATTTGGAGGGCGCTCCCAAGCAATTCGTACTGTTGAGTAATATCACTTGCTGATTTTGGGCGAGGGATTCCTCAATATCGTCAACAAGAAGTATTTTTTACAATATTTAATTATAATATTCACCATTACAGTGTCATGTTTTCAGTATTGCATAAGTTAAGCCGTGCGATGTGTTCAAAAATAAAGCTTGACATGTGGTGCGCCCAAGTTTATTTGGGTTAAAGGAAGTCAATAAAGAAAATTACACAATTACACTTGTAGTGCAACGACGATGTAAATTATTTTGGTCGATATGAAAAGATACATGCGTACGCGTAATTAATCATACGGCGTCTTAATCGTAATCCGTTTGGCAAAAGTTCGCCGTGTTCATTATTTCTATTCGGACTAATATACTAATTTCATCATTCGGACGTTTAGCGTGTTGTTTATGTAAAACTGACACGCAAACGTATGGTTACTGGCGAGGTATTAAGCCGCTGGAGATTGAATTAAAAGTACGAGTCTACCATTTGTGTCTTCTAACATTAAACAAGTTTATCCACTTCATTTGATTGATACAACCTTGACGGGCATCAAATATCCGACGCGGTGCACGAGAGGAACGAGAATCCCGCGGATTTGTGACGAACAGCTAGCTACAAAGTTGCGAGACGAGAATTTCATAATTAGATGCAGGTCGAGTTTGTACAGGTTTATTTCTTATGGTTGAAAATACTTGGTGCGTCCCACAAGTAATTCAGTCATTTAATTGCCACAAAACAGTCATTTCACAGAAAGAATATAATTACAAAGAAATTAATTTACACAAAAATTGCAGTAAAAAGTTATTTACAATTACTGTTTTTTAGTTTGGGACAATTCCCGAATGTTCCATCCATATAGAGACAGTCACAATCACATAAAAATTTCAAATTGCTATTACAAGAAAAAAACAACAATATTTGATTGTTAATCATTGATGGTCACAAATTTCTCGCCTTTATTGGTAACTAAATCAAGTTGTTGAAGGACATTCTACACTTCCATAGATTTTGGTAAAGGTGGCCATTTCTGTCTTCTTGTGTAATATAAACTCCTGGACAAAATTAACGCACCACCACATATATTTTGTGTTATTCCAAAATAATGATGATTTTCAGTTGTTTAGCAATCTTACAAGAAGGCTCTGGATATATTTCGACAGTTCAAATAAATGTTGTCGTCATGGGTTTTGATTTAAAGGTGTAATAGCAAAGAAAAGCATTTTCGATGAAAATTGATTTAAAATCTGATCAGAAATTGTTGCTTATTAAGACTAATTGTTTTGAGCCAACAAGGTTTTTTGTTATTGATAGTGTAAGTGCGAGTGTTCTCCAGTTTAATAATGAATCCCAGAACAAATTTGTCAGTGGAAGAAGCAGTAAGAGCATCAACTTTGCTGAATGAGGGATATTCGATGCGTCATGTTGCTAATGTGATAGGAAGAAACCATTCCGGCATAAGTCGCATGGTTAGACGATTTAACGAGACAAGTTCTCATTTACGAAGGCCGGGACAAGAGTGAAAACGGCGTACTAATCCAATTGATGAACGTTTTCTTAGACAATCCGCTCTAAGAAACAGGACAACGACTAGTACCATCCTACAAAATGAACTTGTAGCTGCTCGCAATCCTGTTACATCTTCCCGAACGATTAGAAGGCGCTTAAATGAAGCTGGATTAGACAGCAGAAAACCGGCCAAGAAACTCCTGCTCACCAGAGAGCACAAAATTCAAAGGTTGCGTTTTGCGAGACAACATCAAGATTGGACTCGTAATGATTGGAAGAGGGTTTTATTCTCAGATGAAACGATAATCAGCCTTAAATCTTCTGATGGACGTGAGCGTGTCTGGAGAAGGCCAGGAGAGAGATTTGCAAGTTGCAATATCTCTCCAAGAGTTCCGTTTGGTGGTGGCTCTGTAATGTTTTGGGGAGGCATCTGTTTCGATGGCCCCACATAATTGGTCCCCATACGTGGTAGGTCAATGAATGCGAATTATTATCTGGAACATATTGTTGTTGACCATGTAATGCCATTTGCTCCTATTGTGGGACCGAATTTCTTGTTAATGCAGGACAATGCTCGTCCTCATGTGGCTGGGCAGGTTATTCGCTACTTAAATGCTATAGCTATTCCGTTCATGGAATGGCCAGCAAAGAGTCTCGACATGAACCCAATAGGGCAGGGGTCGGCAAGTAGTTTTAGGTAGGGTCCGAATACTATAGCAAAATTTTAACGAGGTCCAGAAAAAAAACCAATGATACTAATAAAGTACCTATACTTGTCTTATATTTATGTATTATTATAGTCTTAAAGGACTAAAAGTATATTTGGCGGTCCGCGGTTCAACCTTTCGCGGTCCGGATACGGACCGCGGTCCGCCTGTTGCGGACCGTTGCAATAGGGCATCTATGGGACGATGTTAAAAAAAGGATTCGACGTCGTACACCTCCACCTGCCAACCGCATTCAACTGGGAGATGCAGCAATGCAGGAATGGGAAAATATTCCTCATGAAGTCGTTCAAAATTTGATCTCCAGTATGCCAAGACGCATGGAAGCAGTAATTAGGAGTAGAGGAGGACATACACGGTATTAGAGCAGCTCTAAATCTGAAAATTCTATTGTTTTCTGTTTGCAAGTTTTCATTGTTTCCAAGAAAAAAAATTCTTTAATAAAAATTTATTAGAGATAACGCCCTGATTTGCTAATGTCATTTACTAGCTACTAGACAGTACCTAACTATAAGCTTCTATAGAAATGTTATTGCAATATTAATTTCGGTATTGTAATTATACAAGTTTAATTGTGTGGTGCGTTAATTTTGTCCAGGAGTTTATGTTTTCCTCATATAAACAGCGTCTTTTTCGGTAAAACTTGATTTGTTCTTCAATTGATTTTGTCCGAATCTCACTATTTTGATGGCTTTTTTGATATATCATTGAACTTTTTAATAACAATGTTCTCACTTGTGTTATTAAAAAAATGTTCATTAATCAATTCTCATTAAGCGATATATCCCTGTTACAAAGTACAAATTTCTTGGTGGCCCTTTTAGGCGGTTATAAAATACTATTACAATTTTACCAAAAATAGTCTTTCTGGGCTGTCCTCAAAAATACTGTATGGCATGTGGAGTTTGTTATTTACGGTTATTAGGTTTGTTCTGTATGGCTGAATCGTCTGATGGATTCTTTAGCATTTCGAGTTGGTCTGTTGGTTTAATTAATTTCTTTTTTGGGTTGTATGTTTCTGAAATTATGCGGAATAGTCGAAATTTTCTACCTTCCGATTTGGTCTCAATCCAAGTTAAATTCCACTGGACTGGCAAAGGAACATCCCTAATAGCACGGCGTTTACCCCCTGACCGCATATCGTCAGAGGTGTGTGTGTGTATGTACGTATACGTGTACAAGTTCAGGTCATTCTTGCCGGCTCCTATTAGTAACTATAGCAACTACTCTTTAATTAAGTCTCCCCGAGGGCCGGTCTCATCTACCGGATACGCGTCGACCTCAAAGAACTCCCTTGGCCATAGTTCGCACCTTCATGTTGCCTAACCTAATTACAAGCGAGAAGCAAGCAAGTTTTTTCCTCGACCCCTCCACCGTCGCCATTAGGTTTTACCTTCGCTCGCACGCATCGCCTTTTGAGGGGCTGATGGATAAAATGCCGGATGGAGTGAGGGAGTTCTCTCTTTCAAGTCGGGCATACGAATTACCTGGGTAATTGCAAAAATGTTAAGATATCCACGATGAGACGTTACGCCCAGTTGCCAATTAACTTATGAGGGTCGTAGCTTGAGCGGGCTGCAAGGTTTTTATTTAACTTCATTTGTTTGTCTGTGTGTTTGTATTACTCATACGTGGCGAGGATTAGGTACATATTACTTGATAAAGATGGAAATTTAATTAAAACACCTACTACATTTACTACAGAATGTACGAAAAATCTTAGGTCTAAATAGTGGAAATCTGTTAGTATTTTTCTGTTAGAGATAGGGGGGTATTGAAAAAGATAAATGTGCCTTGAGGGTATTATTTACTTTGTTCTCTTCTGACTATCGTAGAGGAGAAATCTTATCTCTGAAATTAACCAGATTTTTCTTTGCTAGCCAATAAAGTGTCGCGTATTTTTTGTATAAGAGAAAACTACATAGTTCAAAGTTTAACTACTGTTGCACACAACTTATAGTAAAGAGATTTTATGTATACAGATTCCTAGCTGCTTGAGAATGTTCCCCATATTAATTTCCATAAGAAAACGATTTGTGTAGAAGCAGTTGCCATGGGTTACCACCCCTTCTCCAAATTCATACTTCATATCACTATAGTACATCCACTGAGAAGAAAACATCCACGAAACGAGAAAAGGTAGTAAAGTTAGACAACACCTAATACACGTCGTTTGCTATTGGTGGAAAAGTCATAAAACTTTTGGCGGGAATTGTTGATGTACATAGTCGGTTCTATTGCAATTATGGAAAGACACCTTCCCTGCTCGCCTCCCAAAAAGAGACCTGGAACATACTTAAGCTTAGGGGAGAAAACCATAAAATGTAAAAGTTAGTAAAGTTAAGTAAAAGATGAATTATAGTCAAGGCGATCATTCTTAATGCGACCCTGTACTTATTCGCTAGCTGGTCGCACGCTTCGAATTTCGACGTTTGTGTTTCATGGAAGTGTTCTTCTCGGTGGATTTACTATAATGTCTCGTATTTTGAGGTTAATTAGTTCTATTTTAATAACTCCAAACTAAACCCTATTACGTAAAAAACAGCTTCGATATACAAGCACTTTATTATTATTATAGATAGATTTATACCCTAACTAGTGAACTACATGATAATGAAGAAAAATGTTGGCAAAGATAGTAGAGTGTTATTAATTCCATAAAGACAGTGAAACTCTCCTCGCGCCACTGGTAATATCTTCAGAACCGCGTGTATCCCTCGGATTCGGTTATTTCTCTTCGCGCTCCTTGCGCACCGGAAAAATTCCACTAAATATCGAATAATAGCCCGAAAATGTCCAATAATTTACCTCGGACAATCCGATCTCGAGATATCGCCTTCCGAGTAATGTAACTGATCTTGTTTATCTGCCGTTAAACGGCGGTATACGAAATCACCTTTAAAATAAACATTCGTCTCTCGAAGTTGCAATTATTTATACTGCGACGGGTTGGCGTCGTCCATAAAATTCTGCAATAGAGGCTGCCACTTTATCGAATCCACCTTTAATGGGTTTAATCCGTGTGGCGGCGGAGAGAGGATTCCGGTAGGATGGGAAATAGGAGATTGAATTGTATACGTGTCTTTTCTTTAAATTTTTGTTTTTCTTGTAATGGCCCGATATTATAATGTAGTTTTAAAGCAAGTGATCAACTGTAAATGGGTTAAAGAGCAGTGTTTTTTGTTTTATTCAACAGTGTTCAATATCGTATAAAATTATACTTTGAAAGTGATACTGATGTGGAAAATACAAACGAAACAGAGCAGTCTCATATAATTTTCATGAATAATTGTTTAACCTCCTTCTCTGTGCATTTAATCTATTGGAAACTTCAACCTTCAGTGGTCACTTGGACACAATGGACTGTCTTCTTCTTCAACTGTCTTAAAATCCAGTTTCATAATGTAAGATACACTCACCACGAATCTTAGCAGTCTCATATAATTTTTATACATAATTATTTAACCTCCTTCCCTGTGCATTTAATCTATTGGAAAGTCGTGTGGTTACTCGGACACAGGACTCTCTTCTTCTTCTTCAACTGCCTTAAAATCCAGTTTCATAATGTAAGATACACTCACCACGAATCGTAGCAGTCTCATATAATTTTCATGCATATTTTTTAACCTCCTTCTCTATGCATTTAATCTATTGGAAACTCCAGTGGTCACTTGGACACAATAGACTCTCTTCTTCTTCAACTGTCTTAAAATCCAGTTTCATAATGTAAGATATACCTCACCACTAATCTTAGCAGTCTCATATAATTTTCATACATAATTGTTTAACCTCATTCTCTATGCATTGAATCTATTGGAAACTCCAGTGGTCACTTGGACACAATGGACTCTCTTCTTCTTCTTCAACTGCCTTAAAATCCAGTTTCATAATGTAAGATACACTCACCACGAATCTTAGCAGTCTCATATAATTTTCATGCATAATTTTTAACCTCCTTCTCTATGCATTTAACATTTAATCTATTGGAAACTCGTGTGGTTACTTGGACACAATGGACTCCCTTCTTCTTCTTCAACTGTCTTAAAATTCAGTTTCATAATGTAAGATACACCTCACCACTAATCTTAGCAGTCTCATATAATTTTCATACATAATTTTTTAACCTCATTCTCTATGCATTGAATCTATTGGAAACTCCAGTGGTCACTTGGACACAATGGACTCTCTTCTTCTTCTTCAACTGCCTTAAAATCCAGTTTCATAATGTAAGATACACTCGCCACGAACCTTAGCAGCCTCATATAACTTTCATGCATAATTATTTAACCTCCTTCTCTATGCATTTAACATTTAATCTATTGGAAACTCGTGTGGTTACTTGGACATAATGGACTCCCTTCTTCTTCTTCAACTGTCTTAAAATTCAGTTTCATAATGTAAGATACACTCACCACGAATCTTGGCAGTCTCATATAATTTTCATGCATAATTATTTAACCTCCTTCTCTATGCATTTAAGTAAACTCGTGTGGTTACTTGGACACAATGGACTTCCTTCTTCTTCTTCAACTGTCTTAAAATCCAGTTTCATAATGTAAGATACACTCGCCACTAATCTTAGCAGTCTCATATAATTTTCATACATAATTTTTAACCTCCTTCTCTATGCATTTAATCTATTGGAAACTCTAGTGGTCACTTGGACACCAATGGACTCTCTTCTTCTTCTTCAACTGTCTTAAAATCCAGTTTCATAATGTAAGATACACTCACCACGAATCTTGGCAGTCTCATATAATTTTCATGCATAATTATTTAACCTCCTTCTCTATGCATTTAAGTAAACTCGTGTGGTTACTTGGACACAATGGACTTCCTTCTTCTTCTTCAACTGTCTTAAAATCCAGTTTCATAATGTAAGATACACTCGCCACTAATCTTAGCAGTCTCATATAATTTTCATACATAATTTTTAACCTCCTTCTCTATGCATTTAATCTATTGGAAACTCTAGTGGTCACTTGGACACCAATGGACTCTCTTCTTCTTCTTCAACTGTCTTAAAATCCAGTTTCATAATGTAAGATACACTCACCACGAATCTTAGCAGTCTCATATAATTTTCATGCATAATTTTTAACCTCCTTCTCTATGCATTTAATCTATTGGAAACTCCTGTGGCCACTTGGACACAATGGGCTCTCTTCCTCGACTGTCTTAAAATCCAGTTCGTATTGTAAGATACAGTCACCTTCATTTATCTCAACTAGGTATAACTAGGCGCTCCACTAGTATTTTTCCTAAATAAATCCACTTACCTACTTTCGGAAGTAATTAAAGAGAGTCCACAAATAAAATAGAATTCCTCAATATTTGGGAATAGACAAGATTCTTGTGTGAGCTTCCACGACGTTGTATAAAGTGTTTTAAAGATTAGGACCCAAAGTTGTTGTGAAGATTAAGGTAGGAGTGGAAAAGTGCCACTTTTCATAATTACACCTAAAAGGAAGGTAAATTTGAAATTAAAGCACCAACTAGACAAGTCAAACTTGCATGAAATGTGTACCTGCAGAGATGTACAATTTTTCGAGTGACATCCCCTTATTTGCAGAGTATTGAATTCGGCGTGTCGCAGTAAGAAATTACCCATCGAGCTAAACTCTTCGTAACCGTACGTGCGCCAAAGATGCACGTTCGACGTCTTTTTGTCCTCTCGGCATTGGCATCTTGCCTCGTATGTGGCGCTTGCATGTTTCAACTTCCCCAAACGACTATCAGCTCATTGCACCTTGTCGCAAATGGGCCAGTATTTGTCGTGCCTTACCGCCACGACGATTCCGATGACTTCTTTCGAATGTAAATTGGGGGACTTTTTTCCTACGACGCATACACACACACGAGACGTCAAGTTCCGCTTCCGCGCTTCGGTATTACCTAATTGTAATGCGAGGATGCAGGATGAAAGGAACGTCTCGCGAAAGCTGCTTTGTTCGCTTATAGTTGTAGTCGTGTTCGAAGGTGGAAAAATAACGTTAATTACCTTGGAAACGCAAATAGGAGGCGACGTCTAACTATTGAGCTCGGTTTCAGCAAACAAACACCCAGTCCTATTATATTTATGTTTAATTAACCTTTAAGATGGCGCGCTCTGCGAGAGCTACATATTTTAACTACAGATGAGAGAGGTAAGTACATAATAGATTATTAGGGTAAGTTAGTCGACGAACCCATCTCCCGATAGGGCTTAGCTCCGTGCGGGGGAAGGGGTTAATTGAAAGCCATCCACCTCTATTATGTTCCACCTGAAACTGTATAAAGCGGTGGAAAGTTATCCTTCACGAGGAAGCGACTCATTAACTAACGTGGAAGGATTATCTTAACGCGAAATCGGAATCAAAAGTCGAGGCGTAGGTATTGTAGGGACCTATGAAAATTGCTAGGTGCACTTCTGGGTTAATTACTGAGTATAGGGGGGAGACGGGAGATGGAGAGGGAGAAAGATGGGGGGAATTAAACGACTGATGGGGAACAATTTTGATTGTGCGACGGGAAATGTCATTGGGGAGATGCTGAGGGTTGTTTTGATGGCTCCGTAGCTGGTTTAGTTGCCCTGATGGGAATTAGCGATTATAATCATTTAACTATTTGGAAGAATCCAATTAGGTAAGGCTCTGTAATTAATGATATAACCGAACGATATCTATTAATATCTTGAAGATCGTGCCGTACCTCCTTGGCCGTGGCGTCCGCTGCGTACTTTTTCAAAAGCGGAAACCTTCGATAAGGGAAAACAGAAGTGGACTCATTTAAAAAATAGTTTGCATTGTTATGTAGGAACGTGCAAATGACAGGAAATACGTTTTTACGCCCAAGTAAATTTGTTGTTTTTTGAGATGCAGAGCACCCTGGAATGTATTTCTATTAAAATGTGAAGACAAAAGTTTTTGAAAATTGTACAATTGCAGGAGCTGTATGCAATTTCTATCCACAACAAATGCAAATACACCTTGATTCTAAAGGCAAAAAATGCCTTTGGTTGCTTTATTTCACGAATTGTTACCTAAGATACCAGTATCTAAAACTGAACAGTTGTGTGCATGAATTGTCAAACCAGATATCGGTACAAAACTCTTTTAGTACCTTCATCGCAATTACGTAATGTTCTTGCAGTTCTTTATTCATAAATGCGAATAAAACAACAAACATATTTTGCAGTTATTATCGTGTGTTTTAGTGTATGCAGTTTCCACCAAGGTAATAAATATATATCGTTGTTTAAATTGAAAAGGTGGCTATAATCGAATTAGCATCCGGTATAAAAACATCAGCACGCCAATAAATATCGAAATGAATGGGCACCAATCGAAAATCCATTTGTAACGGGTCGCACACTAACCACATTTTAACTGTTCGGCCCTAATGTCGATAATATCCAAATCAACACGACCGAAACGTCGACCGAACTGTCGGGCAAAAAATGCTCGTGGATGTCGACGGGAAAGCGAAGAGAGAGGAGTTTTAAATTTTTGGCGAACAATGAAATATGTTACGGGTTTAGGGAGTATTCCAATAACATCTCAACTTCGCATATGTAGATATTGATTTATATGGAAGATTTGCTTCTGGCCCGTCACGTGCCCTATTGCCGGGAACAGTCGGAAAAACAACTGCGAAAGTCACATGTTGATCCGGTGTTTGGGAAAAAGGATAGGAAAAAGTGGATCGTGTGGATGAATCGAGAGGGTGGCAGGTTTTATACGACGCCTTAATCGTGAAGATGGTTTTGTGGTTTACGATGAGGTATACTTTTTTTAATTGGATTCAACATGTATTTCTACACTTATAATAATTTAGGTTTATGCTACATATGTAATGTTGAACAATGAGAATCTTCGAGCGTAGATTATATTAGCAAGACTGTTTCTCACATTTGCTAAAAAAAAATTACATTTGAATGAATAAAAAATGTAATCATATTTTGAAACCTCGTAAAAAGTACTCATATAGTCACTAAAGAAACATTTTAAGTTCTATTTTCCCTCAACGCTTAGTTGGAATGACTCGTCTGAAGTTGGCGCCCGAATTTTTGAAAAAAAGTCCAATCTTTGGAGTTCTAAGGCGGGAAGGAATAGTTCTGGAGTTCTTTCATGGAAATTTCAATAGTTCTGGAAAATTTCGCAAAAAAATGCAACAAACATATTTTAAATCGAAAATATGATTTTCGCGAATAACTTTTTCGTTTCGAGTCTGCTCGAAAAATGAAAGAGGAAAAAGTTGTAGAACTCTTTGGGCCCTACCTAGAACTCTAATCAAAACTCCTCTAGCATTTTTTTCAAGAATATTTTCTCAAAAATCGAAAACATAATTTTCGTGAATAACTTTTTCGTTTCGAGTCTGCTCGAAAAATGAAAGAGGAAAAAGTTGTAGAACTCTTTGGGCCCTACCTAGAACTCTAATCAGAACTCCTCTAGCATTTTTTTCAAGAATATTTTCTCAAAAATCGAAAACATAATTTTCGTGAATAACTTTTTCGTTTCGAGTCTGCTCGAAAAATGAAAGAGGAAAAAGTTGTAGAACTCTTTGGGCTCTACCTAGAACTCTAATCAAAACTCCTCTAGCATTTTTTTCAAGAATATTTTCTCAAAAATCGAAAACATAATTTTCGTGAATAACTTTTTCGTTTCGAGTCTGATCGAAAAATGAAAGAGGAAAAAGTTGTAGAACTCTTTGGGCCCTACCTAGAACTCTAATCAGAACTCCTCTAGCATTTTTTTCAAGAATATTTTCTCAAAAATCGAAAACATAATTTTCGTGAATAACTTTTTCGTTTCGAGTCTGATCGAAAAATGCAAGAGGAAAAAGATGTAGAACTGTTTGGCGCTACCTAGAACTTTAATCATAACTCCTCTAGCATTATTCGCAATTTTTACTCAAAAATCGAAAACATGATTTTCGAGAATAACTTTTTCGTTTCGAGTCTGATCGAAAAATGAAAAAAGGAAAAAGTTGTAGAACTCATCGAGCGCTACCGAGAACTCTGGCCAGATTTTTTTTGTGATTTCCAAAATTTTCATTTTTTAGAAATTTTGCAATTTTGCAACTCCAGAACTCTTGTTCATGAGCCGGAATCAACGACCAGAACTCCTCTAAGTGTAAATCACGGCGCTGGCCCTAAAATATGTTTGTTGCATTTTTTTTGGGAAATTTTGCAGAACTATTGAAATTTGCATGAAAGAACTCCAGAACTATTCCTTCCCGCCTCAGAACTCTAAAGATTGGATTTTTTTTCAAAAATTCGGGCGCCAACTTCAGACGAGTGTTGGGATATTTTCAGCATCTATTACTGCTTTTAGCCCCAGAAGCATTGAACCCACTAAATTTTGTAATATTTTCGTTACTTGTTGCCTTTCGCATGGTAAAACATTTTTTTCCAGCATGTCATGTTTTATAATCTCTCTGGACGCCACCACAAATTTTAAATCCAATTGCAATCTGGAGATTGCGAATTTTCTGTTCCAATTGTTAATCTAGAATATCATTCTAGATTTAGAATTAGATTCTTTAGAATATGTTCCATTGTATTCATACTTCTCCTCACTGTATAATAGTTGTATTATCATATTTAACTGTGGGATTCCACCTTTTCACTTTGACACGTGTTACCTTCATATAGATTGTGCTCCTTCCGAGCTAAAAATTTTAATATATTTGTTTAGTAAAAAATTTCAAATTGTTTTTACAAATTATATCAGTTTCCAAGGTTTTCAGAGGTTTTCTTCCTCTGAGGCCTAATTTTTTTGTGTGGAACACAATTGATTCTCAATGAATTCTTCGTGTTTGGTGGGTTCTGACTCCAGTACCTAATGAATATACAGAGGTAAAGGGGTTTTCTCCTATTTTGGATGGATCATGTCGAGTTGTATTTCTTTCACAATTCTACTTATCTCTTTAATCTCTTTACAAGATTTTTCTTTCATTAAACTGTTTAGGAATGCAGTTTTTAAATTTTTCTAATTTAAAAATTTTCTTGGGTGTTTCTAGAAAATAGTTAAAAATGTATTTTAAACACTGTTGAGAAATACTAAACATGGCAACTTTAACTTAATTCAGCATTCACTAATTTACCCTGAAGAGAAATAAAACTTACACAAAAGCGTTTTTTGGAAAAATGCAGTTAGACATTTGTCAATTTTTTGTTAACAATTTTATTACTCCTTCGGGAATATTGATACTTTAAAAGCTCGAAACTTTATTATGATTCATTATGGTATGGATTCCTAATTTTGTTTTATATTCCGAATTGTCAAGTAGAAATACATCATTGGGACTCCTGGAGAGCACTTAAGCGCCAACAAAGAAGAGCATTCTGTCTTATTTTCCACAAAATAACTTTGCAGTAGATACAGCTCAGGTTTCCAACAAGACTTGCTTACGATATACGGACTGTAACTGTATTTTATTAGGTCGGTTTAATTTAGTTCGCGAGTTTAACGTCCCGAAGGAAATTGTTCGATCTTGTACCGTTGTCACAAGGCGCGAAAATAAAATTTTGAAATTTCCTGGCCGTTGGCATTGATTTAAGCGCCATCGATGACAGACGAAAGTAATATTCGGCGGGATACGCATCCAAAAAACGTTGAAATACGTAAGCTTCTACCAGCTACATATTTTACACGTGCACTCGTACCACAAGTGCAATTTATCGAAATTGTTTTCAAAACATATCCAGATGAGGATTATTAATAGACCGAGTTGAAATATGGTCGTAGATATGCATGTTTTCCTGTAGTTACCGTTTAATTTAAAAATGATTTTACTATTGGGGTTATGTCACCAACGAAGCATTATCTCATTATCCATTATAAACTGACAGTTTTTTTTAAGGTTCATTTAAACTTTATATGTAAAACAGAATTTTCGTTTAAAATATGTACTAATAATAGTGGTGAGTTAACGCTATTACATTAAATTTTATAGAAATGTTTTATAGCTCAAACCAAGCAAGCACTCTTGTTTTCTTAATACACAAATCATATCGAACTTTATGGGATCATTACTACCCATTTCCCTGCTCATCCGTTATTTACGGCACTTTTAATTTACGAATCTCTAAACCTGTAAAGTAATCGATAAGTAGAAATTACCGCGAAGTGAGTTTACGGTCTTCCTGGTATCGAAATAGATCGCACCTGTGTCTATATTTTCAATTTGGTTAAATCTTCGTTGGCAGGGCAATTAAATCAGGTATCATTAAACTTCAGTTTGGAATAAGTTTTTAGTACCCCGGGACGCCGCGGCCACCATATGTCGTAAATTCTCTCGTAAAATTGGTGGAGATAACCAAAAAGATTTTTCGCAGAGTAAGGAAAATAATTTTATTTCATAGTTTGTTTATGTGGAAAATTAGAAATAGCGATTCCGTCTGAAAAAAAAAACGTAGTGAAATAAAGTTTGTTTGTTTGTCGGTACTTTTTATTGTCGACGTTACCCAATCGAAATGGAGGGAATATGTTTACCATGAAAATAACTTTCAAATTAGCGCTTCCCTCTGACAAAAACCTGATTGCCCGTCATTCACAACGAGAATTGCACGTCGCCTACAACGATATTAACGTACAAGTAACAACCCGGGTATTTATATTATCCAAATTAGCCGGTACGAACAGCGAAATTATTACTAACTATTAATTAACGTTGAACAGGTCAGAAAATATCAAAGCACCGTAATTATTCCACGTCTTATGAGTATTTAATAAAGAAAAACAAATGAATATAGGTAGTTATCCGTTACAAGTCGTTGCCTAATACCGTCCGTCATACTATACGAAGACGAGAGACGCAGGTCGTGGAAAACTTTTTCGACACACTTGGCAAATGTGACTTACACTAATTAGACGAGATCCGTTTTAGAGATGTCACAAGGAGAAAATGCACCGAGGAGTCGGGAGAAATATGACTTGGAAGGATGGAGATTCTAAGAGATAGATAATTTTTAATAAACAGATTGATGTGAGACGTATCGAATTCTCTAAGTTTTCTAAAAGTAAGATGTGAGTACATGGACCAGGACGTAGTGATAGTCGATCCACGTAGGTGATACATCATACTGCAACGAGATCAAGAATATTGTCAAAAAGTCTAACTCGTTCTGTGTTTACTTACAATTTGTGACTTGTAAAGTCTTGAAAATGTCCCGTAGAGTGGACGAAACATCGACTGTTTGTAATAAAGTTCATAAGGGTCAAAACCTTGACGGCTCAAGATAGAGGAGAGTGGAAGTTAATGTGGGAAGCTTATGTTCAGCAGTGGACGCGAGTGGCTGCATGATGATGATGATAAGGTTGTCGTGACAAAAGTTCTACGAATTTTCTTACTTAGGGAAGCAAAAATAGAAAATAGAATTATACACCAAAGAAGAAACAGGCGAAGAAACAGAAGAAAGCGAAGGAAGGTCTTTCTATCATGTAGCTAACAGAGTTTTTCGTCTAGAGTGGACGAAACGTGGACTGTTTGTAATAAAGTTCATAAGGGTCAAAACCTTGAGGGCTCAAGATAGAGGAGAGTGGAAGTTAATGAGGGAAGCTTATGTTCAGCAGTGTACGCGAGTGGCTGCATGATGATGATGATAAGGTTATCCTGACAAAAGTTCTAAGAATGTTCTTACTTAGGGAAGCAAAAATAGAAAATAGAATTATACACCAAAGAAGAAACAGGCAAAGAAACAGAAGAAAGCGAAGGAAGAAAGGCCATTCTATCATGTAGCTACCAGAGTTTTTCGTCTAGAGTGGACGAAACGTCGGCTGTTTGTAATAAAGTTCATAAGGATCAAAACCTTGAGGGCTCAAGATAGAGTAGAGTGGAAGTTAATGAGGGAAGCTTATGTTCAGCAGTGGACGCGAGTGGCTGCATGATGATGATGATAAGGTCATCGTGACAAAAGTGCTACGAATGTCCTTACTTAGGAAACAAAAATGGAAAATAGAATACACCAAAGAAAAAACAGGCGAAGAAACAGAAGAAAGCGAAGGAAGGTCTTTCTATCATGTAGCTACCAGAGTTTTTCGTCTAAAGCGGACAAAACGTCGGCTGTTTGTAATAAAGTTCATATGGGTCAAAACCTTGAGGGCTCAAGATAGAGGAGAGTGAAAGTTAATGTGGGAAGCCTATGTTCAGCAGTGGACGCGAGTGGCTGCATGATGATGATGATAAGGTCATCGTGACAAAAGTGCTACGAATGTTCTTACTTAGGAAAGCAAAAATTAAAAATAGAATTACACCAAAGAAGAAACAGGCGAAGAAACAGAAGAAAGCGAAGGAAGGAAGGTCTTTCTATCATGTAGCTACCAGAGTTTTTCGTCTAGAGTGGACGAAACGTCGGCTGCTTGTAATAAAGTTCATAAGGGTCAAAACCTTGAGGGCTCAAGATAGAGTAGAGTGGAAGTTAATGAGGGAAGCTTATGTTCAGCAGTGGACGCGAGTGGCTGCATGATGATGATGATAAGGTCATCGTGACAAAAGTGCTACGAATGTCCTTACTTAGGAAACAAAAATGGAAAATAGAATACACCAAAGAAAAAACAGGCGAAGAAACAGAAGAAAGCGAAGGAAGGTCTTTCTATCATGTAGCTACCAGAGTTTTTCGTCTAAAGCGGACAAAACGTCGGCTGTTTGTAATAAAGTTCATATGGGTCAAAACCTTGAGGGCTCAAGATAGAGGAGAGTGAAAGTTAATGTGGGAAGCCTATGTTCAGCAGTGGACGCGAGTGGCTGCATGGCTGCGTGACAAAAGTTCTACCAATTTTCTTACTTAGGAACGTAAAAATAGAAAATAAAATTACACCAATGAAGAGACAGACGAAGAAGCAGAAGAAAGCGAAGAATGATCTTTCTATCATGTAGCTACCAGAGTTTTTCGTCTAGAACGGACGAAACGTCAGCTGTTTGTAATAAAGTTCATAAGGGTCAAAACCTTGAGGGCTCAAGATAAAGGACAGTGGAAGATAATGAGGGGCTTATGTTGAACAGTGGACGCGAATGGCTGCATGATGATGATAAGATTGTCGTGACGAAAGATCTACCAATTTTCTTACTTAGGAAAGCAAAAATAGAAAATAGAATTACACCAAAGAAGAAACAGGCGAAGAAACAGAAGAAAGCAAAGGAAGGTCTTTCTATCATGTACCAGAGTTTTTCGGACGTAATTAATTACATTATTAATTTTTGAGAATCTAGCTTCATTTTCATTTCGCAATGAAACACATCATCACTGTCAGTCGTCGTAAGAAGTAAATAACAGCGTGCCGAAACGCATTTAGTACGTAACATTGTTGCATGTTTCCGCTGGTAAGAGAGTAACCGTGAAATTAAACAACCGTAACCGAAGCACTCACCTTAATCTCTAGGGAGATACACATCTATCAAGCTGGATGACAGTGGACACGGGTAGAAAGCCTGCTGGAGCACATCAATCGGCCGAGGAAAGAGGACGTCCGTCCTCTCCGCGTCCTGCTCTCCACTTCCTCTCTCTCCTCCTGGAAGACAGGCCTAGTCTTCACCTTGCAGGAACGGTGAGAGAGCGTGTTGATTGCTTTTCTGACGAGTTCATTACCGGCTAAGACGCGCCCCGCTTCCAAGATAATTCAAACTTCCAACATTGTTTGTCATGTGGTCGGGCAAGTTGTGTATGCTTGAAAGGGAGAGAGAGGTAGGGAGCGAGCGAGACGGAGTAAGGGAAGTTGGCCATTTGGACCTCGTCGGGTTTGATTTTAGTGGTGGCGAGGCTAAATAAACTGATTAACAATCAGCATAAATGGTGATACTGTCCCTCTGTAACTTTGTTAGTGCGGGGAGTGCGTCGGTCAGGGCGAATTTCTTTCCTGCGATAACGACGACAGTAATCATTAAAACTTACTATGAGTATGAGATATCTCTACATGTTGTATCAAGCGTTTATTTTCATTCCAAGTTTCGTATGACTTGCATTCATCCTCAGTCAAAGTAGGAAATTTAATCCCGCAATAAAGTGAACTGATATGACGAGTACGGTCTGTGTCGACTTGAAAAATCTCTTTGGGTGAAGTTTCTTCGCGACAAGAAAACGGGCTTTTAAAAAACACACAGCGGAACTTAATCAAGCGTATCTTAAATGTCTCCTTAACGAATAAATCATTCCTTTTTCGTAACACACCAAGGATTCCAACGTCTTTCTCCCCTATCCCTCTCTCTCCGGGAAGAAAAGAAAAACTTGTTTACAGAAAGAGCACACATACATGCACACAAACGCCCCTCCTAGTGCTGACGTGACCCGACCTGATCCTGAATAATCATTTATATACCGCTAAAGGAAAATCAAGCGCAATTCCAAGGTACTAATAATCAATCAAAGTCGCAATAAATCAATCGGCGGACCGATGTCGATGTCCATAAATTCAACTAGTCTCTATAGATATGGATATATCGTCGGGGAGAGGAACGTTCTCGCATCACCTTTTCCCCAAATGACCACTGTACCGGAAGGGAAGAAAGGGGGATTCTTTATTCGGGATCAATCGTTAACTCGCTAGGTATTCATTCTGTTTCTCTGGATCGGTCGGGGAATTTAGGAGGCAGAGACTGGGGGAGGAGGTGTGAATAGTTATACGCATTTATTGTTTAAATTAAATGTGAACTCACTATTTGAGTCTTTTTTCCAACATTTCCATAACAAACTAAATAAGTTATTAAATGATATTCAATGTGCCTTTAAACAGTATGTTTTTGTTATTTCATTTATCCGCAAGTTAACCCGCACTGCATATTACCCACATATGCTATCAATCAATACGTCAATCAATCAATGATTATGAAGAAAACTACATTCATACAGTGCGGCCAATTTAATTAGTAGATATACATTTTAAACATCGACGTACAATTTGGCCAAAAACTTGAAATGCGTGTAGATTAGTTATATGAGTGAATGAACACAACATTTTCAATTAAAATCACCTTACAACAACGTCTATTATCTCAAAATGTGTTTTTATTTAGTTCTAAATGAGCCATAGTAAAAGTTAAGATATTAAACAAAAAATCCATTTTCCCTGTACTTACACATTGAAGAAATAAAGTTGGAAATGGCCGCAACTTACAGAAGGGGATGAATTACAACACGTGACTTTTGTGGAAAACTTAAAAGGATGTGTTTATGGAATTTTAGCAAAAATATACCACAATCACGTTTCACCATTCATTTCAGTTAATTAGTTAAATCAGTTAAAGCCATTAGACCTAAAACCTCTTCCGTGCTAAACTAAACCAAATGAGAAAAATTTCCATTATCTGTAAAGTTAGTATTTTTAAAGTTCTCTCAATATATATTGATACACATATACACATATGTGTATAAAAATGTGTTTCTTATATTTTCAAATAATAAAATAAAGTCCCATTTCGGTTAAATTGAAGAATGTTTATCACTCGACAATACCGAAAAAATTATTATCTTAATTATCTTATAATTATCTTAATCTTAATTATTATCAAAATTATTACACATTTCAGACCAAATACGAACTGCAATTTATAAATGGAAGCCATTCTAAACAACCAGATTCCGCCTCGACCGTCTAATAATTTAATGCCTACCTGCGTTTCTAACTGAATTGTTTTATACGGAAAGCCTTTAAAAGCATATGTGAGAGCCATAAATTTAATTGCTTTATGGCCTGCCGAAGTCGATTTTATCATTTTCGTTTCTGCAGGACTCCTGACGACGACGCAGTCCTGCTGATTTCGCAGACTGGCATTTTTAGTATAGGAATTCAATTACGCGAAAAGTAAAGGAGATTGATAGTAATGGTGTTGGTTTAATGTGGCAATTAACACACTGAAAATTCTCCGTTTTAAGTTCTAACTACTCTCACGTAAAACCTTAAAATAACTTTTTAAATTGGTTTTATTGCCATTATAGGTAAGTCAATAAAATTGATGACGCCGATTAAAATAAAAGTCCTTCGTACCTTAATCCGTTCATAAAATGATGATTGCCCCATAAATTTCTCTATGAATTATGCATTATTTGATCTTCTAAAAATCTGCTTCGAATTAACTGCTTTATAGGTCAATTATAAGTGGATAAGAGCATATTAAATTCGATTATAATAACAAACAGGAAATACGCCCGAAAATTTCGTCACAGTCGCAATTAGATCTCGAAAATGGTCCTTTTTACTTTTATCAGGAATATATCAGTTTATGTGGAAAGTTTCATTTTTACCATTTTGGCGGTAAACAAAGTAATTCAGTAAATCATAAGTTCATTTTCTGTTATATTTTTATGTAGGTAATTATACTCTCAGTTGGGAAGATTTGATGGAGAAAAATACAAACTGTACGGAAGGGATCGAGTAAGTGGGAATGGAGAAAGCGGGGAGGGGATATAACAATGGCAAACTTGTGATCGTATTATTTTAATCTTACTGATTGAAGCAAAAGATTTTAGTTTGATTTAGCTAATAAAAAATTAGATCGACGACTAAAACTACGTAGAGAATGGCAAAAGTGTTATTGATTAATTTTACACAATATTCTCATTAATACGCACCTTTTCTATGTTGGAAAACTGCACTCGTACAGTCCTTCCACCGCCAGAGAGATAACAAAACGATTAGCAAAAAAGCGCGACACGACAGCTAATCACCATCAAGTATTTTTCACCGGCTACGTTCTCCTTAATTAAGTTAATGTAAACGGGGTTGTTTCGGGGGCGACATTAGCACGTGCCCGCTAAATTTTCACGATGAGGATCATCATCTGCAAATTAACTCCGCTATAGAATTAGTCAGGCAGAGGTGGGAGACAAGGTGGGCGGCATTACCTCGGTTAAGCTTGACTGATCGTTTCAGTGCTAGAGGAGGGAAGAGGTGACTGGATCCTCGGGGATCTCGCTTAATCCGACGTTATCGATATTTCAATGCATACACCTTTTTTATTTTAACGGGAAGGTATCCGTGTTACTTCATTGATTAGATTGAAGTAAAGGTGGATCGCCGGTTAAACCTTGATTGTTACGGAAATTTCTGCAAACCTTAGTGGGAAATAGAAATATATGTAATAAACAGGTTAATGTGTTTAATCTCTACTGTTTTTATGATGAGGACGTAGTCGTTTTGTAACTTTTTGTTCGCCAGTAAGAACGGTTTAATTCACCTTTTTGCCGTCAACGTTGTGAATTCGGGACTCGGTTAATGCAATCACCGATAATGGAATCCAAGCTTGTATAACTTATGCAACCGAAGGAGGCACCGAAACGTGTATAAACTTCCTCTAGATTCAATTTAACCTGCCGCACTCTCCAGAGTCCGGGGAAACCGGAATGTTGCAGATCGAAACCCCATTTTCCCGATAATTACCTTCATCTGAACTAATATACCTCCTAAGCTCGGCACGCTCGAATTCTTTCCTCCTCTCGATGAAGCGATCGTCCCTCCCCCACGCTCCCCTCATTCCCACTTTCTTCTTTTTTTATTTAATCGTCGTCGGCGGCGTCGGTCTGATCCGTTGTTTCCCACTACAAGGAAGGGAAGAAGCGGGATGAGAGCGCAAAAAAAAAGGGAACGACGCCAAGGTGCGAAAGAGGGCACGTGATCGAATTCCCAACGTCTCACTCTCCCATCAGCACCTGTAGTAGTTAGTTTTCCCCTCGACGAGGAGGACGAGTCTCCGTCCAATTCCGAGAATCTATCACGGCCTAACGCCGTTCTCATTTACTGTTCCTTTATCTTGTGTTCATCACATCGAACAATCCCTTAGGAAGGCCACAGGACCGGCTGCGAGGACGGTTTCTCGGGGAGACAGGTAAATAGTATTGTCGGTTTATGGGTTTTGGTAATGGTGGTGGGTGTGAAAAAGTTTTGGAACCTCGTTGGTTTCCTCAATTGCTTCATCCTGCTGTTTTTCGCCCTTTAATTCCACCCTTCGCATAACTGGGAAATAATCTGTCCCCTAGTGAACAATGCTTTAAATCTTTAAAATATAATTTAGAGGTTATGACGCTTTTGGCGAATCTGTTCATGGACTATAGGAAGTCGTTCCCGTTGAAATCATTTTGTTGTACGTCATCATTAGTTAGTTTTGTCTTTGAAGGTCCTTTTTTATGACAGACCTGTTTCGTTTTAATACAATATTCAGGCATGAAGGTGGACACTAGTTTGTGCCCGAAACCTATCTTGTTAATGGATTAGTTAGGTAGCGCAGATATTATTTTTCGTGATCAAAAGACTTCAAAGAGAATCTAAGGTATTTTCTCATTATATAATGAGAAAATAAAGTATTACATTTTCCCAAAGTTTGCAATAATCTTAATCAGAGTCAGTATCGACTTTTCGTCTTTTTCTCCATGTGAGGTATTAGGCTTTTGCCTGTTACGGACCCATTTTTTTCTTGGTCTACCAATACTTTTGCCTCTACATTTAATGTTCAGTACCTTCCTTGGGATTTTTTATGTTGCATTCTGTCAACATGCTCTTTCCAATTTCTTCTATTTATGTACCCAATTCTTTCATTTATGCTAAAGATGTTCAATTCTCTTCGTATATTTCTTATTTGTGCGTATGTGTGCAATTTTCATCCTTTCTTGAAAATTCCATTTCTGGACTTTGTAACCTATTATCGTCTTTTTTGTTATTGTCCAGGTCTCGCTACCATAAGTCAGGATTGGTAGGTAGGTACTGTCATCGTCTTATAAAATTTTATTTTTATTAGTTCTTTTGGCTGCCCCCATTTTCCTACAATTTTCCTCTATTTAAATCCTCTATCTAAATGTTCATCATCTAGACCTTTTACATCTGCTCTTTCTATTTCTTCGTTTACATTTGCATCCTGCCACAGTTTCTTGTGGTGTCTTACCCAGTTGTCTTCTTCTGTGTTGTTTATTTGGATTATATCGTTTTCTTGTAGATTGTCGAGTTCTTTCATTATCTCATAATATGATATCCGTTGTCTTCCATGTATATCATTTTTAATTTCGCTAATAAAGCGTTCCCAGGATTGCTCGTGGGCTTTTTTAGTTAGCTTTTTTACATAGTTCCTGTTTCGCCTCAGATAAGTGACATTTTTAATTTATTGTTGCGCCGATGTTGATCTACAGTGGTCGATATTGCTGACATCCTCGAGTACCCGATACTTCTCAAAATTTATTCCCTATAAATCACAAGTCAAATAAACAATTTAACCGTAAGGGTAATAAAGGTCCTCCGGGAAAGTCATCGAGTATTTTAACAGAAAGTTTTTGACCACATTTCGAAGAAGTAGGGTACGTCGCGATTTCTAAAACGTGTACTTACCATCTGTATATGAGATGAAACATGCGATCTTCAGCGATGGTCAGCACGCCCTTTACTCTTTACCGGGGTGATTTTCAACCAATAAGCGACGAGTAAAGGGGACTGAAATCAATCTGACCAATAAGCGGAGATCGCGTTTCCCGTCTCTAATTTTTAAGGAAATTTTAATTTCAAGAAGACTCTTCGTCTAACTGCGAAAGAATCACTATCTTCTATCTTCACCTTCAGCTTATAGTATCTTATAAGTTGTTTAGGAACTATTTCTCCTGGCTCGCGGGAATCCGCCCCTGTCGTTCACCTCTACCTTCGACTTCATCCCCTTTACCTTGCCGGTGAAATCCAATTTAGGTCCAGCAGGAGATGGCCGTTCCCCCTCCTCCCCTTCCCCCGCTCGCCCCTTATATATCGGCTCCCTTTCATCCTGCTACGAGACGACGGACTCCTGCAGCAGCCACTTACCGGAGCTACACCGCATCACAACAATGAGTGTTTATGATGGCGCCTACTCGAGACGATCGCCATAGCAACCAACGGTGTGTCACCTATGCGGGGTATAAGGGGGGAATCGCCCTGTGCCGTGCCTAGCATGGGCCTGTTACGATCTAGTGTTTATCTACGAGGGGATTTTCTGTTACTGCCGGCACTGACTCACTCGTCCCTTTTTCCAGCACTCGAACGTGTCTGATTGTGTGATTTTAGGTTATTGAAATCGACTAAACCAAAATGAAAACACGTCACTTTAGGACCATCAAGGTCGGTTTTTATTAATTGCGCCCTTTCCCGACTAGGAGCAGACAATTTACATAAAATCCACTGAATAGCTTTTATCCCTGGAACACTTTCACACTACTGAATGTAGTGTAAGTACAGTTGGATTTGTAGCTCCGTTAAGAATTCTGATGTAACTGCATAACTTGGGCCACCCCCTTCCACTTTTTTAAGCTCTTCCTACTTTCTCCCAACATGTCTCCATACAAATTTGAAGAGTTTTTAATAGCTTCAGAACATATTTCAGCGCCTCAAGAACTACTGTTCTTGTAAAAACTACTTTAACTGTTCAAAGGTTCTTGTACAGTGTAAAAGATGTTCAGAAAACAGAGAAAGTGAGCGGATATGGCCCAAGTGACACCATTTCTGCTGAGGATTGTTTGTAGTATTGTTTTTATTTTATTTTACTGGAACGTATTTGGAATAATTAGTTCAATAAAACCAATTATTAATTTGGTAAATTATTCATTAAAAAGATATGGCCGTTCGAAATTACCATTTGACATGGTTCAAAATTCACCAAAAATCGTCGTTAGTCAATCGAAAGATGTGGAAAACGATGATGAGAAACTTTTTTCGCATTACTTTTTGTTTTCAAATTATCAGCGAGCACAATTTTTTTTATGCAATATCTAAAATTCAATCAAGACTGCCACCTAACACCAAAATAATTACTCGCAACGTTATTCGCTCATTTTCGGTATATTGTCACACGTCTCAGGGCCCAAAGGGAGTGCTCTGGTTGAGGGTGTAGCTAAGTAGAGACTGAAAAGAAGACATATGGCAATACGGACAATATTTATTCAAACATTAAATATTATAGGAGAGAGAACATTGACAAAGGGCAAAAATAATAATTAGTGGGTAAAAAGATAATATAAAAGTGGAAGAAGTGGTTGCTTACTTGTAGACGGGTGGCAGGTACGTGGCTTCCCCAACTAGCGACATGTCGAATCGGGCGGACTCTCGGACGGGCAGCGTGACAGGGTGCTAGCGGACTGATTCCCTGATAGATTTTAATTGATCAGTATAAATACTTGTCGTTTGTTGATAAACGTGCCCGCCGCCCGTCCGCGAGTCACGTATTGTCTTTCGGTCTGGGTCACCTCAGTGCTGAATTGGCTTAGACGATGACCCAGTTTGGCTAATTGGGGCCGAACTGCGACAATATTTTTGTCAAATTCATTTCATTTCCTACTAAGATTCGTTGATCCTATCATGTCGGTCGTTTACACCACAACCACAGCTTTGTACAGTTGTCAGAATTCCAATATGGCGAAACGTATCTGGTTGAAATCGTTTTCCCGGTTATTTCCTCATATTGCATCAGTGACATTTGAATATTTACGTGTAATTGGGTTGTCGCTAAATTTATAAAAATACCTTATTGAAACATTGAAAAAATGAACGTCAAATGTGGCCACCATAGCAAAATTTTTCGATCATTATTTTTTTTTTTGCAAAAATTACTGATTTCGTAAAGGTAATATTACTTGTTCCAGTATAGTAACTACTAAATTACTAAGGTTCTAGTATACTAATAAGTGTGCTCTTTCACAAAAAAAAATCGTTAAGATTGGTTTGAACAGTTAAGACGAACCTTTACCGTCATATCCATTAATGTTAACTGCATTATTGTAGATATGCAGAAGAAGACCGAGTTGTGCAAAAGACAGGTTTTTCTATAGATGCTTGTAATAGATATGGTCCTAAATATCGATATGTCTATAAATTCCTCTGTTTTAATTAGAACCAAATGATTCCCCTTTTTGAGAATTTCTCCGACGGTCCCCGTACACCGATTGTGTAGGGCCGATTGATACACCGGCATTACGCATTCTTTATGCCTTTCCACGGCTTTAATCAAAGTGGAAAGTTCCAGAAAGCTCGTAGATTATCGAGCTGTGTCGGGGATGACGGCTCTCGTTGGTGAATCCGTCACCGAGTGACAGTTATCACTTCAGGAACGGTCATAGTCGTTATTTAAGAGGGCGGAGATGGACACTGAAAACTTTTAGAACGACCCCTGAAGAGCGTGTGTGTAAACAAAATCGTCTCGTTCGTATTTGCTTCGGTCAGGAGTCTCTCGGAGCGTTGCGTGCGCGTTAATTGAACGTAAGAAACGCGTTGCCTCCTCCGAAAATAATCCGAACCGTTAAAATTATCAACGGGATTTATTCTAATTAATTAAAGACAGCTCGTCGGATTGAAGTTTGTTTACGTGAAAACTCTTCTCCACCACCTTTTCCGGCATCGAGGTTTACACAACGAATTACTCTATAAATCAACAGCGCTAATAGGCACGGCCTATTCAATCACGTACATTATATTATACGTTATTTATGTACAACGGGATTTTGAGGTCAAAGACTAAAATAAATATTAAAATTATCGAAATAATTTATTGCTCGAACGTTTACCGTGCAGCTTATCGAGCTGTGAATTCTAAATTACGGGGAATACGTCTGTGTTAGCTTAAAGGGACATATTCGGATGGACGTTCTATTGTTTTTGGACAAAAATGTATCGACGAATATTTTTTACAGGCAAATAGGAATTTATGTTACATGATTTTTGTTTCATTCATAAAATTCAAGTGATCAATCTAACGGGTGATCCAGAATGACTGTTTGAGTTGTCAATCCTACCTGGAAGATTTTTTTGCCTAAGGGTTTGCAACGCTACAACCAGATTTGACAAAAATTTGACATAACAATCTGCGATAAGATTGTTGGTTATGTGAATAAAAATTACCGCTTAAAAAATGAAACTCGAAATACAGAACAATGATTTAGTTAAACAGCTAAAGGTAATGCTCAAAATGTCCCCCATTTTGGTCCAGACATAAATTAACTCTTCTTTTTAGGCTCTCGAAGATATTCACCAGCATATTGGGGGTAATGTTTGCCACTTGCTGAACTATTGCCTCTCGCAGCTCTTCTTCAGTATGCAATATGTTCCTAAAGACATTGTCCTTCAAGAGCCCAAATAACGAAAAATCTAATGGAGTGAGATCTGGTGACCTGCTTGGCCAAATGCCCTGACTAATTACTCTGTCGCCAAAATTCTCTCTTAAATATCCCATAGTAGCACGAGCCGTATGTGCCCTTGCAGAGTCTTGTTGGAAATATCCAATTTGACGCTCTTCGTCTATTAATTGGTTTATAAAAGGCCTCAAAAGGTGTTGGATATAGCTCTCCGAATTGACGGTAAAATTAAAAAATATCGGCCCATACTCCCGCGTACTTGACACTGCCAACCATACACCAACTTTAACCACGTGCAAATGTGTCTCTCTGATAATGTAAGAATTTTCACCTGACCAAATCCTGTAATTTTGTTTATTCACATAGCCGTTGAGATGAAACCAGGCTTCGTCGGAAAAGAAGGTATTGTCAAGGATATCATTATTATTTAATATGTCATTGAACCAATTGCAAAATAAAACTCTCTGCGGGTGATCAGGAGGGGTAAATGACAGGACGATGGATATTTTATAAGGTTGGTACTTTAATTTCTTTTTAAGCACAGTGGAGCAACTTTCATATGATAAACCTGTAAAACCGTGAATTAGAACAACATGGAAAAGTGGAAGTCTTATGGGTAATAATGAAAACTGGTTGAATAGGAGGCATAAGGACCAAACCTGTTTGAAGGGAGAGCTTTTTTAAGGATTTGGGAGGACTTCTTTGCGTTCGAGTTCTGATATCCTCGACAACTTCCTCGTTTAGAGTAGAAGGTCTACCAGTTGATTTTTGTTTGCATACGCTCCCTGTATTTAAATAACGTTCAACTACTCGCATGCAATGTTGCTGAAAGACAGCAAAAGTAACCAAAGTCTCCGGAAACAACTCCTGAAATTGCTGGTATGTCGCTTCGAGAGAGTACTGCCAACCAGTAATTGGGTTATAAATCCCGCTTCGACAGTACGCTATTCTAATGAAAATTTCGTGTTGTAACGTGAAAACCATTTTAAATAAATACATTTGAAAAGAATACCAGAAATTTGAATTTTAAATAGCAAATTCAAATTACCCGTTGTACCATTTAAAAATGAAATTAAGCATTGCCAACTCAAACAGTCATTCTTGATCACGTTGTATATTTTCCTCCAGTGGAGGTATTGTTAAATTCAATTTGAGTTTTTGATGATTTAAAAATTGTGTTCCGTGGTTATATTTATTTTTTATACAGGTATTTGATAATATTTTGTGCGACAACTACTTCAGTAAAATATGAAATGTGATACATTTTCTAGAGGTAGGTATGTTTATAATTTACTCACGTTTAATAATAAACGTTTATAAAATAATGAAACGGTACGAGAAATCCACTACAAAGTATCCGGATATAAGCGCAAAATTTTCAAGAAGAAGCTAATTAATGAACCGTGCAGCAATTACAGCGGCAGTAACTCAAGGGGAAATACATAAACGGCGTGAAATATGCCTTAGCACCAGGTAAATCACCAATATAAACTGTTTAATTAGGCGATATTTATACGCGCAACACGACGCCCGGGCAATACTGCAAAATTAAGAGAGAATTTACATTAGAAATGCATTACAACCTGCGCTCTCACCGTCCACTCGCCGTTTACACTAATTTAATTTCCGATTAATAAACGAGATAAAACAGGTGCACACGTCCCAAATTAAAACAGTGTAGCGCGTGAAAAGGCGCCGCGGTAACTCGCCCGTGCGGTACTTGTAACGTTCAAATTGTTTATAATTGATGTGGCAAATTGTATGGGATGCCATCTTACCTGCTAATTTGGACACGCGGAAGCGACGGACCTGGACGTCTGGAACTTGATGGTTACACGGTCTTAATTTCCGAGACAAATTGTATGAATGATGGTCGCGCCAGACGAACGAGCCCAAAAAACGAAAAGGCGTTAGATATTCGTACCTTGAAGCTCGGAAGCGCATCTACTTATAGTCCAGTCATTATGGGGGGGTTCACCTAGGAATATCGACATACCCAGTATATTAAAACGTAAAAACTTCTATTTTGGCATCCTAAAACTTTCCCCAAAATTTACATATAATTGGATGGCCGCAAGTTTTAAAGTTGGGGGTCAAAAGTCACAAAAATCGTTTTTGTCTACATTTTTTGCAAATATCTCGTTTTCTACGGGTTTTACGCTATTTGTATTAATATCGATATTTTAGAGAATCAAATTCTCTACAACTTTTATATTTAACATTTCTTCATACTTCGAAGTGTTTTCGAGATAGAGGTCGGAGAGCGCTGGTCAGAGAATCATGTGAGGTCAACTGGTAGTCCCGATCAAAAACTCGTATATTAAGGTTATAAATTATTGCTAAATATTTAATTAGCATTTATTATTAACTTCTACATTAAATTCAATTTTTTCTTTCTAATAATTCTACAATTTATCAATTCAATAACACTTATAATCTCTTTCTGTAATTGAAAAATTATTAAGCGACATATTTTAATTTAATTTTAATTATATTCTCATTTACACTAATTGCATTTTAAGTAAAAAATAATTAAGTAAATCTTGTTTAAAATCCGTAAACTCTTAAATTCTTTCATAACTTTAAAAATTTATAGTCAGAAGAAGAAGAAGAGAATTAAAATTAGAACTTGTTCTTCTCGAAATTTTTATTCTTTTATATTAATTTTGACAATATTATATTAATCAAATGACACTTTTATTAAAATTAATTACAAATTTAATTCGTTTCTTTTTTATTTATTTAGAAAGTTATTAGTATGAATTAGATTACAATTAAAATGTAATTTAATTATTTTCCTCAACAATTTTTTACTTACATGGCCAGGTAAGTGTTATTAAATAAATTCACACTTAACTAAGAATAGATAAGTAACCAAACAAAATGAATTTAATGAAAAAGTTAATAAAAAATGACATTTATATATTTAGCAATAATTTATAACCTTAATATTACGAGTTTTTGATCTTGACTACCAGTAGTACCAGTTGACTTCACATGATTCTCTGACCAGCGCTCTCCGCCCTCTATCTCGAAAACAGTTCAAGATATGAAGAAATGTTAAATACAAATGTTGTAGAGAATTTGATTCTCTACAATATTGATAATAAATATAAATACCGTAAAACCCATAGAAAACGAGATATTTGCAAAAAATGTAGAAAAAAAACGATTTTTGTGACTTTTGACCCCCGACTTTAAAACTTGCGGCAATCCAATTATATGTGAATTTTGAGGAAAGTTTTAGGATTCCAAAATAGAAGTTTTTAGGTGTTAATATACTGGGTATGTCGATTTTCCGAGATAATCACCTAATTTAGCCTAAGATGACTGGACTATTAATTATAGTTATTCGAATGGTATTGGTTAGGTTTGGTTAGTAAGAAATAGTGTGAGCGCGTCCGCCAAAAAATTAATAGGCCTAAAATGGGTATGAATTTATAAATGAAATTTGTAGCAATATTCCAATTTTAAGTAACTTAAGAATGTTATTAATATCCCAATTAATTCGCTCGCGGCCGAAACTCTCAAAATTAAATTTTCAAGTAGAGTAGACTGCAAAGTGCTCGATTCTTTCGTTCTGACAAGCCAAGCGGCGCATTCCGAATGAACAATGCATCAAAGCTGGACTAACTTCCAGCAAAGGTATATACGACAAACTTCCAGGGCCGATATTAACATCGCTTTAATATCGCTCCTTGAAGGATCGTTAGCGATGAATTTGTTTTGAAATACCATAATTAAATTAGCGGTCGCAAAGTGGCCTCTCCTCGTCTCTTTATGGCCGCCGTCGGCCGCTCTTCTTCTTAATAATTCAGATTGGGGCGTGACAAAGTCCCGCAGAGAGGCGAAGAGGGAACGACAGAGAGAGAGAGAGAGAAAGTCCAGAAAGTTCCAGAAGGGGTTTCCGTCGACGTGTTCAAAGGTTTCTCCCAAAGGACAAAGTGGACAACGGCCGGCAATTAAGACCAACTGTGGACCGTTTATGCATTTTAATCAAACAACCGGGCCACTTTCGATTCGTATTTATAATTTATCAAAGGAGATTTGCGCCGCTTTCGGCGGTATAGGGTAGATCTCGTTTTGTGCTGTGGGGATAGGGCGATATCGCCCGCCTTTATCGAAAATATTATTTTTATGAAAGCCACCGGAACCGACATCGGTATTTACCGTTAGTCTAGATCCGATGTCCGCATTAAAAATTCAAACAAAGGCCCTTCGGGCAGTAACGTACCTTGACAAATGCCGAAAGACTAAAATTAGTTACATTTCAGACTATAAATCCCAAACGTTTCGTACTTTTTAGTTATTTTTCAACTCTCCGTGATTATACCACCGTGTATGAGAATGTATCGTATATATGACTTTTATGGGAATTTTACGGTTTCGAATGAAATCAATGCATATCCAAGTTGTCCCATTACTTCAAGTTTTAAAAGCAGATTACTCTATAAAAATAACCGTTGGAATGGAAACGGGAGACGAAGAACCGAAAATTAGGTACCTACTGTCTACCTACACTGTTAAAAATTGTTGTAAAATTACAATAGTTTTCAACCAAAATGATTAGCAAAATTACAAATCATTGTGTGGTAGTGCAGAATTCAAATAAAATTCAAGCAATTCTCCACGGCATGTGAGGAAATTTGTAATTTTACAATTTTTATGTGGTAATAATACACGTATTGTAATTTTACTGAACTGTTGGTCGATTTCCAATGAAAAGTTTTTGAAAATTACAAACATTGTTTGTGATGTGACTTACTATAGTTTTTAGTAAAATTTCAAAAAAAACCCATGGCATGCCAGGCTAAAAGGTAGATTTATGGGTAGGATATATAGTAATTTAACACAAGATGCAAGAATACAAACGTCAAAATTTTAAGATATTTGCAAATAACTTTTTCTCTGTACATTTCTCAAAGATATATTTTATACAAAAGTTGTTCGCCTCTATAAGGGCAACAAAAAACCTTGGTAACATTTTTCTCTCAGACGCGAAATAAAAGTTTTTCTTATTTTTATTTATTTTTTGAAAAAAATAACTTTTTTTCTGTACGTTTCTCGAAAGAATGTTTTATACAAAAGTTGTTCGCCTCTATAAGAGAAATAAAAACCCTAAGTGACATTTTTCTCTCAGACGCGAAATAAAAGTTTTTTGATTTTTTTTTGAAAATAACAAGCCGCCATTTTGAAACTGCTATACCGATTTGGCCCATTAACGAACTCGACCGAGATATTCGGCCAACTGATTTTTGTTCCAACTTTTGTATCGATACGTTAAACCAGGTTTTAAAAAAATATAAACGTCAAAATTTCAAAACTTTTTGCACCTAACTTTTTTTCTGTACATTTCTCGAAAAATATGTTTTATACAAAAGTCGTTTGCCTCTATAAAAGCAACAGAAAAACCAAGTAACAATTTTCTCTCAGACGCAAAATAAAAGTTTTTTGATTTTTTTTTTGAAAATAACAAGCCGCCATTTTGAAACTGCTATACCGATTTGGCCCATTAACGAACTCGACCGAGATTTTCGGCCAACTGATTTTTGTACCAAATTTCGTTGTGATTCTTTAAAAAATGCGACCTGTAGCTTGCCGACAAATTTCGTTATATCCGATATACATATATATTAACTTTTGAGAAATGAGTAAGTATGATCTCTAGATACCAAAAAACTGAAAACCGCATTTTCATTCTCTTTTTTCGACCTTCTTAACGAATGCAATACTAGATAAATCTACCAATATCGGAACTGAAATTACCATGCTGTCATCGAACGTTGATAAACTTGTTTAGTATTTCTACAACCACTGATTAAAAGTTACATGTTTCGGTCCAATCGAAATAAATTTGGTAAAGTAATTACAGCACAATATATTAAATTTATTAAACACATTATTTGTTTAATAAAATTACAAAAGTGTATAGTAAAATCACTAGTCTTATTTTCTATCACCACTTAGTATTATTCAAAAAAAGTTTCGTAAAATTTTCCCAAACGGAGTTGAATCGATCCATGTAGTAAATTAGTCAAAATGAGTCGCATTGTAAATTTACAGTACAGTTTATTAAAATTACCTAACATTTTCAATAGAATTTGTTTAGTAAAATTACAATATCTATAATGTAATATTTCTCAACTTATTTCTGTGAGTGCTTAGTAAATTTTAATAAACGCTTTGTAATTTTCCTAAACTGAGATGGAATAAGTTGTGTAGGAAAATTACAAAACTGAATTTTGTTATTACAAATTTGTTGTGCGTAAAAAATTCCTATGCTTTTTTGTAAAATTGGAATAGAACTTTTTAACAGTTTATTGGATTTTCATGACTAGAGTACTGCCTTAGTACTAGAAACATGTAAATTATGTCGGAATCCACCATAATATTATTAAAATCTTCTTTTTATCAAACGACAATACAGTCTATCATAACAACTCAACCACATTTTGTGCACAAATTTGCGCTGGTCATTGAAATAAAATTAAAAATTAATTTCCTGTTATATAATGAATCCCAATACACTTTGATTGATTGTAGCACTAAGGAATAACGTATTGGCAATTTATGTATATTATTGTTTATTGTTTCTGTTGATTGTGCCCCTATATGTCTGAAATGACCCATTTTTCAAAAAATTAAAAACCATTTAATGCAGTTTGGACTTAGTGCTATTGGTCTCACCTAACAATGAAGTGGTGAGCAATCCACTTAGAGAATGTGGATTTTCTTCGTTTACGTTAAAAACTATTGTAATTTACCCATTGCCGCTGAGCAAACATCCAAATGGAGCAATCATCTCGGCGGAGAAAAAGAGAATTATGAGAAATGTTCGCTGCATAATTTTCGACGTTCGCTTAGGTTTCCCGTCTGCCACGGGGCGATGTCGTAAAGATGGACCGAACGGTGCATACATGAATGTACGGAATGACTTTTTAAAATGTTCCTTCTTCCTATCGGAAGGTAATTCTGGGCGAAATGAGGCAATACTCGTCGTATTCCAAATGATATTTCAGATAGAGGCACGTCTGCTGCAACGACACCGATCTTAATGGAGTGTATTATTGTCGGGAAGTTCGATGATTCGGCTACCGCGGGAAACGTCTCGATGGGTTGTTTTCCAAATAATTACTCTCGGTAAAACTAGTAGGCAGGAGCGTGTTATTAAAGGGAAAGTCGAAAGTCACATTACACAAAAATTGTGAAAAATCATTTAAATAGAAGAGAAATATTAGAAACTTGGAAATATCATTATTTTCATTAGGATACAATTATTTAATCTGCTAGAAGGTTAAGCCTTTGGCATATTTTACTCTGCTACCGCTTAATTATTGAACGATTCTAAGGAACCTCTTTGATCAAGTCATCGTTTTCCCGTACGATATTAATTCTTATCCGTTGCCATTCGTCATTTTCCATTTAACATCGGAGACAGGGCCATTAACTATCACGGAAGATAATCACACGTATTCCTTATCTCGTTTACCTCGTTACCGTCCCCAAACTCGGGCAACTAATGCAAATGCGTCCCCGTCCTAACCGAAACCCCATTATTTCAGCTTAGCACCTGACCTAGGAAGGTGTCTTGCTCTCGCATGGACAGGGCCGCCAAATCCCCAAGTCCCACACCAAATTTGAAAGATAATTACTGGAGAGTTAGCGCTCCACGACACTAGACAGCTCCGATAATTTAGTTACCTAGCTTTCTAATAGAACCTGCGTTGGAACGGTCGACTCTCTGTGCACGGCCTGAACCTGAGGGTATGTGTGTGTGTATGTGTCCTCTTTGTTCGAAGGAAATAGGGAATTATTGATGACGTTTCTTATTTGCAAAGTTTCAATTAACTGGAGATATTTCGATGAGTCGTATCGTCGATAATTAACGAGATAACAGCGTTTTTACTTTCTCATATGAGGTACTCATATATATGAGAGAGTATTGTAATCGGGTCGATTTTTCGAAATTGAGTTATTAGCATTTCTGAACGTTTTGAGGTCCCCCGAGACAAAAAAAACATGTTTTTGGAAAACCGTTTGTGTGTATGTGTGTATGTATGTCTGTGGTAGGATTTTCTCAAAAACAAAAAACCACAAACGGTCAAAACTTTGTATTTAGACTTTGTACCATACCAGGACGTGAAAATAAGCTTTTCATTAAAGTCGGACCGGGTAAAAGGTGTGTACTCTTGTCATTTTTCGTTTTTTTTTGAATTTTTTTCAAAATTCACTCCAAGAATTTTTTTCAAACTCTGAATATTTATTGTACGATTAAATACCTATAAAAAAGTTTCCTAACGATTTTGGCTAAATATATTGTGAAGGGCACTTTATACTTGTCAATTTTCGGTTTTTTCAATTTTTTTCGAAATCCACTCCACGAATTTTTTTTGCTTAAATTAACCGTATCTATTTCCCGTTTGGATTTGGCAAACGCATATTGAAACACCCTATATATGAGAAAGTACTCTGATGAACACATCACGATTTTTGTGATGGGAACGGTTACTAGAACAAATTAGTAAAATGAACCCACTTCCATTCGAGACGGAATAAATTGAATTGTTCCGACTTGAGAACATTTGAAGTCTTGCTCTAATATACATGAAGTAAATCGGTTAAAAGATTGTATTAACATATTTGAGTTATATATTACGGCAGTTACAACTTTGCTTAATCAGATGGATTTAAGTTTAGATAATATTGTTTAAATTTATTGCTACTAGTTTATCAAGAGTACTTTTGGATTTTTGGGTTAATCATTTCGATTTAATGCAACTGATTTTTGTACAGTGGAGTATCTATTTATATTCACATGATTATTGGCATTACAAATTTGAAATTTTTTGAGTTACGAATTAACAATTTAAGACATGTTCCTTCAAGTGTGGAAACAGGGAAAATTTCCCGTCCGCCGGTTAGAGCGAAAAAGTATACTCCTGCAAAACTCCATATTATGCTTCATATTATGTTCATCAGAGTGCGTAATACATATATATGTTACCGTAAAACCCCGATTTCAGTTAAATCCCGAATTTCCTAGGAAAAACTAGTTTTAACTATTGCTCACAGTTAATTCTAGATTTAACTAGTTAGAACTAGAATTAACAAATATTAAAAGTTAATACTAGCTTTAACTAAATAGTCTCTAGTTAAAACTAGTTTTTACTAAACCTGTCAATAAAATCTGTGTAATCTATAAACATTTTATTTTGAACGAAATCTTATGGATTTACATATACCAAAAATAATCTAATATACATACCCCATGTAATAATGCTTTTAATACTACATAAATTATAAAATATACATGAAATGAGTTACATAAATGGGTGCGTTGGGTAATTGAACAGGTAGGACAGAAAAACAAACGTAAAGAAATACAAAAAAACTTAACAAACTTCGCATATATCATTTATCGTACTACTCGTATTACTTGTACTTTACGTCCTTATGTCAGCCACAGATAGTAGGAACTTGTTTCCTACGTGTTCCTATATGGCTGACTATCATGACATTTAGAATTGCAAAGTTTTCCCTTCTTTTTACAAAAGCACCTATTAGTGTTGCAAGTCTTCTTGCAGACGCAACGTGCAAACCCTTGACCTTCTCTTAAAGCAGCATGTCTAGCAGCGGTTCTCAACGACAGATTAGCTTCCGAAACTTCTTCAAATTTTAAGAATTTTTCTTTTGAAATGTTAAATTCTGATCTGGAAAAAATAATTAATATAAAATATCTACAAAACATAAAATCTTATTACGTTTTCAAAAAATATTTTTCAAGAAGTTTAAGGTACGTGACTGTAATAATAATTTCTCCCTGATTTGAAAAATAAAATATATGTATAACGTACCTGCAGTACCATTTCTCCAGTATCCCATATTTAGTGCCAACTTTGTATAAACCATCTTCGTTTTTTTCAAGTACAACACCTATACCTAATGTTCCTTAGATCTGCTTTTAACCTGTCGACATCCGGTATCGGGATTATTATATTGTCACCCCTTTCCGCGGGTGGATGAAAAGCGTCGGAAACTAATTTCATTTTTTTAGCCTGTTTTTTTTAAAAACCTTCATGTGCTTCTTGTCTAGCTAATAAAATTGAAGATTCTGTACTAGGACCATCCTCTTTAACATCAGACAAAGATTCATTATTCTGCTGATAAGAAATGTTTTGAAGGTCTTCTTCATCATGTATGTTTTGAACAACTTCCAGTGGTAAAGACGATGTCGTAAGTCCTACTCTGGGTTCAATACCAAACATCGCTCGATATGGCGACTGTTTTATACACAATGCAGGGCTCTATTCTTCATAAACTGGACAAATGGAAGGCCTTTGGACCAGTGTGTGGTATCATTATCCTGTATCCAGGCAGCTAACATTTTTTTCTATATCCTGGTTGGCACGCTCTACAGACCCTTCGCTTTGGCTATGCCTTGGTTTTCCATGAACCAACTTTACTTTGGGCCAGTATGTCATTACCTCATTAATCACTGCATTAACGAACTCTCTGCCATTATCTGAGTGTAAAATACACGGAGCACCAAAAGTCAAAAATATATCTGTTAATTGCAAAGTAACTTCTTCAGCCCTTTTGCTTTGCAATGATCTTAGCAAAACAAATTTTGTCAAATGATCTTGGTACACCATAATGAACTTATAACCTTTATCTTGTTGTGACTGCATAACTATGAGGTCTACTTGGTAGCAACTATTCATTTCTGAATGTGTAATGGGTTTGGAAACAAGACCCCTCTTCTCGCCCTCCATGACCAACATCGACAACTCCTCGACATCTCTAAACCTTTTAAATCTTCTATATTGTAATGAGGTTTTCTTTACAGCCAATTCAGCTTCCTGTACTTCAGTCATTAGTTTATTATAGACGTCTCCTGTCATAACATTGTAGTGATTTTCTTTCTTTTCGTTTTCTTCTTTTTTCAAAATCCGTTCCAACAATTGCTGTTTCCATAAACCTCCATTTCTAGCCAGATTTTCGGCAATATCCGCCAATTTTAGAATCAAAAAGGTATATCTGTAGTTGGTTATAAGTTATAACAATGGTGAAATGATTTATTTTACAACATTACTCAAAAATTACAATTTGAAAATCACTTACCATACAAAATAGTTATCATACGACTTTTTTTGGCCAATCACAGAATAGAGACTCCGACCGACAGCACGAAACAATTTTTACTGTTTTAGTCGAAACTAGTTTTAACTAGTAAAAACCGTTTTGAATTTAATATCCTTAGAATGTTTAGTTTTTACTGAAATTATTAGATACTTCTAGTTTTGACTAGTTAAACCTAGAATTGACTGTGAGCAATAGTTAAAACTAGTTTTTCCTAGGAAATTCGGGTTTTAACTGAAATCGGGTTTTTACGGTAACATATATATCGATTGAATTAAAGTGGTTCGGCCGACGACGATTATTTAGCAAAAATCGCCGGGCCGCCGACCTTTCCGTTTCCCCCTTTTCCTTTTTCGCGCAGCGACTTGACAATAAAAATAAATTAGAGAAAACGATCAGCGGTAGGCGGTAACACTGGAGAGAACCGTGAAACGAAGATAAATTACCTTTTGAAAAGATGAGTTTTTAGAGTTCATCGACGTGAAGTTAGTATGAATTTGTAAATATATCAAAGTCGAAAAAGCTCTAGCCCACTTTTCATTATCCCTGCCGCCGCCTCCGCCCTTCCCCCCACGAACGGCGTCCCTCGGTCGCTACCGTTCGTTTGCGAACTAACTAACCTGCTTGGAAATTGCAATGGCACCGTAAACGTTGGCGTTAATCATTACGACTGCCATATTTGAGTTCTGAATGCTCTAAACTCTAAACGTTACGGCGGCGGTGAAAATAGAGGGTGCGCCTCTTTGACATGGGCAATTATTCCTTTTATTGAATGGTACATCCATAACTGATGCGATTTTATCATTAATTACCGCTCTAATTGTAATTGTACCTATTAAATAAGTTTATAGTCTGATCTAGTTGTTCATGGACGATGCATTCGATGTAGTTACGAGACTGGAAACAGAGCATTCGATTGGATTGAAGAAGTTAAGTACATTTCCTAAAACAAACTTATTATCTCTCCAGAGTTTGTTAAATACGTCAACTGCCTGAAGTACCGAAATTGGTAGCCAGCATCAGACAGAAAATCTACTGCCAGAGACTATTCTGGATTGGCATGGAAATATCAACGTTTTGCCAAAGATGAGCCCTAGAGATTCCAAACATGTCCAAATATATTAATTCCTCCTCATAAAATCGACTCTTGATTGTTTCTTTGGATGGGTGGGACTTTGAGACTTCTACCTACATTTCATCTCCCCATCTTTGAGTACCTATGAACTTTTCCCGAAACATGGAAATGCCTATCGATCTGTATTCTTTATTGAAGTCGCTAAAACCTTATTACTCAATCATTCAAAGTAGTTATTATCCAATTCTTTAGTTAGAGTAACTTGTGTGCTGGTGAGTCACCATCACCAAATCGACCCATTATAGTATAGATGACATAAGTGAATAGTATAGTCGTGTCGTAATGGGTAACACCCACCCTTAAATGCTTGTCGAGTAACGTAACTACAATTATTGTTAACGTACGATGTGTTTCAATTCCACGTCGAATGTCAAGCAGTGTACCTGGAGGTGTAACTCGAAACATTTTTCAGGCAGGGAAATTCTTTCCCCCCTTTCCTAATAACAAGTCGTTCCCCTGGCAGTCGAGACAGACGAATGGGGAGAACGATTACTTACAATGAAAGGTGGGTTTAAGACAATCGTTGTTTACTGAAAACGAGATGAGCTCGAGATAAATATTTTACGTGAACTCCGGCTCGAAATAGAATTTCAATGAGTTCTGCAGTCACAAATCTTTCGGGGGGGAGAGAGAGATATGCCTTTTGCATTATGCTCGGTATAAAACCTAACGCGCCCCACAAATCATATTTTACCTGGAGTCGGGTTTGGGGACGTACATACGTTGAAACGGTTTCAATCTGGCTGGGTTTCGGATTTTCTCACGTACTCTTAGTGACTGTGATTGTTGAGAGCTGATATGATTTCGACTTGTGCTTGAACCCCGTTCAATTTATCAGGTGTCAAAGCTAAATTCGTAACCTGGATGGAATCCAAGGAGAGTGACGTCCAGAGATTCGAAACGGATAAGTGTAAACACTAATTAACCGATCTACCTTCCGCACACCGAGACGCTCATAAATAAAATTAACGGTCTCCGTATATCCAAATTAACATAGCGCCGCACCTATGTTTACGAAGTGAAGCGGTCTAATAGCGTTTTTGAGGTGAATTATGGCCGGTGTTTGAATTCATATGACTTAAGTGAGATTATTCGGTCAAGGAGATGAGAAGAGATTATCACCTTACGAATAAATTACGCTCACAAGGTGCTCGTAGCTGTTGAATCCGAAATATCAAACAATGTCGGTGTAAATATTGTTCAAGTTGAAGTATGAGTCGGTGCAGCGTAATTTTTATCGTTCCCGTTAGAATTTAAATGAGTCTTTTCCCTTGCACGTAACCTGGAGGATATCCAAAAACCGGAGAATTTCCGCAAACTGACACAATAATTACTGAAGCAACATCGAAAAACGCCGGCAATATTGCGCCCGAATCCCGTAAATAAACAGACAAACTGCGTACATTCAAACTGCTATCACGCCATAACTATGCTTAATGAGGCAAACCGTCTAATAAATAATCGTTAGGGTACTTACGTTTAAATAATTACACCTATAAGAACTTTAGGTAATCTTGAATAACTTCTGAGTTGTGCCGGTTGCTGTTTAAATCTCGAGTAATGATGATGGATGATAAACAGGAGAGTTACTCGATGCTTGGATTTGTATAAGTTCCCGGGAGTTCGGGGACGAACAATAGATTAACGTTTTGCACTTTCGCGCCCTGACACGGCACGACGACTATAGACTACTTCGAAGTTTTCGTACGAGAAATAAATTGAGTGTGGCAGAATTTATTTTCAACGGATCTCATGCTGAACTAAATAGACCGTAAATTGCTAATACAACGCAAAAATCGTGATGTGTTTATCAGAATATTTTCTCATATGTAGAGTGTTTCAATATGCGTTTGCCAAATCCAAACGGGAAATAGATACGGTTAATTTCGAAAAAAAATTGAAAAAACCGAAAATTGACAAGTATAAAGTGCCCTTCACAGAACATTTAGCCAAAAACGCTAGAAAACTTTTTATACATATTTAATAGTACAATAAATATTCAAAGTTTCAAAAAAATTCTTTTAGTGAATTTCGAGAAAAATTCAAAAAACCGAAAAATGACAAGAGTAAACTACCCTTCTATCCTGGCCTATTTTAATGAAAAGCCTATTTTCACGTCCTGGTATGGTAAAAAGTCTAAATACATAGTTTTGACCGTTGGTGGTTTTTAGTTTTTGAAAATATCCTACCACAGACATACATACATACACACACATACATACATACACACATACATACAGACGGTTTTCCAAAAATATGTTTTTTGGACTCAGGAGACCTCAAAACGTTCAGAAATGCTAATAATTCAATTTCGAAAAATCGACCCGATTACAATACTCTCATATATGGGTACCTCATATAAGAAAGTTAAAACCCAAATTCGACAAGTTTAAAGTATCCTTCACAGAAGATTTAGCCAAAAACGTTAGAAAACTTTTTTGTACATATTCAATAGTAGAATAAATATTCAAAGTTTAAAAAAAATCGTGGAGTAGATTTCGAAACAAAAAATTTGAAAAACCGAAAATTGACAAGTATAAAGTGCCCTTCACAGAAGATTTAGGCAAAATCGTTAGAAAACTTTTTTATACCTATATAATCGTACAATAAATATTCAAAGTTTCAAAAAAATTCTTGTAGCGAATTTCGAGAAAAATTCAAAAAACCGAAAAATGACAAGAGTAAAACTACCCTTTTATCCTGGCCGATTTTAATGAAAATCTTATTTTCACCTCCTGGTATCGTACAAAGTTTAAATACAAAGTTTTGACCGTTTGTCGTTTTTTGTTTTTGAGAAAATCCTACCACAGACATACATACACACATACATTACATACATACATAAAAGGTGCGAAAATTGTTTATAACGCGATTGTACAAAAACTGCGCATCGGTCGGACACCATCTTTTGCACACATAAATTACACATTATTAGCTATCACTACCCCGAAGATAGTTTTTCCATCCTCAAATTTGTCGAAATTACGAATGTTTCAAAAAAGATACATTTTTGAGGACTTTTCGGTATTTTCTCAGTGAAAAATGGTCCGATCATGTTGAACAGCAAACCATTTTCTAGCTTTGAAGATTCCCTACAAAAGTCCCTTTTGTCGTATAGCGATTCCTTCATTACTTTCCGCAATATTCATAAAAAACTTAAAAAATGCATTTTTTGCACTATAATTTGTTTATAAAAATCCCAACACAGATTTCGCTGGGGCAAAAAGGTGGGTTTTCATCTACGAACTGTCTTCTACACGATAGTATAGGTTTTGACCGGTTAAATTTTAGTGCGAAAATGTATTCTTTTTTAGCTCTATTGGTTGGCCTATATATGACGTAGTAAGTTAATTTAGTAGGTGTCATCACGAACACCACCTAATAGTTGATGTGAGTAGAAGATTCCTGTTTCACTAAGTGGTCAATTTACACCAAAGTTACCACCTCTAGTAATATCTCACCCAAATTGTTAGCCAGGTAAAATTTTTTAAGCCACATACCTCTTGATAGGTATCATTTGCTCAAAATGAAAATAAGACGCAATATCGAAATATTAAAATGTGTCGATTGACGACAACAAACTCGACTAGCTTGCCATAACTTCCACTGCAACTCCCCACTCCTAAAACGATAAATTTAAAAATCAATCCTCGATCATTTTTCCGCCCCCGCTTTGTAAATAATATCCCCGTACTTCGCGTATGGCTGACGTATATTATTTTTCTCGAGGCACGCGTTGTTTATGAAAGGAACAGCTGATTGTGATTTAGTAACTAACGTACACCTTCTATATATATGCAGAAGGGCACATGTGCTACAAAACAAACAACTTTTTCATTGCTTTCAATACCTGATCCCCACGGAATAGAGGGAGCGAGAGAGGGCTCCCGATTGTCTACGCCGGCGAGGGGGTTCATTCCTGGAGGCTTATCGGGATCACCCCACCGGTTCGGTAACTCGATGATTCTTTTTAGAGCCGCTAAGGAATAGTTGTGAATAAAAGGGGGGAGAGTTTTATACGTGTTCGAGACGGGGATAGTTGAGGTCACGTTTAGGGGACGCGGGCAGACAATGGCGTTAATTAATCCCGGAAAATTCTACAAGAGGCGTTTTCTACGTCATTTCTTTTTCTATTCTCCACTTCACTTCTTAAACGTTCCAAATCCGGATTAAAGTAACTTTTACTTAAGAAAAAAGCAAGGATTTATAATAGGAGCTGAATACAAGATCCCTTAATAATTAGGGATCCGAGTCCCTAACTCATAATTGGTTACGATAATTTGACTATGGGAAGACAGACAAGCTTCACAGGATGACAGTAGGTATATATATATGTAGTACTGTGAAGACCTGTGAATCGCTTGTTTTGACCTTTAAGACTTGTTAGTAAGCAAAACTTTACCCAAGAAGACATAGTGAAGTAGTGAAACCACCTCAACTTAAGGTTGATGTGGCATTGCCCTTTTTCACTACTCCTCACTATCCAATTTAGTATTCCTCAAGTGCAAAAAAATCGTTCACACGATCGACTAGAACAACGAGAGTAATGTCGAAACCTCAAGACAATTTGCAATTAAAACATGAACATGACGTTTAACTTAAATTTATTTAAATGCTGGGAAGAGTCCCATGGGAGTTATTTGTTTTCATTGCGGGTTCAAACTCCTGTAAGTGTGCGTACGGACACGACTATTAGTCGTAAGTGTGGTCCGCTTCCTAATTCCTTCCCTCGCATACTCGTAAGTGTTATTCGTACTTATCGACCATAGTGCCTGATGGTTCATTTTTAGGTTAGAGTTAGAGTATTAGTTCCAGGAAACGGTCCGTTTTCCGTCGAGATGTGTATCTTGGCAAAATATACCTTCTCGCGGAGCGCCGGCCAGCCGTGGCGTTTATCAACGATAATTTCCGCGAATAAACCATATTTATCAATTCCACGTGTGAAGTAGGACGTATATAAATAAATCGTGTAGGTATATGTATATATGTGTGTGTGTGTGTGAGTGTGCGGTATTACCCCGGTAGGCGGTTGCACACCGTGATAAGGCCACCTCTGTGGAATTGTTTATCGGTGTACCGGATCCATACATAATGTGTTTATCTGGGATGGATGTTCCGTGTACGGAGCGGCCATGTTGCACCAACACTTGACATGATTAATAGTTGTAGTGTTGCTGCCATTAGCAGCCCTCGCGACCGCCGTCGCCGCCGCCACCTCGGGACGCAACATGCCGAATGTTTGATCGGAGGTGCAAATATTGCCGCGAGGAGATCTTCGCGTTATTATGTCGCGCAGAGAAAATGTAATCGTAATTAGATGGTCGAATCGACGAAACGACAGTCACTTGCCCATACCTTCCAATTAGGTATTTTCACATTTTTTTGAAAACTGGCTAAATGAGAGATTATATGCTTATAAACCTTAGGATCATATTAAAAAAAAATAAATTAAAAACATTCAAGCAAAAAAAGTAATTTGAAATTCAAACGCTAGGAATTGGCGCCAAAACGCCGTCTGACGTCACACCGCATATAAACAGTGTAGTGAAAACACTATTTTACGACGCGAATAATACAAATTACTAGATTTGGTCGAAATTTAACTTCTACACCAGCGGAAACAACAATAAAGTCCAAAATACTCGAGAAATCTATTTGTGGACTGCAGAACGGACCCGTGTTTATATGCGGAGTGACGTCACGATGTGCGGACGTTTCGCTGGTCCTCGCACATTTACTGCTTTTTATACCTGGAATACTTGGTACTGGGCTTATTACACGATTTATTATGATTATAAAATTTGTCTGAGAGTTCGTCCCTATGAATTTAGATATATTTCGTTTAATTTAAAATATATGGCAAATACCTAATTCGAGAAGTGTCAAGAAAACCTGGTTTTCCTTAGAATAGGCAATTGGAAGGGGCAAGGGAAAACCTGATAGGCAATAGAAGGGGCAAGGAAAAACCTGATAAGCAATTGAAGGGACAAGGGAAAACCTGTGTTTAACCAGGCTGTTAAAACAATTCTTGTCACAAATTCTATTTTTACTCTTGAATAAAAATGTATTACTTGTTTGTTGAGTTATGAAAACAACCGTGAAATACGACTATCGAATGCTTAATCTGACGAGTATTCTCAGTACCTACTCGGTATTTAAAATTTATAAAATGTGCTTTACCGTCCATAATGAATTCTACGACTTTTTGTTTGCTTAAATTTCCCTTTCATCAAAAATAATTTCCAACCTAACCGCCGCCTCTCTCCCCCCCTCCCTCTCCCTCTCTAATTACACCCTTCTTCCTTGCAGCAACCCTCTCCGTTTTTTTTTTCGAACCCCATTAACTAACGAAAACACTTTTTATTGCAGGTAAATAAAAAGCGCCGTGAAATTACGGGAGCGGAATAAATCGTCGGTCAACTTATCCGTCGGACTTTTTGACTGAGGGATAGAGCAGCAGCAGGAGTTACTCCTGCGGGCAGCAGCGGGAGCGCATATGAGCGGGAATCGACGCTGGGGGTATAGTCGTTGTCCTCGTCGTTGTCGGTCCGGTTATTGTTCGAGGTGAGTTTGGGGACGCGGGGGAAAGGTGTAAAAAGCGGTTCGATGTCGGGGGTGGCAGTAAATAGGGAGCGAGATGTATACGACGTCATAGTTTCGATTGCGTCAGTGTTGCGAGACTATTCGCGATCGGAATCCTACAAAATCACACACACTAACATGCAATAGGTAACTATTTGGTATGTGTGGAATTTACTTTTCCATATAGGTACGTCTTTTCACACTATCGCCAGACCGCTCAAAATTTAGGAAGAGATGTAGGAAACGTTCGGTTTTCTCTCTGAACTGTTCTATTATTTCGAGACAATATATAATACCGCTAGTTTAAACCATTTAAAATTTCATATTGATTCAACTTCCATTCGGCTCAGTATCGGACTTCGTCGAATTTAACAAATTCTGGTTCGTTCTCTTTTCGAGATTGACTGGCAATAGATTGATTTTATGAAAATGAGAAATCAAAATGAAGGGTGTTACTTCAGCAAAATTCCTAATCTTCTTCTTCAGCAACCTCTATCAGCCCACTGCTGGACATAGGTCTCCTCTTTGCTTTTCCATCTTCTCTGTCTCTTCCATCTTTCTGATGTCGTCTTGCCCTCGTCTTGATGGTCTCCCGACACTTCGCTTGTAGGGTCTTGGTCTCCAGTGCAGTATGTGTTTTGGCCATCTAGAGTTGTCTTGCCGGGCGACATCTCCATTTTTGCTTCGAATTATATTCCACTATATTCTCCACTCTTTGTCTTTTTCTTATTTCATGATTGGGAATATGGTCTCTTAGGCTTACTACAAGCATCAGACGTTCTATGGTTCTCTGTGTTGTTCTCAAGCTGATTTAGTTGTTAATGTTACTGTATCCATAGCTAATGCCATAATCGGTAGTATCGGTTAATTGCAATAGTTCTATGTCTTAACAAGTGTCCCAGCTTTCCTACTGCTGTCCATGTCATCTTTATTCTCCTACTCGTTCCTGATGATTGATTCTCTTTTCCCAATCTTATCCCAAATAGATGTAACTCAAGTTTTTCCCTCCTTGTACTCATCATGGCTAACTGTGAGAACTTGGACAACCTCCTTTTGTTGAAGTCTGCTAGTCGGGCAAACATTGTCCTCTTCTACAAGAAACGACTGTTAGCAAGAAAGAAGACCATGGTACTTATCTGGTTCCTGAATGAATATAAAGCGTTGGCAAGACATATAAGTCTTTCCTTCCTGCTCATCATGGTTAACTGTGAGAACTTGGACAACCTCCTTTTTCTGTTGTATCTATAATTCCAGTTACGTTCTCTGTTGTCATTGTTTTAATTGTATTGATATTCATCTGTAAGCTGAACTCAGCCGACCCGCCTTCAGTTCACCAATCACCTCACTTAAATCGTTGATATCTTGGCTAAAAATTTTAATGTTTTAAAGATGTCTTCTAGTGCGAGCGTAAATAGTTTTGGGAAAATGGTGTATCCTTGTCTAACTCCTCTGTTTACTGGTATTTTGTTGGGTTTGAGATCTGATGTAATATTTACTTCTTTTGTCACTTTTTTGTATACATTTTGGAGTAAGTCTGTGCACTTGGAGTCTATCCTGGTGTTGTTCATTGTTTTTCATGTTCAACATTGTATTCGTTGCGTACCGATTGTATATGTTCTGTAGTGGTAAAGCTTCGATGGGAACCTGCCTGTTCTGGTGGTTGATAATCGTCCAATTTCCTAAATTCCTAACATGTCGTCAGTTCTCAATGCTCAAATTCGATCCTCAATTCGAGAAATTGATCAGCGATCGATACGTCCCGTCCGCCGGATCTCCCGATCCGGAATGAACGATCCGACCGGAGTGCACGCCGCGTAGGACCAGGCAGGATAGTCGGGGAGAGTCCCTCGGGAGAGCATTAGCGGTGTTCCCACGCTTCGCTCCCGGGACCACTTGCCGTCGCATTAACTGATGCACCGACAGAAATCCCTGCGATCAAACGGGTAACAGACAGCATTAGCCTTGTTTGCACGCTTGTTGTTCAGTTGTATCGGGAATCGGGAACGGCGGGAGTTTTTCGACGGCTCCCGTCGACTGTTTTTCGTCAGTCGAAGTGGGGGAGGAGTCGATGTTTGTTGTGTGGTGCCTATGCGTTTGAATTTATTATTCTGAATCACTTATATCTTATATGTAATTGGTAATTTGTTGATAGTCTTGAATTGCAAAAGATAGAAGTTAATTTTATGTATAGGTTTCTATGGCTGTCGTCGTTTGTCGCGTGCCAATTTCCAGGGTTCTATGTCTTCCCAGTCCCCTTCAATTCCTACTTTTAACACTCGTTCATAGAGTCTAGCTATTGAACTTATCACAGTTATGCCTTGGTAGTTTGCACAGTCCTGCCTTAAATATCGAAGATATTGTTACTGATTTCCATTCATTTGAAACATTGCCCTCTTCTAGGCACTGAGACTTGCCAGCCAATGCCTTAGTTAGACAACTAGGACCTGCTTTAAGAAGTTTACTCTTTATATTTCTTAATCCAAAGGTACCACTCTTCATGTACCTAAGTGCATTTCAGGTGTTATATTAAGTTCATCACTTTCTTCCACGATTGGTGAACGAAAGGGTGAAGTGGTCTCTATAGAGAGTGGACTGTATGTATCTCTCTCGTAGCTCGTGGGTGGCTGCGGAGATGAATCTTGTCTCCAGGTTGTAAGGCTGAAGTTGGTCTCGTGGTTTGGAGATCAGGGCGTGACGTGATCTCTGGTTGAAGTTCTCGAAGTATGGAGAGAGGGCGTAACGTGCTCTCCGGGTTGGATCTGAGGGCGTAACGTGCAGATCTGGGATTGAAGTTCTTGAAGTTAGAAGTTGTCGTAGCTTGAAGATCTCGTAGAACTCTCAGGGCGTAACGTGAGAGCTTGTAGGGTGGGGTGACTTTGAATCAAGTCCACAACACACTGTCGTTTTGAGCATACTAGGTATACTGGTTTATTACCAAAATTTCACAAGCTTTTTCACAAGAAATTATCACTTTGATCCTCGCTTTTTCGTCCACTTAAGCGAGTCAGTTGTTTTAATTCCCTGTTTAATAGTTATTAATTAAATTTAAAAGTATTTTAAATGGAAAGTTACTCGTTTTGTTATTACTGTACCATTTCCACTTTCGGAGGGATCTGTTTTAAGGTACTCAAATTTATGAAATTGAGACGATTACGATTTGAATACGATATTTTCAACGGTGATGAATCTGTTTATTCTATTTTACAAATTAATCCAGGCAACACATGTAAAGGTGGGAAAGCGTGCAAAGATAGAATAACTTCAATTTTTGGTTATATTATGTAGTAGTTAGATATTAAATTATTTAACTAACAATAATTCTTATATTACTGATTTCGGTTACGATATAGAATTGTCCCACGTTAATTGTCCATAAGACACGTCGACTGTATTTTAATGGTAAACCTTTGATATATGGAATTTCGTGTAATTCCCCTTGCCGTAATGGTCCAGATCGCATCTCACTCCGTGAGAAAGCCCTTATAATAATATCTCTCGATAAATCACGTGCCGGTCCAAAAATCCGTTTGACAAACAAAAACACGCATAATCAAGTACGGTTCTGCACGTGAAAGCTTTTATTTATTCACCTAGAACCCGGTGTGTATGTGTACCGGGTCCAGATTGCTCCCTTTTAACAATGGCAGAGGCACGCGTGGTTTGACAATCGCACACATGGACACCTCTGTACACATACACGAGGAACAAAAAGAGAACTTGCATCCCCTGTTTCGTTTTTAAATGTGTAATATGTGTGCGTGTGACACAGTGGTGTATAAATAAGACTCGGTAGAGGTAGGGTAGGGTTCGAATTGTAATCTTCCGGCACAAAAGGATTAAATTATTATGTTATAAATGACGGTGGAAAATTGATAGTGGAATTATGCAATGTAGGTTTGAAGTGAAACGACATGTCAGAAAGTTGTGGGTCAAGTTCAGCGTTTTGGAAGAATGTAGTCTCTAACAGTCAAACAGACAAAACTCTGTCTAGATGTGCGTAATGAGACGCGTGTGCACGATATTTCTTGTAAATTGACAAACCAATCAAAATTATGCGCATTGAATTTAAAAAATACCTTCTTCAGACAATAATTGGTTGACTAGGTTCATAACGAAACCTAAGAAGGCTGTATGTATATTTTGGTTTCACTGGATCATATAAACCCATTTTTATTTTTCACGTCATGTTTTGCTTCCCTATACATTTTCCCACACCTCTGCCGGTTATCGTCCTTTATTTTATCACCTACGCGACGTGCGGACGTGAAAATTCATTAGATCACCTGTATTATTAAAAATACAATTCGCGAGACGAGCCCCCTTCGTTCCCTCTCATCCCCCGGAGGACCGCATCACCCTTAAAATCTCATAAAAACTTTCTCACCGGTCAATCTTCCCACGTAAGCACTCTCCCGAGGGAATCATCCGGGCAACGTGCCGTAACGGCATCGCTTCTACGATTCCACTTCATTCTGCTTCATTCGAGTCGTTTAAAAACGGTGCGTGTGAGAACCTCCAGGAACGAGGGAGAGGAGGATGAGGACGTCGTCGACGTTATGCGCCCTTTGGGCCGATGAAAACGCTGCAGGCCCTTACGGATAAATATAATACATTATATACGGGGTGTGACTAAAAGGGACGCCGGGGCCGGATGTAGAAGTTTCGGTAGCAATTGAGTGATGATAATGATGGATTTCACCCTTTCATTTGCAGTATGTTATCATACAACTTTGGTAGTTATCTTAATATAAATGCAATGCGTAATAACTACAAATCTGGTTGTATGGCGAGTGAGTGAGCTTTGTTGTATGGTTGTTTCATAAGGTTTATTTGACGAAAACTTGGTCTCCGTGTTCTATGATCTAATTTTATATTATTTTCGACTTCCTGTTATAATTTGGAGGTGCACAATGAACCCAAAGTTGTAGTTGATTAATATTGTTTTCATGATATATTATTTTATTGTTTAATGAAAATTATTGTTGGCTAAACGTTAGATCCAATTGCTTCGTTTTTGCGGACTTGTGTTGCTATACCAGGCTTCTCTCTAAGTACATTCCGCTTTATGGCGATGGCTAATTGGTGATCATTAAGTGTGACTGGGGAAGTCTTCTCTGGAAAGGCGTTTTGGGCTAATTTGGTTTCATGTACCACTGGTTTAACTCCTTTTCTAAGGTTTGTGAAGACAAACTTTTGTGTGCACCAAGGTTAAGCATAAAGCATGGGATACATTAACGGTGTCTTCTTCTTCTTCAAGTGCCATCTTCGTTACTAAGGTTGGCAATCATTATGGCTATTTTCATCTTCGAAACTATAGTTGTACCAATCACGTAGATTTTTTCAGCCATGAGTATCTCCTTCCTATCGAATATTTTCCGGTTACTCTTCCCTGCATAATGTTCTGGAGTAGCTGATATGACCGTTTCTACAGAGTCGCAGTATGGTATAAACATAAGAGCGAAAGAAAGGCCATATATTTCTCGTTGGCTAAACAGAGAAAGAACTTTTGCGACGTTGCTAGCTCGCGGAGCATCACAGTTATCTCCACACTCTACCGGATCATTTGCTGTATAGCCTCCGACGGGAATATTTGGAATGGGTTACGGACAACGTTGCAAAACTTCCTTCTTTGTCATACTAACGAACTACTATTAGTTTCTCTTTAGCTCTCGTTGATTTCGGACCCTGCATTTCAATAGAATAGGTCCATATATTCTCTCTCATTATATGGCCCCAATGTAGTAGTTTCGTTTTTTTGATGTTAATGATTAATCCCTTGCCTTTTTTCATTTGTCTCAACACTTCCTCGTTCATTACCCTTTCCATCCCAGAAATCTTTAATATTCTTCATATGTTGATGCCTCGATCCGCCACCAAAGTATATCTTTTCAATGTTACCTCGTATATAAGCACATACGAATTCATTGCCGCCATTCCTAAGCTCACCTGGCACACGAAACGCCCCGATAAAAGAGACTTTAGTCGGTCGGAAACCTTTCGGGTCTCCTTTAGGAGTCCGACTTTACGGCCCTTCGGGCCTGAATATTGCATCGGTAACCAAGACGTCGCTTTAGTAAAGGTGTTTGTGCACCTTTTATTTGGATTTATTCCGGTCGGAGTGGTAAAAAAGGTGAGAGGAGCCCGACGGGATTCGACGTGCCTAACGCTTTTCCGGGTCCCGGAATCGATGGAAATAAAATCTGGTAGTCAATGCGCTGATGTGCGTGCCGCTCTTACAATTCGGTTATTATGAGGGATCTCGGAAAGGTGGACGAGAAGAGACGTCCTAACTAAAACGTGTCACTTTATGTCGGCTCGTAATTCCGAAAGCGATACACGCAGACGTTTTTAATCAGCCTCCCTTGCAGGCTTAAATTTGTCTCTGAATTTATAAAAATTTTTCGAACAGATAAAAGGTGCGAAGGGACGAACGTCAACAATTCAATTACCGTTCCGAGAGAAAAACCACTCGACCCTCCCCCTCCGCCCGCCGCCGCGCCCCCCCGACCCCTTCCGTCCTCCCACCGTCTCCCCTCGGAAAAGGGTTGAATAAATCTCAAGGTAACGTGACACTATCAGGAATTTCTCCGTTTCGCTTTCCCTCCCCGGGTTTTTTAAAGGACAACTTATGTCGCTTCAGCGAAAAAGGGCCAGCCAGAGCCAGCCAGCCGAGTCGACTCTTCGACTGTCCTGTCTTCCGACTTTCCCCCCGTAATAAATGGGGAGATATATGGACAGGTGCAATCAGGAGGGGTCCCCAGGGAGACGCGTCACAAAAAGAGGGATTCGAGACGAATGGGAAAGGGACCGCAATTTTAAATCAATACTCCGGGGTTCTCCTCCGTGCCGAATTTTGACTACGTCGTGGCTTCGAGCGGCCGTTATGAGAGTGAGAGAGAGAGAAAAGTGTATTTTTTTATTAACGTAATGAAGTGTAATATCTTTAGAGCTGTGTAGTGATAAATTAAGGGTGAAGGGTGGATTTCCTCGTGAGATGTGTGGGGACCATTCGAGGAATCAAAAGAATGTACTGGCAAAAAACTTTTCTTATTAAGTTATTTTTGCCTAATTTATAACTATATTCGCCTCCTCTTTACCGTTCTATTTTGACCGGTTTGAAGGTATCAGCCGAAAATCCACTTCAAAGTGACATTTCTAGCAATCATTTCATCAGTGGCGTCTCAATAAAGAAATGCAAAATGACATTTCCAAAGCTCATTTTACATATATGCGAATTGTATACAGCAACTAAGGCCATTTGTCGCATCCTAAACGCCATTGTTTTCTATCTTGCCACTCTCACTCCCATGGCTTCGTTGACTTCTTCATTCCATTCTTTTAAAGGTCGGCCTTGTTTTCTTCTTCTCTCCATTGGGATCCATCTTCACACCCTTTGGAGCCATCTGATTGTTTCCATCCTTCGTAAGTGTCAATCCCTTTGTTTCTGTATCATCTATAATTCTGTGTTGAACGTTAATTCTTTCTCAGATTTCTTCATTTCTTTTATGTTGTAGCCTAGACACCCTACAGCTTCTGCGTAGCACATCTATTTCAATAGCAAGCAGTCATTCTTTATTTCTTTCAGTAATCTCCCAGATTTTGACAGCTATGGGGTTCTGCCGATATAATAGCTCCGAAGTATTTGTAGTCTGTACACGAATCTATAATTTTCACATTTACATCAAGTGGCCTAGCAGTGCCCACAGTGACCAGTTATTCGGCCTTGTCAAAATTAATTTTGAGACCCCATTTCTCATAAGTCTCCGTCAATTTTCTTATCGTATAGTGTATGTCGTCTTTATTGCTGCTATATTGACATATACAAAGACATATAAAATGGGAATGCCATATAACGTTACGTGAGGATATTCTAGTTATCATTTCACCCCTTAGACCCTCTTTAAGTCGATCATCGTTTAACAGTAGATTGTCTACTATCATACTATTATTTAATAAAAAGGGCAATCTGGCTTTTTGTCCTGCTACATTTAAAAAAAATGAAAATAGGAACGCGATATGATATTACGTGAGGATATTCGCGACACCCCCTTAGACCCTCTGCCAGTGGATCACCGTTTAACGGCTGATTGTCTAGTATCGTACTGTTATTTGATGAAATGGGCAATCTGACTTCTTTTTCGGGCACCTTCAAAAGTTTTTTTTTGAAAATATGAACGCGATATGAGGTTAAGTGATGATGTGAGAGTTACCATTTCACTCCCTTAGACCCTCTGCAAGTGGATTACCGTTTAAGAGTCAATTCTTACTATCATACTATTATTTGATAAAAAGGGCAGTCTGGCCTTTTTCTGACACCCTTAAAAATCTATTTGAAAATAAGGGCGCGATATAATGTTACGTGAGGGTATTCCAGTGACCATTTCTCCCTCTTAGACCCCCTACAAATCGATACAACACATAATCGCATATATATTTTTAATCCCATTACGTCCACGTGTATGGTTGTTTCGTTTAATTCCGTTAAACACTATCCCGTGCACACGAGCTCGTACTCGTTCGAATTTCAATCAGTACGCCGAAATGTAAAACAAAACTCCATAAATATATCGTTACGTTTCACTTACTTTCATTATCGACAATACGGTACATGTCGGCCGGGGCTTAATTGAAATCGAGTGTTTTATCGCGGAGGGAGAATGAAAATAATTCATAAATTATTCTCTGTGTATATGATAAATTCCGTCGTGCGCGAGGATATTTTCAGCTAATTTATCAATTCCACTTCGCGAAATTAATCAAATCCCAAAAATACCCTCCTGTCATCCTCTTCCGTCTCCGAAACTACGGATTGTTCTCGTACTTTATGAAAATACGTCTGTCCTCATTAGCCGGCATTATTATTAGAATATTCAGACCCGGAAGACATGACAATAAGAAAGTTTCAGTCGACTTACCTTCACAACTTAATTAGAGGAGAGATAGAGAGACATTTCTTTGAGTGAGCATCATCTGATCACGTCAAAGCTCTTACCCTCGAGGGTTTTTTTTTCTGGAGGTCTTAGAACAAATGAGTCGGAGTTTTTGATGGGAACGGCGAGTGGAGGTAATGAAATAACGTTTAATTATTTATTAGCGCGGGTCTATTAATTCGAACTCTGAATAAACCTCGCGGAGCTCACAATCCGGAAATCAATTCCCCTCACCGCCATCGACCCCGAAAAGAAGATATATCGCGCAATCTGCGGCGGATTGGTTTAAATTTTGTACGATTATTTGGTATGCAGACACGTCCTTGTTATTGCCTACCTTTCGATATTTACGAAGACGGCATATTGGATATTCCGGGGCGGCCCCTAAATATTTTATTTGGGATGCAAGACACAAGTCGTTAGTTTACATATGTTGGACGTGAGGCGAAAGACGATGCGCGCTTTTTAATACTCACCGGTTTTCTTAATAAATCTCGGGGAGAGCTCGCGGACACCCTGCGTCTCGACGTATCTGGGGGGGTTGTTTTTGCGGATTGAGATGCCGCTTTAAAGTTTCATACCTGAAATTTTTTATTTATGGAATTGAGGGTGGGAGGAGTCGATGCTGAGGAAATTTGAGGTTGCGGTGAAAATTGTATCCATGTAATATGCAATGTAATGGATTGTGATCAAACTAGTATATTTGTCGGTTTTAATGTTTGTCTCAGCAAAAAATTCATCCATCTAAACTTCAACACCACTAGAAGTAAATCCACTGAGAAGAAAACATCCACGAAACGAGAAAAGGTAGTAAAGTTAGACAACACCCAATACACGTCGTTTGCTATCGGTGGAAAAGTCATAAAACTTTTGGCGAGTGTTGACTCTACGATCAACATAAAAGAGAGCTAAGTAGGGTTGTAGGGATTTAATAGGGAATTTAGGGAACATACTCTTCAATTACGGATTAATAACCATTAAATAGGGAATTAGAGCAAACTTGTTATTAAAACATCTTAGGTAAAATTTCCACTTGCAAATTAAGTAATCAAACATTAATTAGAACAACTAAGTCAGGAAAATAATCTAATGTGCTTGCTGATAAAGTAATCAATTATTAAGTAATTAATAACTATTAAAGAGGGTATTAAAACAACTGAGTCGCTTTAGCGCGGATCAAAGTGATAATTTCAAAATCTTACAACAATAATCAGTCACGCAAGCATAACACCAGTCTCGTAATATGATAACAAACGCGCTCCGTAAGGTCAAGCACACAGCTAGGTCAGGTAAATTACAATCTAGGACGCCGAAAGATAACAAAACTTAATTTGCCATTTAACCAATGTAATTTGAAGATGTATAAAAGCTTGTGAATTTTGGTAATAAACCAGTATACCCTAGTATGCTCAAAACGACAGTGTGTTGTGATCGTTCTTCACGCCACTTAACCCGACTACCCAAAACCCAAAACCTAACGAACTTCAAACCGGAGAGTACGTTACGCGCTCTCTCCAAACTACAAGAACTTCGAGAACTTCAAGAGATCACGTCAAGCCCTGATCTCCACCTACGAGAACTTCGAGAACCTCAAGAGATCACGTTAAGCCCTGATCTCCACCTACGAGAACTTCAAGAACTTCAAAGAGGTCACGACACGCCCTGATCTCCATCTACAAGAACGTCTTCAGCCTTACAACCTGGAGACAAGATTTATCTCCGCAGCCACTCACGAGTTACGAGAGATATCTGAATACAGTCCACTCTCTAGAGATCATTGCACACTTCGTTCAGCGAGAATTGTTGATGTACAGAGTCGGTTCAGTAAAATTAACAAGTTTAGTTGTCTGATCTATGGTTGTCTGTTTACAAGCGTTCAGGAAAGTCGTTGACGGTGATAGTGGACTTTTAGTTGATGGTTTATTTTAACGTATCGCTATTGTTATCTAGGTTTTTGATATAAATTTGTATAAACATATTTCTGTGATCTTTTGCAATTATGGAAAGACACCTTCCCTGCTCTCCTCCCAAAAAGAAACCTGGAACATACTTAAGCTGCAGGAAGAAAACCATTATTTAAAATGTATACAGAAAAAAAAATATCCTTAGTAAAATCTTAGTAAAAGATAAATTAGAGTCAAGGCGATCATTCTTAATGCGACCCTGTACTTATTCGCTAGCTGGTCGTGCACTTTCAATTTCGACGTTTGTGTTTCATGGAAGTTTTCTTCTCGATGGATTTACTGTAGTCCTTTGTTGAAGTTACTTTGTTTAGGACCTCATGATTATCATAGCATCATTTCAAGCAAGGAACATGGATTTCACGTATTTCTTTGTTGCAATTAATCTGCAAAATTGTTGCATTGTGTCAAGAAGTCACAGAAAATGTAGATGCTGTAAAAGACATTGAGAAGTGTGAGTGCATTATATTTTACATGGCCTTTGCTCCTGTTCATGAATGTAAAAACATTCTTAAGCTATCTTTTTTGCTATGTAGCAGTTGGATTACTAATGACACTAATAGACTACCTAAGTGCTGACGTCACGCGAGGGGGCGGAGCTTCCAAGCCTTTCCAAACAAATCGAGAAAGTGTACAATTTGTCCATAAGACAGTTTTAATTCTACATTTATTCCTAATGTTGTAGTAAATAAGAGTTGCCAGTTATATATTGTGATAAAGGTTGTTCAAACCTATGTTATCACCAAATATTTCTAGATAGATAAGTAGTATAATGTAGTTTTCGCCCATATTATATATTATAGGTTATGTTATCGTTTTATTTTCATCAAAACTTATCATTTTTGTTAAGTTTACTGATGTTGCTGTGTTTAAAGACCGTTTTTTAGGCTCGTGGTCGGTATCTGTAGTCATGGTTATGTGTTTTGTGCCAGACTGTAAGCACTACAGTGACCAAAAAGTTTGTAAATTTTTTACATCCGGAGGCAAGATCGAGAACCTTCAAAGCACTCCTTAGTTTGCAGTTGTCATATATTATAATGCCCAAAAAGAGCCAGCGCAGCAATATGATAACTGCAATAGGAACATTTAATAAGATAAATATCTATAAAATCTATCGAAAGCAGAATACCTACCTCTACTCTATATATTTTATTCTTCATGCTGGCATGTATTTCCCTTCTAAAAATCATAAAATCAGCATCAAACTGCATGTTTTTTAAATGATGCATTTTCACCCCTTTTTATCATTTTATTCTCGTCTTAAAAAAAAACTCAATAATGTCGTAGATCTTCAAAACATGTTTGAATGCCATTTTCAATCAAAATTTGACTTCAAATGGTTTTATTTAACTTAAAAGTACACAAAGTAAATCACACTAGTAAATAAAAACATAACCTCAAAAAAGTAAAATGGGCGAACAATAATCATTAGACTTACCTTTTATCAAAAATACTTTGTTAAAACGTTGATCCGTCTAAGTTTTCACCAAATCTTGAACTGGCCTCTCTTATTTACGTCAAAACTAATAACAAAGTTGAAAATAAAATCTTGTAATGGGAAAATTGTACGCTTTCTCGGTTTGTTTGGAAAGGTTTCTTAGCTCCGCCCATTTGTGACGTCGGGCTTAGGTAGTCCACTGACGAGGAATATATTGTTACAAACTACCTACTTGTATTTGTACATTTCGAGAAATATAATTAAAACCGTAGAAACGTCATATTCAAACAAATCAAACCTCACTTTCCCCTTCCTCCCCGTCCTGAGTGCACTTTCGAGTTCTTAACAACTTTCCGGCCTCGACGTCTCCGCCGCCACCATAAAAAAAAGGAGTACGTATTATAAATGATTGTACAGGTTGCTTTAAAAAGTTTCCCAGCGCCGGAAAATAAAAAGTGCGAAATTACAAAGTTCTAATTCTTTTAACCTGCAGCTAGAAAATTATTAATGGATTTCCCAAGTAAAAATGAGAGCTCAATATCTTACACTTGCTCCGATTTTTTCCTCTCGCCCCTTTTTTCGCGTTGCCTTCGCGAACTTTCCCCGAGATAAAAGTCAGACGGAGATCGTCCGGGATGTAGATATGTACAGTGAACACCGAAAAATCTTCGACACCTCAATTTTGTAAAGGGTGACGAATCGATGTTCAAACAATTGAAATTGGTTTAAGTGTAAATTAGCCCAAGACACTTCCAATATCCTTCCAAGAGATCCCAATGGAGGGTCACACATCAAACATACATTACACAGCTTTTTGGGTCAAAATTAGCTCTTAAGTAATAAAAAATATGCATCTTTTAACACAAAGTTGACAAAAGAAGTCCCATTTAACTTTACCAATGGACTATAATTCTGGACACAATTACCAAAGGAAGATTAAAGATCAATTCACTCTGCCCGTTATTATTAATATTAAATTTTCGTTGCTGACGTGGTGTGATTTTTCCTACTAAAAAAACTTTTTTTTCATGGAAAAAAAACTTCAACTCAGCGCTCTCCCTTTGACCGTGCTAAAACCTTTTCCGGACATTAAAAGGAAATACGTTCCCTCTCGCGTACGTCGGTTACAAAGGTGCTGTGGGACGCTGTATTATCGACCTGGACACCGGCCGAGGTAACAATATCATCTATTTTTCTTTTACATCCTCTTCCATCGTAATAACCTGCAAAAATGTGACTCGCCTTAGGCAACCCGGAGCCTTTGTCAGACGGTGGGATATTGTGATGTTTTCTCGCTAATTAGTGGACATGTGCTTTGTGGTTGAAGTTGCGCGAGGAAATGAGTTTTATTCATTTTCGAAAGTCGATATGGATTTCGGTGTGATATTTTTTAAAGCGGTTTTGATTAGATCGTACCCGCTTTCATTTTTAGAGTTCGGTGCGTGTTCCTGGGGCCTCCCAAATGTTCCCTTAATTAAAACTTCACCCCCTCTTCCATCTGATAACTCCCAATTAGTACGGCCAGGTCGATGTCGCCTCTCTCTTCCTCTCGATGAAAAATTCATCGTTATCCCAATGAGGCCGAAACGACGATAAGGTAGCGTCCCCCGAACGAGAAGGGGGACGAAGTTAAACGTCTCGATATTTAGTAATTTTACACCGTTCGCCCCGTAAAAGCGGAGTCAGCAGACGCACCCCTTGCCTCGTTCATCCCCCCCATAAAGACTCGCGAGGCGAGGGTAAATTCTCCCCGAAATATCCGTCATCAAGGTATAAGTATGTATTAAGTATTTTAGTATTACTAGAAACTTCACAATTTTACTCGTTGAAATCCCGTTTTTGGTTGACTAACGTACTACGTTAGACTTGAGGGGTTAATTCCGCTCTTCAGTTCCGGCATTTTCGATAAGTGGTTCCTCCTCCCGACACCTCGCCGCCGTCGATTTTTCCAAAGTCTCGAATTTTGTCGTCGGCAGCGATTCGACGTGAATTACCTGGAAATTAACTGTGAGCGAAGTCCCAATTGAGGGAGAGCCGTGGAAAGTGAACGGCGACGGGAAACCTGCAGCACAAGCAGTCATTACGGCTCCTGCTGCTACGGAAGGAACGGACGCAAATTGCGCCGGATTCGGGATGAAGTTTCTTTCGAGTTTATAATGGGTTAGAACTCTATCAAATGTCGTAGCTTTGGGTAAATGCTGGTCTAATCTTTGGTGTCGAAAAGTGGGCGTTTCGGAAAGAATTGCGAATGATACAAAAGTACTTCTTAGGAGGGTGGAACGGTAGGTGCATTCTTAATTCGTTCTATTGCCTTGCAACTTCTATTAAATTTCTTTCTCCCTAGCATTTCTTACACCTTCCCTGTTCAGATCATTCTCATTGAACTATGGAAAGTAAGCTGTAGGTTGTAGAGGAATCAGTTTATATTAAAGTCGTAGATAATGAGAAACTCTCGAATCTAAGATCTTTCGCATTAAACTTCGTCTATTAGTTATTGCAAAAACGACAAATTATTGCAGTTGACAAAATGAATCTATCGCAATAAATACATATACGTATTTATAATGCAAACCATACTTTTATTCTTCGTCTTATGAGTCCATCTTCTGGCTATAAGGTTGGCAACAAGCTTATCTAATGTCTTATCTTAATGTAGTGTCTTATCTTTGAGGAGCTCGAAATAGTGCATGTAAGTCTAAGCCAGTCCAATCTCTTATATATGTTAACCATGAATGTTTGCGCCTTCCAAGTTCTCATTTGCGTTTTATTTTCCATTTGCTAATTAAGCTCAAGAGCTTTGCTCTGCTATTCCGGCCCAGGTGTGCAAATTTTCTTTTTTTATTAAGTTTTATGACAACCTTCTCATTGCGTACCTACATGATCTTTCCAAGATATTCTCAATAGTCTTCCATATATCCACATTTCAAAGGCTTCCAATTGTCTTAAGGTGTTTACTTTAAGTGTGCATATTTCACAGCCGTTCAAGAAAACTGAGTAAATATAGCAGAGAACGAAGCATAGGCGCAAGTTGATGTTGATTTCTCATTTTGTTAAACGCTGATCTGGCCTGTTCTATCCGAGATCTAACTTCTAAATCAGGATCTAAGATCCAAGATATTTAAACCTGTTCACAATTTCTACGTATTGTCCGTATATTTGTGTGTGGTGGTGAAGTATTTCTCTTGCTAACAACCATTATCTTAGTTTTGGCTGTGTTCATTTTAAGGCCCAATGGATCTTCTTCTTTGGACCCTGCCTTGAGATTAAAGGCGGCACTGTACTTACTGACAGTGACTAGCTAATGTTTGGAGTACCAAAGAGAGACAACTACGATTATTGCTCTGTTTTAAATATCTGTGGTTAATTAAGTAAAGAGTTAGTTAGTTAATCAACAGTAGAAGAATAAATGGCTCAGTGGTAAACTCACCACTCACCAATTAGTGACTTCTGCCAATTGCTTTGTAATATTGTCTTTTCGCGCAGGAGAAGGGCTAAACCTATCACACTACACAACACAAACTCTTATGAAGGGTGATCGAAGACTAAAACACACAGGCAAACCTTTTTAAAATTATAACGTTTCCCTTTATTTTTCCGTTCGGGAAGAACTACCCTCTTGAGTTGTGTTCAGGTATTCAGTCGCTTAGCCTACATAAGTGTTACAATTGATATGTTTTATTCAATGTTGCCATATAAACTGACGTTTATTGACGTCAAATTGAATCTATAAAGTCATTGTTTATTTTGTTTATTTAAGCAGCGGATTAAAATGTTTTAATACGGTGCCTATTAAATTTTGCCGTATAAAGTGACGTTTTATATGTTTAAAATTGTTTTCGTCGTTGTCAAGGTTGCGGCACTGAAGTTGTCATCTGTCAAATTTTCTCTTTAAAATTGGACTTACTCCGCTAAGCGCCAGTTTATATATGGCAAAATTGAATAAAACGTTGTAATACACTCGCGGATACAATGAACGTTTAACTCGCGATATTAACGCGGTTGCGCGCGCGTTTAAACATATCGCTCGTTAAACGTTCATTTTATCCGCTTGTATAATAAATAACTATTACTGTGTTGTTTTCTCCAGGCGAAATATAAATAAAAATTTGAAAGACAAAAAGAATAGAAAATAGAGGTAGAAAGTAATAGTACATAGGTACTTACATTGGTACTTCTCGGTACTTTTATTCATTCTATATAAACCGTTATTGTTCCAACGTCTAACCGATGTTATATACGTTATCATCACATTCATCTAATCTAAAGTATACTTGTATTTATTGGGATGATTCAACAACGCGTTTACCTCAAAACGTGAATCTCGATCGTCGTACCGCCACATCTGTGGGTCCCTCTCGTGCCGAGCGGCATGAATGTTTAATTCCCCAATCCGTTGTAGTGTTTTCGACGGATCTCCTTCCGATATTTACGATGTGAAAAAGATATCCAAACACCTAAGTGCGACTCGTTCCCCCGGAATACAGATGTTGCATTCAAGATTCATAATACGGCGTGTGTGTGTGTGTCGGTGGGTGTGTGTGTGTGGAAAAGCAATCCGATGAATCGTCGCAATATTCCGGATGGAATTCGATCGGAAAGGAGTCCCGTCTCTCTCGCGAAAAGTTCGGGAGGAAGGAAGGACGGCGACGAGCCAGGTGTACAAATTATCGGTGGGGCGATGAAACGATGAAAAATGTATGGAAACAGCGTCGAGGATTGCGGAAACAACGTTCGAAGAGATGCGCAAATATTATCGCGGAAGGGGTCGGGTTTCGGGAAGAATTTTTACCGTGCAGGTTGGAGAAGTCTCGAGGGGGATGATTGCGACAGAAATTGTTTCAAATAATTCTGTCTTATGGATGGAGCCGCGAAAGATCTTTAAGGTTTTTACAAAAATGGGTAACAGCGCGTATCTCGATAAAGAACCTCGCACATATTATATGGTAAAAGGTCTTCCTGTGAAATTTGCTAAAGATTTGGGAAATTATTCCTTTTGCCCCCCTTTTCAAAAGTCTCAATGGGGTCGAAGCTCAAAATGCCCATCTTTAGGTTCTACGGCAATTGTTAGTGGCCAAAACGGCAAAAATTAATTTTTTTAAAAAAATATTATGTTTGATGCTGGGAAATTGTTCGTTTTGTACCCCTGCTCAAAAGTCTCAATGGGGTCTCGAAGCTTAAAATGCCCATCTTTAGGCTCTACGGCAAATTTTAGTAGCCAAAAACGGCAAAAATTCATTTTTTTTTAAATATTATGTTTAATGCTTGTACAGTTCCTTAAGTTTTCATTAAATTGCATGCCTGTATGCGTATGTGTGTTATGTAGGAATATGGCCATGTCTAATTATATGTGTGTATATGTATTTGTGTGAGAGGGTTTTTGAATGCACAATTATATCGGGTGTTTTTTTTTAAATTTCACCTCATAGTAGGCTGTGGATAGTGTTTGTGAATGCGCCTTACTAAAAAATGTCAAAATTGACATAACCTCACTTTTTAATAAAAATTGAAACTTCTCCAATCAGTTACTAGTGTCTTGAAAAAGACAGCTTGGCTCTATGAATTGGGCGTAGATGAGTGAGATGTCTTTTTCAAGACACTATTAACAGATTGGAGCAGTTTCAATTTTTATTAAAAAAGTGGGGTTATGTCAATCTTGACATTTTTTAGTAGTAAGGCGCATTCACAAACACTATCCACAGCCTACTATGAGGTGAAATTTAAAAAAACACCCGATACAAGATTCAATAGTCTCAAGATACACCGTCTCAATAGTATATTGTGGTTTTAATGAACTTGGAACCCTCATGCATTTTTTCAAAGAGTTTCCAAGAGTTGCCAAAGATTTTCCAAAGCATTAAACCTAGTTAAATAAAATGAATTTTTGCCGCTTTTGGCACTAAAAATTGCCGTAGAGTCAAAAGATGGGCATTTTGAGCTTCGACCCTATTGAGACTTTTGAACAATTTCCCATCATTAAACGTAATATTAAAAAAAATGAATTTTTGCCGTTTTGCCAACTAAAAATTGCCGTAGAGCCTAAAGATGGGCATTTTGAGCTTCGACCCCATTGAGACTTTTGATCAGAGGGACAAAACGAACAATTTCTCAAATTTTTAGCAAATTTCACCGGAAGACCTTTTTCCATATAATATGTGCTGGGTCCTTTGAGGTGTTACGTTCGGGTTACAACAGTAGGGAAGTCATTAACGTTCCTGTTATCAACATTGATATCCACGATGGAAAGTCACCGTTTCCATATTTCAAACCTTGTCTAGTTTACGGGTCGCTGCAACAAATTTCCGTTAAAACGATATCCCTGACAATATCCATCCATAGAGTCATGCACCGTTGTAAAGTTCATTTGTTTGTTTATATAGGGAATTTGGAAAGCGGCAGACATTTCGAACATAAAATCGAGCGAGACCGTTAGTGTTGCGCATTGTTTCGACGATGCACCGGGAATAATAGATACCGGCAACGTTTCGAAATTCGATTAAATGATGTTTGCGCTACCTCCTATAAAATATCTCAAAACAAATTGCTTGTTTATTTTACGAAGGAATGTACGTACACACGCAGAGCTGGATTAGGATATGTAGCTTATTATTGCGACAGATATGGAAATACAGTTGTGATTAACAGTTGCGCGAGTCATGTGTTCAAAACAAGGCAGACAACAGTAAAAGACATGAATTGGCAGAACTGATGTGTGTCTAACTAACTAACTAAACTAGATGATTTATATCAGCTCTGTTACGGCCACATTAAACATTTGGTAGAAATTAATTAATCTCTACTACTTTTAGGTCGAGACGACATATTATGTATCCGACATTTTTTTACACGCTTTATATTAACTTCACTTGTATGTTTGTTTGTTTGTAACCGACTCTTCTAAACTCGATTTTTATTCACTTTCAAATGTTTCGAAACTTCGCATACTTATTAAGAACTAATGACAGTACAATAATTGAATAACCAAATCATAATTTTATCTACTCTTTAGATTGTTTGCTGCTGGACAAGCTTATTGAAGAACTTGATTGCTCAAAGTTATCAGGGAGCGTCCCATGTAACGCTGAAACATTAGAAGAAATGACTAGAAAAATAAATTATAGTTTAAAAAACACGCTTTAATGGTGAATCAAACTAAAAAGGTAAACATATTTTTTTTTAAATAAGAATAGTTCGTTAATTAGGTATATTACATAATATTCTTAATGCTAAAAAAATATTTTTACATTTTTAGTTTCATTCGCCATTAGAACGTGTTTTTTAAACGATAATTTTTAATATTTCGCTTATATCGATTATATTTGTACGTAAGTTAATTCCGATCCTGTCCCGTTCGATAAACCAGCCAGAGCACCATCAGCATCCAACTTAATCGGACAAATGCAAAGCAGTGTTCTGTTTCATAATTACTATTATCACAAATACAATATATAATCGTCATTTAACCTAGTATTTACTTTCGCAGCAGCATGCAAACTACGTGCGAAGGATACTTCAATTTGATGTTAATTAAAATTTGTTGATCTATTTGTTGAAGCCAGTTAATTAAATTTTATGTTGACAACCTTTAAATAGAAATGGATACGTATTGTATTAGTTGGGAGATGAAAGGGTCGTCGGAATGTCAACTGAGTTTGTTGCGAGAGAGGTTCTGGTCGACGAGTTGCACATTGCACAACGTAATTACGTGAAGAATTGAACGACGCGTTTGTTCCGAGAGTTGTCGTAAGGAAACCAACCCCGTCCCGAGAAGGAACTCATCCCCGTTATTAGCCGAAATATCAAATTTTACGCCGGCCTCATTACGAGCGCGACTAATAACGGGACATAAATCCACGAGGAGACGAAGAAGAAAAATAATCACACTTAAGTTTATATCCGAGACACGGCGCTGTAATTCACACCTAATTGACAGATACCGGGTAGAGGTGTACAGTTCCAAACGGTGAAGCCCGGGATTGGCCTTATAAAATATGCGCCGCCACTTTATTACTCTCAATTTTCATTCCCGGAGAGAGATTTCTTTTCACAGGACTCCGGGCGATAGGTGAGAAGGACGAAGGGGGAGAGAGAGAGAAAAGGAGAGCGTGTCTGAGGAGGTGACGTTATTTGGACGAAACGTGGGCGTAGAAGTGTTTAACTGAACCGACGCGAACGTCGTACTTAATCACCTTTTAGTTTCAGTCGGGTTACAAAGTTTTCCGATTCTTTCGACATTAAATTTTAATTAACACTTCGTCACGGAATTATATAGTGGAAGCTTACAAATAGTCGACGTTAGCGCCGGTGATCATAGAAAATAACCCAAATGGAAACAAATGTTGTGGAGTAGGAAATTGATTAATATTATTTAGTTCTAAAATTAATCGACGGGGATGAACGAGACGATTCAACTTTTAAAACTAAAAAAGGGCGAATGACAGAGTCCAATTATAGAAAGCTACGACAGTGTGTGTGATAATTATTGGATGTAGTACAGGGTAAATGTAAATGTGGCATAAAACGCAAACAAGTTTGTTTAAAATTTAAAATGCATTATTTGCCATCGCCTAAAAATGAATTAGTACAGAATGTGGCCGACTCGTCATAATGAAACCACATATAGGCGAATCAAATTAGAAAGAAAAAAGGTGTTTTTGTAAAAAACTGTGTAGACGGGTTTGACAGTTGGAAAAGGTAGTTTGAGTTATTACAAGAAGAATCTCATCTAGAGATTCATCAATTTTTTAGTGGAACAATTATCAAATTAACAATTGAAGTGCCAAAATCACTCTTTTATTTATAACTCCAAATGGCTTAGATTTAGACGTTTGCGGTCAACAGTGAACTTTTAGAGAAAACAATTATGGTTAAAATGAGACTTTCTAAATTAAAATTGCACTATAAATAAAAAAAGTTTTTGCAAAAAAGGAGACAAAATGGCTATTTTTAAATATTGTTAATAACTCTTTAATTAGTTGTTCGAATTAAGTGAAATGTTTATAATTTGTGAGTTGTCATGTACTTTATAAGTATGCAAAAGATGGGCTCGATCGGTTAAGTAGTTTTTGCAAAATTCTAATTGTTTATCCCGTTTCTTGAAAAAATCATCAAGTTCTAAGTCCTGTCCAGTCGATTTTTTTAGATGGATCTTAACAAACTTGGGCTCATCCTCTTCGTAAAGACTTATATTAACGTTCTATGTAAAAAAACAATAAAGTTTTGTAATTTTTATTAAAAAACGGTTTAACAAAGAGTATAGGTTTTTAAGCTTATAAACATTTACAATAACTTGGTTGGTTTCTGTTCAAACTGTATGGCAATGATTTATTCGAAAAGCTGATTCAAAAATACGCATTTAAAAAGAAAAAATAAAGCCCCACAACCTTTGTGAGCCAAGATAGCCCTTTTTCTAAAAAAATTCACCGTCCCTACAAACATTAATATTAAAGGCTGAAAATAACAAGGTTTTTATAAGAAGAGTTGAAGTTCCCAATGGCACTTTCAGCGTTTAAAAAACCGTATATTGTTTAACGGAGAGCATTATAAACAAAGAGTAATTGTGTGTTGATTACTTTCCTGCTCGGAGTCCACGGAGTGGGGGAAGCCGACTGGGCGCTTGGCTCAGCTCTCCTGAAAAGTGAGCTCGCTGCTTCAAATCGAACCTCTCGAAAAAAGACTTTATCTCGTGTTCTACTTGACCAAAATTACTCATTCTTTTTGTAAACTAGGATACAATGAAGAAATAATAACAAATAACATACTTTCTACGCAACCTACTTGATGCGTGATAAAAGCTCAGAAGTGTGTAGATTATATAATGTTAACAATGCATATATAATGTTTATTTATAGGTATAATTATTAAACAATAATTAATAAAAATACATACAAATTGATATACTATAATTAGAGTATATAAAAACATTTAAAGTAATCATAACCTTTGGCATCTTTGGACAAAGCAATTTTGCACAGAAAGTATGTTAATTGCTATTATTTCTTCATTGTATCCCAATTTAAAAAAAGAATGAGCAATCTTTGTCAAGTAGAACCCGAGATAAAGTCTTTTTTTCGAGCGGTCCGATTTGAAGCTGCGAGCTCATTTTTCAGGAGAGCTGTGCCAAGCGCCCAGTCGGCTTCCCCCACTCCGTGGACTCCGAGCAGGAAAGTAATCAACGCGCAATTACTCTTTGTTTATAATGCTCTCCGTTAAACAATATTCGCTTATTTTAAATGATGAAAGTGCCATTGGAAACACCAACTCTTCTTGTAAAAACCTTGTTATTTTCAGCCTTCAATATTAATGATTGTAGCGACTGTGAATTTATTAAAAAAAAATGGCTATCTTGGCTCACAAAGGTTGCGGGGCTTCATTTTTTCTTTTTAAATGTGTATTTTTGAATCAGATTTTCCAATAAATCATTGCCATAAAGTTTGAACAGAAACCAACCAAGTTATTGTAAATGTTTATAAGCTTAAAAACCTATACTTTTTGTTAAGCCTTTTTTATAAATAGGCATTAAAAAATTTATTGTTTTTTTTACATAAAACGTTAATATATGTCTTTACGAAGAGGATGAACCAAACTTTGTTGAGATCCATTTAGAAAAATCGACTGGACAGGACTTAGAAATTGTTGATTATTTCAAGAAACGGGATAAACAATTAGAATTTTGCAAAAACTACTTAACCGATCGAGCCCATTTTTTGCATACTTATAAAGTACATGATAACTCACAAATTATAAACATTTCACTTAATTCGAACAACTAATAAAAAAAGTTATTAACAATATTTAAAAATAACCATTTTGTCTCCTTTTTTGCAATAACTTTTTTATTTATAGTGAAATTTTAATTTAGAAAGTCTCATTTTAAAGATAAATGTTTTCTCTAAAAGTTTACTATCGACCACAAATATCTAAATCTAAGCCATTTGGAGTTATAAATAAAAGTGATTTTGGCACTTTAATTGTTAATTTGATAATGGTTCCACTAAAGACTAAAAAATTGATGAATCTCTATAGAGGCTTTTTATAATAACTCAAACTACCTTTACCAACTGTCAAACCCGTCTACACAGTTTTTTACGAAAGAAATCTAATTTAATTCGCCTAATACAGCAGTCGGACATTAATCACTACAAATGATACGTCGACCTGAGGACAATTAGCAGTGAATATCTGCGTAATAGTAGACAAAACTTTTAAACTGAAAGATAAAATTAGATCTAATAATAAATTTAGATGCGTACAGTGACAAACTTAAATCCAATCCAACTTGTTGTAAGTCACTGTATCAGTCAACACATATAGTTCCTACGCTTATTTGTTTTACGACAAGTTACGTAATAAACAAGACGAAAAAAGTGGTTCTCTAGAGGTTACACGTGCTCGGATAATTGAAACACACATTACATTACAAAACATACTGCTTGATGACAACTCAACAAAAAATTGTTTGTTCCTAGACTACAATCAGGCCACTATACGACGTGTAAACTAACCGGAACCCTGTTAAATCCACCGTTGTGAATATCTGCGAATTATTCAATGAACTGTCTCAATCTAGTAACTTCCATTCCATTGCCGGTATTAGCAATAAAGCCATAAATAAAATGCAAGCTATTGAACGTGTTTAGCATAAAACACTTAGCCTTAAAGATGCTGGGGGCTCTATATGAAGCCAAGGGAGATTTTGTCCAACTAATTATTTGAAAATTCGTTACAAGTAATTGTATAACTTTTTTGTGATCAGATGTTCCGGATATGTCAATGAAATTTATGACAATTTGCACCGAAGTCATTAAATTCAACAGACCGAACGATGTAGTATTAATAAAACCAGCACTCGCATAATGCTCGTATATTAACTAACACTGGAGTTATGAAAGTTTAGGCGGTACCAAAAATATAACTAATGAAGTCGACTCAAAACACGATACGCCATTAGTTTGACACAAGGATCATTTATTACACGTTTCATAATCACGGAAAGACCGTTTCATTGGTCGTATTCTTGAAGCATTAGCTATAAAAAACCTCGAAGGAGAGGAACTAAGACGTAAAATTAAAGCCCACTCACACGCACATAAACTAATACAATTAGCGCTGGAGATAAGTAAGCACAGGGGTGGATCAGTTATTTGAAAATATATTCCACCAATAAAGGTGAAGGAACGTTTGAAAAAAAGTTCCTGAGACGTCATAAAACGAATTTAATACCAACTGTACGTATATAACATTTAATTACTTCGCTTGTTTTAAATGAAATGCTCTTCACTGGACCTGAAAAATGGGATATGGGCACGTTTCGAAACTAACTTTGCTACGGTCCTGTCGGATGTGCATTTCAGCTCCGTTCCGAAAGTTGATTGAAAAATATGAGTAATAAATCTCGCTTTTGGAATTTTCTTAAAGTAGAGACGACCGTACCAGCCAGCCGGCAATTTAACTTATTTATTGCCTCTTGCTGTACAAGAGTGTAATATTAATTAACTACTCACCGAGGCACGTCGTCTATCTTTCAACTCCTGGAAACGAACTCCTCTCCCCCTCTTTCCCGTTTCTTACCTGCAAGAGAACAAGATCAAATACATTACGAACTCAAATAAATCAGTCCAGAGTAAATATTGTGGGGTATTACTCGGATTTCGCTTTTGAAAACTAAACGGCGTTTCATGTCGGTGTTGTTATTAATGCCGTAAAGTGGGTTGTAAAGTGGGAAATTGGGGAATACGTTTAGTGTGATATAAAATTAGAGTACATACGAACTAATCAGAAATTTAGTTAATTAATGCGGTTGCTGCTGTAATTGCTGGTATTTTATTTGATTTCTTTTTCAACGCATCGCAGTATTACTTTTCATACAGGTTTAATGTATGATGTGCAAATTGAGTAGGTTGTTTGTAGTGGGATTTCAGTGGTGTTTGTGAAATATTGTTTTATGGTGAAAAATGCATAAAGAACGTTTAATCTTTGAGTTACATGGAAAGAATTAATATAGTTTTATTTTCATTTGTAATGAAAAGATTGAAATACTGTTGTGTGATGTCTGAATAATGGCGTTGAACCAACAGTTATGTTTATAAAAAATAAGCCAATTGGATTTCTTCAAATTGTCTTAGAAAATTTGCGTACATTTAGCTGTGTAGATAAAATGCAGTCTCCTCTCTGACAATTGGTTTAATATATTTATTATATTAATTATATTGTATATTATATTAAATCGTCAGAGATTATTTCAGATAATTTTCAGATATTTTCAGATAATTATCACTAGTTCAGGAAATAAAAAATATTGTATGAACTTATTTGTTATACATACTAAAGTATAATTTCTGAAATTCAAAAATTTTTAAAGGAATGTAATGGTGAAATCAATCCATATTTCTTTAAAAATAATTTAAAGAACTCAAGTCGAGCTTTTACTTTGCGCCTACATTCTTTTTTTTATCCAGTTTTAATCCAACAATATTTTATGTAATCGGTTATGCAACAGGTTCTTTTTTCCACAATTTATGGAGCATCCAAATGTAGGGATAAGAATATTTTAACTTACCTTAACTTTTACCTATTTATGATTGTATATAAAATTATGAAGTATACACTTCATACACAAGAGTTGTAACTTTATACTTTTCTTAATTTCATAAGAAATTCCGTAATTCAGAAAAAGGATTTTATAGTAATTGCTCGTTTAATACATATGAGATCTGCTCCTGTATCAAATTACTTTTCCCATCTACATCTACATCATCTAGCACCGGTGTTAAGATGTCAGGATAATCTCGACGTCAACCTCAAATCAAAACAACTTCCCTATGAATAATAACTTTATTGTTTTATCCCCAAGTTATTCTCCGAACACTTGCGACTTAATCTCACCGCACCCACTCACACCACTCCTCTTCTATCTTCCTCTCTCCCCCTTCCTTCTACATAATTTTATCTCTTCAACAATGAACTTGACACAAAGACAGAAACACAAATCCCCGTCATTATTCCAGGTTAGCCCGCCCAACTTATACGAAGTGCAGAAATCTCTCGTATATACCTATGTTAAGTTGGCAGTCTGTATTGTTCTGGGGCGTCAGTCTTTGTATAGTGGATTGCATCTTATAAATGTTATAAATCTCGGACGACTTCTGCTGGGTTAAGTTCCGTTTTGACAAACTCAGCACATCCCCGCTTGATCCAATTTAACGCAAATGTGCCTTCTGCTGTGTGGTATTCGGGGAGATTTACGCCATCTTCGAAGGTGGCAATATTACTAATGTAACTTTTGGCCTTCTACAGATGAAATATATAAAGTAAGGTTTTTTCCGGCACTTTTGTCGATACCGAATAGGTACTGTTAGGGATTGGAAAATATGCATATTTGAGTATTTTACGAATATAAGCAATTTAGTATGTGTGTAACTATAAGTTTTTTTTTTCCGATAAAACTTCTAGCTACTAATATTCTTTAGAAGCTCAATACCTCGTCTAATTGCTTATTTCTAATTTCTGTACAGTGACTAAAAATATTAGTTTCTTGAACATAACGTACAAGGGTCTTTCTGGATAACTATCTCTATTCCATCTTATTTTTGGGAAAAGTACTGAATTTGGTGTAGAATCCAGATTTGTGGAACATGTTCTTGCTTAATTTCAGTTTCTGGAAAAGTTGGGAATGCAATAGACACACTTTTGATGCAAAGTTCATTAGATATAAAGACGGATTTATGGATCCGATTTGTGATTAAGTTGGGTGGATTTCTGCGAAATTAATTAGAGTTGGTCAGTTTTCTTCGAAAACAACTAAATTTCCTTTAAAAAACCGATTTCATAGATCAGTTGCTTAGTTAAAATATGAGTTTCTGGAAATTGACTAAGATATTAGTTTCTTGCTACAAATGCTATGTGATTATACTACTTATACATGATTGTTTGTGGAGAATTTTATTTAGATTTTTGAGAAAAGTATCGAAAATGGTGTAAACGCCAGATTTTTGAAAAAATGCTAGGTTGAAACTTCAGTTCCTGAAAAATTAGTTAATAGAAAGTTAATAATTGACATAATTAGTTATTAGCTGAAAAACAGATAGGTACGCTACAATATTAGTTTCTTGAACACGACCTGTTTTAATTGTTCTGTAGGTATAATTAACACCATTAAATCTCAATTTGGTCAAAGTATTAAAATTGGTGTAAACCTCAGATTCATGGAATAGGTGCTGTGTTAAAATCTCAGTATCTGGGAAACTTAAATTAATGAATTTGTGATTAGTTAGTAGGAGAAGCTTTACGTCGATGTGTGTGATTATAATGGAAAATTTAATATGAAATGTAAATAACTGTTAAATACACAACATAATTTGATTTTTTCATTTTCAGTTAATTTTGTCTTTATTTTAATTTACATTGATACCCTATTTCATAATTGTTACCGGCTGAACAATTTTAACAAAGGGTGCTGTTAAATTTCTATCCATCATAATTTAGAAAAATACCAAAATGACAGACATGCTACAATATTAGTTTCTTGAACACGAGCTGTTTTAATTTTTCTGTAGGTATAATTAACACCATTCAATCTCAGCTTTGGGAAAAGTATTGAAATTGGTGTAAACTTCAGATTAATGGAAAAGGTGCTGTGTTAAAACCTCAGTATCTGTGAAACTTAAATTAATGAATTTGTGATTAGTTAGTAGGAGAAGCTTTACGTCAATGTGTGTGATTGTAATAGAAAATTTAATATAAAATGTAAATAACTGTAACATACACAACATAATTTGATTTTTTTCATTTTCAGTTACTTTTGTCTCTATTTTAAGAGCCGTCCACTCTTCCAAATAACTTGAAAAAATTTTGACAGATGTGAACAATCCAATTTTGAAATAACAGTTTCTACATGTGATTCTGAAGTTTGTAGAATTTTGTCTAATTTAATTCTGGATTGTAGGTCTTTTCAATCAATGAAGCGCACATACTACGTTTCATTAGCATAGAAACGTACCGGAGAACTAGTCATTTTACCTTCCACAGCCTACTTGATATAATTTTCAGCTCGGCTTCGTCCATAATTTTTAAAAACTATGCATTTAAAATTGCCCATTACACCTCCACATTCCTTCTTCGCACATCCCTCTCACCTGGGGACCGGCGGCTCGTAGCGGTTAATTCCCGGAGGCCTCCGTTTGTAAGTACACGCGTACACCTCTTCTCTTTTATAGCGAAAAGGGGAATTTCAAAGGGCCGAACGGTATATCCTTCATGTATGAGTGCAATTCCCTTGACCGCTCAACCTGGGGTTGTTTTCCGGATTTTATGCATAACCTGGGAAATGGAAGTAAATCACGGGCCGGGTTCTTCTCCGGCTCGTAAAGCCGTACGAGGGGGCCGTTCCAGGTTCTTTAAATAAAGCTTTGCAAAATATTTTCCCGACGCGTTATGCACTAGCAAATGTGACTGAAAACCAAATGATGTTCTCAGGGCAGCTCGAACACTGAAGGAAGGTTGTCTCAAACAAGGCCTTTTCATAAAAGATTTATTCATTCATGTGCGTCAACGTTTCGCCTGAGGCATCTTCAGGACAAACACTGTTTTTACGTTGTGATTGTGTTAAAAGGATAAAATTATACTTAAATCTTCATCTCAGTGGTTGTGTCATCATGGTTGTTGAATGATTTTTCACATGACATCATTACACTGTAGTCAGATTCCAAAAAAAATATTGATTAATTTATATTTATAAATAAAAATTTAGCAGCAAATGTGACTGCCAATTTGATTTCTCACCTGTCAAGTTTTTGCCAATTTTGAATTGAAATAACGTATTTGTAATCCCCTTCAGCAACCCCTTGCGTCTTTTCTGAAGATTTATCACATTTTACCCGAGTACCTCAAAATGTAATTTAACAACGATAACTTTTATCTACTTCTTTCCGCAAACTTCGTCCCAATTTACCCCTTTATACCCTTTAAAAATCTCCATCTTTTGATGAAAAAAAGCTTCCGCCCGTAATCGGGTCGCACTCTCATTTATCAGGTGAAACTTTCCCCTTTCACGTCTAAATTAGTGTCGTTAAAATTCGCAGGCAAACCTCAAGTCTATAATTCTGAAGACATGACTGTAACGCACGCTGTTTACATATTCCCGTGGAATAAAGTGCCAGTAACAAATTAAGGTTGGAGATATTAATTGTGCTGGTGTTACTGTTAATTTTGCCTACCTACCACTTGCTCTCGCTCCCTCGCAGACTTTAATACTCTGCTAAGATGAGTAGTTAGAACGATTATATAGCGTGGCGCGAGTATTTAAGAAATTTTGCGGAAGATAGATGGTCCTCCTCTTGTAACGAAATTATTGTTATCATCGACGTTTCGTTATCCGCAAATTTGGCGGAACGCAACTAATCCTTCGCAGATCGTAACTTAATACATAACTTTTTTTCCCTTTAATAACGCAATAAACCCAAAGCATCTCTCGCACTTGCACGAATCCAATATAGCCCCCCCGATAACCTCTATCTTCCGATATAACTTCATTTTAAGGTGTAAGCGATACTTCGAAACTCCTTTAACAACTTCCACCTGAAATCTCCTGAAAGCAGTTCGGAAGAATTCCTTTGGGATCGTGATATTTTCTACGGGAGATGGAAAGGGAAACGGTTCGCTCGGTCGAAGTTTTGAGAGACGCCTAGGTGCGAATTGTATTAGATTATGGTCATAGCTTAAAGGGTGGGAACAAAAAAAAGGGGATTTTCAGGAAGACGTCGAAGATTTTAATCAAATGATTTATTATACCTCCAAAAATTACCCATACCATTTTTGTGGACGGTATTTATTGATCCAAGCCACCGCACGCTTTTGTAAAATGACCTCGATTTTAATTCTACATCAAGTACCTCCTTCTGGGTATTTTTAATTTTAAATTCGACCGTCCCTGTTCAAGTATCAATGTGAGCGAAATGAAAGTCTTCACTCAGGTGCACCCGTGGCATCTGGTTTATTTATAATCTAGCGAGACAGCATATGAAGCATTAAATATTCCAAGAAGATAAACAAAGACTGAGTGATTTATCTAAACGTTAATGTTATACTTAAAGGTGTGATATGCGGATCGGAAATTATTGGCTCCCATAATTTTTCATCAAAGGTTTAATAGAATGGCGTCCTTCCCTGGCGATAAAATATTTAGTTTGGACCGAGATTACCAGTGAATTGAAAAAATGCTCGTTCCTATCTGGATCAAGGCGATTAGGTAGACGAGTAATGGTGGCGAGAAAAAATTTTATTGGATGTTTTTTATTAAGGTAACGGTCGCGATGACAAAATTAATATCGACGTATCCTCATCTTTTTTTAATTTAAACCTATAAATACGTCCCATCCCATTGCATATTCTATTACGGTGCAAAAAATCCCAGACGAAATTTATAGACGCAGTTTCAATACAGGCGATCTCTAAATTCAAGTAGAATTTTACGTAACGAAAAATTTATGACCCCGCAATAATTTATTGGATCGTATAAAACTCCAAACTACCTGTCTACTGAGCGCATTAGCACTTACAGTAACCTATTTTTGCTTGCGTTTATGGATGTCCATTACGGCGTATGGACATGTATTAAGCGTTCAACGATACTGATAGATTGATGTATTTGAATATTTCTGTTGTTGTTTGGAGGTACATGTTGAAACATGTCGAAAAGTGATCCATTGCCCTAATTTTTCAAGTCGCTGCGTTAATAACAATTTTTTGATTCATGAAAGTCTCGAGAACGTTTACAGAATATTTCTCTATGAAATAATAGTGTCGCCATAAAGCTTTTAACAATGTTTATAAAGTGCTTGGAAACCCAAAAAGGGCGCAGGTTTTGTACAGCGATTCAGTCGTTTAATATACTTTATTATGGCATCTACTAATTCTTTAGGACAATATTGCATAACACTTCACATTTTAATAAAATTTAGTATGCAAGTGTTGCAAAGGTTTTGCAGAAAACAATTATAAGACTAAACAATGTTTTGTAATCGTACCAGGTACAGTACAGTACTAATCGAGCTGTCCTAATAATAAAATAATATCTTTCCAGAAAGACAAAAATTAATTCCCAATTTTAAATGATGATATTTCGATATCAAAGATTGTTTTTGACATGATAAACGTCATATAAATCGATGTGCAGGCTACCTGACCCATGCGTGCTAGCGAGAGTGAGAGCGGTTGCCTTGCGACGCGTCTATCTCTCTCGCACTACAGCGTCCGAGTGAAAGCTCGATTTGGGGATCGGCTCGGTTCGCGAGCGCGATGGAAGGGGTAGGCGACAGCACGTTAGATAAAGTTATCTGAATCTGAATAATTACTGTGCACACCATTGCTTATTACTATTACAATAACAATTGCGGCAATAAGGTAATTAATTCTTGCATTCTAAAAGTTTGATTAGTTATATAATCTCATATATTTGTTCTTGAAAAAAGTCGACTGCTTTCATTTAGTATTCAGTGAAAACAATTATCCCGTGTAGCAATTCATGTAAGGTTCAAGATTAATGTTCAGCTTCACACATGTCATAACAGTGTGTCTAAAATGACAAGTTGGACCGGCCAACCTCAGTGCGAAAAAATCTTCTATAATATAAAACATCAATAATAATTTAGTGATAATAATTCAGTGCATTTCATAAACGTATGCAATTTTTCATGAATGTTTTCTTATGACGTTATCACGTAAACTTATCGTCCGTAAATCGACTTTACAGAAAACCAAATTTTTTTTATCACATGGTTTCAATTTAAGGGCGATTTTTGAACTTTCGTAAATATTTCAAAAATATTAATTCTTCTTCCTCCCTCCCTTTGGCAGTAATACGATATCTTAAAAAAACTAGTGGGATTGGTACTTACTAATGTAGTTAACGTAACGCATCTTTTCATTGGTAAGTTTTGTTTTGTAGTATACTTCAAAATCGCTGTCAAACACACGATTTCCATATTTTTGTCCCTTTGGTCATTTTACAAAATATTTTTGTTCTTCAGCAGCTTTTTATGGAGTATTTAAAATATTATAAAATCATTTTAAATTATCCAGGATTAGTCACACAAGCTCTATATTATGAAATATAAATACATATATCTGAATGAATCTCTACAAATCACATTTGTAAAAAAAGCTAGAGTGTTTGAAATATGTCTTGTAGTTGTTTATTAAACGGTGTTTAAACTGTTTTTGAAATTGTTTCGTATTTTTCTGTACGAACATTTTACAACAGTCTTTTAAGAACGGTAGTAAAGTAACAATATAATATAGGAGCACCCACATTTAAAGATTGTAGAAGAGCTGTTGTAGCTTCTTGTTTGTATTTCTTAAAACTACTTAAGAAGCAGTTTTTACTCAAACATATTTCCAAATTAATTTTTGGTTGCAAAAATGTTCAAACTACCCGTTTCTCCCTTCAAGCTGCAAGATTAAAAATTAGGTTTAAGTTTTCTGAAATTAAAAAAAAAACAATTTTGTGACGATCAAGCCACGTTAAGAAAATGAAAAAGGGGAAAAGTTATAAAACTGGCCTGAGGGTAATTTTCAAATTTCGCTATTACTGTACCTAACTTTTTTAAAAATTGAAATTTTATTATCTGAAAAAGGCAATTATGGAATATGGGTGATTCCATGTCAACTGTCGTGAGGTTGGCGGGTCATATTTTTTTTTCACAACCAAAACTGTTTCATCCTATTGTAGGTTCGATTACAAGTATTAATCCAAATTTTCAGCCAAAAATATTACTCCTGGCGATTTTTACGGCCAATTTTCTGTCTTTTCGCGCTTTCCATTTTGGACGCCAAATTGTCTCCAAAACGTTACCGGAAACATCGCACGCTGGAAATATTTGAGAGTATATATAATCTATGTAAAATTTTCCAAGGATTTTTCATTTCCCTCTTTCACAATTGTTCTAAGATTTTTCCATTTTCGAGAAATCTCAAAAAAATTGTTTTTTTAACTCGTTCTTACTCGCGTGAATCAATTTTTGGATTTTTTTGCAGGAGCGCAAAAGTTTTGTTTTTTGGTGTACTTTTGGGGACTTTTAACTTCCCCGTGTGTATTTTGGTTTTAAGTGCCAAAAGGCGCGAAAAATGGCATAAAATGGACAAACAGCCTAAAACGGTGCATTAAGCATGAGAAAGGAGTGGCAAAAGTTGAAAATATTCATGTGGAGCTCAAGCTAAAGTCCCACCGATGAATTCGGATCATCCTCATTGAATACCAGACCATCTGGAGGTCCAATATTGTGAAATTCGTGCAAAAATTGAATTTAACGAAATATTTTTGTTAAGGTTCCAAACATTCCTGATAAGGATTCCAAGATGTCTTGGAATTTCATAAATCTGGCGTCATATTTGTGGTCAGCGATCTCGAAAACCTTCGAGTACCAAATTCCACTTCGATGAGTCTAAACTACACGAGTTTCCCCAAAAGCGCATGCGCACTGGTGGGGCGCCATCTTGGAATTTTTTTAATCCGATGTCATATTTGTGATCAGAGACCCCAAAAACTCCTATATACTGAATTTGGTGCGAATCGGTTGATTTTTCGAAAACCCAATTTTTTATATGGTTTGGGCCGCCATATTGGATCCGCCATATTGTATTTCGTCTAACTATCGAGCCTATCTTTCAGAGGTACCGAATATGCTACGAGATTCAGAGATTCAGCACCCTACATCATCGCCTTCATGTTCAAATTCATGATTGTTTGGAAAAAGTGGTTTCTTTTTGCACTTTTTGGCCTTTTTGCACGAATTTCACAACATTGGACCTCCAGATGGTCTGGTACTCAATGAGGATGATCCAAATTCACCGGTGGGACATGAGCTTGAGGTCCATACCAATATTTCCAACTTTTGCCACTCCTTTCTCATGCTTGATTCACCGTTTTAGGCTGATTTGTCCATTTTTTGCCATTTTTCGCACCTTTGGCACTTAAAACCAAAATACACACGGGAAAGTTAAAAGTCCCCAAAAGTACACTTAAAAAACAAAAATTTTGCGCTCCTGCAAAAAAATCAAAAAATTGATTCACGCGAGTTAGAACGAGTTAAAAAAATATTTTTTTGGGATTTCTCGAAAATGGAAAAATCTCAGGAAAATTCTTGGAGCGGGAATGGATCCCTTGGAAAATTTTACATCAATCACATATACTCTCAAATATTTCCAGCGTGCCAAGTGTTTCCGGTAACGTTTTGGAGAAAATTTGACGTCTAAAATGGAAAACGCGAGAAGATAGATACCTAATGGGCCGTAAAAAACGCTACGAGTAACATTTTTGGCTGAAAATTTGGGTTAATACTTGTAATCGAACCTACAATAGGATGAAATAGTCTTGGTTGCAAAAAAAAATTATGAACCGTCAACCTCACGACAGAGTTGACATGGAATCGCCCATATAGAAGTTTTAATGCTTGAAAAAGTGTGATTTAATATAGGCACTATGTGACGAGCCATTTCAAAAGTATGACGAAGGAATGGTATTCCAAAGCTACAGGAACTTCTTATGAATTGGGCACGAACGAATATTAGCCAAGAAGTGGCGATTCCAAAAAAATAATTAATCTGAGCTGGTTGTCGAACAATTTGAATTAGTTGTTAGTGTATGGTTTCTAAAAGGAACCTTAGTGTACCAAAATATGGCTTTTTTAACTTCTAGTGGACCTATTGTTGCTGTAATGCGACTCTTAATATAACGCCACGGTATATTATTTTCCGACAATCACATGATCAAACCGGTTTGATGCGATCGGTTATGTGACACCATTCGATATTCCAGATTTGCAGTTCACCGGGGACGCTTTTGTAACTCCCCGCGTCGTACATTTTATCGCCCCACATCCCCGGCAGTAATTTTTGCCTATTACTCTTCCCCCCTTCGAGTCGTAACTTCCCAGGGATGAACCGTCTTCGTCGCAACGGCCATATCTCATCTGACAACCGTTGAGGTATAAACCGCATAAAGTTCTCGTCGACCGCACGTCGACGCCGCCATGTTATAGTGCAGGTTACGTCATTTACCTTGGCGGTCGACTCCTTATCACCTTTATGCTCGAATGCGTCCCGAGCGCAAACCCACTAATTCCGCTGGAGAAGTTTCCTCATCGCCGTGGGCCCTCAGGTAGAAAACCGCCGGAAAGCGTAGACGGGAAGGGAGTTTGCCGAACGACTCCGGCGGAGTTGCCTGCGACATTTCCAGCGTCGATATCGAGGGTAGGTAACGCTTTTCGATCAATCGGGATCGATCGGGGGGAAGGAAGGAGTCGATGTCCCGATACGAAAGAAAGTTTTGGATGTTTACTAAATATTGCAACGTTTATTTTAATATTTACACAGTTTTAATTACACACACTACACACTACTTAATTTATTTAGACTATTACTGAACTAATATATAACACACCTAACTTTTAATTTATTTGTACAATTCGCTTGTCCGTTTTTCGCACTGTTTACTCATGCGCGGCTTCACGTCTAATCTAATCTCCCCGACCGCAGTCCCGTTTATATACATATCTCAAGTGTATTCGAGATGATTCCAGTTCATTATGTTTTTCTAGAAAGGCCCAGAAGGTAATAAATCATTCTTCCTTTAATGAGAATATTCGGGAGCATCCTCCATTCACCGTTTATGGCTCAATTAACGGAGCGCATTGAAGTGGCCACCGAGGTCCGATAAGAGTAAACACGTTTCGCGCTGCTGTTTACATTTCGCGTTACAATATGTTTAGGAACGGTGGATTTGATTCTTTTTTCATTGAAGATCGGTTGCACCTAATCTGTCATACAGATTAACTAATCTTCTGGTTGCAATAGGCGTTTTTTGGCTGACTGGCTAGTTTATAGTCATAATCCATACAGTTTGGCATGGTTAGAATTTTGTTAATTTGTTTTGTACAATCCTGTTATAATAAATCAACTTGATCTACTCTTTTTATTTTCCTAGGAATGTAAATGGCAGTACTATTTACATTCCGTCGTCAAGGAAAAATAATACACGAATGTTATTTGCCATTTTCATGCTTCGTATCTATGCATATAAGAGCGATTTACGATAGCGGCAGCGTGAAAAACTTCTTTATGCGAGTCTTTGTTCGCTAGTACCACTTGGTAATATATTCATTAACGCGATTTTGAAATTGATACAGGCAAAGCAAAACTTCAGTTTGTTTTTACATATCGCATATCGCCGTTGCCTACGAAGAGTATGATTCCCAACAAATTGTCAACGAAAAAATAACCCTTCGATGAGAATCGACGAAGAAAATTATTTTTCTCGATATGCCCGCGAAGAGTATAACTCCAAAAAATGCTATAAAATTCCAAAATTCCCAAAGTCTCAAAAAATTGTATTATGAGGAGTTATACTCTTCACGGATACCCAAACTGAAATAGCTTTCTTCGCCAACACTTATTTTTATCGTCGCGTATTATTAGGAGTTATACTCTTCGCGGACTCAGAATCAGAAGTACTAATTATTTTCGCTGACACTTATCGAACAGTATTTTTTTTCACCAGATACTTTTTAACAATAATTTGTTTTCGTGGACGCGTTAATAAGAATGACTACTTGCTGACACACGTCACAGAGTAATTCTATTGGCTGACGCATTACTAAAAGTTATACTTTTCCTAGACATACAATTAGAAATAATAGCTTTCGCCGCGTTTATTGAAAGTTATACTCTTCGCCGCGTTTCTCAGAGTTATACTCTTCGTAAACACCGTGTGTAAAATATGCTTACAAGTAAAACCCCTTCTACTGTTTCCTATCTGTTTGATTATTGCTCAGAAAGAAAGCAATTTTATGAAAGTCGATTTGATATTAAATTAGCAATTCCAATTTTTAATGCGTAATGAATTCATAAACCCGATTGAATTAAGTGCCGCATTTACATTTATTAACGTGTCCTCCTCCTGCGCTCTTTGCTCCTTAGCCGGGAATAATGTATGGTACAAGGTGAGCAGAGATCGAGTCGCACAGTCGAGAAGATAACATAATTACCATCGCTCCAGGACCCACACAGCTAAATTAGGAACACCGTTACGCGTTCCAGGGCCTCTCCCTCTCTCCCTCTCTCGCTCCTCTCCTGCGGACCTTTCGGAGGAGGCGTTATCACTGAACCTGAGTAAAGTAACACTGTAAATCTGAGAGACTGCGTTATCTCTGATGATTATTGTCTGGATGTGTGGCCCGATTGCGTATATGAGAGATTGTAATATCCACTTCATGAAGTTCATGACGGCAGCGAAGGTTCGGTTTGAATTTTTGATGGTTATGGCAATTCTTCGGGGAGATAATTGGGGGCTGATGGATCTTCTCTGGCGTTCGATCGGGGAATTAGCCATTGCGAAAATGCCTTTAAATTTTCTTCAAAAAGTGTCTTTAACGTCGCGTACGAATCAGAAATTTCGATTGTCTTAGATCGTTATAACTGACCAGCACACTTCACGCGCCAATTTAATATTGCGTGAACAGTTGGGAAATGATAACACGTAATTGTAACTTGGATTTACTAAACTACTTAACTGCAACAACTTAAAATACAACGGAATAGGTGAAGATAGGAATTCTCTCGTATTTAGACGAAGAGTGTTCTTTTTAAATTCCTCAAAAGGTAGAGACGGAAACGCGATCTCCGCTTATTGGTCAGATTGATTTTAGCCCCTTTTACTCGTCGCTTATTGGTTAAAAATCACCCCGGTAATGAGTAGAGGGCGTGCTGACCATTGCTGAAGATCCTCGCTTTCATCTCATATACAGATGGTAAACACATGTTTTAGAAATCGCGTACCCTACTTGTTCGAAATGTAATACTCGATTACTTTCCCGGGAGGGTCTTTGTTACCCTTACGGCTCATTGTGGACTTGACTTGTGTTTATAGCAAGTAAGTCTCGAAGAAGTATTGGGTACTCGAGGTGACAGCAATATGGACCTCTGTAAATCATCATCGGTTCAACAATAAATTAAAAATGTCACTAATCTGAGACGAAACAGTGTCCCTCATAATTAATGTTAATAATCGACTAAAATGCGACTGATCTGAATACGTAACATCCAAGTATTTACCTCGGTACTTCAACAAGACGGATTTAAAGGTTTAAGCAAAGGGGGACTCTTAAAACAGCAGCTTTTATCCGTCGAAGTTTCCCAATTTTTCTTCCGGTTTGTTATTTAAATGAGCTGTTGTCATCCTTACGAGAGAAGTAATAAGGAGCGAACCAAATCCACCCTCCATTCGTACGTCCTTAAGTAAAACTCCGCCAGGTGAAATTCTTCTCCCCCGGAGACCCCGAGACGAAATTCATTTATTCCCTTCCTCCCTTTTCCCATTCGGCGCCGCCGAAGCAGAGGAGGAGGGCATGTAGTAAAAAGTCATCCCGCAATAAGGGAGACCTCATTCCGAGAGATCGACTTACTAAATTGTTGGAAAGTTTAAATAAACTTTCCGAAAAAAGGTTGACGTAGCACGGCTCATCAATATCGATATGTCACCGGGCTGGGAAAAACGTCAAAATATAATAAATGGATTTTCATATGAAGGTAAATTGCAGTGTCGAGTTCCACCATTGCAGTTTTCGAAATAGGTAGATCGGAAATTCGATTATACCGACGCTGCCCGGGCCCGGGAACAGAATTTAAAATTTTATGCGTGAGTTGAAGCTTTGATAATTTGTCGGTGCATCAATTTTTCACCGCTGCCGGAGCGGCGAATTATCCCGAAACGTTCCTCTCTTTTTTCGGCAATTTTCCGAAAATAATTTTTTATATCGTTGATCGATCGACAAATTTTAACTACCGATAAGGGTGGTTATTTAGTCACACTTTCCTTAAGTTTTACCGCAGTCGATAATATATGTTAGGCAATACATATGGATTCTGAAAGTTGTAAGAGAATTCTATGTGGATCTTTACAGGAAAACGACAGTACCGTAGGGCAACACAAACATTCCTAAAATACAAAACCAGGGGTCAGAAGATATCCCAGATATCACACTCTATAAAATCAACAACAGCTTGAAGGACATGAAGAAAAACAAATCGCCCGGAGACGACGGAGTTAGCATTGAAAACATCAAAATGGGAGGAGCAGCACTACTAATGGTACTGTGCAAACAATACAATGCTTGCCTGAGAAATACTACAACGCCTAAACAATGGGACAAGGCCATCATAGTATTGCTGCATAAGAAGGGTGATATAGCCCGAATTCAAAACTACAGGCCAATCAGCTTACTTTCGCAGATTTATAAACTCTTCATGAGAATCATTACCAAAAGACAAACATCGAAATTTGATCTCTATCAATCAAACGAACAGGCAGGATTCCGTAAGAGCTATGGCACCAATGATCATCTCCACACAGTGAAAATTGTTATTGAAAAATGCATAGAGTACAATAAGCCTTTGGTACTCGTTTTCGTGGACTACGAAAAAGCTTTTGATACAGTGGATCATAGAAGTATGCTCCAGGCCCTCGCGGATTGTAGAATCGACCATCGTTACACCAAACTTATCGAGCATATTTACAAGAAAGCGAAAGCTGTTATTAGACTCCATGAGATACTCCCGACTTCAAAATGGAGCGAGGTCTGCAGCAAGGTGATGTCATCTCTCCCAAATTATTCACTAACCTTCTGGAGTACATATTTAAGCGTACTAGGATCGACAACTTTGGTATTAACATCAACGGCGAGAAGCTGAGCCATCTTCGCTTCGCCGATGACCTAGTATTAATTGCAGACAAATTTGTTGAAGCAAAAGAGATGCTAAAGGAACTGGAACTAGCATCCAAAGAAGTTGGGCTCAATATCAACATCAGCAAGACCAAGTTCATGACAAATCTAGCCAACACTGAAAATCTAAAAGTAAACGACTCGAATATTGAGCAAGTGTGGTCCTATAATTACCTGGGTCACGAAATACGATTGGGAAGAGACAATCAAACCTGTGAAATTGGCAGAAGAATTGGTCTCACCTGGGCAGTCTTTGGAAAACTGAGCTACGTCTTAATATCCAATATTCCCATATTATGTCAAAAGAGAAGGGTATATAATCAGTGCGTTCTGCCAGTGTTAACATATGGAGCCGTAACAATGACACTAACAAAGCAAACGGCAAACAAAATAAGAGTGGCACAGAGAAGCATGGAAAGAGCTATGTTGGGTCTCTCTCTGAAAGATAGAGTTCCGAATGCGAAGGTGAAAAGGAGAACTAGAGTGACAGATGCCATTGAAAGAATATCGAATCTTAAATGAAACTGGGCAGGCCACGTGGCTAGAATGAACGATGGTAGATGGACAAGAAAAATAACTGAATGGAGACCTTGAAACCATGCACTTCGCAGCAGAGGCAGACCACCCACTAGATGGTCGGATGATCTGAAGCGCATTCACATGAACTGGATGAATGCGGCACGGGATTGAGAGAGATGGAAACATTTACGGGATGCTTATGTCCAGCAGTGGACGACTATGTAGCTGTTTGATGAATACATATACTCTTTTCAGAGTCAATTTAAAGACACCAGTCAGTGTTTATTTGAGAGCACCAAGTGATCTTACTCAGGGATGGACAGTGTTATTTTGGTATTTGTTAGAGATAAAGACGTTTGTTTCAAGAAAAGCCGAAAGTGAAGGCCAGTAAGAAGTTGAAATTTAAACTTATATTGTCAGGAAGTTATATTGTTGACAAGTTCCTTTCCATTCCATTCGAATTATGTAAAATAGGTTTAAACAATGAATATGTATAAAGTCTTGAAGGGTCGATATCAACCCACCAAACACCCCGTTCAATGAAATAATGTCTTCTCAAAATTGGAAAATTTAGTTTTTATGTAATCGCCCTCGAGTCTCGTGAGAACGTACAAAGCGTCGCCGAAGTAATCGCTGTGATCAATGGCTTCTCAATTTTCCCGGTGCCGGAGTCCCGGGGATTTCGAAAGGGATAATAAATCGCCATCTCGTAGAATTCCCGCAAGGGCGAGAGAAAAAAATACCAGACCATCTCAAGACATAATTCCATAGGTAATTACCTACAGACGTTCCACGTATTCCCTCATACTCGAGAACGTTTTCAAAACCTCCATTGTCTGCTTTATAGGTGGCAGATACACGAAAATGCGCTCGGCCAAACTTTATTGCCATCTGAAATGGAAGGCGAAAGCGATTTCCACATGACTTATGGGGCATTATCTACCTATCTAAGGGCGAAAACTAGAGTATTTTTGCAGGTGTGCTGCGCGAGGAGGAATGTGTGAACGGGAATTGATCGTAAATATCGGGCGGTTAACGCCGTCATCTGTTACCTATGGTTTCCCCTTGTTTTTTTCCTGTTTTCCTCCTTCCGATGCGTTCGCCGAGGAGGGGAGACCTTCCCTTGTTCTCGTACCTTCTCTCGGCGACGGAATTAAAAGGGAGGGAGACGACGGTGACGTGTCATTTGTTCTCAAAAAGTTAAGTACGTGCAGCATATAGACCGTTAGTGGATGGATATGGAGGATTCCCACAACGAGACTGCTTTAATGGAAAAAAATATTAATATAGTTACGAGGACTTCGATAATCAAACTTAGTTTTGGCTCGGTTAGTCGGTTAGACAATATCTCACAAGGATGGATATGAGACAATAATTTTAAGAGGCGCAAATTTGTTACTTAATGGGCTTTGAAACTTCAAAAAGTTGCTTAGTTTGCTTCAAAAGAAGCAACTTTAAATGGCGTATTTGATACAGTGTTAAGACCAAGTTGTTTAGGTAGGGAAGTTCCAATTTGAGCCTTTCACAGCCACTTCCACAACAAAGATTAAGCCAGTTGTTTTTGAAATTTGTATTAATGATTTTCTGAATTGTATGGAATCGTGTATCGGTGTTTTGTAATAAAAGGCTGAATTGATTGGTAGTACTAATGCTGGGTAAATACATCACAATCATCTACGAAAAGTATATTAAAAAATATATCGACAATACACATCGATACAAGAAATATGCAGAAAAGTACTAAATAATTTTTACATTTTTATTTCCATATTAACCTTTTAAAAATCCCAGGTCAAAAAATTTTATATTACACTTTGACACTTTTTTTGCATAAAATTGGAGCTTCAGTAGAAATGCTACTAAAAATAATTTGAAAAGCAGCCGCTAAAAATTTCTAAATAGATGCTATAATAGGCACAAAAATTAATATTCTGCTTTCCTCAGCATTTCTTCTACAAAATCTGGCTTATTCTTTTAAATGCTAATATAAGAGTCAACTGACCCTCAAATTAACTTTTATCCTATGAATTTTTACCAGTATGGAAAATTAATTTAAGGTTTAGTTTTATTATGCATAATTTTCTAGAGAGACAGAAGGTAAACTAAGGCTAAGATGAGTTAATATTAAGCAACGTTGAGTGATCGCTTTTACTTGAATGCCAAAAGTACGTAATTATTGTTTACATGTTACAAAACAATGTTTTACGAACATTGCTTAAAATGCAACAATTTAAAAGATATTGAAAAAAACGCGTGTTTTTCCGACTTGTTTTGCTTCTAACTTTCTAAGTATTGAGTTTAGAAGAAAGTTGAAAAGAGAAAAAAGTTGCGGAATCGATTTCTACATAATATAGCATAGGTTAGAAATAGAAAAATTTATTAGCGGTTTTGCAAAATAGCAATACACAAAAGAATCGGCCCAAAAAAGTGTTTTTTTTTAATTTATTCTTTTAGGCACTTTAAAATGTAGTTAGGACTTCCATATCACAGGTGGAAAATCTTGAAGTTATAATAAAAGAATCCCATAAATTTCGTTTCGATCGGTTTATTGGATTTAGCACAATAATTTTGCAATCCAGAAAAATCGAAAAATATTGAAAAATTTCAAAATTGTTTAAAATTTGTTTGCACTATTCGATTTCAACAAAACCGGCTGAGTACATATAAGGAGGAACAAGCTTTCATGTGCTTTTTTCAAAATTAAAAAATATTTATTACATTGTTTAAAGTTGGTGACAAATAGATTATCTCGGCGAATTTTTTGTTAAATGAAATTCTGAAAACATTTTGTTCATTAGCTTCCGAGATATAACTTCTCAAAGTTGAGTAGTGTTTAATAAAATGTTAATAATGGTTAATAAAATTACTATTTTTTCTCATATCTTAAGAAACAATTGTTTCTCACAGTAACCAGAATAATATTTTTGTTGGAATTTACATTAAAAAGATTGAAATTTACATTAAAAAAAAATTCTCACTTCGAATTTTGACAAATTTATAAATTTGACATCAACTTTAAACAATGAATGTGACCGCTCTAATAAATATTTTTTAATTCTGAAAAAAGTACCTGAAAGCTTGTTTCCTCTTATATATTGTAACGAAACGGCTCGCCGGCCGCGACATAAACACGCCGGGAGCTACACAAGTTCGCCTTATTGCGATTCCGGGAAGGACGGGTCGAAGCCGACGGGAACACTCGAGAGAGTTCGATGCGATAACGGGTTCCTGGAAAATCGAACATTCTAGTAATTATCCCGAAAGTACGAGAAGGCTTCTACCTGCCATAAAAAGGGAATCTCGGACCCGAGGCAGGACAGTTGAAGAACCGGTGCGTAAACATTCGAGCGAGAGATCGGGCGCGTTAAATAAATAAACATCTCTGTGAAATAAATTATAAGTGTTAAGAGTTAGTAAAAATTAATTAGGATAATCGCGTAGTGTTTTAGTTTTAGTAGACAGTAAAAACGTTACAATATGCTCAGCCAGTTTTGTTGAAATCAAATAGTAGTGGAAAAAATTTTTAGGCAATTTAGAAAATTTTCAATATTTTTCGATTTTTCTGGATTGGAAAATATTTGTGCAAAATTTAATAAACCGATCGAAACTAAATTTACAGGATTCTTTTATTATACTTCAAGATTTTCTACCTGTGACATTGAAGTCCTAACTACATTTTGAAGTGACTAAAATAATAAATTTAAAAAACACTTTTTTGGGCCGTTTTTTTTTTGTTTATTATTATTTTGCAAAACCGCTAATAAATTTTTGAATTTCTAACCTATTCCATTCTATGCAAAAAGCGGATCTGCAACTTTTTTCTCTGTTCAACTTTCTTCTAAATTCAATACTTAAAAAGTTAGAAGCAAAACAAGTCAGAAAAACGTGCGTTTTTTTCTTTTTTTTTTAAATTGTTGCATTTTGAGGAATGTTGCCGACCTCACCGCTCTGGAGGATAAGTAAATCCTTATTCTAGGCATTATTCCCGAGGTATTCATGTAAAAACATTGCGGTCACCTCTTACATCCCCGTGAAAACAGATGGATCCTGGACTATAGGTACTTATACGTAATGTTGTAGTGAACAGAAAATTAGACATCAATATTTTACGGAACAAATTGAATTTTTCATATTTATGGTGCCCAAAATGTCAACTATACTGTCACGACCTGTGTTAAGCACAGGGTCGAACACTGAGGGGTAGCTAGGGGTAGAGCAACACGAAAAAAGTAAGCCTAAGTAGAAAGGGTATATTAAACAAAATTTAGTACATTAAAGGCGCGACCAGCGGCCAACACGACACCAGTTGAAAATAATACAAAAAAAGTAAGACGAATACGAGGGGCGGTGACAATTAATCGTACACAGAACATGGGACAACGTAATAAAACTTAAGAAACACAAAAAACTAATAATGAAAGGGGACTAATAATAATAAAAGGGGACCTGGATAAAAACGGTACATAAAAATAAGGACTTACCCTAAGAAGTTCATCTTGGACGTGGCTCAGCGGACGTGTATCGGAGACCGACCAAGGGCGCGACTCTCAAAACTAATGAACCCGGTTTTGTCGGTCCCCAGTCAATTTATCATTTTTTCCTGATGACCAATCAGCTTTTGTCGTTATTAACATAACGTGGAAAGTTCGTCGATTCCCGGACTCTTTGGCGGATGCTCGATCTCGAATTCGAGACGTTGCATCCGCACGCGATAGCTCGCGGGAATCGCGGGTCGAATTAGCGAAGAGTATTATCCGGGAATTGCTGAATCTATAAGTTACTGCAAAGTAGCTAAATTAGTTGCTTTGCAGAATAATGAAAAGAAAAAAGAAAACACGCGAGTTGACTGACATAATGTAAGAATAAAAAGTTAAATTATCAGCGGAATTTGGATTAATTAATTGATTGATAGATAAGCTGATTGATCATTTCTTGACAATACTCTAATATAAGTACAAAATATTTTATCGCCTCTCAGAAATGTGTTGGTCATTTCATATGCAATGGATTAATTGAAGGGTGTGATTTGAATTTTTCCGCTTAAACCAAATCCACTTCACATGTAATTACCGTAAGATATATGTAAAGTGAATTGGAATGAAACTTATTGTTTAATGAATATAAAATTTTCTTCCCCCCTCCTCGTCGGTTTAAGGAAGTGGCCACAGCAGCAGCAGTGCGGCGGAGGTAAATGAAAAAGATTTTTATTTCTCATTTGGCAGCTCGCAGTGCGAAACTTTCGTTATTAACGCATTCCTTGAATGAAACTTCCCCGACGGAGGGGGATTTAAAACAATAATCTCGGAATGAAACAATTTCAGCAAAGTGAAAAAATAAAGGTGAGGTTCCGGGGCGCACAAAATACAAATCAAATGGAGGTAAAGAAATAACGTCGCTCGGAGGGACAAAGAGACTCGAAACTTAGTGGAAAACTTTTCTTTCATCAGTCGTAATGGTTTTCAATTCTTCTGCAAGGCTGAAGGCATGACCCCGAGACCTGAAATGAAAAGATGGAAAGGAACAAGGGCACAGGTGGGGAACGAGAGAATAATCAGTATTACACTTTGGAAGACATAACTTTTGCAATAATGTCGACGGTATTTCCATTAGGGCGGCTCATGCCACTTTATATGCTAATTTTTCACTTCGTTTGTGCCTCTCTCCCGCTTATAATTTTCTATTAATGGAACGAAATGAATGGAATTTCGGGAAGGTATCCGAAACATACATTTCTAACTTTTATGCACCTTCGTAATACAAGGATTAATGAATCCGACATGACCGTGTCCACGTACATAAAAATATCGCTCCGGGTGAATAATGCTTCCGCAGCCGTCACATATTAAGTCATCATCGGGCGAATGCATTGCGGGATATTATTAAAAGTATATCCACGTATAGAGTTTAAAAGACCTTTCATGTCGCAATCACGCTGACTCGGCCACTTGAATACCTGAGTGGGAGCAACCTGTAAAATTATTGAAAAGGCACGTTTCTCGTTCATCTTAAATCATGGCTGTAGAACAAAGGCCTTGTCAGGGGTGGAAAAGGAGCTAATCTCCTACGATGGCAGTTGATACGTACAGGGGTGCATTTAACCTTTAGGGGAGACCTGTGAAAGGATAACGAAGGTTGCGTTGAAGTTCATAACCTGACTCCGAGACAGTTTTTGCGACGTCCTGGGTGAAATCGAGGAAAGCGACAAGTGAAATTGGGGGTTAATCGTGTCGCGAGGTTAGAGACGAAATCGACCATCGAAATTTCGAGACAAGAATGTGGAAATCTCGAATACGTAAGGGACATTTTTTAATGGAAAATTGATTTGGCAAAAATGAAGGAAATGCACTTGTACTTGGCTTTTCATTTTAAACTGAAGAAGATTGATGTTCACCTGCTTATTTATTTAATTCCATATTGTTTTCACGAAATTTCAGGGAAGACAAGACAAGATTTAAATTTTCGAAAATTTTCCAAGGCGATACAAGACGTTTCAAGTTATCTTCGTCCACCTCTATTCGATGTCCCTTAAATTTTCTTTAAATTGACACCAAATCAGTAAATACAAAGACTTATTTTATTTTCAACCCCCGATTCACTTTCACGATTTTTCCTTTTTAAGCACCCAATAAAAAGAAAACTTTTCTAACGTTCCTTCATTTTATTGCAGGTAAGTTCGTGAACTTTCCCCCTTCTGCCACAGTTCCGGTCCTGCCAGGTCCCATAATGGGCTAGCGGGTGTGTATGCAAGGTAAGCAGGTAGCAAACGAGCCGAGGAAAGAAATGGCGCCCGGTAAAGTTGCGACAGGTGCACAAAACCGTGTGTGTACGAGGGTGGGGGTTTCTAACTCCCCCCCCCCACGTCTGGAAAGAAATCGGGGGTGTGTATGTGTCACGCATCTCGTAAGAAGGGTGGAAAAGAATGAGCGGGAGGGTGGGGGACGAGGGAGAGATTCGAAGGGAAAGGGAAATCGATCGCTCGGAAACCGACAAAAGCTTTGATGGCGAGACCCCCGCGTTTCGATACAGGTGGGATATTGTCGAGGGCGAGGGATGAATGAAGTTTCCAGGGGGACGAAGGGCGTGGGGTCTTTTTCACGTGAAGTTCGTTTATGAGCGGCGATAGCTTTCTCCGCCGGTATTGGAGGTAATGTTGGTAATAATTCCGCATTGTCGGTACAGAATTTAAATATTTTTGCGATAAAATTGGAAGTTAAAAGATAACCAAGTAACCATTAAGGGTAATATCACAAGAATAAAGAAGGAGCGGAAGGTTATCGCAGCCTTTACCGGACAGGAAAAATTAAGCGACTCTGAATGACCTCGGTCCTTTATCGTGCTGTATCTAGGGATACAAATTAGGAAACTGGCTCTAGAAATTGTCGTTGACCCCCATAAGTGAAAAACACCACTTACGGTTATTTTAAGGCAATTAAAACATTTTATTCAATTTTGCCACATAAACTGACGTTTATTGGCGTCAAATCGAACCTATAAAGTCATTGTTTACTTTGTTTATTTAGGCAGCGGATTAAAATGTTTTAATACGGTGCCTATTCAATTTTGCCATATAAAGTGACGTTTTATATGTTTAAAATTGTTTTCGTCGTTGTCAAGGTTGCGGCACTGAAGTTGTCATCTGTCAAATTTTCTCTTCAAAATTGGACTTACTCCGCTAAACGCCAGTTTATATATGACAACATTGAATAAAACGTTGTAATACACTCGCGGATAATAACTATTATTTTGTAGATAACATTTGAGTCTCCTTTCAAAACTTTGATTTTGTTAAACATCACGTAGCATTGCCGTGAAAACTAAATGGCAGTCCATTGCCGAACAGATATATCAACCCTTTGTTTTGGAATTCATTTTAGGTACTTTCCACAAAAACAAACTATATCAAATTCTTTAAATAAGTATCCCGGCCGGTATCCCAAGTTTACAATGCGCAAACATCGGATCTCTCTCTCTCTCTCTCTCTCACCCTTCTGATTTCCTTTTTATTCTTGTGGTAATATAGTGTATCTGATATCAAAGAATCACTTGGGGTTGAAATTTCATAGTCCGGTCATTATAGGTGGTTCACTTTGGAAAATCGACATACACAGTATATTACCACGTAAAGCTTCTATTTTGGCATCCTAAAACTTTTCTCAAAATTCACATGTAATTGGATGGTGGGAAGTTTTAAAGTCAGGGGTCAAAAGTCACAAAAATCGAATTTTCTCTACATTTTTTGCAAATATTTCGTTTTATATGGGTTTTACGCTATTTCTATTTATTATCGGTAATGTAGAGAATCAAATTCTCTACAAATTTTGTATCTAACGTTTCTTCATACCTCGAACTGTTTTCGAGATAGAGAGCGGAGAGCGCTAGTCAGAGAATCATGTGAGGTCAACTGGTAGTCCCGATACAAAAACTCGTAATATTGAGGTTATAAATTATTGCTAAATATATAATTAGCATTTATTATTATCTTTTACATCAAATTCAATCTTACTTTCTAGTAATTTTAAAATTTATCAATTCACTACCACTCATAATCTCTTTCTGTAATTGGAAAATTATTAAGGGACATACTTTAGTTACATTTTAATTATATTCTCATTTACACTAATTGGCTTTCGAAGTAGAAAATATTTAAGTACATCTTGTTTAAAATCCGTAAACTCTTAAATATTAAATGTATCAAATGACACTTTTAATATAAACATTAATTAAAAATTTATTTCTCTTCTTCTTTATTTATTTAGAAAGTCATTAGTATAAATTAGATTAGAATTAAAATATAATTTAAGTTTTTTAGGAAAAAAGGATTTAAAGAGAAATTTAGTAAAAAATGATAATTATATATTTAGCAATAATTTATAACCTTAATAGTACGAGTTTTTGATCGGGACTACCAGTTGATCTCACATGATTCTCTGACCGCACGCTCTCCGCCCTCTATCTCGAAAACAGTTCGAGGTATGAAGAAATGTTAAATACAAAAGTTGTAGAGAATTTGATTCTCTACAATATCAATAATAAATACAAATAGCGTAAAACCCATAGAAAGTGAGATATTTGCAATAAATATAGAAAAAAAAACGATTTTTGTGACTTTTGACCCCTGACTTTAAAACTTCCGACCATCCAATTATTTATGTGAATTTTGAGAAAAGTTTTAGGATGCCAAAATAGAAGTTTTTACGTGGTAATATACTGGGTATGTCCATTTTCCAAGATATTCACCTAATTTGGCCTAAGATGACTGGACTATCAGTCAATTTCTTGATACGGTAGTGCTTGATTTACACAAAATGACTGTCTCGCTTGGTCTTCCTTTATTGAAAAAAACTTCAAATATTTGTGTAGGTTTTAATGGAAATCTTAAAAAAAATAAAAACCCAAACTGATCGGATGAATTAACATAGATCAAAGGATGTTTATGTTTAAAATCAATTAAATTAAGACACATTTCTCCTAAAGTTTTTTATGTATAAGTGAGTCAATATCAGTCCCGTTTGGTGTGCCTACAATGTTGCAAAATTGGTCCAAATTTTTCTGTAGGTTCTATGGAAACATTGGAAACAAAAAGGCGGGCCTGCTGATATGGATCTCCATAGATCAAAGGATGGATACAAGTTTGTACAAAAGCTATTGTGAACTAAACAATCCTCTTAAAAATTATGATTAAATGAATAAAAAAAATTATTAATGCAGAGATCATTTATGTCCATATAAAAAATCGGTTGCATGCAACCAGTTGCTTTCAACTGATTTCATGAAACCAGTCGCGTCATTTTACGTCCATTTGTGCAACCTATTTGCAGTTTAGTTTGAATGATATCGTCGTCCGATGAAGATGTAGTTGTGGGTGCTTTGTATTTAAGAAGAAGGAAAACCAGAAAGCGTTTCTGGGTTCATCTTGATTTCAAGAAAAATTATAAGAAAGGGTTCTCTGTAATAGCAGAAGAGATACAAGACCCAGTCAAATTCCAACAAATCTATAAGCAGGGATATTTCTCTATTTCCTGCACTAGAGTAATATTTGAAGTTTGCTCGTCAGTCTAAACACTTCTAGGCTTCTTTCAAAAACTATTGTACTGCAAAACTACTTTAAAAAAGCACCTACGATCTAGTACGAACCGCTTCAGCACAAAGATCGCACGCAACTGGTCAACACGCGACCGACAGGTTTGGTTTCGTGAGATCGGTTTCGAATAGGTTGCGTCGCAAATAAGTTGCAATTGCGCAAGTGGACGGACTTACGTTTCGTAAGTAGAAAAATTGCGTTCGCGACTGGTTTCATGGTTGCATGTAACTGGTTTCATGGTTTTTGTTGCGTAAATGGACGAGCCGCCTAAGACTAGTTACTCTTTCATGGCTCGCGTTGGAAAAAAGACTCATTCCTCCCCGTCGTCCGGAGGCTCCGCCACAGCGGTCCGCATTAAAGTTACTAATTATATCCTTGCGAGTGCTCCCTCACAAAAGGCTTCCGTCCACCTCGACCGCCGCCGCAAAAGTGTATTTCATCCGCAGCGGCTTTTCACACCGCAATCGATTGCCGTGAAGAATAATGAGGCCCGAGGTATCAGAACAGAGCCCTATGGAAGAAGGGGGGTGCTCTCCCTTTCACCTTACAATGTGTCGGGTTCGAGAGAAGGGAGCAAGGTAACAAGGGGCGACGACGGGGGCGGTGCAGTATCCATTAGTTTCACAAATGACGGCGGCGAGAAAGGAGAGAATGTAAAAAACTTAAAAGGGTAGGTTTTATCATTCGAAAGTCGAAAGTCGTGGGGGGGGGAGGGGGCGAGAGAGAGAGAGAAAGGTGGATATATTTTCCTTCCCCCACTTTAATTTATCCCTTTTTTATTCCTTTCTGGTAAAATTGTTCGAAAGTGATGACGTGTACAAAGTGCATACCTAGGCGTTCACTTTGCCGCGACACCATTCCGAGGGGAAGACCGTATTATAGAGACAGATTATTCGAATGTGCGGTGTACTTACCCGCCCACGTTAGAGATGCAGTAAAATAATTTAAAAAGAAAGAACCAAGAGAAACTGGAAAAAATAATTTTTTACTCCCACTGGAAGTTTTCAGGTCGAATTTATAACCGTAAATAATCTTTTAATCCCTATGAAACCCTTTCGCTATTTTTATTGCGTTCTTATAGATTTTTCATAGTACGCTCCTTCCCCCAATTCCTCAAAAAAAAAAACACTTGATCAACCTAAATCGACTGTTTGCCTTTCTTAAACTGTTTACACTCGTACTTTTCTTGAAAACATGTTGGGGACTCTTTCCCTCTATATTCTTTTCGTGTAGTTTGATGGATATTGTATATCATATCCACCCCCCTCTTTACGTCCATCTTTCCACCATTCCTCGGAGGCATATTATACAGTGTTGTAATTGATGTTTTTAATACTATTAATAAGCTCGATTGGAATCGTTTAAGCCAATAAAAAAAATGTTAACCTTGTACCTTCGAGTTCACGGTCAATCTTGAGGTAATAATAATGATAATAGTCACATATGAGGATGTTTGTCGTTTATATTAATAAAACACAGGTTGAAATTAACCAAGTGAAGTTCTACTAAGTACGACAGGACTATTATTGTGTGCAGAAGGTAATGATTAATGTTTTATCCGACACATGACAGTTATGACTGTCATTATTAATGTCATTTTAGATAAGTAAATTGTCAAATAACTCACGTTCATATTTAAAGTACTACGAGTAATATTCTTTTTATTCATTGCCCGTTGCAACTAAACAAACAACCTACTTTAACCAAAATGTAAAAAAGTCACTGTCATCATTCTGACATTTTATATGGTACTGAAACGCAAGTAGCTTTCATTTGATCATAAAGCTTATTAATTATTATCTCATAAAAAACGAGTTCTTCCACTTGTTGGATAACACATTGTATGCCTCTCGCGTGTTATGTTTGCTAAGTCAATTGATAATTTATACCACTCGGCCTGACGGCCTCTTATAAATGTTCTCGCGTGACTTATTTTCAACATAACACACTAGTACCATAACTATTAAAGTCATTTTACTGTTGACTTTAAATTTCATAATTTTGCGCAAAATATAGAGTAAAATAGGACAGTATCAGAGAAGCTTTCTGGAGAAAATTTACGTGTTGTATAATTAAAGATAATTGGCCTGGTAATCCAAACCACCATCATCGCAGCGAACATATTAACTTTAAAACCCCAATATTGACCTTTAAAAAGAAGCTTGAATTTGACTTTCTTTCCTTACTAAAAAGGTTAAAATGAATTTTCTGGAATAGATTCAAGTCGGGTTCGTTTTCTGGAGAACAATGAAAAATATTCAAATTTCTTTCGAATTATAGAAAATTTGACGAAAATGGAAGAAGCTGTGGACGAGGTTGAATTTTGTTTCTGTAAATACTGAGGTTAGCGCTTTTCTGGAGAATTAATCTGTGCTTTCTGAAAAATGTTGAAATGAACTGTATCTCTGGAAAATAATTAAATCAGGTTCGTTTTTTGGAGAACAGTGGCAAAGATTGAAATTTATTTTGAATTTTAGAAAATTAGTGACATATTGAGAGAAGCTATGCCTTTTTGTAGAGGTTGAAACTTTGTTTCTGGAAAAAGCTGAAGTTAGATTTTCATGGAGAAACAGAAGTTTAGTTTTGGCTTTTATTTCTGGTATATACAGTCATGAGAGCGCATATTTGGAAGGTACACACGAAGAAGATGGCCAATTATCCTATTTGTTTATGCTTACCATGTTGTATTGGTCTTACTTATTATCATAAATTTATTAAATGAACAGAACGTGTATGTGACAAAATGATATTATAAGACCTATATGCATCCACAAATGTAGGTTGTCATTTGATAAATTATTATTAAAAAAATTTGATTAAGTTATACAAAACTACCTTTTCCTGGCTTTATGATATGTCACGAATTGTTATAATTTCGAATTGGTAAGGTGGAATTTATGTTTTAACGGTCAAAAGAAGCAAATTACAGTCTTCTTGTGGAAAATTTTACATAAAATTGAAAGTACTACTTTTGTTCTACGTTCTGTGATTTACAACTTTACACTGACGATTATTTTTTAATAATTGGAACGATTTTTGATCTTAAACATGCCACTTTTATTTCATTCAAAAATACATTTTCTTTTTAACTAAAAGATATATCAAACTTCCAGTGTTTTATTTTACATAGGTAAAGCCGTTCTTAGTTCTTCTTAAGCTTCCTCTGAAACAAACGTCAAATACTCTCTGTGCCTTAGGAATGAACGAATCTCTATTTGCCAATTGAATGAGCATTTGTCACGCTATGATATGTATTCTCTTAATTATTAAGCATCGTCTCGAATAGTTTTAAACCGAACAACGACGTTTTCCTTTGTCGTGTCATTATATCCAATCGCGTTTAATCAATCAAGTGATTTACGTATCGCCATAACGTACGCTTTTGTTTTTCGAACACTTCGTCCTATACCCGCGGTATCACCATCGCATGACAACTTTTCAACAATAATTCTAATAAAGATCAGTCAATGACCTGGACACCGACACGGACCGTTTGTATTTATGATGTTCCATTTACCAATAAAATCGAGGTTAATGTCTGGAGGTTTTTAATGAGTGATCGTTCGCTTATTATATTAATTAGACGTGATGAGTGAAAACGTTTAGGAAAGTCGTTGAATTTTTATTAATTGCAGATAGATTATTACTTTTGATAGCCCGTTTTCGAAATTATTATTTCTGGATCAGTAGGTGGAATATCGTTCGGTTGGATAGGAGAAAGTCTGGAAGAGGCTACTCGACGGTAATCGAAAAAAAAACCTCCCTCTTCGGACATTATTTAATTTCTAAATTGTGCGATGCCCAGCTTGAGACCGCAATATTTCTCATATTATCTGTCTTCTATCTACCTATTTAAGTACCAGACAATTGGCTTTTCCAACGGTATATTGCATTCCATTGTGATCCGCGTTATTACACACTGCCATCTGCTATTGTGGTGTCGTCGAATATACGTGGAGCTTTTTCTTTGTCTGTACTCGTCATCAACGCTGCCAGTCGCTTTCTTGATATTATTTTTTTCTCTTTCTCTGGTCTCCAGGATGAGATTTTCCGCTTTTGTTCGACGCCGAAGGGAGTGTGGACGTCCATACACGTACACACACGCGAAGTGTCGTTCAAAGCGGTTTCCGACAGTTCGGAGTGGGCTTTGAACTGGAAAACAAACGACAGGTTTCATTAGGGATGAAGTTCATTTTTTTTGGCTTGGGGATTATTGTTTCACCTAAGGAAGGGAAGTGGATAGGCCGCTGCATTATTTCAAAACTGGCGGTATCGAGGAAATCGAATTTAAAACACGCCAACAGCCTTCTTAATACATTCAAATGAGAGCACTGTAGTTTAAAAAAGAAACTTATACACCTCTTCTGGGAGGTTAAGCATTAATACAATTTAAGTTAGTTTTACATTACATCAGATTGTTTCGATTTGCAAGGTACAGACCGCCTAACTAAACGTTTCTCCTTTATCCTCCTCCGCTTATTCGATCTCTTCCACCTCAAAGGTAACGGTTCCTCGCTCCCCCGTCCTCTCTGCTTTTTTTGGTACCGTTTTTCGATAGAGGCTTCATTACACAAAGCTTCCCTCTATACACAAATACAAAGCTCACCTCTTATCTGAGCAAGGAGGTTCAAAGTACGCGACATCAAACCTATGATTGTAATGGATTAACGGTATATATCTTCCTTCGGATCTGTCGTAACGGACTTTAAAGAGGTTGACAAATCCATTAGGTGTACAAAAGGAATGCTCGATCTGAATAAAGGAGGGATCGATCTGTCAATCCCTCACGTGGTTACGTCGTGTGGGACGAACGTCGGAGATAGTTTATTAATTACGTGAAACGACGGGAAATTTTTCGGTTTTCCGTCTTCGTGGTTGCAGATTTCCTAATTCTGCGACTGGAGGGAATATTGTAAATTTATGTTAACCAACGGAACGAAATTAATTAGACATTCAAGTATCGAAGTCTCTTAGCATTTTTAGTAATAGTCTTTCTCGATACAAGAGGCGAATACGTAATCTTGTCAGGACGTTCTGGCAGTTCTTTCCGAGGAGTAATTCGATTTCCACCGGTAACTAACTGCTCGGTACAGGGTGGAAACGGTAAGGTTTCAACCCCACGCGAATTCAACCTATGGACGAAACTAATCGGTAAATTATCCCAAAAAGACTTGACGGTAATATCATATGTATATACATACTCGCCACACTAATCTAAATGTGATTACCTCGTGTGCTTTTTATCCGTCGACAAGTTCCCTCACGTTTCCCACCCCGTCCCGATAAATAAATGCGGCATCTTGTAGTTACCTCAACGACAAGGTAATAAGTTTAGGGCCGACCAAAATGAATAAGGAATAAGGAGAAGCGGGAAAAGGGAAGAACACGCAACGTAAGATATTAAGCCAGGCCCTTGTTCCCTTGTATAAAATATATAAGGAATTCGTCGTGTATGTTGCGTTGAGGGATGTGCTAATATTATTTTACTCACGGAGTATACAAGGTGTGCGCACGGTGGCCAATATAACATCATTGTCTATATTGCAGCCGCGAGATGAGTTCGGAATTTATTTTGACAGCCAGTGGCGTATGTGGCGTAATGCGTATCATTGCGATATTTTAGCTAAATTGTAATTTGTCCGTCGATAAACTAGTTCGTGCGGTAATTACAGGCTTAATAAGATGAGGTGCATATAATTTAAAGTTGGCGTTTTGTCAAGTGGAGGCTCAAAGTAACAAGAAACTTTTTTATGTATGAGTGAGGTACCATGATTATGACATTTTTTATGTATCTACATTTTTTGTTAAAGGTGTTATTATTTAATTTCACTTTTATTTTTAAATCGCACTTTAAGGTATGTCAAATAGCACATTTGAAACATTGGATCAAATCTATTTTATCAGAATATTTCTTTTTACCAGCTATTTTTAAAGAAAAGTGGTTTCAGTAAAACGCGTTAGGTCGACTTTAGTAATAAAATTCATGTGCTTTAAATTTTGCTCACTTAAGGTGAGTTTAGACGGTGCGAGCTAGCGGGTCAGTTAAGAAGCCCAGTAACTGTATACCAGCTACTGTTAAACAGATCCGCCGAGTTAGGGCGAGTTCACACAGTGCGAGTTGCTGGGCTAGACAGTAGCTGTACTTTGCGAGTGAGGGACGAAATAGACAAGCTGTTGACCTATTTACACTAAATGAGGACGAGTTTACACAGTGCGAGTTGCTGGGCCAGCCAATAGACAGTAGCTGTACTTTGCGAGTGAGGGACGAAATAAGCACGCTGCTCACCTATTTACACGAAGTAAGGGCGAGTTTACACAGTGCGAGTTGCTGGGCTAGCCAGTAGGCAGTAGCTGTACTTTGCGAGTGAGGGACGAAATAGGCAAGCTGCTCACCTATTTACACGAAGTGAGGGCAAGTTTACACAGTGCGAGTTGCTGGGCTAGCCAGTAGGCAGTAGCTGTACTTTGCGAGTGAGGGACGAAATAGGCAAGCTGCTCACCTATTTACACAAAGTGAGGGCAAGTTTACACAGTGCGAGTTGCTGGGCTAGCCAGTAGACAGTAGCTGTACTTTGCGAGTGAGGGACGAAATAGGCACGCTGCTCACCTATTTACACGAAGTAAGGGCGAGTTTACACAGTGCGAGTTGCTGGGCTAGCCAGTAGACAGTAGCTGTACTTTGCGAGTGAGGGACGAAATAGGCAAGCTGCTCACCTATTTACACAAAGTAAAGGCGAGTTTACACGGTGCGAGTTGCTGGGCCAGCCAATAGACAGTAGCTGTACTTTGCGAGTGAGGGACGAAATAGGCAAGCTGCTCACCTATTTATACGAAGTAAGGGCGAGTTTACACAGTGCGAGTTGCTGGGCTGGCCAATAGACAGTAGCTGTACTTTGCGAGTGAGGGACGAAATAGGCAAGCTGCTCACCTATTTACACGAAGTAAGGGCGAGTTTACACAGTGCGAGTTGCTGGGCTAGCCAGTAGACAGTAGCTGTACTTTGCGAGTGAGGGACGAAATAGGCACGCTGTTCACCTATTTACACGAAGTAAGGGCGACTTTACACAGTGCGAGTTGCTGGGCTAGCCAGTAGACAGTAGCTGTACTTTGCGAGTGAGGGACGAAATAGGCAAGCTGCTCACCTATTTACACAAAGTAAAGGCGAGTTTACACGGTGCGAGTTGCTGGGCCAGCCAATAGACAGTAGCTGTACTTTGCGAGTGAGGGACGAAATAGGCAAGCTGCTCACCTATTTATACGAAGTAAGGGCGAGTTTACACAGTGCGAGTTGCTGGGCAGGCCAATAGACAGTAGCTGTACTTTGCGAGTGAGGGACGAAATAGGCAAGCTGCTCACCTATTTACACGAAGTAAGGGCGAGTTTACACAGTGCGAGTTGCTGGGCTAGCCAGTAGACAGTAGCTGTACTTTGCGAGTGAGGGACGAAATAGGCAAGCTGCTCACCTATTTACACGAAGTAAGTAACACCACCGTAAGTAGCTCTACTGTGTTTCTGGACAGTGAGCTTGCAGGTAACTTTGTGCGATGAGTTGGTTAAAGAAATTGAAAATGATCTGACAAGAACAAGAAACAGACAGATTTGGGTCAGAAATTGGTTACAAAAGAAATCACGAGGAGCTACAAACATGATTATGAGACATTATCGTGAATATCAAGCTGTTATTCGATTGACACCTTCACAGTTCGTAATTCCTTAAATTTAATTGCCAGGTACTGTACTATGCGTTCAAATTAGGCGATAGGATGCGAACTACTGACTGGGGGAAGGTAAGAGGCCAGTAAAATCAAAAAAATATTGAAGTAACTCGCATTCAGTAGCTGCCCATCCTTGCAGAGACAGTAACTCGGCGGATCTGTTTTAATAATAACAGTAGCTGACATACAGTTACTGGCCTTCTCAACTGACCCGTTAGCTCGCACCGTTCAAATTCATCTATACTGTCCCTGCAAAGATGGGCAGCTACTGAATGCGAGTTACTTCATTATTTTTTATTTTACTGGCCACTTGCCTTCCCCCAAGAGACTGAAGCCAGTAGTTCTCATCCTATTCGCCTAATTTGAACTGGTTAGACAGTAGACAGTTCAAGCAACGCGACCCTATATATATACCCTATATTATAATGACAGCATCCTGAACGTCACTCCAGAGGTCAGAAAAGTCAAGGTTACTTCTAGTTTTACTCTAGCTGGGATAGTTTCACGCATAAATGTGTCTCTGCGTTGAATACCAACTTGAAGCAAATAAAAAGAATTTGGAACTGTGAAGGTGTCAATCGCATAACAGCTTAATATCCACTAGGGTTCTGATAATATAAGTTCTTTCATAATCATGTTTGTAGCTCCTGCTGATTTCCTTTGCAACTAATTTCTGACCCAAATCCGTCTGCTTCTTTTTCTTGTCAGATCATGTTCAATTTCTCTAACCAACTCATCGCACAAAGTTATGGAAAAAGATTGTATTGCCTTGCTGATCGCATTTTTCCGTAGTTCAGACATATTGTACTCTCTTTCAAGACCTGCAAGCTCACTGTCCAGAAACACAGTAGGGCTACTTACTTCGTGTAAATAGATGAGCAGCTTGTCTATTTCGACCCCCACTCGCAAAGTACAGCTACTGTCTACTCGCTAGCCCAGCAACTCGCACTGTGTAAACTCGCCCTTTCTTCGTGTAAATAGGTGAGCAGCTTGCCTATTTCGTCCCCCACTCGCAAAGTACAGCTACTGTCTACCGGCTAGCCCAGCAACTCGCACTGTGTAAACTCGCCCTTACTTCGTGTAAATAGGTGAGCAGCTTACCTATTTCGTCCCTCACTCGCAAAGTACAGCTACTGTCTACTGGCTAGCCCAGCAACTCGCACTGTGTAAACTCGCCCTTACTTCGTGTAAATAGGTGAGCAGCTTGCCTATTTCGTCCCTCACTCGCAAAGTACAGCTACTGTCTACTGGCTAGCGAGCAACTCGCACTGTGTAAACTCACCCTTAGTCTATTAGTTACTTTATGAAACAGCGGCTGCAAAAATAACCCATATTCAATCAGTATTCCTGCGCTATTCTTTCGTAATTTTCTCTATTTATATTCCCTTTCGCTGTGTATCAAATGGTTTCTACGCCACTGTCCCCCAGTAAGGTGAAAGCAATCAAGTCACGGTCCGTCCTGCCTTCGGGGGGTTGGTTTTTTCCCTCTCTCTCTCTCCAGCCTTGTTTTTTCTGTAAATACATTTTGAACGGTTATTTAACTTATTTATTGTGGTCCAATATTTTTATATTTTTATGTTCATCCACGTCACGTAACTTTCTCGACTTTTTCCCATTCCCTTCCACCTTATTTCCCTCGGAAAGGCGTCGGAGGACGGGAGTACCTGAATAATTCGATAACAGGAAATTTTGACAGATTTCGAAGGGTGTAATATTGTATATGAACAATAATAAGAAAAGGGGGCGATAAGGCGGGTCTGTATTGCTCGGCGTTACGTCTTTTTTTGCTCCTTAAGAAATATCGGTCTGGGAGTTGTTTACTTTTTGGAAAGTTATGGGATCGCGTTCGAAAAAAGATTCCTAGACAAACATTCGAGAAATTTTCGCGGCCGACAGCTTTATTATAACTCGCCATATTATATATCTGTTACATTATTCTAACGAGTGTTTGGCACTTTTCTTTAGAGGTAACACTATTTTTAAATTGTTTAGTCCCAAGAATCTTTCGATATCATAATTTTAATACCAGAGTGACACGGTTGGAGTCGATTTAGCTGCGTTTTATCGTCTCAAGGAATCTCTAATTTTAGAGCGAAACGCGAAGAAAAACACCGAACGACACCACCCCAAACGACACCACCCCAAGCGACACCGGTACCAAATGCTCCCTACGCAAGTATAATTTGTTCGGAACAATTACTTTTAATTTAAACACAATTTACATGAAATAGCTCACCCCTTCGAGGTTGCCTGGAAAGTTTCTCTTCCGCGCTCTCTCTTTTTCTCTCCTCCTGAAAGTATAAATACAAACTGAACAAGTGCATCTTGATTACTTTGATCCGTAGACACACATACTATATACACTCGTGCACAGATGCTGCAGTATCCGGTAACTTTAATAGGAAAAAGGTAAAGGCCCCTCGATGGCCGTGACTCATTCTGCAATCAGGGGGTAAAATGGATGGAAGAGGTGCCGATACAGGAAGGGTGGACAACGAGAGGAAGGTTTCCAAGTGGGTTAATCTGAATCACATTCGGTGTATGAAACGAATTATTTCCACCTACTTTTGCCCAGTACTCTTAATTACAATCTATTTTTTTTTTATATTAATTTCCATTATTTCAACCTAGACACCAATCGATTTGTTGCATACTCACCAAGTATTACAGTGTAATTGCCTTTTGTTCTCCTTCTCCCAACGCGACTTGCTCTCCATGGACGTAAAAGTAAGTGCACCTAATGGCCGCCGGCTACACCGTTTGACAAGTGGATCTCGATTAAACGAAAGAGGTTATTAATGAATGGATATGCATCATTGCGGATTTACGTACGAGATTCCATTTTAAAATGTAAACATATCTCCTGCGACCCCGAAAGGGGTGCATAACATTTAACGTTACCCTGACGCCGTTGTAACATCTGAAATAATTTGGAGGAGGGCCCCGGATGAACGTCAGATAAAACGCGGATGTGACGCGTATCGATCGTCCAGGTTTTTAGATTCATTAGATTGTCGTTTGTGTGCATGTCGCTGGATTAATTAGAATATAAATATATTCGGGAAATCTGGAGGAATTAGTCGGTTTGACGGTAAACTGGGTGGTAAACTCGATAAGAAATATTTAAATTGCTCGTTTCGGTTCTGTTGAACTTGTGATAAACGGATATGTTCAAACTGTTCAAGATGTACTTGTGAGACGTTCATTGCAACAATATTTATTCCAACATTTTCTAATCTTGTCATTGCAAGGACTCGTAGTTATTCCTCTTCAACTTTTGTTTTTCTTTTTCAAATTTCGCCACTAAAATTGGTGTATTTTTTGAAAAAACTGATCAATGGTTATGATTCATCGTATTAATTCCAAAGCTTGACCAATTATGTCCTTCAGTTCTACTCGAATTGTCCACACTAAAATTGGTTTCTTTTTCAAAACTGATCTATATGGTGTTATAGTGATCCATCGATGTCGCTCCAACGACAATCTTAAAAAAACAGATTTTCATTATTTTCTTTCTCTCCAAACAAATCCCTTCTTTCAAAATTTCTACTTGTGATTTTCTGCACCAAATCCCTCCATTATCATTGGTATTTTTCAAAGTCACACTTTGGTGTTTCCAAGAAGCCACGTTTCCATTTTTTTAAATTTCTACACCAACTCTACTAGGATTTTTTTAAATTGAACTGTGGTGTTTTAAAGGATTCGTCTTTATAAGTCCTAAGACTGGGCTCCCATATAGTATCTCCAAAAGTCCATACTTTCAAGACTTCAACTTTTAATTGTCTTCTCTAAATTTCGACACTAAAATTGGTGTGTGTTGTTTTTTTTAAAAACTGATCAATGGTTATGATCCATCGTTATAATTCCAAAGCTTGACCAGTTATTTCCTTCCACAAAAGACTCTTAAACTTTTTACTTCTACAATTCAGTTCTACTCGAATTGTCCACACTAAAATTGGTTTCTCTTTTAATACTGATCTATGGTGTTATAGTAATCCATCGTCAGAAGCCAAAGACAGTCTTAAAAAAATGCAGGTTTTCAGTATTTTCTTTAATATCTCTTCATCAATCATCATCATCATCATCATCAATCGGCTATTCTCGTCCACTGCTGGACATATAAGCCTCCCGTAGTAATTTCCATCCCCTTCTGTCCCCAGCTGCGTTCATCCAGTTGGAATAGATACGCCTTATATCATCCGACCATCGGGTTGGTGGTCGTCCTCTGCTGCGGTATGCATCGACTCGAGGTCTCCACTCTGTCACCTTTTTCGTCCATCTGTCGTCACTGACCCTAGCCAGGTGTCCGGCCCAGTTCCATTTAAGAGTAGCAATCTTCTCGATGGCGTCGATTTCTTTAGTTCTTACCCTTAGACTTGTATTGGAAACCCTGTCTCTCAGAGACAGACCTAGCATTGCTCTTTCCATAGCTCTCTGTGCAACTCCGATTCTATTAACTGTCCGTCTTGTCAGGGTTAAAGTCTCGGCGCCGTATGTCAGACATTGGTTAAAGACTTTTCTTTTAAGACAGATGGGGATATCTGATTTTAGGATATGGCTTAACTTTCCGAAGGCTGCCCAAGTTAGTGCAATTCTTCTTGACAATTCACAAGTTTGGTTGTCTCTACCTAAGCGAATCTCATGGCCCAAATACTTATATGAGTGGACTTGTTCTATTTTTGAGTTGTTGAGAGTTAAATAAGTACTTGCAACCAGATTAGTCATGAACATAGTTTTATTGGTGTTAAGACTCAGACCCACCTTCTCGAAGGCTTGTTCAAGCTCCTGTAACATAATTTGTGCTTCTCCCAGACAATCTGTAATCAGTACTATGTCGTCAGCGAATCTTAGATGGTTCAGTTTTTCGCCGTTAATATTGACACCGAAGTTCTCCATGTTAGCACTTTTAAACATATATTCAAGCAGGGTTGTAAACAACTTGGGAGAAATAACATCTCCCTGTCGCACACCTCGTCCTATCTTGACGCTTGAAGTGTCCTCGTGCAGCCTGATGCAAGCAGTTGCGTTTTTGTATGCATGTTTAATGATGTCTGTGTAGCGATGATCAATTCTACAGTCCGCCATAGCCTTGAACAATGCACTGTGATCGATTGTGTCAAAGGCCTTTTCGTAGTCGACGATGACAAGAACTAAGGGTTTGTTGTACTCCACGCACTTTTCGATGAGGACCTTGATTGTATGGAGGTAGTCATTAACGCCGTAACCGGCACGGAATCCCGCCTGCTCCCGTGGTTGGTAGAAATCTAGTTTCGCCGTCAGCCTCTTCGTTATGATTCTCATGAACAATTTATACAACTGGTAGAGTAGACTGATAGGTCGATAGTTTTGGATCTTTGCTATATCTCCTTTTTTATGGATCAAAACAACAACAGCTCTGTTCCATTTCTCGGGTGTATCTCTTAATACACTTTAATATCTCCAGGAAAAACAGACTTTCCAGACTTTTGTCTTTAAATTTGTACGTCAACTATAGTACCTACTTGTTGTCTTTAAAAAATTGACTTTAAATGATTCAAGGAGCGCACTAGTGTAGTCCCTCGAAACTCATTCATATTTTTAACATTAACTTTTGGTTTTCTGTATCAAATTTCCACACTAACATCTTTCAATTCTTCAGTTTCATCACAATTTTAAAGACTAGACCACTTTGGTCCTTCCAAAAAAGTCCACACTTTCAAGACTCACTTGTGAGTTTCTACACCAATTTCCGACCGTAAAATTTTGTTATTTTATCCAAAAAAATTGTTGTGATCCACAGCCACTTCACCCCTCCAAAAATTCCTCTGGTTTTACCGACGGCACAAATCTCGAATACGCGTAGGCGTTATCAATTATTCCGAAAACCGCTCCCGCTGATTTACTCAAACTACCTGAATCAATTTAGAGAACGACATTTATTTTTATAGGGAATGATGTGCGACCTCTTAACGTCGATCCCTCCCACCTTATTTACATCAACTAAAAGCTTTTTGACATGATATTAATGCGACTCACAGGTAAGATGGCGCGTTATTTCGAGTGGCTCCTAAAAATAGCGCGAGTAAACTCTCGTCGAGGTGTGTAACGTAAATGTTTTGTTCCGAAGGAGGATAATTAAAAATTATTTATTCCGCCGCGACCGAATACCCCGTAACGACATTTTTATCTTGTTTTCACTTTTCGGAAATCTATCTTGTGCGGATAACGGCGCGGGGTTATCGTGTTTTGACGTGCTGTAATGTTGATGAATAGTTATTTACCTGAACCCGTGAACGTCGCCGTTAATAGCGGATTGTTGTGTCCTTTTTTCCTCTAAAAATATTCGAATTGCCCAAGGAGAGTCGCTGGGGCGGCGGGAAATTATGATGCAGGAAAGAATGTAGACCGGATTATTTATTAGTCTTTTGAAGTGTCCCAGGACCTGTAGATGTCGGAGTAAATTTAACGTTTGGGCCAATAAAATCGACGAAATTTATGTTTGTTAATTAATTACCGTCGACCTGTCTTTAATGGCGAGTCTCACAAGTGCACGGTAATTGAAATCGGTCGCACTTTCCTGAAAAATTCCAGCGAAAAAACAACTTTCTCTCACTTTTCTCGTGGAAAGTGGGAACGGTCCTCCCCACACCCTAATTACATTGTGGGGCTTTTTTGCGGGTACTTTGGAAATTGTAGCCGTCAGATTCCTTGGGAATTATGTTTTTCTTGCAGTGAGCATGTCATTAGCTCCTTTGATAAATGCGGCTTATTAGTCGACCTTGTAATGAATTCACGCAAAGCTGAAGCAGGTAATTTTCCTGGCAATTTGGTTGCGTTTGTTATGGTAGGGCACGGGGGGCGGATTCATCGAATCGCGAAAATTTTCTTTTCGGCCGGGCACGGCAACGTTAATATTTATGGAACAAAAGTCAGATGTAAACGATTTGATTCCTTGCTTTCTGCGTAATTTCGTAACTTACGGACAATTAGTCGTCGTTTCGGGAAAAACTGTGCGTCCGTACAAAGCGGGACAACGTAGATATTCGCAAATTGTGACAAACAACAATAACTACCCGGATCTGAACACGTCGAACGGCCGAAATCGCCCAGTTTCGACGTCCCGCCATGCATGTTCATCCGATTTAACTCCGAACACACGACTATTTTATTCAACTCTGCAAAATATTTATTCTACATTTACCGATCCAACAAGAATTCCAACAGTGAGGAGCGAACGAACGAACGAACAAAAGCGTTTCCTCGCTCCTCCGTCCCTAATCAATCCGAATCCAATTTGGATGGACACCCTCAACAAAAACGTCGCCATTGTTCAACTGTAACGCTCCGAGTACCTTAATCAGTCCCTAATCTGCCTATGCACGCCCGATAACCACCGACAATGAGCTCGAAAGGTGCACACCTTACCCCAGATGATGTGATTATAGACACCCCTTGCCTCTGTGCACCGCCACCATATGAGACCCGATGCCCGTGGAGTCGCTGCGATCGGATAAAGGGAGGAGAGTTGATAATACTTACGCTCCCGCTAAAAAGACTGTCTCTAATAGCGTTAAAGCCTTTCCAATGCACAGGTTATTTTATTAGGAATGGGTTTTGTTGAAGGCGAGGGTGGCGTCGGGGAGGTTTTAAAGACTCCATTGCACTTACTCCACTTGAAAAGCTTTACTGCTTCATAGTTAGAGAGATTAGTAGTATCAAACGCAAAACTGAAAATAGGTCAAAACTTGTAAGAAACTACGTCATAATGTTCGTAGCTACCAACTCGAGATAAAAACTGAGGTTTAATTGGTATTAAAATTGAAGGCTTTAGCTAAATAATAATCAAATGTATCTAAAATAAGTTATGATTCTGCAGTTCACATTGTCCGACTTACTGTGCAAGACATTGAAGGACACACCAAAACTTTAATTTTTAGAAAACGTCAATATCCTGTTGAGATATTAAAAATATAAACATATGGACATTGAGTTGACTGACCATAATGACATTAATAGTGTTTTAACATTAACCGGATGATTTGAAATATCAATAGAATTTTTAGTAAAATATGGATTTTGACAGTTAGTTAATACCCTGAACATCTCATGGAGAGTTGGAAATAATTTATAATACCGATGAAGTTTTTAAGTTATTATGGTTTTTATCTGGGGTCTAGAAAGATCAAATTGTAGACAATGTAGAGCATTATAAACATCTACTTATTACTCAAGTCTGAAATTGGAGATCTGTAAGTTTGCTTTTAACGATGTGACGTTCAGTAATTTAAGTTTAGCCCAAAATGAAGTGGTTTCGCGAATACTGATAGAGTAAATAGGTTTTTAAGGATAACTTTGAACGTTCACTTATAAGGGAAAAACTTTAGCAATGTAAGTCAATTAAATTTTTGACCAAATTTCGAGATGTGACATCTGTAGGTTCTAACACAGTATTGCTTAAGTTGATTGGCCTATGGTTTCATTGAAAATCTGGAAATTTGCTTTTGATGTTATGACGTTTATTGATTCAGGTTTAGCCCAAAAAGAAGGATTTCGTGAATACTCATAAATTGACTGACCGTTTAATAGAAAAGCTAGTCTTACCTTCACCATGGATATCTTTCCTTCTTGGTAGAATACCTCATACTATTGATCTAGCAAAAAATTGACTCTAGCGATGTAAGGCTGTTAAATTTTAGATCAAATATGAAAATTGATTTGGGGTCGCTGAGTCCGAATCCGGGGTCCATTTAGCTCCAACAGGTAAGATTTTTTTCAGAGGTCATTTTATGGGTATTTGTAATCCAACAATCCTAAACGGCGAAGAGCACGTCCCAACCATACGTTATATAAGTTTTCGGGGTCGCTGAGTTTGAATCTGGGGCCTGATTAGCTCCCTCACGTAAGTTTTTTTTGTAGAGATCATTTTAGGGGATTTATAGCACAAAAATTCTAAATGTCGAAGAGCACGTTCCAACCATACGTTATATGGGTTTTCGGGGTCTCTGAGTCTGAATCTGGGGTCCGCTCAGGTCCATCACGTAAGGTCATTTTAAGGTCGTTTTAGGGGGGTTTATAGTCCAAAAATTCTAAATGGCGAAGGCAGGTTCCAACCATACGTTATATAGGTTTTTGGGGTTGCTGGATTGGATCTAAAGTTTGTTGGACTGTACCCTAATGCTGAAGATCATTTAAAGGTGATGTTAGGTGATTTTAGGGAGAATTTTACATGGAGTAAATTTTGAGAAGTACCTTTTTTCCACAAGTTGGTGTTTATTAAATTATTCATATTCATTTTATATTCATTTTTGTAGAATGATTTACTTATTTCTTTTAAATAAATTTGAGCTGCAAAAGTTCATAAATAAATGTTATTTTTAAATTAACAGGAAGGTTATGGACAAAGAGACTACTCTGAAGAAAAAGATAAACATGTGTAATTTACATTTATTTTTGCAAACTTTTGCCATAAAATCACCTAAAATCAACTTTAAATGATCTTCAGCCTTAGGGCACAGTCCAACAAAGTTTAGATTTGAATTCAGCAACCCCAAAAACCTATATAACGTATGATTGGAACGTGCTCTTCGCCATTTACAATTTTTGGACTATACGCCCTCTAAAATGACCTCTAAAAAAAACTTATCGTGATGGAGCTAAGCGGACCCCAGATTCAGACTTAGCGATTCCGAAAACTTATATAACGTATGGTTGGGACTTGGGACGTGCTCTTCGCAGTTTAGGATTTTTTGATTACAAACACCCCTAAAACCTTACCTGATGGAGCCAATGGACTCCGGATTCGGACTCAGCGACCCCAACAACATAAAGTCTATATGGTTTGGTCAGTGAAATCGAAAAAAAAAAACATTTTTGTGGGACTGGTGTAATTGACCGTTCATCTATAAGAGAAAAACTTTTCTTATTTGCATCAGGGATCATCAAGGGTCTTTTCACCTTGGTGCAGTACTGCATACTTCGATTGATCTCACAAAATATCGACAATTCAATGTCGGAATTGTAGTAACGGTTTCTTTTTGGTTCCTCAAAATTAATACTGAATTATGAACGGAAAGAGCTTGTGGTGAAAACTGTGTTTGTTTGTCGAACACGACGTTTCGTTCATTGGCCGGCGTTGCGGGCAATAGTGGTTTCGTCAATCCCGAAACGCTACCTCGTTAAATATTCCGAGTTGAAACGGTCCCAATAACAAATTAGCGTTCGCGCCAGGCCAAAGTCGAAAAAGCATCCGTAGCATCCGCAGTCACGCGTCGATGAGATAATCAGACAAATTTATGCATTCCTCCTCCGCTTTCCTCCTCCTCCACTCATAAATGCAGTTGGTGCACATCGGCATAACACAATTCTATCGGTGTGTGTAACACGTAGCTTCACGGTCTGACAAACTGGCGTTTTTGTCCAGGCTAGGCGCGTACCTCCAATTTACCTACGCTCGTGGATGCAAAACATTCATCCGTTTAGCAAACTGTGCACATCACATGCATGACAATGCGGAATTATAAATTACATTCGAATTAAACTATGTAATTGCGAGGCTGGCCGCCCAGCACATTCATTACTCGCGTACGCTGCGTGTGTATGCCCCTCTCTCTTCCCTCTTCATATGTGTATGTGTGTATGTGTGCAACGTACTTGCCTGCAGAAATTGTGATGGTTTCCGAGGGTGAGATTTCCGAGACAAAACGGACGTTCGAACTCATTTACAGTTTTATTGTTATACAAATGGTGCGAGCGACAAAGACCTAATTATCTCGGAGACGCTCGAATAAAAATTCATGCACGGTCCCCATCCAGATGCACATCTTTTCCAATACTAAATGAATGCAAAAACGAGATTTCCCCACGAATGGAGAAAAAGAAGTAGAGGGAAAGAGTAAGCAGGAATGGAGGAGACGCCGTCGCCTCGGCTGCACCTGCGAAAATTAAAACCGAATTGCTCATTCACACCATCTGCTCTTCCATTAGAGGCGTCACTCAACGAGCCGTCATCTCCAGAAAGAACACCTTTCCTTATTTCTTTACAAGCAAAATTTAATTTCCTGAACGTCCTCTCTCTCTCTCTCTCTCTCTCTCTCTCTCTCTCTTTCTTCCCGAGACTGAAAACATTAGCACCTTAACACGCCGCTTTTTTAATGCGCACGTCAAAAACAATGTCTCGTAATAAAACTCTGCAAAATGAGATTTACCTTCGACCCCCCTCGCGGTCTTAACGGCTTTTATTGGGCGATTTTTCCACCCCCGAAGAGGAAGGATGAGGATCTCGGCGAAATTAGCGGGATTTTTCCTTGCCCGGATAATTAGGTTAGGAGTCCCCAAATCGGATTAATTCATAAACGACCCGCCGAACCTCTTAGTTAACTAATTGGCGAGTTCAGGGAAAAATTTGAAGGTTTAAATTTCCATCGAGACAGTCAGAGATGCTTCCTAGGCGAAGGTGTATAGTTACCAAAATTTACTTTCCTCTTTATAAGCAGTCGATTTTTATCCTAAAGCAGTTTGGAAATTGCACTAGATCGATATTTGTGTATGTTTAGAACATCTAGTATGTATCATCAGCATTTCATCACGTTATAGGTGTTATTAAATTTTAATTTGTAATTTTAACTGTATTCCTTTATATATTTTACTTTCGTGGGAATATTCCCCAGTAGCCTCAGTTTCTTATGGAGGACAATTTTAATTCTATTTTTGTTGTAATTGAGGTTTTTCGTTTTTTATTGATATACCTGTACATTTTTACTATTGTAAGTGATATATGGTAACTATCACAGTTTTGACACTTTTTTCTTAAAAACAATATTTTGTTGATGATCTACACTAGACGTTAGAAACATGTACAAGTATATATTCCTAACAAGCCTTACCCGCCGCCATGCGTTGCAATGCCACGTAAAGTTTAAAAAAAGAAAGATAAATGACAATTATAGATGACACGGTGGACTTCGTATCACCTACATATATTTTTGAAAAATATGGTCAAAACTGGATATAAAATTTGTATCTACATTAAATTGAATGCAACACAGTTAGACGCATAATCAATTTAAGGCTTTCTGATGTACTATATTTCTTGTATTTTATTGTGGTGCGTAATCATGGGTTTACGACTCGAGAACACGCGACGTATAATTGCCCATGCGCGAAACCGGGAAACTCCAAGTTGATTCCGCAAACTGTCCTTGTATCTGCAATTGTATATTATCTTTTTAAATTTTTAATAAATCATTTATCAAAACTACTTTGAAAGTGGGCATGAAATTTTTCTGTACAATATGCGTTGCACCGAACGACGTCATTTGAAAGCAATTATTACATTTTTGGATGTTGGCCAAGAAATGTTTATAGTCATTTCCCACCCCAGAAACTAATGAGCGTAATGGATCTGGTGGTGGGAACAATTATGACAATTTTACTTTACCATCAGCACAACATAATCCAGTAAATTTACCGCTGCATTTTAACACTTTACAATATTGACAAATGATTGTCATTCCTCCAATAGTTACGGATTGGTCGGCTCAATAATCTATTTCCGGGTCGTAGTGGAATGTTACTCGTTCTAGGTTTACAGGAACACTGCGTCTGCGAAGTCGCTCTATTTCCTTGTGTCGTGCTCGCTGCTGTTGTATTTGATGTGCCCGAAGTCGTTCCATTCTAAGCCTATCTACTTCATATTTATTCACTGTTGAACGCAATTCTGTCATACCAATACGAATGTTATCATTATCTGTCTTTCGCTGGTCGTCAGTACGATTTGCACGTGAGGTAGCTCGTCGCACATTTGATTGACTTCGACGACGTAAGGCAGGTCTTCTTCTTGGCATTTTAAAATCGATAAAGTCCTCGCGCGCTGACAAACTGACAGACCTTGTGTCTTTTGGGTTATAGAAATTCCATGGACGAACTAGTCAGAAGTTAATTACACGTTAAATTCAGTTATAAGGTAAAATGTTCGGTGGTAAGAACCTCCCCACCCACCCCTTCGAGACGATTACGTAAATCTATTCACGAGTTCATTGATCAACCCCCAACCGCACAACTTCTCCTCCTCCTTCTCGAGCTTCTCGTTCGCCGTGAATACACCAAGTAATTATAGGTGCGCCATTCTCAAAGACCTCCTTCCATTTCCGCGAAATAATTCACCTTGATGAGATAACTGCCTCTTTCAATTAGCTCCCTCCTAATTACGTTTGTTCGTCTTATGACTAATTACACTATTCAACGTCTTCATGTACACACACACACATATACACGCCATGAGAGCCGGCTGCGTCTGTCGCCTTATAATTTTCTTTAACTAACGGTTTATCCGATACATAAGAGCAGGGATAACTAACTTAGAGCCAGGATGCACGGGCGGATTAGGTGCCGGAAGTTATCTGGGGATAATTGAGGGAAAAACGTAATTGATAGTTCCGGGAAAGAGTTCATGATTTCGTGGATCATAACTGTGTCAAGCAAATGGTACCCTTCCGAAATATTAAAATGAACTTTGGCTATCGTTTTTAGCACACTTAAGATAAGGTTTGGCCGTATTAGTAGACTTTACCTACTTGGCATAACCTGAAAGCGACATTTTTATAAACAAAAATTCTTTGGGAATAAAGATGATAGATATCTGTATGAAAAACAAAAATATCAGACTTATGCAACAAGTCAGGACTAATATACAGATCGTTTCTACAGAGTCGCAGGATGGGATAAACGTAAGAGCGAGAGAAAGGCCATATATTTCTCGTTGAGAACAGAGAAAGAACTTTTGCGATGTTGCTAGCTCGCGAAACATCACATTCTTCCGCTCCGCACACATCCGAAAGTGTAAGGCGATACGCGACCGCGATACGCGTTGACTTGGAGTGCTTGCTCGGCCGGCGACGTTGCAAAACATCGCTCTCTGTCATACTAACGAACTACTATAAGTTTCTCGTTTGCTCTTGTTGATTTCCCACCATGCGTTTCGATAGAAAAGCTCCGTATAATTTTTCACGACGAAATATGTATTTGGTGTTCCTAGCTACCTGTAAACGACTCATGAAATATTGAAAATGCACTAACTTTGCTAATTAGAAGGACTGTAAGAATTCTTTTTCTTTAAACTACAGCGCTTTAAATTAAATGTATATATGTTTATTAATTGATCGAGAAAATTCATTTTTATATTTTATTCATTTATATTATATTATTATTACATTATATATTCATTTTATATTAACATGTATGTTAATACTAAAATGTTGTATGGGTCTGATTTTTTTCATATAAAAATGTCCTTATTTCCAGAGATTTTTTTTAAAAAACATGATTTTTAGGTTATATGCAGTTTATGTATGCCAAGATGGTGGACTTATCTTAAATACTCTAAAGATAATAAAAATAATGTTATTATTCCGGAGGGAGGCATTTCACCATTTCACCCTTCGATCCGCAGAAGGGAGGTGTTCGTTTGTCGAAGATAACCTCAAAAAAGTTTAATTTCCGCCAGAAACGAGACGGACACACGTTACGACATTCACGAATACCACCACAATTATTTACCCACATACAGGTTACGTTTCTGGAAAATTTGTTTAACAACAATTCCACTTAATCCACCAATCAGAACGCTCTGGCAATAAAATTCGATAAGCTTGCATGCTCGTAAACAAATGGATCGCATTCGATAAAAGTACTTTTCGACCTACTGTCGCTAATAAAATGGTTTTTCACGAAACGTCGTAGTCGAGCAACGTGATCACGCCAACCTTTGACTCGCATTGACGCACATGGAAGTGAGCGGAGAGGTGAGACGGTGTGACCTGAAAGGTGTTGATAAGTCGTTATCTCAATAAGGTGAAAGATTAGTTCTGTTGCTACGGCGAAAAAATCGCTGCGAGCAACAAATGATAATTATGAAGGAAACGTCTATACAGGAGAATTTGTGATCGAGTGAGGAATATCGGCGATAAGGCTAATTGACTGATGAGAAACAATAAACAAGAATTGAAGTTTTAAATGGAAATGATAGAAATTTCGAAATTAATTACCATACTGAAGCTTAACTTTCCATATTATTTTTTTAAAAAAATAATTCACCATCTCCATGGATAAAATCTCCCCCCCTTGTAATGGGCAGGCGGTATGCCGCGCGCCATTTTAAACTCGTTTCGGATACTTCAAGGAGAAAACAAGGCGTGACGTGCCGCGACCAAAAATAGAAAAAAATTTAATTTTCACCGACATAATTCATCTTCTTTTTCTAAACTCTTGTCAATTCCGCTGTCATCTCTAATACATCAAGGTAGGCGACGGCAAACGTGACTAAAATTAATACGACGTCGAAGGAGCCGCAGAAGCCGTTCTCGAGTGTAAACAATGTATTAACATATTTTTTTCGCGTTATTAATGGAGGTGACTGGGAGAACTTTGAAAAATTCATATAAATACGCTCTTATAAATATTTACCAGCGAGATTCGTATCAGCGACAAGAGACATATGTGTGTTTCTACGCTACGACGATTTTTCCAGCGTTTAATTACCACTTCTAATTATACACCGAGATTTTTATATGCGGCCATGCCATAATCCATACCAAAATGTAGGTAATAATCATAAATAAAACGTTACGGCTTTGATCTCGAAGATCGAATCGTTTCAGATGTTCGGACAAAGTAGCCTCTCTCTACCGCAGGATATAAGTCCAAATGTCCATAAATTGTCCAAAAGTCAAATAAATAAACAGGAATTGTGTCACTGCTTCAGTTAATGTTTAAGTCACTATAGTATCTCCAAAGTAGCGCAATTCGGCCGCCATTTTGATTCCAAAATTACGCGGTAAATGTTGGACAAATGTTGCTATTTGGTTGCATATCTTTGAAAAAATGACGTTTGATATGACATGACATGGACAAATAACCAAAATGTTTTGCATTATTGAAGATAAAAATAAAAGTATAAATGAAACGAAAACTTGTAATGGCAACGTTTTATTTATTACGAAACTTGACCTTCCTCTCGTGACAAGAATGACAATTGACAAGCGTTTGACAACTGTCACTCCGCCATTTTGATTCCAAATAGTGTTTTCTCTGTCTAACACATTGTCCTTACCGCTTGCGCTACTTCGGAGATATAGTGACTTTAGTTAATGTTAAAGTCACTAGATATATAAAGTACCGCAAACTCCGCCATTTTTGGGCAAAAAATTTGGCGACAAATTTGAATTGCTAACAATAAATAATGAAAACAATGCTTGCTTGTTTTAATTAATTGCCTTACTATTTGCATTTAGATTATTAACGCATGTTGATACAGTTGTGCTTTTTTTTTAACAATACAGTACAAAATAGATTTTTATTTAACATTAGCAATTCAAATTTGGCGCCAAATTTTTGCCGAAAAATGGCGGAGTTTGCGGTACTTTATATATCTAGTGACTTTAGTTAATGTTTTTATGTTTTCTTGAAGCGCCATCTTATATTCGAACTGGTAACGTAAAAGACAATCAATCAATCAATCGCCAATCTCTATATATATAAAAATGGATTGCTGTTCGTTTGTCTAGCTTGGACTCGAGAACGGCTGGACGGATTTTGCTAATTTTGATCTTGAAATATTTGTGGAAGTACAGGGAAGGTTTTTCGGTGAGAAACATAAATAATAAGTAAGGGAAATACTGAAAAAGGTACGTTTTGTAATTTAACATTGGTTGGTTGTCAAATAAATAAATGTCAAGACGATTATTACAATCTATCATCAGTTTGTCAGTGCGCGAGTACTTTATTGATTTTAAAATGACAAGGAGAAGATGGACTTAGGTCGTCGAAGTCAATCAAATGTGCAACGAGACGAGCTCTCACGTCCAAATCGCACTGACGACTGACGACCGGTGAGAGACAGATAACATTCGTATTGGTATGACAGAATTACGTTTAACAGTAAATAATGGAATCAAACGAGTTCAGGCACATCTTATACAACAGCATTTAGCTCGACAGGGCACCGAGTCTACAAAGTATACACGACGCCAACACAAAAGCGGAAAGTCAAGAAACCAAGAAGAGTCCTGAGTAAGTCAAAGCAACTTCACCAGGACACCAAGTCTTTAAATTCTACAAATTTGAAACGACGGACATATCCGGTCACTGCAGCCGGAGGAAAAGCCGCCAGTGATTGCAACTCCAAAGCTTCAAGAACTTCGACACCAACACAACGTCGGGAAGTCAAGAAGACAAGCAAAGTCCTGAGTAAGTCACAACCACCTTTTCCAGAGAATTAAGTTAAAAAATTCACAATTTCAACTACGACAAGATATAACAAGCAGATGAGTTGATTCAAGAACAAGAAAAAATAGCCCAAGAAATCATATAACTACAAAATAATTGCAAGAAAAACGGAAGTGCAAGAAAAACGAAAGTGCAAGAAAAACCAAGGAATACTTACAAAAAAGGATTGATCACCTAGAAGCACTATGGGGGAAAGCCCAAGAGAACAACGAGGCGTTCCATGAACTTGGGTTTGACGATCAGCACAATTATATAAGATCACGCTATTTCAAAAGGATCGAGGAAAACTACAAGACAATTCAACTGTACCTGACGTCAAACGAATAAAACACCCAAGAAACAAGTCTATGAGGTACAAATACAAGACCCAAAACCGGAAGTGAAGAAACCCAAACAACAGACCGAACAGAATTACCGACGAATCGAACTAAAGGTAAAAATAACAAACAAACAAAAAAACTACTTAGACAAGCTGAAAAAGACATGGCAGAATCAACACCAAGATGGTCATGCACGTAAATAGAGCGATTCCGCAGACGCAGTGTTCCTGTAAACTTGGAACGAGTAGCACTCCACTACGACCCGGAAATAGATTATTGTACCGAAGAATCCGTAACGATTGGAGAAATGACAATCGTTTGTCAATATTATAAAGCGTTAAAATGCAGCGGTGAAGCTACTGGATTATGTTGTGCTGGTGGTACAGTAAAATTGCCGTAATTGTTCCCACCACCAGATTCATTACCTTCTTTAGTTTCTGGGGTGGGAAATGACTCTAAATATTTCTTGGCCAACATCCAAACGTATAATAATTGCTTTTAAATAACGTCGTTTGGTGCAACGCATATTGTACAGGAAAATTTCATACCTAATTTCAGGGTAGTTTTTCATAAATTATTTATTAAAAATTTAAAAAGATAATATACAATTGCTAATACAAGGACAGTTTGCGGAATAAACTTGGAGTTTCCCGGTTTCGCCCATGGACAATTATACGTCGCGTGTTCGCGAGTCGTAAAACCATCATCTTTATAAATTTACGCACCGCAAAAAAAGACGGAAAATATAGTAGATCAAAAAGCCTTAAATTGATTGTGTATCTGTGTTGCATTTAATTTAATGTAGATAAAAATTTTGTATTGTTTTGACATTATTTTTCAAAAATATATGTAGATAATAGGGATTTCACCGGGTCATCTATAATTTTTATTTTTCTTTTTTCTTTAAACTTTACGTGGTATTGCAACGCATGCCGGGTACGGCTTGTCATTGATAAAAAATAATTTAGAAAATCGAGAGAAGGAATATTGTTATTTATTCCTTTTGAGTTGTTTCCTGGCAAATTCACTTTTTTCCAATCTAGTAATTAGGGAAAAGTTAACGAGCGCAGTACAAAACCGCTGTAAAAATAAACAACCTTCAAACTAATTGCTTTATGTTAATTAAACACGGTCAGTATTTTGCATGTTATTCAGCTTTATTGATAATATCGGTAGAGGATTGACACAAGATTGGCACAGTTCATTGCATACCACCGCACATTATTTACAACAGGAGGTTTAACGAAAACACTACGTTGTCAGTGTGTTTGTTAAGGAATGTGTGTCAATTACGTGATTTCAATCTGTGTATGTGCAATAGTGTTATTTTTCACGTTCGTAATTTCGACACCAAAATCATGTACAATTAGATTTTGCTAGTTATGACACAAAATTCCTACAAAATATTATTTTTTTAATTTCGATAACAAACAGTAGGTAATAGCGACAGGTGAAAATTTCACAACTTTATTGTTTCTTCTTAAAACGCCTATAACTTTATCGTCACTTAGGATATGATAAAAAAGAGACATAGATTTCAAATCTTATTCGTCTATTGGATTTCTTCCTTAAGGGCCAATTTAACAGCTACAGATTCCAAATTTTGAGTTAACTGGTTGAGCTACAAAGCGGTGGATGATTTCATTATTTTTTGTGACATTACAATAAACAAAACTTCCTCGGAAGGAAAAAACATTCCAAACTTTCATATCTTGAAATTTTTCGTTAAGTGTCAATTTGGCAGTTAGGTACCTACAGATATCAAAGTTATGGGTTAAGCTAGAAAACAGCAGATCACATTCAAAAAAAATAAAACTGCCTTGCGAAGGAAAAGCATTCGAAACTTTCACGTCCTGAAATTGTTCGTTAAACGTCAATTTGACAGTTACAGATACAAAACTTTCAGTTAAGAGTTAAGCTAGGAAGCGACAGATAACTTAGTTATTTCTTGACACACCCAAAAGAAACTCAGAACGAAAAAACCCAAGTTTTCCGTCTCTTCAAATTGTTTGATAAACTGTCAATTTGACATCCGTTTTATTTGCAGTATTGCGTTATTACAAGTTAGTCAGTCTTATAGAAACACAACTACATAGTTCTAAACAATTTTAGAGAACTAAAGTACTATGTATTTAAATGAGCGTAGGTGTTTCACTTCACAGCTCTGATCCTGAACGAAAGCAACACGATCCAATCTCTCATACTTTTAGGGGAAAATATCCCTTTTCCATCGTCGGATTCGTAAATACGCAAATATCGCACAATAACGATAAAAGTAAAGGTGAAACCTCGAACGGCGGGGCGAAAAAATAAAAACGCACAATAGGTGTACGGTGTACACAAAAGACCACGTATGCATATACGGCGTTCGAACGCTTGTCATTGGAAAAAAAATGACTAGTGAAGGGAAAAACGTTTTTGTCTCGGGGAGGAGGGGGTAAACTTTCGAAGGGGAAACAATAAGAAGGAAAGTCGCGTGAGGAAGAAGGAGGAGGATTTGGTATCGGTGTGTATAGGTTAACGGGAAATCGTTACGAGAAACGCTTAGTCAGAGGTTTTCCCGTAAAATGCGTCGCGATGTTACGATTCAACAAGTCAAAAGTCGGTAATGAGATTTTAGCGAGAAAGATTTGAATTTGAGAGATATTCAGTTTCAAACTATTATGTAAGGTGAATTCAGGGCACTGTATTAGCACGTTTGTGGTTAAGAATCCATACTGCCAAATGGTGAGTTCTCAACAGAACAATTCTGGGGTAAAGTACCCATTTTTTTAACGCAATTACGATCAATCAGGTCAACTTTCCTAAAAGTCGTAATAGGCGTCAAAATTAAATGCTGTCTCTCATCCTATACATAATCTAACTGTAATCACTTTGAAAATCGTCATTGTAGGTAATATTACCTACTACTAGAATTATACTGTGCTATAACTACCTACTCTTGAGGGACAAATTATAGTTTCTCTCGCATTAGAGACGGACGTCATGGAAAATTTCTGTTATTCCTTATCCGTATCAATTTGCCATCTCTCGGAAAACATCCTTACGTCGCGGAAAGTCAGGAAGGACCCCCGCGATTCCGAACGGCATAGATGGAATCGTGGCACTACATATTACAGCGGGAGGTAACAACTGAAATCTCTCGAGTCAGCAAACATATAATCTTTGCATTTGTAGACTCCGTTTAAAATAAACAAGCGTTGATAAATCTGGCTCCTTTTCGTGTCTTCCGAATGAAGTAAAGTGTGGATGAGCACCTATAGACTAGTTGCCAGGAAAAAATAGATGCAGCTTAACTGTATTTTGATTTTCGTGTATGGGAGGTTTAAGTGAAGATAACTGCATCAAAAGACAGCTAATTTTGCCTAGTTATAAATTTGAACTTATTTATATTGTAACGTTTATTTCTAATTTATTTACACTGTTCTTAATTATACACTACACACTACTTGATTTATTTAGACAATTACTGAACTAATTAATTTATATAACGCACTTAAGTTTTTAATTTATCTATACAATTCGCTTGTCCGTTTTTCGTCCTGTTTATTCACTCGCAGGTTCACGCCTAATCTCTCTCTCCGACAGCAAGCTCGCTTATATACATATCTCAATTGTATTCGCGATGATTCCTGAAAGAACCCGATCCTTCTTTTCCCTAATAATGTTTATCTAGAAACGCCCAAAAGGTAATAAATCATTCTTTCCTTAATAAGATGTTGCCGGAACGTTGGGGACGTTTTTTTTTATTGCCCACTTAACGGAGCGCTTTGAAGTGACCGCCGAGGTCCAATAAGAGTAAACACGTTGCGCGCTGCTGTATAAATTTCGCGTTAAAATATGTATATGAAATAATATGTGCCTATAACCATTGATATCTGATATCCGAATCTGAAATGAGGAATATGATCGATTTTCTTATGTAGGGTTATTTAATTTGATTTTAAGCGAAAATAATGTCCCCGTTGTCTTCAACTTAATAGTAAACTATACTGTTTTTCTCATGCCTATGAAGGAAGCTTGGAAGAATCTAAATATGATTCTCATGTCTCTGTCATCTTGCTGAATGCCGAAGTATTTGACCTTAACATATGTTCTCTGTAATAAACAATTACAATAACTCATAAAACGATAATCGAATCACGCTGAAACTGAAAGCGTATTGAGAACAATAAATGTTCTGTTGTCAACACTTTTCAAAGCTACCTCTTACCCTCCAAAATACGGTCTTTGCAATAATTATTAAACATTGAAGAAAATAGCGTTTTTACTGATTTTCACGGATTTCCCGTTAATTAATTGACATATTTTTATATGTCACTGCTTATTCTATAGATAATCAAAACACCTATATCTTTCATACAGAACTTTCTTTACCTAGCTTAATAGCCATAAGCGAAACTCCATTTTTCGCGCCTAAACCTCAAAGTAAATAATCAATGCCTTGTGAGGTGCCTATAGCACTTTCATAGGTTAATAATACTACCTATAGGGCTCATAATTTCTTCCATAAGTTGCAGTGGTACAAAACAGCCACTTTTTCCATAGGATGTCTACATTAAGTATCCGTGCGAGCAGGTTTCCTGCTGCTATCATCGTCAATATAAGGCTTCGAGCACTTCCTGAAGCCACACATGTGTTTAAACACGAATAATACACAGTATTAATATTATTTATAATATTTTATAAACTATTCAATCCATCGTGCTGAAATTTTATACATATTGAAATGTCTCATAGAGACCCTTGGAAAATGCCCTAAATATCATTTCAGGTGGTTCGTTCAGAAATTACTAGCATTTTTAATAACTGCACAAATGAGATTTTTTTGCAAGTATCTCCGTAAATAATTGACCATTTTGATAGAAAGCAACTCAAAATACAGACCTTTCCGATGCCCACAAATTCCTGATTTGACTTCTACACCTAGGATTAAAGCAGGAAATTGTACAAGCCTAAAACTGAGTTTCCATCTATAAATATTGTTTATTTATCCAGGATGCAGAATGAGCTTTATCTCTTAACCTTCAGATAAACCCCCGAAACATGTGAAAGGTGTTAAAATACTAAAACATTTTTTAAGTTTCTTTTCTACGCCGGCTTCTGGGCTACTATTTCATTCAGCTGAAACGAAATATAATAAATCGAAAACTCAGGGATTCATTTGCCAAAATCGCCCGATATATTTACTACGAGGCAATTTTAAATTGTGGTGATTGCTCCGTCGTGTTTTCACTACACTAAAATATTTTTTTACGTAGTAAACAATGCTCTAATGCTCTAATTCCCCTGCCCGTTCCAGTCTTTGGCAACGTTTCCTCAAACTTTTAAATTCTATTTCCGTACATGATTTAGAAAGTGGCTCTCGGGCCGCACTCAGCTTCATATTTTCTCAATAATCTACCGCTCATTTTTAATCCCGAAACCCTTAACGGCACTGCCATACATTTTATTATATGTTTATTTAATCCCCGCAACCGTTAACTATATTTTATAAATGTTTATTTAATCTGTTTAGCGCCAAAACATCGTATAAATCGAACCGGTTCAATTTAAACGTATACTTTCCCAAAAAATAAAATAACACGAACACGCGGATAGTAACTTTATTTCGAAAGAAGATTTCGTCTTTAGTGTAAATACCATTTAGCGGATTTATCTCAACGGTTTGTCAGTTAATTATTTTAATTTCGAGTGCGTAGGTGGTCCGGTTAGATAAGTCATCCTGGAAGGCTCAAGGTGGCCGGTGGGCGGGACGCAACGTTGATTTATATGTCGATAAAGTAAAAAGGTATTTTAATTAAAATGAAGGTTTTGGAAAAAGAATTGAGGGCGACGATAATTCAGGAAAAAATATGTCTTACGGTATATTTACCAGGAACATATTTTTCTTAATAGTAGTAAGTGACAGTTTAATGCGCTTTGCGTGGAGGGGGAGATATAAAGCTTTATTTTTTGTTAAATTGGGGAATGGGGGTACTAACTTCTCCCTATTTAGGTAATGAAAAGTAGTTTTTTGTGCAAAATTGGAAAAATCTAATTTCATTTTTATATGTGGAGGTACCTACCTACCTACCTACGCACTAAAGAAATTGTTACAAGTGTTCTTCATAGTTACGTTGTAAGTAATTGTTTGTTATTAATTGAAATTTAACTGCGGCTTGCTTGTTTTAAAATCAAGTTGTATGGTACACTGTTATGGTCGTGGGTATACTATGTCCAGCCACAATTGGAACTCCAAAAAAACACTAAATGGCTGTTTAGGTAGTGAAAAGCGATACCGCCTTGTCCTCCATGGGATAATAACTGTAACAATGAATTCACTTCCAAATCGCACAAACAAATGGCACACACACCACTGGTTTCTCGAGTCCGAAGACATCACAAAGAAAGCACACGTGGCCGCTGTGTTATGATCCAGTGGACCAACCAGTACTTGTAGAGTCTCGCGTACCTCCTCGTACACGATTTCACTGATCGAATGTACACCTACACCTTATAAGAAGAAGAAGATACAAACGAAGTGCCGCTGTCGTAAAAAAACTTTTGCTGTCCAATGGACCGTCTAGTTCTTTATCTGTACATATCCATACATTCACATATTATTATGATTTCACTTGGGCAACTGAACACCTGCATTTTAAAAATACCAGGGCGTTTCTGAATAAGCAAAAAGATAAGTCCCATGGTTTTGTATAGAGACAACGGGCTCTTTTCGAATGTCCTCAGTAAATTCAGATTTTATTGAGTGTTCCAATTGCTACTGGTTAGAGTATACTAACAGAGTCGACAAAGTTAGTCTTAAATTCAAGTCACAGGGCTGAATGTGCTTTCTAGGTTAACAAAGTAGTTAGCAGTACTGATCAATTTTCAGGAAAAATTTTTGTAAATTTGTGGTACCACTTTAGGAAATGTAATTTTAGTTTTCCGTTCAAAAGTGGATCCTACAATTTTCCAATAAGAAGACAAGTGGGATTTTATTTATCACCTCACTTGTCAGTCCAGCTCCATTCGTTCCACTTTCGAGTAATAAATTCCACAAACATTTTTAACCGCGGACTTCTTCAATTGACCGATTTTGTGATGTTTCACGTGGAAACGTCCTCCGTCGTGCGCAAGTTTCCCATTAACCGATCGCAACCGTTTAAAAACAGATCGAAATTTATCATCCTGCTAACTCGACCGCCATAAAAACATCGGTCGCGATAAATAATTAGTTCAACAAATGGCGCCTATAAATTCTTATTATAAAAATTGTCTCTTCGCTTGTCAGGTTTATTTTCGCGTTTACCTGGCTTCCTGAATTAATTTGTCAACCGTTTATTGGCCTACATTTTTTCGAAATAACCACTGCTCGACACTTATTTATGTCGGGAGTAGATGGAGTCGGACGAGCGGTCTGATTTAGGGACTTCAATTTCCCGAGAAAACAACTCGAGTTAATGCAGCGGCAATAAAGAGTATTGAAGGAATAATCTGGAGGATTTGGCAGAGGTGCGACCGACGCGACGGTCATTTTTGTTTAGAGAATTTATGCTTTCTGGAGAATATCTTATCCACAAGAAGGTATTACGTCTTCAGGCGACGAGGTGTTCACAACATCTGTGCGGGAGATATGTAGAGAGGACTTACTTTGTAGTACCAAATTGTAAAAGTTTGGTATATACTAAAACCAATCAAATAAATCTCTACATAAAATGACACATATAGCCTATCAGGGATTTTGTTATGATCTACTTAATCCAAAAGATAGGTACAAGTACTTTTGACTACCACATGTTATGTCCTGAATCATATCTCAAATATGCCGAGACAAGGTATACTCTAATAACCAGTAGCAATTGGAACACTCAACAAAATCTGAATTTACCGAGGACATTCGAGAAGAGCCCGTTATCTCTATACAAAACCATGGGACTTATCTCTCTGCTTATGCAGAAACGCTCTGGTATAGTTTAAAATGCAGGTGTTCGTGTTTGTGCAGTCGCCCAAGTGAAATCGTATATGTGAATGTATGGATATCTATAAATAAAGAAGTAAAGGGTCCATTGGGTCGCAAAATTTTTTTACGACAGCGGCACTTCGTTTGTATCTTCTTCTTCTTCTATGGAGCAGGTGTAGTCTTCTTCGGCACTTATACTCGATAAAGCAGTGGTGTGCCATTTATTTATGCTATTTGAAAGTGAATTCATTGTTAGAGTTATTATTCGTAATGATACGCCCATGGACTACCAGGCTGCATGGCTTTTCGCCACTTAAAAAGCCATTAAGTGTTTTTGTTGCCGTTCCAATTCCGACTGGACAAAGTATACTTAGTTAATGCTTCAAAATCTAAACAGTATCTGGTTGGGTTTAATATGGTCCAATTTGTCATATAATTTGTGTTTGGACTTGTTTTTCTTATGAATGATTCTGCCAATAGACCATAATAACGATATCCTTTTTAAATCATTCTGTCAAATTGCTAATTAATCCGAGCTCGCAAATATATTAATAATGATGGGTCGGTAATATATCGCGCTGAACGTTGTCGGGAATCTTGTGTAAATTACGGCTATCCCAAATCGGATTTTAACTGTACACGCTGCCGGACATAAAAATCCAAAACGGTATTTGCTCTGCTCTGCCTAACCTTCCATTTTCATCAAATCCATTTAAGGTAAATTCAAACATCAGTATTTTTTTTAATTAGCATTTGATTACGAAACGAAGAAAACATTATTCCGCGGCAAATTCTTCTGCAAACACATTCTCCCTACGTTCGAATATAATATTCCCTTTTCGGTTCTCTCAGTATTGACTTAGGTGCCTCCGCTTTTTTCCCATTGTTTATAGACTTACTTCGGACTCATTATACGTCGTCTCTCTCTCTCTTTCTGCACCTTCCGAAAAAATGAGGGAGAAGTCGCGCAAAATGTTTGATCCGCGGAGTCAATATTTGAGCCTGCTGCCATTATACGGAAAGAGGGGGAGTCCTTTAAAAAAGGAGATACCTCCAGCGTACTCTCCTCGTAATGCGATAAATCTTATTAAGTGGCTTCGCCTGCGTCGGATTACTTATTTATCAGTTATACTTAACCTGGAGGATACTTTCCGATTGGGGATCCGCGGGATTAATTAATCGAGAAGGGGATTTCCACTTTGATACATTATTAACCGTCGTTTTCCATGCGAAAGGCCCGACGAGAAATATTTAGGAATTCCTCAACTTTTTGGCAAATATTTTATCAGAAACGCCGTGGGGTCGTTGGGCTGGAAATTTTATTTTGGCAGGTACGGAGCCGTAAAAACACTTTATAGACATTTAGAATGGGCGATAAAGTTAAAGTTCAAAGTTAACAAAGGCTTAAAACAAGGATGTAGTCTATCTCCGGCCCTATTCTAAATATATCTACAAAAAGCCCTTAGCACCTGGATGAAAACATATCATACCATGGGAATTGCAGTTGGAAATGCCTGGTTGTATACATTGCTGTTTGCAGGCGACCAACTACTGATATATAGCAAACAATGAAGAAAACGTTAAAGATATGACAAAGAAGCTCATTGAGGAATACCGTAAATGGGAGCTGAACATCAATATTAACAAAACTGAATACGTTGTTATCGGAGAAAAGCTCAATGATGTACAAGTCTACAATGAAATTATAGAACGCACTAATGAATTCAAATACTTGGGAACCTACGTATCATCGGAGGATTCAACGCCAAAAGATATTCAAAACAGGATTGTTCAGGGAAAAATGGCAATTCAGAAACTGAACTCAATTTTATGGTCCCCGAAAATTTACTTACATATTAGTCCAGTTATACCATACGGCAATTCAGAAATTGATCTCAAAAGTCCAGTTATACCATACTGTCGTAGAACCAATAACAACATATGGGACAGCTAATTTGGTACGGTCATGTGATGACAATGAAGAGTGAAAAAAAAATTATATCCTACGCCCCAACCAACAGAAGGAAGAAAATCAGACAAAGACCATCGTGGAGAAAAGGAATAGAAGGAACCACGAAGAAGAGGGAAATAAATGAAGAAGATTGAGAAAACAAAAGAGAATGGAGATAGAAGTACGGGAAGCGGCAGCAGCCGTAGGACCCCCGCAATCTATCTTAGTATTAATACCTACAAGTATTGTAGGTAGTACAGGCTTGTATACCTACAAGCTATCTTAGTATTAATGATGAAAATATGGTTGGGGCAGCAGGGAAACGCTAGATTAAAAACGGATTGAACTTTCCATATAGAAACCTGTGGTCTTTTCTCTAATAAAGAAAGGTGGGGGTATTTGAACTCAAGTTACCAGAAGCAGATCTTTCACCTCGCAATACGAAAGCCAGACTGATTTACCGTCAGAAAAATACACTTGAACACCTTCCACCGGTGCCAGGTAATCCGGCATTAAATTTTACGATATTTACAGCGAGATTCGCGGTTTTTTGACTCCGGATTTTTTTATCGGCGGTCGCATTCCGCACAGGTCGGACGCTGAAAGTGAAATTTCCTCATTTTCGGAACGGGAAAACGCCCCTGCCTCGCTTGACCGTCCCGCCGCCTGCCAAAACTATTAAAAACAGGTGAATTCCCGGGTTGCCAAGCGGGATTAAATTGAATACCCGTGTTGAAGTTGTCCAAACAAGAAATAATTTATATGTGTCCCTGGCGCGAAGAATGCGCGTTAAAGGTGGAACGGTAACACAAAGAATGTAAACATTTATGTATTTTTAAAGATGCTTCATTGTGGGTTGACTCATATTATAAAAAATGATACAAATCTGCCGTCGCGCCAAGTATCGTCCGGAATGTATTAATGTAGTGCTTACATCAGTCCGATTGGATTCTTTCAAAGATTTGTCACCTTCCTCGGTGCGACCGAGTCGACAGGATAGATGTGTAAGGTTTAAGAGGACGGCGGGCGAACTTTCGACGGGAAATATTGAGGGTACCTGCTTTAAGGGTCAAATAATCTTACAAGAAATTTCGAGGGTCGGCTTAAGACAGGTATGTAGGAAGTGTATCGGTAGGAACGGTTCAAATTCAAGCCCTTTTAATATTCTCGTGATAAAGATGGGATTTCCCGTAATTTTCGTATCCCCTTGCCCTTTGTGTATTTTCGTGATAAAAATGGGATTCCCCGTAGATTTTCCTTGCCCCCTTGACCTGTAGTAACAAATAAATTGTTTTAACGTATCTATCGCTGTTACATCGTAGCAAAGAAATTGGTTTCATCAGATTTTTGTTTGCCACTTTACAAATCCTAAGGTAGGTATTCAGATTTAACTATCATGCAATAAAACTTCACTTCGTAGTCTTGTCAACATCTGGGACGAGACAGGGCAAAAATTTACAAGATGTACTGTAGGGTTTGAAAGGCAATTATTCACCGAAACTTACCTAGATAATATTGTTATTGCTTGGGAAAAACCCGAGTGAGCCGAAACATACCCTTTCCCCCCAAAATTAAGGGATAGAAGAGGCAGAAATCTCGACGACAAATTATTATTGTAAATCCATCCGGCTCGAAGGACCATTTGTTAACACGTGCGCGCGATTTTTTGTTCTTTTAGAACACCTTCGTGGATCGGCGCACTTCCTTTGTTGTTTTAAGAACAAAGGAATAGTTCAAAGGATAACAGGGATATAGATGCACTAATTGTGATTTTCAGGGCTTGTTAAATTTCTTTACAGTCGAAAATACCCGTACAATAAAACCACCGTTTCGGTCATGCCGTCGAAAATTCGCATCAACCCATCGTAAAACACCTGGTCCCGTCGAAACGTCTTCCGCCCAAAGAGGAGTACGAGCAATAAATTATATGACAATTTGATGGTACGACGGTGTTGTTATTTTCATTCGGCCTATTGCATCAATTTTTTCCCACGAATCTGCCTATGCAATGTATGTAAAACCGCAGCCAACGCGTTATGGCTAGATGACGTATCGCATTGTTATTTATACATTTGCGCGTACAAAATAACCAACAAATCAATGTGGCAGGTATTAACGTATGCCGGACGGTATTAAAGTCATTACTCAAACGGATGGGATTAACTGCGCGATCGGCCGTGGAAAATTCAATTAAAACTAATGCAAAATAAAACTAGAGGAAAGGGGTGGAAGTTGTTTTTTTCCTCTATCCGCCCTCCTCCCTGGCCGATAATCCCTTAATCTACGGCCCTTTGAATGGCCATTTTTATTCAATGCGCGTGTTTTGCGACGACGAGCTATCGCAGATTGCCGTGGGACCTCAGGAGCTACTACTGCGTTTCCGGTTCCCCGGCTCGTGTGTTTGTGCGTCTGTTATGCGACGCCGAGCGTCACGACGCTACACCGGTGAAATGTGTACAGGACGAAAATCAGCGGCGCCAGGAAAAAATTTCTTCTATGAAATGTCGCGATCGGGCGTCGTTTCTTTTAGAACAAGTTTTTATGGGTGTATTTACAGAATTTTCAGTATTGATACTCAATATTTGGAAACGCTTTTAGCTCCAATAAGTTGCTTGAAGTATGGTTCCACTTGCTTCTACTGCTGCTACTTGCTAGTATTGCTTCTAGTTTGATGCTATAGAACACTAGGCTATTAGTCAATGAATTACTGAATGCTCGTGTTGATCACATATATATACTAACCTGCAGAAAAGAATCCACGAGAATGCTCAATTGCTCAATTCTGGTCGCAAGGCTGAAAAAAGAAGAAGAAGATGGTACAGTGAGTTTTACATCAGACATTTAAAGCAATCCAAGTTAAAATATATATCTTATTCGTCCACTTCACGGGTTCCGACTTAACTACCCATGTATTCCTTGGTCGCCGTACACTACGCCTTCCTTTTGGTCGATATAGTGCTCTGACCATAATGTTAGGAAGATTTGCTCTTCGCAAATCATCCTCTGATGTTGCGAGGATTGCCTGATCATCTGCAACGAGAAGGGCATTAATATTTATTGTGAGGTGGAGTTGAATTCCTATGATTTGCCGCTGTTTTCCAAACTTTGGTCAGATCATCAGTATACAAATTGAAGAGCAAAGGTGGCACGCACAAGCAGCAATCACGCCTTACATCTTGATTTATATATATTGGTTCAAAAACCTCGCTTGTTGTACTACTTCAATAGATGTGGGATTCCTTTCTTTTGTAGTATATCCCAGACTTTGTTCGTGATAACCCTAAAGTCCCTTCGTATAGTCCACAAATCCAATGTGTGTTTCTAGGTTATATTTTTGGCGTTTTAAAATCTACATAATTACCGATAATCTTTCGGGAATCATTTTAAACTTACGAGCCGCAAGGCTCCCAGTCACCGTGTTTTTTCCCTTCTCCCCCGAAAGTCCTGCAGGACGCCAATGACCGACGTGATACGAGACATCCTTTCACGTCACGTCCGGATAAAACCGGTGATTAATGACCGACGGTTTATCAAAATGAGATTTTTCTCTTCCTGGCCAAACAAGGAAAGGCTCCGGTTGGAGTTTCTATGAAGTCGTGATCTAAGGGATTAAAGGGCTGGGGGATGTTTACTGCACGTCTGCAGGCTGGACAGGTGAAGGCGCCTTTATCAGGGAAATGCCCCCGCTCCTCGGAAAAACGTCCGAGATAAAAAATGTATCGATATGGAGTTTCCCTCGAGAGGAAAATATATTTTTTGAGGGGAGTTATATTATCTCACTTTGTTTTTCCTTCAGTTGCAACTCCTGGAAGAGAGTTGAAATTTTTTTAAGGGTAGGTACTTACTTATTTCGCTTTCGTTGTTTCTCCAGTGTCCTTTTTGCGGTAACGCAGGATCAAAACTTTTATCTAACTCAGAAAAAATAATTTCGGGCCACCCTCGGCGAGCCCTCTCCTCCCTCCCCCCACTTCCAGCGGCGTTAAGAATACATCGTAAGAAAATTACTTTAAGGGTAGCTAAATTTACTGCTTTATTGCCCAACGATACCATCAAATGGGTCCGTGATTTATATTAAATCAGATGGAAGAGGAGACGCAATACAAAAGGACGAGCAAAACCACTTCGGTGATACTATAAAAACGTGTGTTTCGTTTATTCAGAGTTGTTGACTCATCCAGAGGCACTTCAGATTTTTTCCTCGAGATAAAGTTTTCTTTTTTTTCGGTTCGGGTATTATGTAATTGTTTTCTTTTTCCCTCTCCTTTCCCCTGTTGTCGGGTTGCCCGATATAGTTATTAGTATGGAAAAAATTACGGTTGGTTTTAGTTGGACATGTAGACTTACTGGCAACTGACGAAAAAACAGGCTCTCCAGGGTTGATACGGCAATTAGTCTACAAACTTTTTTATATCGTTTATGGGGCAATAATAAAGGGAGATAAGGGTAACCAACGTTTATTTTTACTGAACCTTTTGGTGAAGGTTAATGGCAAGCTGGTGGTGTAAGTGGATGTGAAGCTATGCTATTCTGGAGGCAAGATCGTCTGTACTCTCTTCTACTTCTATCGTCTGTAATACTGGGTAATCAAGAATGACTTTGAGTTGGCAATCCTACCTGGAGGATTTTTTTGCCTAAGGGTTTGCAACGCTACAACCAGATTTGACAAAAATTTGACATAACAATCAGCGATAAGATTGTAGGTTATGTGAATAAAAATTAACGCTTAAAAAAATGAAACTCGAAATACAGAACAATGATTTAATTAAACAGCTAACAGTAATACTCAAAATGCCCCCCATTTTGGACCAGACATAAATTAACTCTTCTTTTTAGGCTCTCGAAGATATTCACCAGTTTATTGGGGGAATGTTTGCCTGAACTATTGCCTCTCGCAGCTCTTCTTCAGTATGCAATATATTCCTAAAGACATTGTCCTTCAAGAACCCAAATAATGAAAAATCTAATGGAGTGAGATCTGGTGACCTGCTTGGCCAAATGCCCTGACTAATTACTCTGTCGCCAAAATTCTCTCTTAAATATCCCATAGTAGCACGAGCCGTATGTGCCCTTGCAGAGTCTTGTTGGAAATATCCAATTTGACGCTCTTCGTCTGTTAATTCGCTTATAAAAGGCCTCAAAAGGTGTTGGATATTTCTCCGAATTGACGATAAAATTAAAAAATATCGGCCCATACACCCGGCTCCTTGAAACTGCCAACCAAACACCAACATTAACGAGGTGCAAAGGTTTTTAACCTGACCAAATTCTGTAATTTTGTTTATTCACATAGCCGTTGAGATGAAACCAGGCTTCGTCGGAAAAGATGGTATTGTCAAGGATATCATTATTATTTAATATGTCATTGAACCAATTGCAAAATAAAACTCTCTGCGGGTGATCAGGAGGGATTAATGACTGGACGATGGAAATTTTGTAAGGGTGGTACTTCAATTTCTTTTTAAGCACAGTGGAGCAACTTCCATATGATAAACCAGTAAAACCGTGAATGAGAACAACATGGAAAAGTGAAAGTCTTATAGGTAAGAATGAAAATTGGTTGAATAGGAGGCATAAGGACCAAACCTGTTTGAAGGGAGAGCTTTCTTATGGATTTGGGAGGACTTCTTTGCGTTCGAGTTCTGATATCCTCGACAACTTCCTCGTTTAGAGTAGAAGGTCTACCAGTTGATTTTTGTTTGCTTACGCTCCCTGTGTTTGAATAACGTTCAACTACTCGCATGCAATGTTGCAGAAAGACAGCAAAAGTGACCAAAGTCTCCGGAAACAACTCCTGAAATTGCTGGTATGTCGCTTCGAGAGAGTACTGCCAACCAGTAATTGGGTTATAAATCCCGCTTCGAAAGTACTCCATTCTAATGAAAAGTTCGTGTTGTAACGTGAAAACCATTTTGAATAAATAAATTTGAAAAGATTACCAGAAATTTGAATTTTAAATAGCAATTTCAAATTACCAGTTCTACCATTTAAAAATTCAGCATTGCCAACTCAAACAGTCATTCTTGATCACGTTGTAGTTGGTGCTAAGGTTCAATTTTCTTCATCAAGGCTTTATGTGTGTGTTGCAATTAGTGACTGAAATAAAGAGGGTAAATCTTGTTTTCTTTAAGTTCATCTTTAATTTGAGTTTTCTACTTCCATTACCGTGTCTCCCTCATTGACGGAATCTCCAGTATCTTTATCCCATTGTGGAACACTTCGCATACATACATTGTAACCACCAACCTTTCTTATTATTAGACCTTCGGGAAAGACGATGTACGATATGCATGTATGTGTACTTTGTTTCGGCGTATAACTTGCATTTGAACGGAAACGGAAACGTGACAAACGCTGGCGTACCAGCTAGTGGGTAACATGTTCACGCCGTGGCCTATATATAATGTATGAAGTCTAAGGTTTGAACAGCATATATTATTCATTAGTTTTGGTCAATATGCATGGAAAAGTGCAGAACTGGGCTATTTCGGGAAATTATGTCGCGTGCAGATGCGAAGGGGTGTACGTGCGCAAGCTGGCATAGGAATGAATGTCTTTGTGTGTAGAATGTGTCAAAATCGAAACGCCGTGTTCTCGATTCCCTGCGACCTAACTCTCCTCGATTATTTAGCTACTTAATGTACCGAAAATTTCTCTCGGCGGAAAAAAATACTTTCCGTGTCCTAATGTCTGATCGTTTCAAAAAAGCGCGTATTCCGCCACATCTTCAATTAGTCTGCCATTCATCAAAGGGAGCCGGGCGTCGAAGTCTCAAAAGAGCTTGACGGCTACAGATAAAAAACAAAAGAGCAACACGGGACGCGCTTAGGAACGTCACTCACTTGCCGCGAATAATTTGTACGTTCGTGTTCCTCTGGAAGGGATTTCTCGATGATTGATTACCGGGCTATTAGGTCGGTGTGTAAACGCAGTATAGGTGCGGGAAGAGGATATGGCGTTAGCGGTGCGTGTATTCATAATCTACACCTTTATGTTTCCTTGTGCTTTTCAGTTAACTCCCGTTACATCCTCTCACTGCTACTGAAATTCAGTCGTTTTATGAATTGATGGCGGTTAGGGGAGAGGCGCGTTTATTTGACGCTTTAGGCATGTTAATCAGTGTCGATCTTTAACCTGCTAAAAAACATGTAGGTTTTTAATGATGGTAGCAGGTATACCTACTTACCATGTTCTGGTTTAAGTGATGCAGCGCTCGTAAAGGTTCACTTCCTCTTATTGAGAACGCCCTGGAAATTACTTGGTGATAAGTTGGTGATATTTGTTGAAAAATGGGTTTTCTATCAACCTGCACTGATAAAGTAATCAATAGTTTCAACCGAGATATGGATGTATCTTACCGAAGGAAGCAGCCAACCGCTCTAGCAGCTGGCTCAACCTTCTGGTTGGTTAATTAGTTGGTTAGTTAATCAAAATGAAGGACATATACGAAGCCATTGTTACACCCAAAGAAGAAGCCCATTTCATTAAATGTTGCCACTGTGAAATTTCCAAAAAGCGCACTCGTTCACGCCCACGTGTCCATTTTCGTGTTCGCTCATCATTCCGCCCGCACACCTATTAATTTTACCTAATCAGCCCCGCCGCCATCCATTATTCAACTAACGGCACGGATTCGGAATTGGAAAGATTTATCGGGAAATCGTTTCCCGCCACAAGACAACAACTCTCGAATGGCAATTGATTTTATCATCGGTTTCAGTACATTTGTCGGAATCGGGAATTGCATCGGGCCTCGTTTGATGCGGCTCATTCTTTATTCCTGCGGGAATGGGCAACTGCCCGACGGGGACAACTTACTACTACATCGACATCGAAAAGGGGCGAGAGAGAGATGGGGAGAATGGGGGACGCGTAATCCCCCTGCGAGGGGATCGGATTTTGGGGTGTTGTTTGCCGGGTTTTACCTGTATTAAAACGAATCGTTTACGATGGAAAAGAGGAAAATGGTGTTCGGGGGAGCTACGGCGATTAGATGTGCAGTGGAAACTCCCATAACGGACACCCATGACATTTCCTGGACGAATTTCTGATCAATATTTGAACTCCGCTTTACCGGCCGCTTTGCAATATAACGACCGCAGGCAGTGGTTACCAACTTCCCATAATATTTGTATATAGGGTCTCTAAAAGGTTGAGAAATACCTACATAGAAATGTCTTAAAAGAAATTAATTTTTTTCATGACGAAAGTACCTGTTAACGATTCGCGATTTAAAATAAGATTTGAAATAAAAACCCTATATTTAAATAAAAAGTTATATTGCTGCCTGTGTGACACGTCAACTCGCTCGCTATGCTCGAACCGAATCTCCATCTCTGATTTCTGAATGTGAATGCCGTCCCGCTGCTCCACGGTCTCTCTCTCGTGGTTCCCGGAGAGGCTGACATAGGCCCTTTTCCGCCGAGGGCCTCTCGTCTCGACGTATACAGGGTGATGGTTGTATACGTCATGGTGACTGACGATAACATACCGTTGCATCAATTTTCATGATATTGGGTATGCTAATCCGTATTACGTTATGTTTTTCCTTCCTTCTGATCATCATGGCCAGCTGTGAGAACTTAGACAACCTCCTTTTGTTATGTTTTGGTGATGTTTCATTTTATCGTTGGAATCTTCGTTATGAAACGTGGATGTCATAACATAAATTAGCCATAAAATTTTGGCCATAAGTGTCAATAGTGTCTTCATCATTTGTTGCATCTGCTACCATTTGGACGCAATAAAATAAAGTCATACTGAATACATAGATGATTTAATAGAGACTATATAATCTAGCAACCTGTTATCAGAAGGGATAAAGCAACAGTGATTAGACAGATTAATAAGATGGGAATAAATATATTAGGCGAATCGTAAATATTCTCGACATGACTATAATTTTATAGATTACAGAGATTAACTCAACGTAAAAAATTAAATTAATAAATGAAAATATAAGTTAATATTATTGTATAGTATACCTATAAATGAATCAGTGAATAAATTAAAGAAATCTTCAGTTACCAAAAGGTGTAGTAAGGGGCGTGAACTCCTACAAATATCTTGGTTCAATATCACTAGTGATGGCTCAAGTACCCAAGAGATAAAGAGCGTAATAAGCCAACTAAATTCAATTCTGTGTGGCAACCAACTAAAAGTAGCCACCAAAATTAGAATACATATATAAATCAATAGTAGAAAGTATTGTGACATGCAGGGCTGAGGTTTGGGAGACGACAGTACAAGTGAAAACGAGATTGCTTGCAATGGAGATGGGGTATTGGAGAAGGTACTGTACTAACTCTCTACTAGACAAAGTAAAAAAACGAATACATATGGGTCAGAATCAATATAGAAATAAGTATTATAGATACCATTGACGCAAAGGAATTAAGATGGTATGGACATGTATGTAGAATGACGAATACTAGATGGCTCAAGAGAATTTTAAACTGGGCTTCTCCAGAACGCAGAAGAAGGGGAAGCCAAGAACAAGTTGGCGAGATGGTGAATAATCCGCAATGGGATTAGAATCTAAATGCAGAAGACTGGCGAGATCAAAAGCGATGGAAACTAGGATGTGAGAAACTACTTTGGCATACTGTAATTTAAATGGCAAATGTATACAAAAAATTAAGTAGGTAGCACTTCTGCATTATTTTCTATTGACTGAGGTGTGTTGTGTATTCTGTCCCATATAGTTATTATTCTGTATTCATAGGAGCAGAATAAACTTTGCTCTTCAGTGCTCCTCATAAAAAAGTCCCCAGTGTATATTAGCCACTATTTTTTTTGGAATCTAGTTCTGGGAAATCCTACTGCACCCTTTATTTTTGCAATAATCGGCGTTTTAAATCGTACAATTTAGCCTCGGGTGCCCGTTAAAGTGAGGTTCCACCCTCCTCGTTAAACTAGATCCAACAATTAACTCCGTTGCACCCTGTGGACGTGTTCGACTCCATTCACGTTAAGACTTCTCCAGTAGTTCGCTACAAGTCCAAGCAATTTCTCTTCTAATTGGCCGAATTCCTTCCTCCGTTTAACCACCTCCGTTCCGTTATCTCCGCACCGAAGGTAAACCACGGCCGCCGCCACCTCTTTCCTCCCTCGCGTCCTCCCTCACGACCCTAACTAATCCTCCTGCGTCCAGCGTCGTGTTCCGGTCTGTAATTCCTGCCGTTCCTGCTATCTGGACGAGCCAGCCTTGGTTCACACTTCGTTGGCCCTCGGGGAGGCTGTATTGCCGTCGCTAATTCAAGGTTGAGATCGTGAGGTGGCTTACGGAAATTATTTACTGGGGAGAGAGAGAGGTTAGCGGGAGATATAAAAATCCAATTAATAGTTTCGCAACAACGGGGAATAAGGCGAGGTCGATGAGTTTCGTGAGTTTCTCCGGAAAAATGATTATCAAGGTAGCGAGTTACGGGAAAGTTTTCGGAGGGCTCGGACGAACGAGTGATTTTATTTGTCGACTTCGATGTGTTTTGGGATGTACAGCGCAAGTGATTTTAGTGATAACTGTCTCAGTAGAGATTTCAGTTATGTGGAGATCCTTCCCCTAAGTCTGTCTCCACGTAGATCTAGAGGCGTTCTTAATTCCTGACATGATGAACATCCTATATATGAGAGATATGGCTCCCAATGATCCTTAGCTAAAAAGAAGATGGAATTTCCATTATACCATTATTTTGTCATTTAAACCTATTAGATTTGATATATTTAAATTATATAGGTTGTATTTTAAAATAGGCACATTATACATCAAAGAAAATCATACTGACAAATATACCAATATATGATAAGTGACATAAGTGTGGCTCTCCTTGCCGAAAATAAATTTCCCGAGTCAATCAAGGCGAACAAGTTTATATTAATCTAAAACGAGCTTAAAGAGTTTACATCTTGACATGTGCTTTTATGATATATTAGATCTTTTAAACTTTGATCTTAACGCTGGTTTATAAACATGTCATATTTCTGTAAGTACGAAAGAAATATTTATTATTTTTAGTGCCACCTGACGTACTCAGACGTCCCCAACAAGTAAATCGAATTGAATTTGCTTAACAACACTCTCAGAACCGCCCTAAACAACCGTACCCGTTAAATTCGCTCTTACTTCATTTCGCCCTTCCTCTCCACTCTATCTTGATTTTCTACGCTATATAACTCTAATACGACTCCTTAACTCCGCTCGGTCCGTCTCGTTGTGACCCAGACGATGTCCCTGCTTCCTCCAGATAGCCCGCTAAGGTAACGAGCCTCCACCAGGCGAGCGGAAACGATCCCATCGGCGACTTGTCCCCTTAAAAACAATTTTATTAACACTTGGCCAGCTTTAGTTAATCAATTTGGTCAGGAGGAGCGTTACGGTGCGGCCCTTAATGACAGTTATCATCGAGTTATACGCCAGTAAAGTTAATCGCGACGTCACTGGAGAGAGAGAGGGAGAGGGAAGGAAAAAGAGAGAGGGAGAGAAAGGTGGCCGATTGTTTTCCACCGCGAAATGGGAAAGTTATGTTTGACGCAAGTCGCGGGGATTAAACCGACAGGGGGACAGAGGTGGGTAACGACGGCGAAAAGGACAAAGAAACTAAAATTTTTGGAACGAATTTGGGCCCGGAATGGTAGCGGGACATTTCTCATTTTGACTTTGGACATTGCCCGGAACTTGTCGGGTCGTTAGGGAGAAGAATCTGACGGTCAAGTGATGCCATGGTTGATGCTCGATGTATTTTTCAACAATCACAGGAATTACAACTGATGTGAGGTAGCTACTGTAATGTTTTATATTGTCACACGCCTGAGGACCTAGGGCCCCTCTGGTTGGGGGTGTAGCTAGGTAGAGATGGTAAAAGACAATGATGACATGGACAGATGTTTATTTAGGCACTGGTATAACAGGGGAAAGAACATCGGAAACAAAGTCTTAAGGCGAATCAGCAAATATATGAAGTGTGAAAAGGTTAAAGGGGGGTGGTTGCCTACTTGGGTGTGACGAAGGGCAGCAGGCGCGAGGCTCCTCCAATTAGCGTCATTTCGAAGGGCGGACTCTCAGACGGACAGCGTGACGGGGTGCTCGATGATCGATCTAATCGATCCGTATAAATACTTACTGTTTGTTGACAAACGTGCCCGCTGTCTGCCTGCGAGTCACGTATCGTCCTTTGGTTTTATAAAAGGTTTTATAAGTCACCTCCGTGCTGATTTAGCTTAGATGGTGACCCAGTTGCGCTAATTGGGGCCGTATCGCGACAATATGCTAGTAGTTTGAGCCTTATTTTGTTTACAGGGAAACGAAGCCCACCTTCCGGACTTCCCATTGATCTCTATATTTCCAGCCTATCTGCAGCTAGATGTACCTATCTCCTAAAGGATACTTTCTTATTTGTACTGGGTTCCACTTGGTTATATCTTAAGGCAATCGATCAAACAATTTTTCTGTAATTTAATTCAGTGTTATCTTTCGTTGCAAACGTCTTTCTTGTCTTTTTGGCACATTCTAAGAGAAAATTTGATATTCTAGTGTTTTGTTGTTCAGTGTATCGTTCGGTGCAGGCGTCTTTCTTGTCTTTTTGTCAAATTCCAAGGCAAAATTTCATATTATGTTTTATGGAAAAATAATGTTCAACGGTGAAAAGTGTCGATTAGAAAATTAATTAGATTTTAAAGAATTTTTTTTATGTGACTTTAAGTGTGATATGGGGTGGGATAAGACTCCGCCGATTTACCTGTCTTTACTTTTTAAGTCGATTTAAGCTCATGGCAGAACTGCGCCAACTACTTCTTAATTATGGTTCTCGAATTTTGACTATTGTGTCTATTTTGACTATTAGTGTATGATTTTCAAGGCCATTGAAATATTTGAGACAATAAATAGGGTACAAATAGGGTTTTTTGCAACCTGAAGATGTCGGACAAACGTTCGCGTTTGAATTTTCAGCAATAAAACCAAGTTGTTCAGAAAAGCTTGATGAATTTTATTTGAAAATTATATTGATGAAAATAGTAGGTTTCCACCTACTGTCTGGGCAGCTGAAACGGCCTGAACAGAAGGAACAACAAATGCTTGTGAGTCCTTTCACTCATCATATAATAAATTAGTTTGTTCTACACATCCTAATGTTTTTATTGTTACAGAAGCTTCAAAAAACATACAAAATTTAACCTATATTACAAGTAATATACACTTACCTGTAAAGCGTCAAAATGAAACATTTAGCCAACGCCTTAAATTTAGAAAAAGTAGTTCGACCTTGTCAAAGAAAATTACAATATTAAATTATTTTAAAGCAGTTTTACATCGCTTTTCAGATACTCTCAAATAATAAATATTACATATTCTACTAGTTTCTTTTAATAACGTACTTTATGTAGTTACCACTTTTCATGCAATGTGTTTTTATGTGTCTACATTATAATATGCTATGATTTAATGTCATCTAATAAGAATGTTCGTAAACGTGAGGTTATAATTTTTTGCTTCCTCCTGTAAGTTTTTAATATGTACTCCAAAATAATCTATTACCTGCCAGGTAATTGGCGCAGTCTGCCTTGGGATTAAGTACTTTTATCTACATGTATTTTTATTTTTACGTATTTAAATAATAAGTAGAAGTACGTTTGTTAACTGATCGGCGTAGTTATGCCCTCCCGTTTTATCACTTGCAGGTAAATCGGTGCAATTCTGCCCTAAAATATATTTAGAGCCGTCTCATTGGGTTCCATTACTTCCTCGCCACAACCTAATAAAATTCTCATCGCCGGATTGTAAAATATTTCATAAACGCGTACCACTTTTCCTTGAGAGAAATTTTTGCAGTGCTTGTTACGGAAACCCCTCGTACCCGTCCCTGTCCCCACTTTACAAATAATCTTTTTAATTCAACTTTACTGGCGTAAAGAGCGACAGGCCAGGTCTCTGAGGTCGAAGATCAGAGCCACCGTAATGGACCCTCTCCGTGTCTCTCCTCTTCTCCCCCTCTCTCCATCTCTCGAGTAAGTTCTTCGCCGTGGATGTAACTGCACAGATTACGGATTAAACTGGACTTGATCGTTTGGCTTTAAGCTCCGGAACTTTACTTTCTCGAATCAATGGCCAAAGCCCGGATTAAACTTAGGTTCATCCTTACCTAAGTTACCTTCGCATTATAAGTGGATCCGGGAGAGAGTAGCAAATTGTTTGGTTTGAAATTCGAAGCGGGTGCGCTCGCCCCCCGGATCGGGAAGCAATTATTGGGGCTCGAGGAGATTCGATAGTTTGTCAAGGTATAAGCCCGTGGTAAGTCGATGATAATCTATTGCGGCGCGTCGCGGATTTATTAATTGACCCGATGTCGATATCGACGATGTCCTGCGAGCGGTAATGGCGAGTTCAGTAAAATCTGGATGATTAAACGACAGTTCCTAGAATGAAACCCACCTGTTTGCTCCAGCGCAATAGGTGTTGCAAAAAAAAAATGTATTTTGTTTAGTTTTTAGACGTGATAAACTTCTTATAAATCGATGTGCGGGCTACACATCCCAGAAAACGTTGTAACGTTACGCCTGGCCTGACCCCTGCGTGGAAGCGAGAGCGAGAACAAGTGACAGAGATCGACCTTCGTTTAACTTCACACATGTCCTAAAAAGTCCAAAAAACCTACCAAATTGTTTTTTTGTGCAACCTGTTATGATCATTTTTCACCGAGGAGACCCAGAAAAACCTCCAAAAATTACCCTATTTTGAAAAATTCATAATTTTGACAAATTTGAAGCTGGAAAAATTATCTTGCTGGAAATAATACAAAATAATGTGTAGTTTCTAGTTTCAGTGTGCCGAGGATGATTTTCTGTACGATACGTAGTTTTTGCACAATCGCGTTATAAACAATTTTCGCAAGTTTTTGGAAAATGCGCGAATTCATGGGAAATTATTTTTCCCAATTCTGCAAGCGGCATTTTAAAGTACAAATCGAAAACTTTAAAATGTATATGTTGGATTTTCACGTAGGAAGTGGGAAATGTTCAAAAAACACCGATTTAGCTGGGGCGAACAGGTGGGTTCTCATCTATGAACTGACTTTTAATTAAACTATAGTTATCGGCTTTGACCGTCTAAATTTTAGTTTGAACGTGCATTCATTTTTAGCTCTATTATTTGTTTTTGTTTTCCCAAAGTGGCGTGTCCAAAATGTAGATTTTCTTATACATTTCGTTTCAGATTTTAAGGGTAAGCTCGGTATTTGGCCTCGCAATAGCTGTTAGGTAATGGAAAATTCCTCAGATAGATGGAACGAAGTGTGTAATAATGCATTAACAGGTTTAAACGATAAATACACTTCGTAGTATAGATTTACAGCGGCACTCAACCGTCGTTAGATGGTGCAAACAATTCATACGAAGTGTCGCCTTTCTCTTCGCTGAAAATCTTTGACAAATGTGGTTATTTATCCGGTAACTGGCCGATTTTGCAGAGACATTCGCGTACGTACAAAAGTACGTCTTGGTCTTGAGGTTTTTCTTTATAAATCTGTCGTGTCGTCCGGTTTAGAGCCATTCCGGCCAAAAAGCTCCGGTGCTATTTTCGTGGCGCGTTCGTTGCTTGGATGACGGATTGTTTACTAAAAGAAGATCAAGCGGGTTTTCCATGAGGAAAGATGTGCACTTAACCTGGAATCTGCGGCGGGCCTTGAAAAATAGAGCACTTGCCCACCGACGCCACAAATCAAAATAAAACATTTTTCTGCTTCTTGGATACTCTCCCGCTCCGTTTACTAACTAAACCGTCATTTTTATTAATCGCGACGACAAGGGGAGCTAAACGGGGACTCGTTTTAGCGTGTGGAAACCCATCAAGTCTCCAAGCCACGAATCGGGGAATTATATCAGCAAAGTGTCAGAGTTTAGATTTGACTTACCTACCAGGAAAAGATGCAACTGCTATTTGATCAACATTATGCTTAAAAAGGGACAAGTTTAAGTAAGCGTACCTCTTTGCAATTTGGTTTCAAAACAGAATCGCTCTTTCATGTTACAATATCAGCAATTATTTCGACAAAACCAAAAGAGGATTCCCGTTTTTCAAATGCTCATCAAACGGCACTTAAACTAATCCGGTGACATGTAACGTGAGACTTGTTTAAAAACGAATCAGTGACCTATGCAGGTGTCTGATCCGACGTAAACCCGAAGGTATAACATTACAAGTATCGTGTTTCCTACCTCTCCCCGATCGAGATTCACGTTGCGATAGAGAAAAGTGCGTATATACAGTTTCGTATCGAACAAAATACAATTCCTGCAAATTTACTTATGGATTAGATCTCATATAAAGCCCCATTCAACGGTCGTAATGAACCTGGGGGCCTTACGTTGATCACACAAAGAGGTAGGATGTGTGCACGGGGCGCTGCACTTTATCCCGCTGATTGAGAAGCGGTGGATTTCGGGATCCGCATTGGGGGAGATCGGGGCGAGAGTAAGCAGTATCCTCAAGAGCGAGGAATAATACATAGTATACAGTCTTCATGATTTTTAATAATATTTTAACTAAATATATGGAACCAGTGCGAGATGCAAGGTGTTTCATTAAGAGCTTCGGTAGAGGGTGGTGAAAACAAAATCACATCTCATGTTTGCTTAATTCATAAAGAGCATCATGTAGCAATCAATAAAGCTCTCTTAAACTCAATCAGATAGTCTGGATGGTTCACAACAGCTGTTGAATGTACCAAAAGCAAAAGCAAGCACATGCAGTAATAATAGAGCTAGTTCATTGCTTCACAAAGCTTGGAAAGTTTTAGAGCGTTATTGTGATCTAGAATTCCTTCCAGATTGAACCTCCAACAAGTGGATCATTAATTTAAATACTCCATTAGATGCATTTGAACGTTGGATTTAGCTGATTCGCTGAAAAATGAAGAAATCGTAATTACAGCACACACTACTACAGGAACGCTCACCATGACTGAATCTTGGGGCAAAATTGATAACATTGACCATGTACTGCTTAGAAGAAAATACCATTTTGTTTCCTTTCTCATCGTTGTCATTGGCTTGTCCACAACATCCAGTCGTCCGGATCGAATACACAAGAAGAAAAAGGAAAGTAGAAGATGAGCTAAATGTCTGCTGTAACTTCTGTAACATTTAGCAAGAGTAAAATGTGGGCAAATAATGATAGCGAGTAATAAAAGAAGTAAGGTCCGGAATTGGAAGGGCAAGTAGCGCATGCGGAGATTCCTGAGATATCAATATTAGAGAGATGTTGCAAAAATTCACTAATACTGGCAAACAGTATGTAAGACGACCTTAATGAAATAGTGCTTAGCATTTATCTTTACTCTTAACCATCCTCATTTTCGGCAAAAAGGGGTGCAGGAAGAGGCATCTTGGCTGAGAAAACTAGGAGGATGGATCCAAATCTTCTACAAACATAGAGTAGTCTATGAAATGTCCCATCCGATAGTAGTGAAACTCCAAGATGAAGGTTTTTTTTGGGAGCTTAACAATGAAACTTTTTGATAAGTTCTGAGTTTTAACGCGACGTTCCCTCGGCGTTCCCTTCTCCACGTATACCCCGAGGAGCACATCCTGAACTCCCCCAATAATAATCCGTCGCGTATACTTCACTCTCCCTCGTTCCAGCAAATCCACCTCACAATTGCCGTAATGCCACGTTGATTGCCTGAGGCGGCGGCGGCGGCCGCCCGTGGGAACGCTCCTCCACCTGGCCGCCACGTGAGGATTTAGAGGGGCACGTGACCCGACGTTCGATCGCTGATTGACCGAAGAATCGCCTAGAGGTAGAAGCACAATGAGAGGTGATTGCAGCCGGCATTCTAGCTCTCTCTCTCTCCTCTATTTATCTCGGATCTTCTTTCAGTGGAGAGTTATTACTGTGAAATTATAATTGATGTGCTAAGAGGGCGGGTTCGGGGCGAAGTACAATAGGGGTTTGATGGGGAAGATTCGTCGATTGTAGTTATAATTGGAGTACGGTAAGCTGCTGCGCCCTCAAATTTTCGAACTTGATTTACCTTTACCTACCGCATTCTCTAGGGATTTGCGTTTCGGTGAGGTCGATCGTGGAAAAATAGGAGACAGTGCGTTTGGGACGTATTTATAGGATTTCTTCTTCTTTTGTTGATGCCTATCCGTTATTGAATTGAGATTTTTCAGCCGTGAGATTCTTCTTCTTCCTACACTCCTTCTACCTTGTATTTTGCCTTGGGATATAAGCTGCAAAAGCCGGTATCTTTCAGGATTTCTCATGATGTGGCCAATGTAATTCTAACTTGATACAGAAATTCTTTTTCCATTCTATGAGGCACCTCTTCATTGATAATTGGGTTCAATCCATGAAATTTTTGGAATGCGACGGTAGAGGCAGAATTCAAAGGCTTCTAATATTTTGCAGGATGTTTCAGATAACGTCCATGACTCAACGCCGTATATGAAAGTCGAAAAACACATAGCACTTCAATATTCGCCTTTTGGTGGTTCATGACAGATCCACCTTCCTCTTCTCTTAAGGTGCCGACTTCTTGCGAAGGTTGGCGACCATCATGACTAATTTTATTTTGCTGACTGTTGCTCTGAACAGGTCGTTTGATGTACAGTTGAACCATTCTCTGAGATTTCGACGCCACGACATCCGTCTTCCTCCTATGCTTATTTTCCCTATTATGTTACCCTGGATAATTAGTTGTGGCAGCTTGTATCTTGTACCTCTCATTACGTGGCCCAGATATTGGAGTTTTCTGACCTTTATCTCTTGGGACAGTTCTAGATCTTTTGAGACTCTCTGTAAGACTTCTTCATTGGTGATTCTGTCAACGTATGATATCCGGAGTATCCTTCTGTAAAGCCACATCTCGAAGTCATCTATCTTTTTAAGCATTTCTTTTGTTAGAGTGGCAGCTTCTATTCCATAGAGCATTATTGTAAATATGTAGCATCTTAGCAAGACAGATTCATACTTTTGAACAATTTTGCCATTTTTAGGAATGTGGTTCAGTACCTCATCTTAACCGATTAGTCCCAGTCGTCATTAATATTTGTTCCCGAATACATATATTTGTTAACTCTTTGGATCGGTCTGTTATGTATCCATAGTCTATGCGTTTACTTTTGGAAATAATCATGAATTTGGTCTTTCATCCGCAGTCCATATCTTTCGTTTACTCTGTTCATAAATCTTTGAAGTCCTTTTAGGTCATTTGAGGTAATTACTGTGTCATCCGCATTTCGTATGTTATTAATGCATTCGCCATTGATAATCAATCAATCAATCAATTTTCCAGAGGTTCTGGAAATATGTGTTTTGAATATATGTTGAATAACAATAGCGAAAGTACTCATCCCTGTCGAACTCTTCTGTTTATCAGAACTGCATCGCAGTCGTCACTTTTTATTCTGACTGAAGAGGTCTCTTTCCGATAAAGATTTACTGTAATTCTTAGATCTTGTCTTTCTAGTCCAGCTATATAGAGTATATTTCATTAAATATATGTAAGCCATCTGATATCCTCTTCTTTCAAAACTTGTAGGAATTCATTCCGGATATTATCTGGCCTTCGTGCTTTGCCATTATTCAACCTTACTATAGTTCGAGTAACTTCATCAACTGTAGTTGATAAGACAGTTGGTACTTGGTAAGTTGAAGGATTTTCAGATCTGTTTGGGTCTTCAAACAACTGGTTTATGTGTTCTTTCCAGATTTTCACTTTTCCTAATCTGTCTACAATTATGTTACCTTTGCTACCTTGAATTTTGACGCTTACATTAGCATTATCTCTTGTATTTTCTAGTGCATGTTGAAGGTACCTTATTTATTCTCAAATTCTTCAATTTGCGCACACTATCTTTCTATCCATTCTGCTTTTGCATATCTTATCTTATGTTGAATTAGTCTTTGCATATTTTGGTACTCTGATTTACCCATTTTCAATAACCTCCTCTCATTCATTAACTTTAATACCTCCTCTGTCATCCATAATTGTTCTTTTTGAGCTATCAGAAATTCATTACCAATACTTTCAAATCTCTCAGCCAATTTGGAAAGACTCTATTCGACACTGTGTGGGAATTCTTTCAGTTTTCGACATTCTTCAGCTGTTTTTTCAGTTACTAAATAACGTGTTTCTTAATGCTCTCTAAGTCTCCTCTAGGATTACCAGAATAGAAATCAATGCGGAATGGTATTGTTAGGAAACGGTATTAACCTTATAATTTCTATTGGGTTAGTGGAGGGTCGATATCATTTTCTGACTGAATATATTTAAAAAGTACGTTCTTTTGTTATTTTTGCATCTTAATAACTCTTTGTGGTTAGACAGAAAACCTTTAATTTTTATCAGATATTCATGGGATATTCAGATTATTTCACAGCTCAAAAAAATCACTCAACAGCAACCCGTTAAGAATCGCACGAATGTCACAGATTTATTTGGAAAACAGCCAGAATGGGAAGTTTAACGGATATGATACGCAACGAATAAAAAATTGGGAGATTAAAAGATTTCCATATTTTTTCCTCGTCTAAATGTATTCAGAATGTTTTCGCCATAAGTATATTAATCAAGATCAAAATCACGGTATAAGGCCGGCCGAAGGTGACAACAAAAAATCCGAATAAATAGCAACCTGCATATTTTCAGTAGCGACAAATAATTAATCAAATGAAACTTTTAACAAATTAGAAGGCGAGGAGAGCGGCGACGGGACGACGGCGGCGGCGGCGGCTACGGCGAAGGCGGCGGGGGCTGTCAAGAAGTTGTGTTGTGCTAAAAAATACATTAAAATATTTATAGAAAAGTTGCGGCTCGCTTCTGATAATTATAAAAGTTTGGGCCAAGAGAGGCGAGATGAGGAAGAGGGGGCCCCGGCCAGGCTGATATTACTTTGAAGTAAATATAACATCCTGGTGATGTACTACCTACTTACTTTGTAATTATTTAATTTGCATCGTAAGTGATAGGTAGGCGACCCGAACGAGTTTCGCAAACTTTTACTTAACGAATAACATCAGAGGCGGAGAACACCACCACGGAAATTGGGGAAACCGTAAACGATTGGCAAATATGGCGGGACATATAGAAACATACTTTTTTAAACATATTTTGCAAATCAACAAATCTTATGCTAACGTAACGTTCTTAAACTTGAACTCTTAACGTTGAAGTCCTGCCAAAGGTCCACACTAATTTTCGTCTCACGCTACCTTGACGTTTTCGGCTACATTATTGTATTGCTAGGTTAAATTGAAGCGTTCCCGGTATCTTCGTATTCTCTTCATAAGTTTAGCACACAATTTTCCGTTTTGCGTCAATTTCCGCATGGTATACATTTTCTTCCTTGGTTCTACGCCAATGCCATCACCTACTAATTTATTCTTTCTCGTTAAACTTATGCCTGAGTATGAAGAGTTCAACTTTAAATTAAGTTACCGCATTCATTACTATAAGTGAGTTTTAAAATTCGAAAAGTTGTTCAGCACCTTATACATCACCAATTAATTCGGTTTGTTTTCTCCCCGGAGGAGGCAAAGTGTCTCTTATGGAAAACGAGGTACCATCCCACGCATTTTTGATGCTGCGCTCGGTGGTTTTAATAAGCTTATTTTGAAATATTTTGGTTAAATGAGACGAAAAATTGAAGTAATGGGGAATAAGTATGCACTTTTTGTAAGTAGAGGAGGAATGGTTGTATTTATTGAAACGAATAAGGTTAGTAGGATATCAGAAAGATAGTTTGAAAATAGAAAATGAGTGTAAGTAAATAAATGGAATAAGTACTGTTTTAAGTAACTAAGTGGCTGGGTGTTAGTACATCCATATGACAGGATAAGAAGGTGCAGATATGAATAGAAGTGTTTAAAAAAACTACAAATAAAAATAAATATGTACGAAACGACCTTCTCCCCAATTATCAGATCAACTAGAGCAAAACCCAGGCGGCAGAGATTAAATATCTTTCCAAAGTGAAAGAAGGAGGTTAAAAGTAAAGTAGGAATAAACGAGTTGAACCTAATACCGTTTTTGAAGGAACTTCATATCCAGTAGCGTAAGTGACGATGACTAGTAAGAATGGAGTAATAATCAAAGCAGTGGAGAAGGTGTGAAAAGCAAGTGCGAAAAGAAGACGACATATAGGGATGATATCACAAATTTGTATTGCTTATGTGGTTGGAAAAACCAGTTTATCCCCAAAGTTGCCTAAATGTTGCATTTGTGATACAAATTTAATGACGCTCTATAGTAAATAATAATAAAACAAACAAATGTATTAAAGAAAGAAAGTTAGAGGATTTAAATTGGTACCTATTCCTAGCTGAATCAGCACCTTGGTACCCTTTGGGGCAACTCATAAAATATATGCACGTAATACCGTAAAGCATTTCACCTTTGGTGTTTCGCTGTAAATCAATTTTTATTCGAGGGCTCTTCTGCCTTTAAAACCACCTGAAAAGTGTTGCTCCTTCGATTTCGATATAATCTCTTATTATATGATTTAGGCCAGTTTTACAGTCGTACACCTACAACGTAAAACTTCTGCATGTACGTCCATTTTCGATTCTGTTGTCGCAGCGTGTCTGTTTGAGAGTAGCGTGCCTTTGTGGAAACTTATAATAATGGGGCTGTTAACACAATAGCTGAAATGCCAACTAGTGAGCCGCTAGACACAATGCGTTAGCGTGTCGTGTCTTTGAAGAAGGCTATTTACGTCGCTGCCGGGATTATTCAGGTGATCCCACGTGAAACCACTTTAATTAGTTGACTGTCTAACGGTAATGCGGCCGTGTGTGTGTGTGTGGTGGATGCACGGGTCTCTTTTGTGGTTCCTCCGATCCGGTCCGCAGGGTATTCCTCTGAGGTGGCCTCAAAGGAGGACGTCCGTCGCGATTTTTAACGAAACAGTGAAATGAGCAGGATAGTTCTTGCGATTAGGGCCGTTGGGGTATTTTCGTTAATGTTGGACATCGCGTTTTTCGGTAGATCTCAATTTTCCGTATCTAATAAACTATACAGCTCCAATAAGTATAGTTCAGCTGGACTGTAGGTAGAATCTTGAAGTTCTCGTAGCTTCGTTGAGTGGCTATAGTGCCTGAGTCTTATCTACATGGCTATAGATAAGATGGTCTTGTAGGATGGAGACAGGGCGTGATGTAATCTCCGAAGTAAACTCTAATGAGTGTTGTTAGAGCTTGTGGGTAAGGTGAACTATGTGTCTCCCGATGTGCAGTCTCACACATCGGTTTAGGATGCAAAGGGGCTTGAATTAAGACCAAACTATACACCTTCATTTAGCGAGCATACTAAGTATACTGATTTATTGCAATAATTGGGAGCTTTTCGTACAATATTCAATTGTTTAGATAACATCAAAGATACTCTTATTATGCTTACGCCAACAATCCTTACTTTAATTACACAATTGCGTTCGCTCAATGCGATTATTAATTCGCTAAACAAAACTAGTTTAGTAATAAAATGACTAATTTAGCTAAAAAGTTCCCTAATTAAATCAAGACTAAATCAAATTTCCTAACTTAAAGATTCCGTTAAATAATGTTGACGTTAGGCTCAATAACCATTTATTCATATCAGAGCCACGTACGAGAAGTCATAAACCCTTAGTCCTGCCATGATGACGCGTTTACCTTTTTTACCTTTATACCATAAAGACGTACATCAGAAGTTTTTAAGACATAGATTGGACGCCTTAAAGGTATAAACCAGAGGTCTTAAAGACGTAGTAGAGACGTCTTAAAGACGTACTGGAGACGTAAAGGCGTAGTTTTGTATAAAAAAGTCTTAAAACAGACGTCTTTTGGACGTCATTATAGATTTGAGGACATCTTTTTAATGCCTTGAAGGCATCTTTGAGACGTACCGTTTTGTGACAAATAACGAGAAATAGACATGAAATGAACATTTTAAAGACGTTCCTAAGAAATTAGGGGAGATCTTTAAGACGTCTTACAGGCTTGATGAAGGCGTCCTTATGACGTCTTGAAGACGAAAAATGGACGTCGTAAAGTTGTCTTTTTAATACCTTGAAAGCATCTTTGAAACGTACCGTTTTATAACAAATAACTTGAAATGGACACTTTAATGACGTTCTTCGGACGTCACAGGACATCTTTGAGATGTCGCACATGCCTAATGGTGATGTCCATCAGGCGTCTTAAAGACGTCTTTGTGCTGTCTGGGTTGTAATATCCTGCTTAACACGCGCAAACTCAGAGGTAGATCAATTAACCCTATGGAGTTCCAAATTGTTCACAACTGATTGCCCTTCTAGAGTTTTTATGTTTCTGTGGTCCGAAGTCGGTTTTGAAATTTCTCCTATTCGTAGTGAGTACGAGAGAGATGCCGAAACGATTGGATTGCGGACCGTTTCCTCGATTGAAACGGGATACGAAACGGTTACAGGAGTAACAGATAAAAAAAAGAATTATCCCGTATTGATCGGGATCGGTGCAAGGCAGATTGCAATCGCTCCGAAATTGGATTGGAACTGACTGGCAGATGGCAGACACAGGAGGGTTACTTGAGGTGGGATACACAATACATATGCATCCAGACAAAGAGGACTGTTTAATTTCACTCCTCCACCCTAGCTCACTCACCTCTCTCTTAACATCGCCAGATGTGCCCACGTGACAGAAAGGGAACCTCTCCCGTCCTCCCTCTTTCTCTCTCTCGTTCCCATCTAACGGACAATTCCATTTAGTTTTAGTGGCCATTACGGCCCGCGGCCAATGTACTCAGGTGTCGACGCTCGGTCGGATTAAATCACGCGTCCTAAGCCAAAAGGTGTACGTACGGGTGTACGTACGTATACGTATATGCGCCCTTCCTTCCTTTCCCCCTTTCCTACGGGAGACAATGGAAACAATTGCCTGCGCACATGTACACCCTGATTACTTTGATAAACGAGCCATTAATCACGTTTCGCGAAGGGTGGATCTAGCACGGGAGATCGAGAAAGAGTTGGGTGGATGCGTGCGGGGCGGGCATTGAAAGTTGAGAAGTACGACGGATTGATTGTTTACGGGATCGGCTAAATAGGTAGCGGTGACGTGACATCTGTGGGAGTTTTGAAACTAGTAATACAACTGTGGAACGTAACTTCTCCCCATAGGTGAATCAAATTAGATTTTTTTTGTAAAAAAACTGTGTAGACGGGTTTGACAGTTGGAAAAGGTAGTTTGAGTTATTACAAGAAGCCTCTCATCTAGAGATTCATCATTTTTTTAGTGGAACCATTATCAAATAAACAATTAAATAGACCGTGGGCCCATGACACCAAAAGTGTCGATAATCTATGTTCGTATGCCCTTTTAGGTACATACTCGGACAGCCCGGTGATAGACGATGATCGAGGAAAGTATGCCCTTTGGTGGAACGACTCCTTTCGACCCATTAACCATATCCCAACATTTGCATACGATTCCGGAGAGGGCATCTCGATTTATGCCAGCATCAACAAGAAGTTGAGGTCATAACAGGTGCTAGGACTGGTCACAGATGGTCGGAGTTACTTTTTCTCAGTTTACCGGGCTGTCTGAGTATGTCCCTAAAAGGGCATACGAACATAGATTATCGACACTTTTGGTGTCATGGGCCCACGGTCTAAAAGTGCCAAAATCACTCTTTTATTTATAACTCCAAACGGCTTGGATTTAGACGCTTGCGGTCAACAGTAAACTTTTAGAGAAAACAATTATCTTTAAAATGAAATTTAGAGAAGTCGCCTGGACAGGACTTAGAAATTGTTGATTTTTTCAAGAAACGGGATAAACAATTAGAATTTTGCAAAAACTACTCGACCGATCGAGCCCATCTTTTGCATACTTATAAAGTACATTACAACTCACAAATTGTAAACATTTGACTTAACTCGAACAACTAATTAAAGAGTTATTAACAATATTTAAAAATAGCCATTTTGCCCCCTTTTTTGAAATAACTTTTTTATTTATAGTGCAATTTTAATTTAGAAAGTCTCATTTTAAAGATAATTTCTTTTCTCTAAAAGTTCACTATTTACCGAAAACGTCTAAATCTTAGCCATTTGGAGTTATAAATAAAAGAGTGATTTTGGCACTTTAATTGTTTATTTGATAATGGTTCAACCCGTCTACACAGTTTTTTACAAAAACACCTCTTTTCTTTCTAATTTGATTGGCCTACCACGTCGTCGTAAGCTGGAAATATCGAGCTTCATATACTTTCCGAGGATTCTGAAATACCGATTGTTCGGTTCATTTCCTCCTCAGACTATCTAAATTACATAACAGCCTCGGTTATTTATATTTCAAATTTTCGTGTGTGCTAACGACGGCCGTATTCTCTTTATTTCGTTCTACATTACGACCGTAAAATTCTACCAAAATACACCAGCGAGACCGACTGAGCGATCTTCATGAATGAATTTTTCAAAAAATACTAAATAATTGTATCGTTCCGAAAGCCATTCTACAGTCAATAAAATGTTACACGCGTTCTGACCCACTTGCGTTGAAAAGCATAAATCTGAAAGACGTTTGAGTAATAAAATCTTATGAAAACCAATAAATATGTGTCAATAGAGCTTCGTGGGTGAGCTCGAAATATATTCGCTTTGATGTTTTCCTTGGGTATGGATTTTTTTGCTTTTATTCGCGTATAGGTGAAAAGGTAATATTTTCTTGTGTCGCTTTAATTCGGTGGAGATTTATAAGACATTTGTCGGGCTTTGGGTCATTTGCGTAGTAACTAATTGATGGGAATTTGAGCACGTTGTTAATTTATTCGAATCGGTACACGTTTCTCACACAATTTTGGACACTAGTCCACTGTTTGAGTTTATTTTAGAATCAAGCATTGCATTTAAATTAAATGTGTTGCAAATCAAATTGATTGATACTAATTTCAAACTCAGAAATATTCTCCTATCGAAGAATGTGTATAAATTTGCTTTAACCACCAGAAGATTAATTGACGCACTAGTACGATGCAGTTCAACACACCTCTCTTAATGAGCTTCCATAACTATCTGCACTCCGTGTAAAACACTTACCGTACTTACCATTTTAACTGAAATTACCCAGATTTCGACTGTAATGTTTAATCATCCAACGATAATTGTTCTAAAATTCCAACGTCCTCATAGTTTATAACGGACTCGACCGGAGTAAACTTTCAGGTTTCCAACCCTGCTTTCTCTCTCCCTCTCTATATGTCCCATAAACAAATTTAACTTGCGCCAACTGAGCTGAAGCTCCCTACGCGTTAGAACACATGACTGGTTATCACGGTGACCGCTGAACACCGTTTCCTTCAACTTTCCATGCTCAGCTTTGCTGACTTGGCGTTTTCGACACATCCACGCAGGGTCGGATCGAAGTACCTACACGCTCATTTAGTTGCGTGTAGTAGGGACCGGAATATCGTTGAAAATACATTTAGAGAGATGTGCGAATGCTGAAATGTAACTATCAATAACGTCACAACAATGAATGTCTCAAAGAAATCCAACGAGGGGAGATATTAAGAACCCAAAAATGAGGACGTCTTGTCACAATGTGAAGTTCAATAAATGAAATCGAAAATGTTGTTAACAAAATCATTATATGTGAAATTTGAATAGGAAAAAGATTATCATTGGAAAATATTTATAGTTATGCATATGGTAAGTGTTCGGTGTATATTCCTAATTACAATTATTATAAAACAAGAAACACAACATAACGAAATATAATTGCAACGTTACAAGCTACATTGTAACTAAAATATAACGATTTCTTTTAATCGAACCAAATTTTTAGTAATGTAAGTTATTAATTTAAATAATTTGTTATTTTTAACAAAGAAACTGAGTTGAAAAACTTTATTAAAATCGCATACGTTCATGATTGTAATATGATGAAATTGTAATAAACAAACATAGAATATTGTAACTGTAATATTATGAAATTCTAATAAACAAACATAAAATATTATAACAATGAACCAGAAATGTTGTTCTTGATATTTATATTTTTTGTAGTATAAGTTGTGACCTAGATGTATTTTGAAATTCGATAATATATTTGAAAATGTATATACGATACAAATTACTGAAACTTTATCAAAACTCATCTAAAACATAAGGACGAATGATCATGGAAACTGTTTACAAATTTAGGGAATTTAAAGAATTTTTTTGAATGCATAGTTTTGAATCCAAAATTTCAGTTAGCGCAGACGTATATTTTGGCATTACGAATGTAGTTTCCAAACATCATCTCAACAGTTATAGAAACTTGAACCAGTTATCAGGGAAACTAATAAACATATATGAAATATTTTGACAAATTTGGTGTGCAATACGGTTTTGGCTAATTTTTACAAAATTGGTTAAGATGAGACGAAACCACATTACATGAGGTTCCTAGAGGAACTCTTAGAAACGTCTCAGAAAATAATTAACAAATTTGGCGAACCGGAATTTCATTTGCAACTTTGTGAAATTTTGTTTGTATCAATTGTGACGTACATTTTGGAACTTTGAAGATTTTTTCATAATGCGTTACAGAGCTTAGGGGATCAGTAGATTTACTGTAATAAACAATCCATAAAGTATTATGGTGAATAAGTTTTTTAGGTGAATAGGTTTTATGGAGACACAATCTTGGAAAGTTCGTCATCACAGGAGTTGCTGAAACTCCTTCAGGATAGTAAATAAACTCTAATATAAGCTCCACTGAATTTGTAAGGAGTTTGTTAAATTGGATATATTTTGGATAATGTTTATGGAAATTATATCTGTACAATTTCAAGTGTATTTCTGAAACTGTTTCAGAAAAGATAACAAAATTTTGACAGACATAAGAGACCTATAATAGGTAAAGAATTATTGCAAATTTTATCAAATTTAATAGTAAATCGGAATACGGCCTCAAGTAACATTTTTTTTTAAATTCCTAATGTATTCAACATTAGTTTGGATCAATTATGTAATTCTTTAGGTTTCTGATTTCCTACTTCCTTGGGTTTCGTTTTATGTTACCTTCAGTGTGCACATCATTCTGTAGTACAATTTGCAGGTCTAGATATGCAGTAGAAATGAGACCTGAGACATAACACAAATAATGTTAGAGACTACAGAAATGAAAATAGTTCGACGAATAGCCGAATAGATAGGGAAAGAAGAAAGAACATTACAAAATATTAGACACAGGCAAGGATGTGAAGAAATACATGCAATATGCCTACATACAGAAGGAAAAAGAAGAAGAAGAATTTATAGGTCCATTTTATTTGGCCTTATTAGTTCTTTGAAAATTTTCATCGACGAATTCCACGTGGTTATCGGTCTTGTTTGCCAGTTCTTTGGATTTGATAATCAATTCCCCAATTGAATTTGGAATAAATCAAGAACGAAGCTTACGAGTTGAAAACCGATGATTCAGTAGAGAAGAGAGAAGAGTATGGAGAGAGAAATAAACTCTCTCAAGGCGTCCCAAATTTTAATTTAAACGTTCATCTTCGATCCTCGTCCAGGTCGTACGCAAATTAAGAATGAATATTCGGTTTCGACCGTGAGCCGCGTCGGCGGCTCCCTCCTCTCCCGGAATATCCTCCCCTGCTACGGTGAGGGACTAATAATCAGGAAGCGGGAGTTAATTAGAAGGCAATTACCGCGTTTCCTGCGCGATCCGGATCTGGACGGATCCTCCGTTTGGAAACTCAATAATACTCGGCAGCAGGTGCAAAGGAGAGGTGTCAGCGCCAGGGGTCGCACACCCTTACCTAATAAATGAGGTAATTTCCACACTTCCAGTTTGAGCCACAAGGCGTCACTTCCTCGCTCAGACGGACCCCGCTTATTAGAAACGTGTACCTGATGTTCGAACACCGCTTTTCCCTCCTCGATGTGCCTTGTTCTGTGTTCCCTAGACCGACGTGTCACTCTTTCGCTACTAAAATACCCGGCTCTCTCGCTCACACAGAGACACCGTGTGATAACGCTCAGGGGATTTATAAGGGAACGAGAGAGGGAAAACTGGGGCAGTGAAACATTGCACAGATGTGTACGTTTTCCTTCTTTTTTCCCATTCGACGATATTGAAAGCATGACGTTTACCTCTCGGACGAAACTTAAGCATTGGTTCGCAATGCAGTAATAGCTACAACAGTTTCATTCAAGTTGATTCATTAATGTACAAAAGCAGATATGTTGGATGAGTTTAATCATGTTATGTTAAGTGAGGTGGGACTGAAGTAAGTGCGATAGAGTGTTTCTAAAAGTGATCAAATTGATCAATTCTATTATATATGAGTCTAATGCATCGTACTCACTAGGCCGTTATTCGAAGATTCGGTTATGAAAATCGCTCGACAATCGATTAGTAGCTGATAGCTGATAGTCATCCTGGGCTGCTAAGAGTCAGCGTACTTTTTGTATCTGACCCAACTACGACGTCGACGGCTGGTTTTTATTTTTTCTCAAACTGTTCCGCACAATGGATTTCCTTTAAATTTTGGTCACTTGTGTAGAATTGAATAGCGAATCGAATGACCATAGTCCGATTAGTAGCTGATAGCTGATAGTCATCCTGGGCCGCTAAGAGTCAGCGTACTTTTTGTATCTGACCCAACTACGACGTCGACGGCTCGTTTTTATTTTTTTTTTCAAACTGTTCCGCAAAATGGATTTCCTTTAAATTTTGGCCACATGTGTAGAATTGAATAGCGAATCGAATGACCATAGTCCGATTAGTGGCTTACAGCTGATAATCATCCTGGGCCGCTAAGGGTCAGCGTACTTTTTGTATTTGACCCAACTACGACGTCGACGGCTCGTTTTTATTTTTTTTTTCAAACTGTTCCGCAAAATGGATTTCCTTTAAATTTTGGACACATGTATAGAATTGAATAGCGAATCGAATGACCACAGCCCAATTAGTGGCTGATTGCTGATAGTCATCCTGGGCCACTAAGAGTCATCGTACTTTTTGTATCTGACCCAACTACGACGTCGACGGCTCGTTTTTATTTTTTTTCAAACTGTTCCGCAAAATGGATGTCCTTTAAATTTTGGACACATGTGTAGAATTGAATAGCGAATCGATTGACCATAGTCCGATTAGTAGCTGATAGCTGATAGTCATCCTGGGCCGCTAAGAGTCAGCGTACTTTTTGTATCTGACCCAACTACGACGTCGACGGCTGGTTTTTATTTTTTCTCAAACTGTTCCGCTTAATGGATGTCCTTTAAATTTTGGACACATGTGTAGAATTGAATAGCGAATCGAATGACCACAGCCCAATTAGTGGCTGATTGCTGATAGTCATCCTGGGTCGCTAAGAGTCAGCGTACTTTTTGTATCTGACCCAACTACGACGTCGACGGCTCGTTTTTTTTTTCAAACTGTTTCGCAAGATGGTTCGGTTGTTTCCAACATTAATGATATTTTCCATTATACTTCGCCGAGTTATAAACAAGAACAGAGTCTGTCATGCGGATATAAAATAATTGCCTCTTTTACCTTAGTCCGTAACACTGAATTCAGGTACGTAGCGTCCAAAATTGTGCCTTGCAGAACTCCCATTCCATTTATAAGAAAGTCATTACATTTATTTGTATGATATTAACCACATGAAGCCAGTTTGTTAGCAATGCCGAAAACAAGATTTAAATGTCAGTTTCATTTGTCTGGCGGTCATGATGATGATGATGCTGATATAGGTGATAATTTTTACATTAGACGAATTTTTCCATAATTACACTATATAATATTGTTTGTTAGATTATAATAAATCTTAGACAACTATAAAAAGTCTACACAAGTACATCAATCTGATCTTTAAAAGTTGAGTTCTTTAGAAAGGTAGTTTTAATGAATGAATGCTATTTCAGATCGAATTCAGTTTGTATTCGTGATATCGAGATAGCTTATGTTGTTTGGTTCTGCACCTCTTCTTTTAGGTTTCTATTACTTGTTATTTTGGAGCCAAGGTATGGGTATGTCATTACTTGCTCTACAGTCTTGTTATATACCAGTTTGGATCTTCTCTGTTCTATGGATATAGATGGGCATTGGATTGTTTTGGGGAGATAATCATGTTGTACCGTTCAGCCACTCGTTCGACACCATACCTCTGGAACAAAAAATGTAAGAGAATTTTTGAAAATGGATTTTTGTAGCCCGGCCAGGATTTGAACCCCGGTGTCCCAATTTCGCGTCAGGTATTCTTACCACTAAACTATCTATTGTTTCATATATACACCTTTACCATGAATTAATTTCGAGAACATATTCTATCCATACCTCTGGAGTCCATTTTCAGATATTACGGCGTCGTCTGCATAACACAAAATTCTAATTTCCTTGTCTCCTCCTTACGGTTTCTTTGCATGTATATATAATATACACTTACTGTCTTTCGCCCACTTTCTGAATGAAATCGGAGGTACGTTTGGTACAATTAACAACTAATCTCGTGGACGACTTTATTTTAATCCGCATATATCACGAGAAATCCTCCTTACGTCGTTGTGATTTCATTTACAAAGTTCATACATACGTGATTTTATCGGCACGTTTCGATAACTCCGAATCAATCTTTTGACATATTCGCAATTTGTTTATTACCAAGAGATAACCGCCTCGGTGCGTTATCGCCATTTCCTGGCTGTGTTGCATCCTGGGATTTTTCGGGCAGTAATATTCGACGTTCTGGCGTCTAATTATACCCGTGATTATTGCTTGTGCACCAATTTTTTTTACGTTTCAATCTAATGTAACAAACAATTTTTTGCCATAATAAATCAAAAGTCAAAGTAACGTTATCGGTGTATGGAACATAGCCTTGTGTACATTCACGTATACATTATCATCTAATGTTCGACAAAATATAAGAAATTACACAAACCTTCGAAACCCAAAGAAAAAGAAAACATAAATTCTGCCCGCGATAATTTGAGCACGATAAGAGCGAACCGTAAATTAATTAGGTTAAAACGGGAACGTGGAAACAACAACAATTAACAATTCTTCATTAATTTATTACCAGATAACGAAAATTTCAGTGGTATATATCTTCATTGGCTTATCGACAGTGAAGTAGTGTCTCCAATATCTCGGCTGCAGGAACTGCTCTGGCTTGAACAGTGTGCGGTGTGGTCTTGACCTGTGTATAGTGAAGTAACACGAGAGAGTGTTTGTGCGAGATTGTGACTTAACGTTTCTCTCCTCTTGTCCGTGGATGCAGCGAGAGTGCTTTGTGCCCCCGTGATCGGTGGATCATCGCTCGGCCAAGATGAGGTACAAACAAGCTGTCACGAGGAGGATCATAATAGGTCAGTTATATATTGACAGGAATGGGAATGTGATGACGGCCTTGCCGATGGCGCACGGCACCAATGTTTTGCTATGTTGACACGTTTTGGCGCAACTAGACCCTACCCTTGGGTTCAGTGGGGGAATTTTCGTTCGTTGGTCTCAGAAGTGTCAGGTTTGTTAATCGCTGCTTTGCAGGTTGTGTAGGTGTTTGGGTAACGACTCGGCTTAAATGAAGATTGGCTCAAAATGTAAGGGTAGGGAAAGAGCGGAGCAGCCGATTTCGGCCACGAACCTTTTTCAACGTAAGCGGAGGATTATGGTACGTTGATAAGTACGCCGACTTCGGCCACCGTTCTACCTGAATTGCTTAGGGCTTAGCCTAGGGTTTCAATGGGTCGGTGGAACCGAAATGAGCCCTGCTGTCAAATTGTAAGCGAATCAATAAACCAATGAAATTGCAATGAGTTTGAGAAAAATAGTTCATCGGAAAATTTTCCAATTTTACTTTTACTAACTTAACACTAAACTGAAAGAAATTAGTGACCGAAATCCACCCAATTTTATTTTATTGCACCTACCTGGCCTAACGAGCCATAATCCTTGCTAATCCTACTGATTAAATCGCGTGGCCGAAGTCGGCTGTGGTTTTCTTCTCTGTGGGGAATGGTGGCCGAAGTCGGATGTCCCCGGAAAGAGGTAGACTTGGATTTAAACGCTCACCACACTTACATTTCAATTGGAACAATTTCCTATTTGAAGTTTTCACCCAAAAAATCTTCTCATTGGTACGAATGTCAAGGACGGACCACTCCAGTGTAAACACGATTTATAACGTTTCATCCAGTCCAGAAATATATTTTACCATTTTCAAATAGGTTATAAAACTATAAAACCAAGTTTAAAAGGTCCGTTTACGATCTCTGTCAAACCGAGTTAGCGCCGAACTCTGCGAATTCAATTACAACTTTTTTACGACAACTATTAAGATCGGTTTTCACTTTCGCTCGCCGCTCGTAACTCAGGAACACTTACCCATATTATTATCCACATACACCGGATACCAATCAATTAAAACGATATATAAATCAAAAAGGGGTCCCTGGCGAAAATTGCACAACGTCCAGATACTCCGGGATACAAATTAAACTAATCAAGTGGCCGTAGCTGGGCAATGTCCGCAAACGGTATCAGGTTCAGGACACTAATTAAGGGGCCTGTTCATTATAACGCCCGGTAATTTATTGAATAATAACCGAGAAATCACCTACATAAATCTCCATTAGTCTCTAGTGTTTCAATATGACGACGTATAAAAAGGCCTCTTGGCGCCGAACGGGGGGACACGTCGACACGCACTACTCGAGAGGGGGATATTTATGGCGAAGAGGAGCCCAAATCTCTTACAAGAATTAAATTTACAAAATTACACGCAAAACTGCTAAAAATAACACCAGTGAAAAAATCAGTACTTCTTGTGTTTTATTAAAAAATATATCATAAATAAACTCACCTACACTACGTCAATGTAAGTCTCTCACAGAATCAAATATGCGTGTTTTCTGGGAATATTCCCCCGAGGAGAGATTCATGAAGTTTCAAAATTTTTAAAACGGCGATATGTATCTCTACGATGATTTTGGGTATAAAACTTTTATTGTAATAGTGCGTCTATAAACTTTTAGTATTCGGTTAATAAAAAGTCGAGCTCTTAACGAAAAGGATTTATTCCTCTTATTCATAGTCATGTGTAGAGTCTGCTCCTCCTAATGCAGACAAGGGTACAATCATAAAGCATTTGAATGTCTAGATAAGATCTTGAAATATTACTTCGCAAAGTCAACGGCGATAAAGTGAGGACTTTGTTATGAATTCTGAAGTCATGTGCGATTATATGCAATGAAGGACCTTTTATTAGATATGGAAAGATGTGAATTAATGTCTTGTTTAGTTTTTGAGGGCATTTGTGTTTAATTTAAAATAACACCTTTTGCTGAATTGGTGTTTCAAAAGTGACTTCAGATTTTAGATTCATTTGCCTATTATGATACTTTTCTGTAGCATGCCGGTGCTTCGTTTTCCGAACCTGTTCTTTCCAGTTATACCCATTTTCTTTCTGTGGGGTGATGGATATATTTTAGGTAGACTTTTAAGTTTTTTACAGTTCTATTTCATCTCGCAATATTTTTTAACCCTTGTCATTTGCGATTTTCTTTTCGAAATTGTAGCACTTCTGTATTCTGCCATTTTTGCCTAACAATTTTTGCACTTGGCAGTCTTCTTAATAGTTTAAGATTATGTACTGCTTTTTCTACTGTTATGTTTTGCAGTCTGTCATTCTTTTGCCTTTCGACATTTCAACAACTTTCTGAATGCAGTAAATTTTAAATTAAACAAACTGTAATGAATGTATTCTAGTTCTTCTGACCATGGTATTAACAATTTTTTTGTAATTCTCTTATTTTTTAATTGTTCTTTTTCCCAAAATTTTAAATGCCACTTTTTCTATGCCTGTTTTGCCAGTCTTGTTTCACAGAGAAGCCTTCCCAAAAATTTAAAATTTTATGCTGCTGCAATGGAATTCTGTTTTGTTGTTCTAATCTCGTATTTTTTGAGATTTTCGATATTTCAACAGTATAATGAATGCAGTAAATTTTTGTTTTGACAAATTTTTGAATTGTTCTATTTCCTCTGACCATATTTTTGATTCCATCTTTTTCTCAGAATTGTAGATGTCACTTTCTCTACTGCTTGCCTTGTATTTTGCCATCATTGTACCACACTTCTGTCATTTGTAAATCTTCTCAAAAGTTTAAGATTTTATGTTGCTGCAATTGAATTCTAGATTTTGTTGCTTTAACGTCTCATTTATTGAGACTTTCAATATTCCAACAATCTTTTGGCAGCAGTAATCTGAGGATCCACACATTTTTAGTTTTTCTATTTCTTCTCATCATATTTTTGTTCCCTGGCTTTTTTGAGTAGTATGTTCTTTTTCTCAGAATTGTAGATGCCACTTTTCCACTCTTGCTCTGTATTCCGTCATTCTTGTGCCACACTCTTGGAAGTCTTCTCAGAAGTTTGAGATTTTATGCTGCTGCAATTGAATTCTATATTTTGTTGCTTTAACGTCTTATTTATTGAGACTTTCAATATTCCAACAATTTTTAGACAGCTAAGGATCAACAAATTTTTTGTTTTTCTATTTCTTCTCATCATATTTCTGTTTCCTGGCTTTTTTGAATAGTATGTTCTTTTTCTCAGAATTGTAGATGCCACTTTTCCACACTTGCTGTATTCCGCCATTCTTGTGCCACATTTCTGCCACTTGGAAGTCTTCTCAACGTTTAAGATTTTATGTTGCTGCAATTGAATTCTGGATTTTGTTGCTTTAACGTCTTATTTATTGAGATTTTCAATATTTCAACAATCTTTTGACAGCAGTAATCTGAGGATCAACAAATTTTTAGTTTTTCTATTTCTTCTCATCATATTTTTGCTTGTTGGATTTTTTGAATAGTATGTTGTTTTTCTCAGAATTGCAGATGCCACTTTTCCATTCTTGCTGTATTCCGCCATTCTTTTGCCACATTTCTGCCACTTGGAAGTCTTCTCAAAAGTTTAAGATTCTATGTTGATGCAATTTAATTCTATATTTTGTTGCTTTAACGCCTTATTTATTGAGACTTGCAATATTCCAGCAATCTTTTGACAGCATTAATCTGAGGATCAACAAATTTTTAGTTTTTCTATTTCTTCTCATCATATATTTATTCCTTGGCTGTTTTGTATAGTATATTCTTTTTCTAAGAACTGTAGATGGCACTTTTCCACTCTTGCTTTATTCCGCTATTCTTGTGCCACATTTCTGCCACTTGGAAGTCTTCTCAAAAGTTTAAGAGTTTATGTTGCTGCAATTGAATTCTAGATTTTGTTGCTTTAACGTCTTATTTATTGAGACTTTGAATATTCCAACAATCTTTTAACAGCAGTACTCTGAGGATCAACAAATTTTTAGTTTTTCTATTTCTTCTCATCATATATTTATTCCTTGGCTGTTTTGTATAGTATATTCTTTTTCTAAGAACTGTAGATGGCACTTTTCCACTCTTGCTTTATTCCGCTATTCTTGTGCCACATTTCTGCCACTTGGAAGTCTTCTCAAAAGTTTAAGAGTTTATGTTGCTGCAATTGAATTCTAGATTTTGTTGCTTTAACGCCATATTTATTGAGACTTTCAATATTCCAGCAATCTTTTGACAGCATTAATCTGAGGATCAACAAATTTTTAGTTTTTCTATTTCTTCTCATCATATTTTTGTTCCTTGGCTTTTTTGAATAGTATGTTCTTTTTCTCAGAATTGTAGATCCCACTTTTCCACTCTTGCTGTATTCCGCCATTCTTGCGCCACACTCTTGGAAGTCTTCTCAAAAATTTAAGATTTTATGTTGCTGCAATTGAATTCTAGATTTTGTTACTTTAACCTCTGCATTTTTGGACCCAAGAAATTTTATAAATTGTTGTCTCTTCTGACCAAATTTTTGAATACATCGTTTTCCTGAATATTTCTTCTCTTTCCCAAAAATTGTTTCTATTGCTTGTTTTGCTGACATTGTTGTGCCAAACTTCTGCCAGTTGAGTCTTCCTAAAAGTTTAAAATTGAATTCTAAATGTTTAAATGTCAATTTCTTATTTGTAGAAACTTCCGTTATTTCAACAACTTTTTCTGTGAATTTTGTGATCAAATTCTGATTGGTCTTTTTCAGCTTATTGAGTCAAATAATTTTAATCAGAACAATTATCAGAGATGTTAATCCATAAGTAAAATTGCAACAGTGCGTTACATTTACTTTTTCCAGTGCTAACTGGACTAGAAATTACATAACCTTATTGTTTTCTTAATCATAATGAATGGCATTAGGCATTCCAAACCACGTGATATCCAATATGGCGGCTGTGGGCAAACAAAGTTTGACAGTTTGACAGCGTCATAAGAAAGTGTTCATGGTTATGTTGTTTGTTGGTGAATGTCTATGGTTGGTGAAAAGTAATTTTTAGAAAGTTTTATCGGTTTTGTTAGTACTTATATACTTTTTAAGATGCAGAGTGAATATTTAAAGACATTATTGTTGGAAAATGGCCATGTTGGCGAACGGTAAGCTCGAAAATACTTACTAAAGTTTTGGGTTTGCATTTCTATATATATTTTTTACAGTTATCTAAGGAAGCTGAAGTTAATCGATAACGTGGATCCATTTACATTGAAAGCTGAAGATTTGGACAATTCTATTCATGGAGTTCCGCCTGTCACCAACATGGATATCCTTTCATATTTAATTTTAACCCATAGTTACTACAGCAAAGCACAAATGAAAGCATACAAGAGCATCTTTGTCCGAAAAAACAGTATTGTACACTTTAAAAATATGAAAACAACTTAACTCACTCTCAAAAACATAAAATGAAACACTTTTCGATCAATAGTCACAGATGACATAACCAAGTTGTTTGCCCACAACGGCCATATTGGTTTTATTTTTGATAGGTCGTTGGAATGCCTAATTCCGTCATCCCAACGAAGTGACATGGACCGTCAAAATGAAAACTGAGCGGGTGATATGTACCTATCTTCTGTGCTTAGTTTTATGAAGACTTCCTCTTTTATCGTTCTTGAAGTAACCGTTGTGCTTTTCCACCTCGTCCCCAATGAAAGACTATACACGTACGTTATAATACGTACCTACGTAGCCCGTAAGAAATCAGGTGTGCACCTGCTCAACGACAGGTACAAATGGACGCGCCATTCTTTAATGCCTCCATTCCGTCTTGTCTGGCTCGTTTAGTAAAATCCGAATAGTCACCATCTCAGTTTTAGAAAGAAAAATGGTCGGATGACAAGGAGGATGGATCGTGCAGTTTGCTGGACGTTTTCACTTTCGTAAAATGACGATCCTGATGAGTAACAAATGGAGGTGGTCGGGTGGCACGCGAAAATCTCATCGGGGATAGTATCGATGAAATCGGCCTAATTGGGGGATTTTTATAAATAAAATTTTTGATAGCGAGCTCGGAGAGATTTACTGCGTAGAAACACGACGTCTCAGAGTTTCGATATCAAAGAGCCAGGCGTGTAGTATACACATTTTTAATATATAAAAGTGTCATCGCTATTAATTTTTTCATATTCTCTTGGCCTTCATCCAAGTATCCTCAACATTTGTCAAATTTTATCACATAACCCTCGTTAACCGCTTATTCACAGTAAAAAAAAAACAGTGGATGCCTCTTGCCAAAGGTATCACGTTAAAACTCCACATATCTCAGCATTCCCATAAATCATTTATGACCGAATTTTTGATTTTACAGCTTATTTTCGCTACGTATATATATCTGCCTTCAGTCACTGGAAGCGATCTTCGATATAACCGCAGGAGACGCGCATAAATCCAAGTAGCATAGATATAAATATTTTCTTAGTTTATAGTTGAAAACTCTCGAAGTTTACGTTCGGCTGCGTTGAGTACTTGATTAAAATATTTTACTTCGACGAGCGTAAATATTTAAGGAGGCGGTCGTAAGTCGAGACCGGCAGGGGATTTTTGAGTCATTGTTTTCCGAGGTTGGAGAGATCAAAAAGCCTGCTGATGAATGACGAGTTAATCGCGTACGAACCGTTCGAGCTGTTTATTCGTGGAAATCACTTGTTAGAAACAAAGGAGGCCTCGAATACGAATTCGAATCGAAACAAGATGCTGCTGCCACCTAAATCAGCTAATTAGACTTGAATTACCCATGAACAATTTTCCCAGTCTATCCAGATGATGTTAATAATGGGATATTAAGTTAGGACATTATTTCTGATCTGGTTCAGGATCTATTCTGGCCAATAGGAATGTAGTGTGACAAGTGTAGATACCGAAAACGAAGCGTTTTATTGGCTGGTACCTATTTGGGATTTCTCTTGGAACAAGCCTGTTATAGTGGCGATCAGACAAATGGTCATTCTGTTTGATACTTTAGTCAAAATCTGATAACAGTGGAAACGTAGATCCCAACAAAGGGAGATTGTTAAGATTTTACTTCATCTGAAAATAGTTAAGTAAGAGCGCTTTTACAAGTCTTTTCTCTCTTTAACGTCACGATGGCAGTATTCGTAGAAAATGTATAAAATCTATCAAAAGTTCTAAAGTACATTATTATGTTGAAATATTTTCAATTATTGCATGTCATTTAAATCGTATCGTAACGCGAAATGTAAACAGCAGCGCGAAATGTGTTTACTCTTATCGGACGGCGGCTTTCCTCAAAGGAACGCCGCTGCGCTTAATTGAGTCCCGGCAACATCTTATTAAGGAAGAACGATTTATGACCTTCTGGACGTTTCTACATAAAAAAAGAAGGTTCGAGTTATTTCAGGAACTATCGCGAATACAATTTTATTGAGGTGTATATAAGCGGGTTTGCGGTCGGAGAGATTAGATCAGACGTGAAGGCGCGAGTGAATAAATAAGGCGAAAGACGGACCAGTGAAATAAATTACATTTAAGAGTGATATAAATTAATTAGTTAGGGATTAGTTAAGATAAATTTAGTAGTGTGTAGTGTATAATTAGGATAGTGTAAATAAATTAGAAATAAACGTTACAGTATTATGTGCTACATCATATGGGGAAATGGATACATATTTCAAAAAATGATTACAAAAGTTTTTCAAGTTGTAAAACCGGAATGGCCAAAATTTCTTGAAAGCAAATATCCGTCTTGATTTACTCATAAACAGTTTATCTTAAAAGTTTATGATAAACTTAAACCAGTTAGTGCCTAATGTCATTCATAAGTAATTAAAACAAAGGATCTTTAGATTCTTATGGGCAATAAAACCTTTTTAAAACATTTCATAAAAGTTCTTTAAGTAACTGTTCTTTCTTCAAAAAATTGTACAAACAGCTAATTGTCACATCATAAATAATTATATATTGTATTAGTCAGCTTCACTACTTTTCCTCTTATTATATGAACTATATATGTCATTTGACTTTGGGAACAGGAAATAAGTATAATGTCTGGTTCTCGAGTTTTTTTAAAAGTTTTTGACACGTTTGTGACCACAAAATGAAAGTAATACTCTGTACAAATATACAGTGTGTATCTAACTTTCAACTCTAATTTATTATTATCGATTTTTCGATGCTGTTCGTAGAAAATTTTGAAAAAAAAAACTCGTAAGTTGGCTTAACTGCAATCCTTTTTGGGTCTTGTACTTTTGTAAATACACATAAAAAAAGTTGTTTACTGCAAATAATTAGGTTTGATATTTTGCCATTACATTTTTGTCCTGGTACTATGTAACTCTTTTTAAAGATTACTGTAGGAAATTTGGGACAAATTGCAAAAATTTTTGTGGAGGAAGAGCAGAAGTTTGAATTAGGTTTGCGCTTTCTGCAATCAAAATTGAAGAAATTGCAGTCTAGAAAATTTGGGGGGCAGATTGAAAAAAGTTTTACTTTTTGGGAAAGAAACGTTCCAAAAGAATTTTCAGAAAATAAACGTTACTTTTTTTCTGGAGGAAGACGAAATCAAATTAGGCTTTGCTTTCGGGAAAAGGTTAAAATGATTTTTTTTCTGGAAAACATTTTCCAGAAAAGAAATTTGTTTTTGGAAAAAAATAAGTTTGTTTTCTAGAGAACCATACTTGTGTGAAGTTGGCGCCCGAATTTAAAAAAAAATCCAATCTTTAGAGTTCTGAGGCGGGAAGGAATAGTTCTGAAGTTCTTTCATGAAAAATTCAATAGTTCTGCAAAATTTCCCAAAAAATGCAATATATTTTAGGGCCAGCGCCGTGATTTGCACTTAGAGGAGTTCTGGTCGTTGATTCCGACTTCCGTTCTGGAGTTCTTTTTGGTTTTAAAAAAATAAAATGCAAAATTTCTAAAAAATGAAAATTTTGGAAATCACAAAAAATTCTGGCCAGAGTTCTCGGTAGCGCTCGATGAGTTCTACAACTTTTTCCTCTTTAATTTTTCGATCAGACTCGAAACGAAAAAGTTATTCGCGAAAATCATATTTTCGATTTAAAATGATTGTTGCATTTTTTGGGAAATTTTGCAGAACTATTGAAATTTTCATGAAAGAACTCCAGAACTATTCCTTCCCGCCTCAGAACTCTAAAGATTGGAATTTTTTTAAAAATTGGGGCGTCAACTTCAGACGAGTGAGAACCATGGCAAAAGTTAACGTTTGTATTGTATTCTTGAGAATTTGGGACAAATTGAAGAAAGTTGTACTTTTTCGGAACAGTTGTAATTTTATTTCAGGACAATACTGAAGTTACATTTTTTCTGTAGAAAAATGAAGAGTTTAAATTATGTTTTGCTTTCTGAAATACGTTGAAATAAATTTTATTTCTGGAGAAGAGTGAAATCAGGTTCCTTTTCTGGATAACACTAAGATGGATTTGAAAATTTGTTTTGAATTTTAGAAAATTTGAGGCAGATTGAACGGAACTGTGCTTCTTGAGGGAGCTTATATCTTTGTTTTAGGGAAACATCGAAAACAGAAAATTTTTACTAAGATTTACTTTCTGTTCCTTATCTTGTTCCTCAAAATGCAATAATACCTTTGATTGGCAGTGGGAATATATAGAGTTAAAGTTATCGCCCATTGCAAATTACCTGCCAATACGAATATCTTATTAAACTGAGAAATGTATTCAAGTTAGACATGATACAATTCTCGTGAAAGTTCTTCACAATTTTGGTACAAAACTGTCTAAAAAAAATTGATTTTATTTTAGAAGAATGTGTCCTCTGTTGTTCAAATTGCGATTTGGGCTATATATTTAGAAGGCCCATTTCCTGTCCGGATAAATCATTGTAGAAAGTGACTTTACGGCATTAAAAATGGCCGGTAATTAAACGTTCACGCGTTTTTACCGTTCAAAAGGTAAACTAAGCTTCGATATTAGTAGTGATGGATATCTTGACGGCTTGGCCGTCGTCCAAATCACCGTTGGAAAATCATCGGTATAATAAACTATTTCTGTAAGATGTTTTGATTTCGCTTATGAAATCCTCCTCTCGGCCTGTCGTAAATATCCCCTTCGCAGGTAAATAAGTAAATACGTTCTTCTGCCCAGAATGTTTTTATTAACGCTAAAAGTGATTTATCACGCGAGATGTTTGTAAACTTTAACTTCGATTCGATGTCTGACGAATCTGATGCACAAGGTACTTTGGACGGTCTTTAGGATACGTGTTAGAGTCCTCCACCCTCGAAACATTCCGGAGTGCACTTAAAGTTTAACACGCCGCCCGGTATCCGTGGAGGGCTCTAATTTTACATTTATTCCGGGATTAAAAAGAGAAACGACCGAGAGGGCTCGCAAGCCGGTCGCTCCAGGTAAATCCCACGGGATGAATTAAAATAACCCAATTTTTCTTCGGCAAGAGAAACTTGATGACATCTGGGACTCTGCGGAGCGACTTACCGGTCCGTGACTAAGGGACAGATTGCTTTATTTCCAGAATTTTTATTTGCATTAACGAGTTTAAATGTTCCTTTTTTCTGGTTTGTTTACTGTACTTCCCGTAACATCTCGACAACGTTTTAAAACTTCTTTTGTGATCGTTCGGGAAATTTTGGTTACTTCGTCGATTTCTAAGGAAGTTTCACTAGTTTTAAATATTATTAACGACTGCGACCTCGGCGAAGAAATCAATGTGGTGTAGGAACAAAGTAACCAATCACTACTCTCCTGGCGGTTTTATTTTCGAAACGAAACGTGAGCAATACACCTATTCCCGATTCTATTTCGAAATTGGGTTGTTGCAACAAACATATTGGAAATTAAACCCCGACCCATTATTTGCGTATGAACCGCACGTTTCACTGTTTCCGGCCTTAAAATAAAATCCGTGGCATCAGCTCAGGTGATGCTCCTACCGTTTTATATATAGTTAGGTGAGGCACGTAGGTAACTGGGAAGGAACGGCAGGAAGTCGCTTAATTTTGAATTATTTTTAACTCTCGGGTTTAAACACGTCCGGGGATTTGCTTGCGGGAAAAGTCACTTGGGTAATTGTCGTGGAAAAAGTTTAAAACCCATGGAAAATCGTAAATTGTGACATTGTTACAGCAAGGACGAGAATTCGTTGAATGCACCTTAACGCAACGCACTGTTATTTAAATAGATTCCTTAAACAGTTCCTTAAGTTCATAGTCAAGTTGACGTTCATCAATTTACGATTATGACTATTTAAGTTTCTGTTTCAAATACGTCGATAGTGTCGAGACCAGGTTATCAGCTTGGGATGATAACGTGAATCTAAATCTGCCTCTCGAGAGATTAGAACTAAAATGTGTGTTAAAAGCGCTGCGGAATACTATTACGAAATCTAATATTTATATTTTTTTAACGATGAAGTATATGCGTTAGAAGAAGGGTGAGTACCACGTGTGATAAGGTTAATGACGTATTGAATTATTGATGGAGTTGACTGAAGTTAAACCAAATTCCCAATGATATATTGAAAGATTAAGATAATAAAATTAAAGACACCCTTCGATATAGTCAGCGATTATTATACTAAACTGTTTTAAGAAATACTTATAGCCCAGTCTGTGTAGTCATTTTTTGACGTTTTACTACATTAATTCAGTACCGGATGGGAGTGGTCAAATGTGGTAGGCTCTGATTAGTTGATCATGCCTATATAGTTTTAAACATTCAAAAAGTGTGCATTAACAAATGGGAGGGGTCCAAAGTTAGCAAAAACAAGTTTTTTGATTCTACAAGCCAAAGTATGCATTATGTGGAGAAAAGTTTCAAATATAAGTTGTAGAGAATTGAAAAACCTATAATTTGAGCTATAGCACGATTAACTTTTGTTAAAAATTTATTGTAAAAATGTCAAAAACCCACTGAAAATGGTCATTCTTTAAATATTGATTATTTACTGCAAATATGGTGTGATTTACGTTTTTGCTGCTCTAAAAGATAGATTTTAAAGTTCCAAATCTAATTATATTTTTATTATAATAATAATATAATAATTAATATATAATAATATAATAATAATAATAATTATATTTTCCATATTAATCGAAGAATTACTCCAAATTTTAAAAACACAACATATTTGACAAATTTGTAATATTCAAAACAACATATCAAAATATTATTATTTTTATTGCTATTTTTCGAAGTGCAAGTACTATAATGTTTAAATTTCTTTCTTATTCGAATTTAACAGGTTAAGTTGAACTAATAGTGTAAGGAATATTTCTATATAACTGAGATTCCTGGTACTGATGTCGATGAGAGGTATAAGTTTGGGGTACCATTCCTAAGTAAATTTCTAATCTAAATCGGTATATTTCTGTGACAGGAAACTGGGAAGGTGGGTACTTTCTAAATATGACCTAATGTCGTAATTTCGACGTGAAACTTCACCAAATTTCCATACTCTTTACGTAAATTTGACTCGAAAAATGGTACGACGTTTGTCGAATTTCTGCTAAAAATTAATGATTTCCTACCAAATACAATAATTAGAGAACTATGTGACATCAATTTCTGGGAATATCTTACCTATATTATTAGCTGGACTCCTATATTGTAGCTTCGAATCGTTATAATAAATTATTCTTCCCAACAAGGTACCACACGGTGGTTCTCTACCTACCGCCTCTTCTTCATTCGCCGCTTCTTCTTTGTTCGTCTAAAGAAAATCGGGTAAAAAGTTTGATCTTCAAGTAAGAAATCCGACTAGGCGAACATGAGTACGTCGAGGTGGCACGCTTTCTTCGTTTCTTCGGTTTCTTCCTTGTGGTACCTGTCGTTCTTCGGGTGGTACCTCGGAGCCGGTACCCGCAGAGTGAGATCGTCCTGAAATATAAAATCACATCGGGAGAATAGAATGCGTGTGGAGGTACGACTGGTACCACTCGTGCGACATTTAAACGTGAAATTTATGCGACGTCGAATCGATATGTGTATATTTTTTTGTTTACTTTGGAAGGTTTTAAACGTTGCGCGTGAGTTTGTTATCTTATCGGTTTTGGATTGGTGACCTGCGATAAAGGCTGTTATATCGAGATATTTAAAAATTAAATTAATTGTCGACGGCGATTTCCTTTAAATTTTTATTAGGTACGAATTAAAAAATTTAAAAAATCGATATATGAGTCCACTTATCAGCAGGGGAGCAGCAGTGACGCGAAGGTGGATCGGTACTTTGAAGATCCGACGGTACGTCGTCTTCTTCGGGTACGTAGCGTATCTACGGTATTAACCGGATCGGCCGCGTTAAAAAAAACATTGATCAGATTCGCAGTAAAATATCGATATTTTGATTAACAATATGAATAGGAGAGCAGAGGCGCCTGGAGGTCGAAGCGTGACGACGCTACAGTGGGCGGTACTAGCGGTACCTTGTTTACCTGTCGAATCGTACCGATTCACGCGAACCGGTTATGCGGTCAGTCACGCTGAACTGAAATTGTGTAGTATAGTACTGAGTTTAGTTAGTTTATATATGAGATTAAGTTATTAAAAAAATTATAGTGCTTTAAGTACCTACGGTATTTAACTTAGGTTTAACCAGCAAATACCTAGTCAGTTTCGAGATATGCCGCTGACTTTTCAAGTGGAATGAGGCGATTGTGCTACGATGATACGTGCCTTACTTTTGTAAACTTTTTGAAAAACTTTTTTAAACTTTTAATATTCATTTCACTGTTGAATATGTGTAATAAAGTTTAATGGACGGGCCCGAACTGCACCGCTTTGACTTTAGCCACCCCGCTGCGTTAAGTAGGGATAATTACTTACGAACCGCTCTCGGAAACCAGGCGAAGCGGTGGATAAATGTACGCTCATCGGTGACGAAAAATGCGGTTGGACATATTGCCGCCAAAGATATTGAAATATCGGGCGAATATTATATAGAGAAATTAGCGAAACTTGCGGTGCACGTCATCAAAATTTATGACGTCACCACGTCGCCATGTTGCCACAGCAATTTTTTTTACTTGACATGACTGTTGGTTTGGATAGTAAATTTATAACTGAAAAGTATACATTTTCTTCGTCTTTCATGAATTTAGCTCTGAGGTTATTGTGAAATTCTTAAATAATCAAAAATATATAGATATTAGTATATACCAATAATTAGAAATGAAATAAAATCATAATGTGTTAGGATGAGTTAGTAGGTACATGGAATTTACTCATTTAGTCAGTGTGATTTTATTAGTATTATCATACATTTACATTACCTATACATATTACATTACACACTATAATGCTATTATACAATTATTATTTACAAACAAAATAGATATTAATATATTAATTATATTAGAAATTATGAAATTCTTAATTACAAACACATTTATATACACTAATTACAATTCATGTAGGATCATGTGTTCTAGGATGAGTAAGGTATATGGAATTTACTCACTTAGTCAGTGTCATTTTATAAGTTTTTCTAATTTGCCATTATGCATTCTTGTTAATTGAATTACATATCTGCAAGTGCTTTGACTTAATGCATTACTGTGTTATAAAAACTCACTGTCCAGCAAAGACCACAGGGAGGTGTGAGTATCCTTTGCCAGGAAAGGAGTGGAACAGGAAGTGTACACTTTCATATAAAGTGAAACCGAGTAGAGAATGGACTTGGCACAGCACAGAAAATACAAGATTGAAATTGAATTGTTGACCAAAATGACCTACAATGTAATATTAGGTAATACAAATACAGATGAGAAAGAATAGAGGGCAACACAGAACAAATTAATATGTGAGAAACAAACAACAATAAATAAGTAAAGTATCTGCTGCCAGAATATATGTGGCCATCAATTGAAACAAAGAAACCCAAATTAAGCCTACAATTAAAAAAGAATAAATAGAGAAATTTCAAATATAACTGAACTTTTGAGCAATTAGAGGAAACAACTACTTCGAGGGCAAATACCCCTACCGACATTGAATTACACCCCTAACTTCTCTCACCTGAACTCAGTTTAACATCTCAGTGATTTTTTATAAAGAATATATATTTCGGGATTAAAGGTGCATTTTTCTTTATAATAAATAGAGAAGTATGGAGGTCGGTACTGACATTGTTGTGAAAACTATAAGTATAGAGCCAAAAATATTAAGGAATACAGTAGAAAATAGAAGAAAACAAATAACATTAATAGATGACAAATCCAAAACAGAAAAGAAATATTTACACCTATGAAAATGAAATGGAAACACTGCTCTGAAGATAAGCTACAAACTACAAGTGTGATATAATAACTGATCTGCAACATTTGGATCAAGAAAGTGTACACTAAATTGGCAGGTGTAATTGGATCGAGGAGCGTAGAGACATTGTAGGGAGGTGCATGTCCAACGGCCTAGAATCTGGAATTCAAGCAGAATATTGTAGTTATGAAAGTCGCGGAAAGAAACACACCCCGGTCAACCCGTCGAAAGTGCTGTCTCTTATCAACTCTCTATTGGCAGCTTTACATGTGTCCATCGAGCCTTCATTTTATGTTTACCTAAAAAAAGTTTTACTATATAAATATTCATGCACTACAGTTACAATATAATAATATTCTAATAATACATTATGTGCACATACCTAGAGTAAGATGTATTTACTTTAGTCTGAATCTGATATAGGTAAAAGTGCGATACCAGACATATCAGGCTCGATTTTAGATTCACAGTCACTACAGATGACATGTTCGTGTAGATGTTAAATATTTCCTAAAAATCACTATCACTCTCTGAGTCACTGTTCAAGTCAATCACTAAGTTGTTAACTTCCATTCTATCAAACATTCGTTCACGATTCCACCATTTCTCAATTACTTGTTCTGTATGCTTGATGGAGTTCATCCAGACCACAGGTGTAATGGTAGACAATGCTTCTTTCCACATGTCCAAACAGTTATCGTTTGCATTTCCATCTCGACCTACGTGTTGGTTATAATAATTTTTCGCCACGCCCCATATCAACTCGATTGGATTGAATATACAATGATAGGGAGGAAGACGTAACACTCTATGGCCATATTGTTCAGCCATCTGATCCGTTAGGTATATCTTTTCTGGTTTATTTCTAGAAAAAAAAAATAAACAAACACAAATGTTTATATTTCATTTCTACTTACTGATTAACAATTTGAAGTAGTTCACTCTTTAACATTGTATGTTCAAATTGAAAGTTATGTTTTGTAAGCCAATCCTTTATAACAGGCTTTGTCGATCCACTTGTCGGAGCCTTATTTGCCAATGTACTGTGGTACGGTGCGTTGTCCATAATAATAACTGACGGTTCCTCCAAGTTTTTCAAAAGTTGATTCTCAAACCACAGCAAAAAGTTGTTTTGGTTCATTTCCCCATGATAGTCACCTTTGGATTTAGAGGAAAACACTAATTCAGCCCCAGGAATAAAACCATTCTTGTTACCAGCATGAAGAATGATATGTCTGCAATAATAAATCACTATTAATTAATACTTAAATCTTTCATAGCAATTCTGCGATGAGTTACTAACAAATAATATGACTTTAACAAAACCTAATCAAATGGCATTCTAACGTTTACCTTTTCCCATCAACTTTTGTGGTCTTTACACTCTTTCTGTTATCATCTTGCCACGAGTGAGCCAATGTTCCATTTTGGAATATCCAAGTTTCATCCAAATAAACAAAATTGAATGTGGATTCCTCTTTAATTTGTTGATACATTCTCAAAAATTGTATTCTTTTAAATGTAATATCTGGAAGTTCCATTAGCCCCCTCCGTGGATTATCCTTACTCCATTTGAAACCAATATCTCTTAAAAGGATACGAAGTGATGATTTACATCCCTCAAAGAGCTTCATATTCTCAAGTTTTTGATGAATACTTTCAAGAGTAACAGTTTTCTCTGAAATAATTACATTAAATTATCACTCATTTTAGTATATTGTATATGGTGAATACAATCAAGGATACAATGTAAAAAAACTTTCTTACTTCTTTTATACAGTTCGTAAATTTGATTGCGAATAGAACCAATATCAAGGTGATCTTGATTCGTGACTCCCTTCACATGTGGACGGTTTTTCTTCGGCGACTTTAAGACCACATCACTCTTCACTTTTTGCGAGATTCTACTCACAGTACACACACTGATCTTCAGTGCAGCTGAAACACGCTAAAAATATTTCCAATAAGGGCCATAGAAGCTTAATAACCAATAGTATCAATACTTTACCTCTCTAACGCAGTTTAACGGGAGTAAGGGGCCCCCATTATTTCGTTCCAGTTCAAAGTAACTGATTAGAGACGAGACCAGCTGCTGACATCGACTGTTCAATGGTTTAGGCATCTTATTGCAATTCCTTACACTCGAAAACACCCAAACACGTATTTAATTTACAATTTACCGAAGCGAGCAAATATTTCGAAGTATAACCTCAAAATCATAACAAAAGTTTCGTGCCAATACGTGAATCGTTCGGCAACAGTGTACACGGCTACCAACTTATATTTTATCGGCTAACATCCGACAGTGTGCTATCTCTTTTTAACTGGGATAACAGTGCGCTCTGTTTAAAGCAAATTTTTATCTTACACCAACGGCAATTGGCAATAAATGTGACGTCATTGATGACGGCACCGCAAGTTTTACTAATTTCTCTATACATGGGACATCTCGGTAAAACAATACCACTGGCGGACTAGTAGTCCTTGTCATATTAAAAAAAATAACGTTTTCTTAATTTTAAAATTTAAATTTAGTGTTAAGAGATTTGACGATCCCTTAATATTGAGTTGTTGGTAACATATACTATTTTATTTGGTTTCACTGGACTACACTCACAATTTCTAAGAAATTCGAATGAACTTAAATCAAATTGTAATAAATATACTTATTTATTTAATACTAAACAGGTTTAATATTAAACTTACTACATATTGCATATCTTTCAATTTCGGAATACAAATTGGATGCATATTTAAACGGGTATTCAGAGCATATTTTTCCAGCTCTAATTATTACCTACGACCTATACGTATAAATACCTTGTAATTTAGTCACAAGAAGAACAGTATTTATTCGTTACCAAATAATAAGTAATACTTTTTGTCATTGCAAAACAGTTTGGTAACAGTTCTTATCACAAGTATCTATTTCATTTCCAAAAATTTACGCGACCGTACGGCGTACGGCGTACGCATAGCCACTTCCTTCATTCCTTTGGATTTTTCACCGACCGTGGTTAGGTAGCGACCCTACTTAACGTAGCGGGGGGGCTAAAGTCAAAGCGGTGCAGTTCGAGGCCGACGAGTTTAATAACATTTTTGGCTAAATCTTCTCTAAATGGCATTTTACTCTTGACGTTTTTAGGTTTTTGGAAATTTTCTCAAAATCTACATCAATAGTTTTTCTTGAACTTTGAACATTTGTACTACTATCGAATATGTGTAATAAAGTTTAATAACGTTTTTGGCTAAATCGTCTCAGGAGGACACTTTACCCTTGTCATTTTTCAGTTTTTTGAAATTTCCTCGCAATCAGTCTGGAGAATTATTTTTAAAATTGAAAATTATCTACCTACTATTGAATATGTTTAATAAAATTTAATAACATTTTTGGCTAAATCTTCTCTAAAGAGCATTTTGCTCTTTAGTCCAAGACCCATCTGTTTTGACGGGGATGTAAGAGGTAACCGCAATGTTTTTACATAAATACCTCGGAAATAATGGCTAGAATAAGGATTGACATCCTCCAAAGCGCAAAGGTCGGAACATTGTTTAAAATACAAAAATTGAAAAAAATAATAATTGAAAAAACGCGTTTCCCGACTTGTTTTGCTTCTAACTTTTTAAGTATTGAATTTAGAAGAAAGTTGAATAGAAAAAAAAATTGCAGAATCGATTTTTACATAATATGACGTAGGTTAGAAATTTAAAAATTTATTAGCGGTTTTGCAAAATAACAATAAACAAAAAAAATCATCCCAAAAAAGTGTTTTTTTTTAAATTTATTATTTTAGGAACTTTAAAATAGAGCTTGGACTTCCATATCACAGGAACAAAATCTTGAAGTTGTAATAAAAGAATCCTGTAAATTTTGTTACGATCGGTTTATTAGATTTTGCACAATAATTTTGCAATCCAGAAAAATCAAAAATTTTTAAAATTATTAAATTTTTTTTTTCATCATTCGATATTAACAAAACTGACTGAGCATATATAAGAGAGAACAAGCTTTCATGTGCTTTTTTCAGAATTAAAAAATATTTATTAGAACGGTCACAGTCATTGTTTAAAGTTGGTGTCGTTATTTTTGCTTATAAACAAATAGATTATCTCGCCGAATTTTTGTTAAATGAAATCCTGAAAACATAGCCGGAAAGTACTCGGAAAGACGCTTCATTTTATATATAATAAATTGCTATTTTGTTCATTAGTTTCTGAGATATAACTTCTTAAAATTGATTAGTGTTTAATAAAATGGTTAATAATGATTAATAAAATTACTATTTTTTTCTCATATCTTAAGAACTAATTGTTTCTCACAGTAACCAGTATAATATTTTTGTTGAAATTTACATTAAAAAGATTGAAATTTACATTTAAAAAAATTTCTCGCTTCGAATTTTGACAAATTTATAAATTTAATACCAACTTTAAACAATGACTGTGACCGTTCTAATAAATATTTTTTAATTCTGAAAAAACCACATGAAAGCTTGTCCCCTCTTATATATGCTCAGCCAGTTTTGTTAAAATCGAATGGTGGAAAAAAAATTTAAACAATTTTGAAAATTTTCAATATTTTTCGATTTCTCTGGATTCCAAAATTATTGTGCAAAATCTAATAAAGCGATCTAAACGAAATTTACAGCATTCATCTATTATAACTTCAAGATTTTCTTCCTGTGATATGGAAGTCCTAACTCTAGTTTAAAGTGCCTAAAATAACAAATTAAAAAACCACTTTTTTGGGCCGATTTTTTTTTTTTTTTTGGTTCATTGCTATTTTTCAAAACCACTAATAAATGTTTGAATTTCTAACTTATGTCATATTATGTAAATAGCGATTCTGCAACTTTTTTCTCTGTTCAACTTTCTTCTAAACTCAATACATAAAAAGTTAGAAGCATAACAACTCGGAAAACGCGTTTTTTCCATTTTTTTTAAATTGTTGCATTTCAAACAATGTTCCGACTTTTGCGCTTTGGAGGACAAGTCAATCCTTACTCTAGCCAGTATTCCCAAGGTATTCATGTAAAAACATTGCGGTTACCACTTATATCCCCGTCAAAACAGATGGGTTTTGGACTATATGTGTAATAAAGTTTAATAACATTTTTGGCTAAATCGTCTCAGAAGGTCACTTTCCTCTTGTCATTTTTCAGTTTTTAGAAATTTTCTCGCAATCACTCTGGAGAATTATGTTTAAATTTGAACGTTTATTCTACTATCGAATAATTTTAATAAAAATTACTAACATTTTTGGCTAAATTTTCTTGGAAGGATAATTTACATCTACTGTTTTTCTTTTTTTTTTTTGTTTGAAATTTTCTCGAAATTCGATCCAAGGATTTTTAAACATTGAGTATTTATTCCATTATAGAATATTTATAATAAAATATAAGAAAGTAACGTTATGGACACATCGCCATTTTTTTAAACGTAAAGGTGACACATTACTAATATTTTTTGTATATCCATTTTTCTTACTTTCCAAAATAACGCACTAAAACATATTTTATTAAACATATTGACAATATTTGTTACTGCGTATTCAGAACTTTACTGTATTATTTATTAGATGCAAGTGAACTGCTGTGTAATTGAGCAATAATCTGAAAACATGTTGTCAATTGACGTTGTTAGATGTTATATTATTATTAGAGATTGTATTATTATGATTGAAATGGAAGAAAACAAGTAAATTGAATTATTTTTAATTATAGTCTGCATTCGACCTGAAAAGTGTAACACATAATAACAAATGACAAAACACAACAAATATCAAACGAATATTAAATACCATATACCATATATCAAATCAAAAGTACATAAATAAATATACTAAGATAAAAATCAAAAAGGTCCTTTCCCGAGCGCTTCCACACTTCTAAAGTATGGATCATTGAATAAACTTCATATACAAAAATAGCTACAACAAAAACTGTACCTAGAGGTCATCCAGGCTTAACAGTAGAATCAGTAGTTTCTTTTCTAACCTTAACCTAAGATTAACCTTAAGTTTACAAAATTTGCTGCTTGAATAGGTATTTGAGGTTTAAGCGAATATAAATAATTTACTTAAGGTTGTTGGGTTGTAAGTACCTACATACTTAACAATACTTTACTTTAGAATTAATCAACATTAAGGCACCAAGGCTATCTATCTGGGTAAGAAATAAAGATAAACTATAAAATGGGAGGCTTGAGATATGAAATTTTTGGGAATAGGATCAGCCCTTCATTTTGAACCTTTGCAAAATTTTAAATTGCTCTTACATGTGTCGACTATATTTCATCTCTATTTTGGTTGTAATATTATATCAATACAATTACTGTGTAAGGAAAAATGAAGTTATTGTTTGGGAGAATGAAACTGTCCTTGCTGAAACTTGTAATCATCTCAATTTTAACAAGATGACTCAATACAAAGCGTCATCCTCTTAATATATATACTGATATGCATAATTACTTAACTTAGAAACATCTTAATTAGTAGATAATCAATTAATAAGTCATCAGAGCAAAAGAAGGTTCATTCCAGGCCCCGGCGAGATTCGAACTCGCGATCTCCTGTTTACTAGACAGGCGCTTTAACCAACTAAGCCACGGCGCCATTGATCTTGTGTGATCGTGGGTGTGTTATAATCTACATACGTTATAATAAGATAACAGTTAAATAATGATAAGGATTATATGGACGGTGCGATTTGGGTACGTGACGAATTGATCAAGCAGGCTTCCCAAAAAAGAACTTTTAAGAAAGCCTTTTGTCCTTATGAAAATTGTCTGTAGCAAAGTCATAATACAGTGTATACTTTTATAGGCTAAGAGAGTAGGTACTTACTGTCTCTGTAAGTAATATGTTCACACTTCGTCGGTTATTAAATTTTTCTTTAGTACCTTTAATTTCTCTCTTTATCGATCTATCTGTCATCAAAAAGCTAGGCTAAGGAAGTAGATATTTACTCTCTTTGTAAGTAATATTTTCACACTTCGTCGGTTATTAAATTTTTCTCTAGTACCTTCAATCTCTCTCTTTCTCGATCTATCTGTCATCAAAGAGCTTAATGTAACCCTATCGGTTCCATGGTGAATCGTCAAGTACCTCCGCTCTAAGGAACGTGTAAACACCCCTAAGTTATATACCTACGCCAGTTTGAAATATCGAATCCGTCTGGCAACTTCCACGACCTTTCTGGCTCTGTTAAACATTAACCGGCACTCGTGAATACAAAGCAACGAAATCGTTTGTTTCTTTTCCCCAGTGGTGCTCGAAATGCACCAGCGGGATTATAGACACCCCGTGGCGTTAGGGATCATAGTTTGGTATCGATTTGTAGAGCAAGGAACAACGATCTTAATAAAAATATATTCGCGTTAATCAAAATTCGCTGGTACATAATATTGAATTATAATCAATTTTATATTGTTTGGTAGTGCGGACTACTTGACCACTACCTGCGAACGGCCGACAGGTACGATCCCTAACGCCACGGGATGTCTATAATCCCGCTGGTGCATTTCAAGCCCGACGCTTTTCCCCCCGATCGAGGTTGCTAGAATAAAAACTTGTAATTCAAATACCTCGCGAATTGGATCCGCGAAGGAAAATCGAAGTGCCTCCTGCAGGCTGAAACAATAAAATATGCATAAAGGAACGAGAGAGGAGCAGCGTATAAATTTGCTGATTAGATGGGTGCACTACTCCACGCAGAGATTAAGCCGCAGAGCGGAACGCGAGCGATGATGGGCTTCGGTAGGGAGAAGGAGGAGGAAGCGAACAAAGGCGATGTGCAAATTCAATTTACTCAGAGCTATAGGTAGGATAAAAATCCGGAGCGAATAAACAAAAACCTTTAACTTCAAAGCCCAGTAGCTTTGATTTACCTTTTTGATTACTCAATTCGCTAAAACGGAAGGGAATGCCGTGCCGGCAGAAGGGCCTCCCTTCCGTCTCCTCCTCGCCTACATAAGCTACATTTATGATGGTATAAAATTAATGCAAATCTCGAGATACACCTTGTTTGACTCTAGCTCGGGACGAGTTATAAAACTCTCTGAAACGAAGACTCGAGAGCTTATCCCCTCACCGATTTCAGTTCCTGCCAACCGTATTTATTAGTAAATTCTTCTTCTTCTTATTCATTAGCGTCTAAATCCATGTGTGCCTCTTCTAAGTCCCTCCTATTGTTCTCTATTTCTCGCTTCAAAGTTTAAACTGGCCGTCAATTTGAGATCGTTTACCCATCTCATCGGGGGCTAGTGTTGCCCGCGAGACGAGACGAGACTGAAAAATCTCGTCTTGTCTCGCAAAAATAGTGGAAAGTCTCGTCTTGAGTCTCGTCTCGCAAATAAAAGTCTCGTCTCGTCCCATGTCTCGCGCGAAAAGTCTCGCAAATTTCTCGCAAAATCTCGCGATTTCGTGCCCACCAAAGGTGGTAGTTGAAGTAGTGGTTGAAGTACCTATACAGGTGTGGTAAAGTTGAATGTACAGTAGTATTTTACTGATGTTATGTTTTGATAAAGAATATTTCATTTTTAGAAAACATTTAATTAAAGAAATTAAATTATAGAGAACAGGTACAAAATCGAAAATAAATACCATTAATAAATAAACTTGTTAGGATACGAACAATAAAACAAGGTTATTAAATAAACTATATATCTTTATAAGGACAAATAAGAAATTAATATCATGTGTATATTATATATTATATGTGAAATTGGTATTATTTCATAGAATTATCAAATTTTATAAGTAAAATTACCTACCCAATTTTTAGAAAAATGTGCTGGTAATGGTGGTATACCTACCTATTTACCTCATATTATAGCTCTCAGAAAAAAAAAAGATATTGTGTGATTAATCAAAACCTACGTTTTCGACATAAAATTAGAGGGCACTAATTAGGTCCTTATTATAAAGCTGAATAACCTATGTTTAGAACTATTTGGGACGGTAATAGTCAGTCAGCTATAGTTTTATTTGATTCAATTCGGGATATGTCTCAACAATACGAACAACATCGCACTGGGAACTTGTAAACTGGAAATTTCATTTATACCTACCAAAATGTTCATCTATCAGAAAAGTTGTTAGATTTGGGAAACTACGCTACTAATGAATGAATGAATGAATGAATGAATGAACATTACTGTTAAATATGTCCATTACCTCAGATAAACGTTTCACACCACTGTACGTCTGTCTGTTGTATAATAAACCCTTCCAAAATTCTAAGAAAACGACGGGCTAATTATGAATTCTACTCCCTTACTGGACAATGACACGGCTTAATCCTGACTCTTTATTAGGTATCCTTTTACCTGCGCTTTCGTCCTCATTGCATGGAGTTTGGTGGCCTTTCATTTTACAAACGAAAGAAAATTCTTAAATTGCAATTTCTTAAAAAAAAATCGAGACTTCGAGACTTTTCGAGACGAGACGAAATTATGTCTCGTCTCGTCTCGTTTCGAACCAGTACTGGTCTCGTCTCGTCTCGAAATTCGAGACGAGACGAGAATGAGACATGTCTCGTCTCATGTCCACCATTATGCACATTTGGCTTGGCTTCCATTGTAGTCCTGTATTCATTGCCTACTTTTTTTTTCAGTTCGTGTCATTAGTAAATTATTCTAACTAAAATGCCCGACGAGGGGAAATATCGTCACCTAGCGAAGTTGTAATATTACAACATTCACGCTCAATCGAACGTAATCGCAACGTCGATTGTTCGATATTTTTAACGTTCGCCCGTGTAAATCAATTGCGCCGGTTTAATGAAATTTGTTGTACTGTCAACCTGATTTTACGATCGAATAAACGAGATTAGTTGTTCTCTCTCTCTAAAATAATCAAAATCAGACGCGAAATTTCAAACAAACGCCCCATTATAAATTTCCGCCATGCACCTCCGCGACGCCGCCGTTCCCGTTTTCATTAGCGCGTTTAGTTATTAAGCTGGCCGTGTAGTTAGTCAGCTAGCCAGTTAAGCGGCATAATGCATTATCAAAATAATGTATTCATAATTTGAAAATGACGTCCACTCCGTCCACCTATATATTTCCTCGATTCGAATTTCGTGCCCATTCGGACGGTACGCCCGTCCGTACATTTAGAATAAATTGGTTTGTCCGTACAAAGGATACACAAAGCGAAAACTGTTTGATTGGCATAGTTATATATGTATAGTCGGGCATATATATATCCCTTAGGCAGGTTGTTTTCGCTGTGTCCCGTCGCTTCGATTGCCTAATTAAAAACATTGATCGGCTCACTACCGGACCGATGGCCCAAATCTACTCACATTTTAATAGTGTAGTCACTGCAGTTTCATGTAACATACAGAAGACAGAAAGAATGTTTCAGGGGAATTCACTAGGAACCGCCAACCTCTACGTTTCATCGTGTCGAGCGGAGAAAATCCTACGACTCAAATTTGGAGGAAGACAAGACTTAAGTTGTCATCCAATATGAAGTCTTTTGCACTAAAAGCTTATGCAATTAATTTCGCCAATGTATACAGTGTGCTCAAAGTTACGTGCCCATCATTGCCAACTTTGTTACTATGGGAGACACAAGCTAGGTTAAATTATTGCAGATATGTCAGTAACTCACTCTTCTGCTGAATCAATGAAGAGAAAATATAACAATTTGAGCGCTTGTTAATGAAACACGTTGTACATCTTCATCTTTATTAAAACTTTGGACAACAACTTCCGGATAGTTCACGAAGAACTTCCAACTTGTACGTTTCATCGAGTTGAGCGGAGAAAATCCTACGACTCAAATTTGGAGGAAGAAAGGACTTAAGTTATCATTCAATATGAAGTCTTTTGCACTAAAAGCCTATGCAATTAATTTCGCCAATGTATACAGTGTGCTCAAAGTTACGTGCCCACCATTGCCAACTTTGTTACTATGGGAGACACAAAATAGGTTAAATTATTGCAGATAAGTAAGTAACTCTCCTGCTGAATCCATTAAGAGAAAACATATAACAATTTGAGCGCTTGTTAATGAAACACGTTGTACATATTCATCTGTATTAAAACTTTGGACAACAACTTCCTGATAGTTCACGAGGAACCTCCAATTTCTACGTTTCATTGGGTTGAGGGGAAAAAATCAAACGACTCAAATTTGTAGGAAGAAAGGACTTAAATTGTCATCCAATATGAAGTCTTTTGCACTAAAAGCCTATGCAATTAATTTCGCCAATGTATACAGTGTGCTCAAAGTTACGTGCCCACCATTGCCAACTTTGTTACTATGGGAGACACAAGATGGGTTAAATTATTGCAGGTATGCAAGTAACTCTTCTGCTGAATCAATTAAGAGAAAATATTTAACAAAATTTGAGCACTTCTTAATGAAATTCGTTTTACATATTCACCCATATTGAAACTTTCAATAAAACTTGTGCACAAAAAATGAAACTTACTGAGTTGTGTTAATTATCTTCCATTTAAATTAAAGATGGTAAAAATACGGTATTTTGTATTGTAACAGATGGCGACATATCAATTTACTTGATAAGATGCGCTAATATGAAACAATAATGATTTGCTGGATTCAGAGAGAGCCTTCCAACTCTCTACATTAAAGACAATCCGTTTTTAAGCGTATTTCGGACACGTGACTCTCTATATTTCAGTTTTCTGATTTTTCCATCGTTTTTTTTTTAAATTTATTGTAATAGTCATTAATCATTTTGTTTAAATTTTCATAACATAGTAAAATCAGTAATTAAACTCCCTTTTCGCAGCATCTTATTTCAATCTCACTTCAGTTTATTCATTTATAAAATAAATGTATAATTTAACAATGCATTATATAAAATATATTCTATGTCACCTAGACAAGATATGCCTGTGTGTGAGTGCTGGTAAAATGAATATGGAAACGAAGAAAATAAATACAATAATTTTGAAGGTTGAATTAATTTTGAGTTCGATTAAATTTTAAACGTTAATAACGACCCTTGATGTATTGAAAATATAATTTTTGAAAATCTATGTACTCTTCTTGTAGTATGGAACTGAAATTATTGTTAATATCGGTTCTAGTTTGATAATTGTGGTCTACATAACTATCTACTAAATTTAGTATTTTAAGGTATCTTTACACAGCAGTTCAAAAAGTAGAGTCGTCTAATATTTTAATGGTCTTCTGTGTAAATTCAATGGAATATGTTTTTCCTATGAAGTATAATTTTTAGGATGATTTTAGTACCAAATTAGTGTGTCAAAGAGGGTGACGCATCGTGAGGAACTGTGTCATGCTTTGGCCAAATTGGCAAAAATTGTAATATATAGGAAGGCTCGCGATAAATGAATTTTATGACCTTCTCCTCTTCTTCGAGGTACTTAATCTTTAGATTTATTACCAGGCTATTAGCACCATCATTTTGGCAGTCAGGACGCGACCCAACAATGGGCAGTACCTCATTTACCTTTTTCTCGGAGAGCTGCTCGAAATTCGGCGGCAAAATACCTACAATAAAAGCATTAAGACACAATAGACCCTTAACTTCTTGCGATAAGCCGGTGCGTCATAAAATTCATATATCGCGAGCCTTCCTGTACGTATCCTTTTTAGAGGTTACTTTTAATGTTCTCAATTAAGATTAATATTGCATCATTGGTACATAGGCCAGCTCTGAATTTATATAGTCTGTCTGATCATTTTTCAAAAACTAGTGCAAATATGGGTGTGTAGTTCTTAATAATGTTTAGTGTTGTTGTATTTCATTATATTTGAGTGCCTCATTGATAATTTCAAATTTTCAATACTATTCTTATTATTTATTATATAGAGACTCTGTGTAAGAGTTGCATAAACCTACTTTTTAATTTGTTTCGAACAAGTTTCGTCCCCTCTAAACAGCCCCAAAATGTTTTGTTTTTGCTTAATTTTCGATTTCATCTAATGATGATTTTACATGAGAGAAGCCCATAACTGTGAATGATATCATATGTCTAAAAACCGAGAACGTTTGCCGAGTTTTACACGATAAAGCGGAAGTGGACAAGAAGAACCGTTTTGATCGTTTAGCACCAGTTTTTATTTTCCGTTACATTTTTCTTTTCACCTTTTAGCTTGGCGCCGCTGCGTCGCAATTCGCCACACTGCCGCTTCTCGCCAGTAAAACAATCGGGCCCCATTGTTACGAAATCCCTGCGGTGCAAAGCTTTTACGAAAGGTACACTTTACCGATGTCTAGATTACATTGAGTCGGATAACATTTAATTACCCCGGTAATTTAATCTATTTTCGGAGTCTCCCCCTACGCATATCGACGATAAAATCATTGCACTTACCGACTTATCGACTCGATTGTAAAAATAGAAAGTGGGAGGTTATCGCGGGGGTCGCGAGAGTTATTGGGTTTTGGGCTGAATGTCGTGGGAATAATCGAATTTCAAAAAAGTACCTACGATTTTAAAATACGGTTTCGTGATTTTAAAAGTAGTACTTGCAGATTTAAGAAACCAACCAGCCTTCAGTAATTTGTAATGTTGAAAAAATTGCAGGTACCTTAGTTACCTACACACATTGATTGTCACTATCTTTTACATGATTAGTGATATTGTAATGCGAAAAGTAAACAATAGCGCGAGACGTGTTTACTCGTATCGGACCTGGGCGGCGTACCTCAAAAGAATTGCCGCGACGCATAATTGAATTCTATAAAAACATCTTATTAAAGAAGAAACCTCCCGGATTATTATTTAAGGAAAGGTGATTTATGACCTTCTGGACCTTTCTACATAAAAAAAGGTATTTCGAGTAATTTCAAGAATACGCCAGAAGGTTCCCGATTACAATTGAGATGTATATACGGAGCTTTTCTATCGAAACGCTTGGTGGGAAACCAACAAGAGCAAAAGAGAAACCAGCAGTAGTTCGTTAGCGTGACAGAGAGAGAAGTTTTGCAACGTTGCCGGCCGAGCAGGCAGTCCAAGTCAACGCGTGTATCGCTTCACACTTTCGGATGTGTGCGGTACAGTGTGCGGCGAGGATGACTGTAATGTTTCGCGAGCTAGCAACATCGCAAAAGGTCGTTCTCTATTTAACTTGCGAGAAATATATGGCCTTTCCTTCGCTCTCGTGCTTATCCTATACTGCGACTCTTTAGAAACGGTCTGTATAAGCGGGCTTGTGGTCGGAGATTATTATTATTAGACGGAAGCCGCGAGAGTAAACAAGCGAAATAGCGAGAGCGATTGAAGTGAAATAAATTAACGAATAAGAGTGTGATATAAATTAATTAGTTAAGTGTGTTATATAAATTAGTTTAGTAATAGTGTAAATAAATTAAGTAGTGTCTAGTGTACAATTAGTATTAGTGTAAATAAATTAGAAAATAAACGTTACAATATGATGATATTCGCTCGAAAAATAATAAAAGAAAATTTCCCTCTTCATTTTGAGAACATTTCGCAATATGTACTTATAATTCTTCTTTTTGTATTTAGGCAAAAAATGATTATTATAACCTTTTTTAAATGTTTAAGTCGTACCACCAACGACTTCATTTTACTTTTGAAAAAGAGGGTAATAATTTTAAAGTAGGAAGTAACGATAAATCCCATTCTAAGGCTGCAGCACAGAATCGTCCCATTTCTTTCCCTTCTATGAGGGATTCAAACTTAACAGAAACTTCAAAAATTAAAGAAAATTCAAAAAGAAGCAGAAGAAAATTAAGGAGAATTAAAAGAAAAAAAATAGTTGAAGTCAAAAATATGATATTAGTTTCGAATGTTCAACCTCCAAAAAATGGTTTGTCGATATCTACTTTGCAGAAAAAAAATGTCTTCCAAAATCTCCTGTCGAGCCCTGCAATAAAGGTAATAACACATTTAGCTATTGGAGAGCTAAACGAACGTCGTTTTGAAGAGTTAAGGTAATTGTGACAAAGCATCTAGTACGTGACAGTAACAAATCAGAATGTGTACAGCACATCATCCGATTTTGGAAATTCTTAATTTCTCACAACCGAACTGAACCCCACAAAAGACAACTGTAATTACCGATTTGATCAATAAGAAAACTATTAGGTCGTCTCAGTATTGCGTGTACGCAAATTTCCTCCCCTTGGACCCTTTGGACTACTGTCATAACCTCGCAAAACTTTGACATCCTCCATCAATTTGAGCGTGACAAGCATTCTATCTATTGCATTATACATAGTAATATACAGTATTAACTATGTATACATAATATACATAGTAATAACATAGTATACATACAATAGCATATATTCTATTGCATTGAACCTTATAGTCCAGTCATCTTAGGCCAAATTAGGTGAATATCTCGGAGAATCGACATACCCAGTATATTAACACGTAAAAACTTCTATTTTGACATCCTAAAACTTTCCTCAATATTCACATATAATTGGATGGTCGCATGTTTTGAAGTCGGGGGTCAAAAGTCGCAAAAATCGATTTTTTCTACAATTTTTCCAAATATCTCGTTTTGTATGGGTTTTACGCTATTTGTATTTATTATCGATATTGTAGAGCATCAAATTCTCTACAGCTTTTGTGTTTAACATTTCTTCATACCTCGAACTGTTTTCGAGATAGAGGGCGGAGAGCGCTGATGAATCATGTGCGAGGTCAACTGGTAGTCCCGATCAAAAACTCGTAATATTAAGGTTACAAATTATTATGTGAATTACGTTGTGAATTTTGAGGAAAGTTTTAGGATGCCAAAATAGAAGCTTTTGCGTGTTAATATACTGGGTATGTCGATTTTCCTAAGTGAACCCCCTATAATGACTGGACTATTATGATTATTTTCACCGCGCATTTAGCATTTGAACAATTCAGAACAATTGAACATACTTTAGCAGCTGCGTATGGTAATTGGCGCATGAGCCCGACGAGCGTCCTCTACATTTTCTCGGAAACATGCTCCTTTGTTTCAAAAATACACCGCGCACCCTTTCGAAAGTTCCGAGATATCCGCCCGTCACCTGGCTTTCTATTTTCGGTTCCCTGTCCCGAAAAGAGATGTAAAGGTAAATAAAATGCAACCAAGGTATACCACACGCACTTCTATATATACGCACGCAGACGAAAATAATCTTTTCTTTATAATGCCACATGTCTGACGATTCTGAAAATGCCCCCAGGTAATGAATCTGTGCCAAAATAGTTTTTTCCTCGCTGGAAGTGTCAAATAAATTAATTGAATTGTCAGGGGATACGACCTCGAGCGGTCGCGGAGGAATTCGGCGACGTGGGTTTGCCAGGTTGTCGAGAGGTAACGTAAAAATTAATTAGCGACGCGACCGCAAACCGTATTGTCCCGCATTCGGAGGTCTCACTTTAAGGAGGGTTCTCACCACTCGCTACTGATCTAACCCATATTTATTAATAGGCCAAACAATAGAGATTTTTCTTCGCACTAAAATTTAACCGGTGAAAACCTATACTATCGTGTAGAGGGTAGTTCATAGATGAAAACCCACCTTTTTGCCCCAGCGAAATCGGAGTTGGGATTTTTATAAACAAATTATAGTGCAAAAAACGCATTTTTTGGTTTTTTACGAATATTGCGAATAGTAATGAAGGGATCGTTATACGACCTATAGGACTTTTGTAAGGAATCATAAAACCTAGAAAATGGTTTGCTGTAGAACACTATCGTACCATTTTTCACTGAGAAAATCTGGGAAAACCCCCAAAAATCTTTCTTTTTTGAAAAATTCGTAATTTAGACAAATTTGAGGCTGGAAAAACTATCTTCGGGGTAGTGATAGGTAATAATGTGTTATTTATGTGTGCGGAAGATGGTTTTTGACCAATGCTCGCACCATTTCTTGCAAAATGTGCGATTTTATGGGAAATTAATTTTTCCTAATTCTGCAAGCGGCATTTTAAATCAGAAACCAGTATCTTTAAAACGTATATCTTGGATTTTCAAGTAAGTAGTGGGAAATGTACTGAAAAAGAGCCTAAAAGTTGCTCCGAACGCTCGAAATCGCATAAAAGGCTGACTTTTTCCCCCACCACAGCTGCCTGAAACTGTCTAGCAGCGATTTCGGGTGTTCGGAGCAACATTTTAGGCCCTTTTTTCATACATTTCCCACTTCTTACGTGAAAATCCAAGATATACGTTTTAAAGATACTGGTTTCTGATTTAAAATGCCGCTTGCAGAATTAGGAAAAATTAATTTCCCATAAAATCGCACATTTTGCAAGAAATGGTGCGAGCATTGGTCAAAAACCATCTTCCGCACACATAAATAACACATTATTACCTATCACTACCCCGAAGATAGTTTTTCCAGCCTCAAATTTATCGAAATTACGAATTTTTCAAAAAAGAAAGATTTTTGGGGGTTTTCCCAGATTTTCTCAGTGAAAAATAGTCCGATCGTGTTCTACAGCAAACCATTTTCTAGATTTTATGATTCCTTACAAAAGTCCTATTGGTTGGTACTAGACCCGTTGCGTCATCCGCCATCTTGAATATAAGGCTGAACTTTTGTTTATTAAATAACTCGTTTATTTTCAATTTTAAACGAAAACTAGCTATTACAGAAGTTGTTTGAAATTAAATTTCCTACAATTTTGGTTCCTATCATTTTCTTCCTAGGATCGATATTTTTCGATTTATACCCTAAAAAATTGAATTTTTGTTTATTGAACAACTCGTTTATTTTCAATTTTACGCGTATAATTGTGATAAACATAGTTCTTTAAAATAAAATTTCCTACAATTTTGGTCTCTATCATTTTTTTCCTAGGATCGATATTTTTCGATGTATACTCGAGGAAAGGAGGGGGGTGAAATCTTATCATTATCTTTTCACGTTTATTGTCAATTTTAGGCGAAAAATTGTGACTAACAAAGTTTTTTTAAAATAAAATTTCCTACAATTTTGTTCCTTATCAATTTTGCCGTAGAATCGATATTTTTCGATTTATACCTGAGAAGAGGTGGGGGTAAAATCTTACCATCGTATTGTCACGTTTATTGTCAATTTTATGAGAAAAATTGTTATGACTAAAGTTGTTTAACATCAAATTTCCCACAATTTTGGTACTTATAAATTTTTTCGTAGGATCGATAAAAAATATTAATACGAAAACATCAATAATAAACGCGAGAATACAATACTTATAGGTTCACCCTCACCTCTTCTCAGGTATAAATCCAAAAATATCGATCCTACGGCAAAATTGATAAGGACCAAAATTGTAGGAAATTTTATTTTACACAACTTTATTCATCACAATTTTCCGCGTAAAATTGACAATAAACGTGAAAAGACAATGATAAGATTTCATCCCCTCCTTTTCTCGGGTATACATCGAAAAATATCGATCGTAGGAAAAAAATGATAGAAACCAAAATTGTAGCAAATTTAATTTTAAACAACTTTTGTAATAGCTAGTTTTCGTTTTCGTTAAACGTGTTATTTAATAAACAAAAGTTCACCCTTAAATTCAAGATGGCGGATGACGCAACGGGTCTGGTACCCCGGCAATCTAAAGTTAGACTGCCAGTGACCCCCCCCCTAAACAATTCCGAAGTCAAAATTTTTTGCAAGGTTTGCCCCTTTTCGGAGCTAATTCAATTGGGCTACAATATTCATAAAGAAACTAAAAACTGCGTTTTTTGCACTATAATTTGTTTATAAAAATCCCAACACCGATTTCGCTGGGGCAAAAAGGTGGGTTTTCATCTATGAACTATCCTCTACACAGTATAGGTTGTGACTGGTTAAATTTTAGTGCGAAAATGTATTCTTATTTAGCTCTATTGGTTGGCCTATAAGGATCGTGGTTAAGAAGGAGATTCTCAACTTTCTTAACCTTTGTCTCTCTTTGTCGTCATAATTCTTGATCTGCCGTTTAGTGTTTAGTGTCGGTTCCCCGTGGATTCGCTTCGATCAGACATATTGTCTGCCCCCACCCGCTGACTTCGCAGTGGATTGTTCTAAGGAAATACGAGACATATGTAATTCCGAAACTCCCGATAAAAAGTTCGTGCAGATTACAGACGTTAATCCCGCCTCCCCGCATATGGAAAGAGAGGAGGGAAAAAAATAAAATAAAATCCACCACGCACAATACCCGCGAGAACATAATTCCCTCTCCCCCGTTTCCGCCATATTTCTCGAATCCCACATCTACACCGCAACTTTTATGATTATAGGTAAGGTATTGAATACATTAACGGAATTGCCTTTCTTCCGTTACCTATTCACCTGCACCCCTCCTCACTCGGTTTCAATCTCGCTGGGACGTAAAAGTATAAGTGAATTCGCGGCAATAAAGAATTTTAACTGAATCCAAATGTTTATAATGTTCATGCCATCCACCTGTTCTCGGAGTTTTTTCCTCGGCGGAGAATTGCCCCCAAGGGGGAGTGTGGGGGCTACCTCTCCTCCTCCCTTTCTCTCTCTCACTCTCTCCAGAAACTTAGAGTCGTTCGTTTTATGGGCGAGTAGATCAAACGAGGATGTCGATTCCGTATGAACGACGAGGGGGTGATGGAAATTTGGATACATTTGGACGGCATCTGCTTAGGAATTATCGTTACTGTTTTAATGGGTTTTCTTGTTTTACCGCTCGCAACTTTCTAAACGTCATGTGAGGGAAAAATATGTCGAAGAACGTACATTGGATAAACACAGTTATGCTCACGTTTGGTTAAGAAAGTCACAAAATCGTATTTCAATAAATATTAATTCGTTATTTAACCGTACAATTCCACAAGTTCGAAGGAGTGAATCATGGACGATAACTAAAGAGACAGTTTTTACAGCCATATCCATTTAGACGCACTCACCGTTTTTATTGAAATTTATCGTCGTTAATCACCACTCTTTTTGTATGAGGTGAAAACATAAAGCATAAGTAAGCAGTTAGTAACAGTGGAAAGGAGAATAATGCTACAAATTTAAATGCCAATATATGTTTTTACAATGTGAAGTAGTATTCCTCTTAAAACACTATTTTTAAATGCGTTTATCTCGAAAATAAAGTCTACGTGTACACATTTAGGTTTTTAGTTGTTGCAATCTTTTAACTTCCTTTTAAATAACTATGAATGTTAAGTTTCGCACATGTGATTACAGCACGTTGCGACATTATGAGATTTTTCAGTTATTTAATGATTTTTTTTCACTCTACAAATTTTCTTTCTAACATCTGTACCTACTTTTCTTCTTTGATGTCGGCCAAGTTCTGCCAGATTTAAACCTTATTAAGAACCCTACAAGATATTTGAATGCTGCTTTTGTCCACAGTAAGCTTACAGTAATTGAAACATATAAAAAGTATTGCAACAATGTGAGATTTATAAAGTTATGTGAAGATTTCACCACGGATTTTATTTTCAAAGTGTCAACATATCTTAGTCGGAACGTTGACTGAATTCTGCCAAATTGTAAAATTATTAAGAATCCTGCCAGTAATTACAAATTTGCTTTTGCTCCACAGTAGTCCACATTAGTAATTAAAACATGTAAAGAGACAATATTAGATTTCCAAAGTTATTTAAAGATGCTGTTCTCCCACAAACCTTATTTCTACAATTTCAACCTATCTAGTTGTATGTGGGTCAAGTAGTGCTAAATTCCAAAATTATCAAAAATCCTACAACGAGTTTCAATTTTATGTTTTGGCTACAGCAAGTCCACATTAGTAATTAACATAAAAATAATTGCAAAAATACGAGAATTCCAAAGAGATTTAAAGATTTTATCACCCCACAAACATAATTATTTAAATTTGAACTTATTTCAGTTGAAATATTAACCAAATTTCTCCCAAATCCAAAATTATTAAGAATCTAACAATTTTAATTTTGCCTTTAGTCCACAGTAAGTACACATTAATAATTAAAGTAGATAATGGTAATTTCATCAGTGTGAAGTTCTCAAAAATATTTTAAATTTTTTATCTTCCTTCAAATTTTATTTTTAAAATTTGATCCTATTTAATTTGGAATATTGATACAATTCCTGCAAAATTCCAAAATTATTAAGAATCCTACAAAGAATTTCAATTTGGGTTTTTGTCCACAGTAAATCCACATTGGTAATCAAGGCATATAAACTGAATTGAAATAATATGCCATCTACAAAACTTGTTTCTAAGATTTGAACCTGTATTAGTTGAAATGTTGACCGAATTCTTCCAAGTTATAAAATTATTAAGAATCCTGCCAGTAATTACAAATTTGCTTTTGCTCCACAGTAGTCCACATTAGTAATTAAAACATGTAAAGAGACAATATTAGACTTCCAAAGTTATTCAAAGATGTAATCCCACAAACCTTATTTGTACAATTTGAGCCTATCTTAGTTGTATGTGGGTCAAGTGCTGCTAAATTCCAAAATTATCAGAAATCCTACAACGAATTTCAATTTTATGTTTTGGCTACAGCAAGTCCACATTAGTAATTAAAACATCAAAATAATTGCAAAAATATGAGGATTTTAAAGGGATTTAAATATTTTATCACCCCACAAACATAATTACTTAAATTTGAACTTATCTCAGTTGAAATAGTAACCAAATTTCTCCCAAATCCAAAATTATTAAGAATCTACGAATTTTAATTTTGCTTTTACTGCAGTAAGTGCACTTTAATAACTAGATTAAAGTAATTTCAGCAGTGTGAGATTCTGAAAAATATTTTAAAAATTGTATCTTCCTTCAAATCTTGTTTCTAAAATTTGATCCTATTTAATTTGGAATATTGATACAATTCCTGCGAAATTCCATAATTATTAAGAATCCTGCAAAGAATTTCAATTTGGATTTTTATCCACAGTAAATCCACATTGGTAATGAAGGCATATAAACTGAATTGAAATAATATGCCATCCACAAAACTTGTTTCTAAAATTTAAACCTGTGTTAGTTGGAATGTTGGCCGAATTCTGTCAAATTATGAAATTATTAAGAATCCTGCCAGTAATTTCAAATTTGCTTTTGCTCGACAGTAGTCCACATCAGTAATTAAAACATGTAAAGGGACAGTATTAGATGCCTAAAGTTATTTAAAGATGTTGTAATCCCACAAACCTTATTTGTACAATTTGAGCCTAGCTTAGTTGTATGTGGGTCAAGTGCTGCTTAATTCCAAAATTATCAAAAATCCTACAACGAGTTTCAATTTTAAGTTTTGGCTACAGCAAGTCCACATTCGTAATTAAAACATAAAAATAATTGCAAAAATATGAGGATTCCAAAGGGATTTAAAGATTTTATCACCCCACAAACATAATTACTTAACTTTGAACTTATCCCAGTTGGAATATAAACCAAATTTCTCCCAAATCGAAAATTATTAAGAATCTACAATTTTTAATTTTGCCTTTAGTCCACAGTAAGTGCACATTAATAATTAAAGTAGATAAGAGTAATATCATCAGTGTGAAGTTGTCAAAAATATTTTAAAAATTTTATCTTCCTTCAAATCTTGTTTCTAAAATTTGGTCCTATTTTATTTGGAATATTAACAGAATTTCTGCAAAATTCCAAAATTATTCAGAATCCTGCAAAGAATTTCAATTTGGGTTTTTGTCCACAGTAAATCCACATTGGTAATCAATACATATAAACTGAATTGAAATAATATGCCATCCACAAAACTTGTGTCTAAGATTTGAATCGGTGTTAGTTGGAATGTTGACCGAATTCTGTCAAATTATGGAATTATTAAGAATCGTGCCAGTAATTTCAAATTTGCTTTTGCTCTACAGTAGTCCACATTAGTAATTAAAACATGTAAAGAGACAATATTAGACTTCCAAAGTTATTCAAAGATGTAATCCCACAAACCTTATTTGTACAATTTGAGCCTATCTTAGTTGTATGTGGGTCAAGTGCTGCTAAATTCCAAAATTATCAGAAATCCTACAACGAATTTCAATTTTATGTTTTGGCTACAGCAAGTCCACATTAGTAATTAAAACATCAAAATAATTGCAAAAATATGAGGATTTTAAAGGGATTTAAATATTTTATCACCCCACAAACATAATTACTTAAATTTGAACTTATCTCAGTTGAAATAGTAACCAAATTTCTCCCAAATCCAAAATTATTAAGAATCTACGAATTTTAATTTTGCTTTTACTGCAGTAAGTGCACTTTAATAACTAGATTAAAGTAATTTCAGCAGTGTGAGATTCTGAAAAATATTTTAAAAATTGTATCTTCCTTCAAATCTTGTTTCTAAAATTTGGTCCTATTTTATTTGGAATATTAACAGAATTTCTGCAAAATTCCAAAATTATTCAGAATCCTGCAAAGAATTTCAATTTGGGTTTTTGTCCACAGTAAATCCACATTGGTAATGAAGGCATATAATTTGATTTGAAATAATATGCCACCCACAAAACTTGCTTCTAAGATTTGAACCTGTGTTAGTTGGAATGTTGACCGCATTCCGTCAAATTGTAAAATTATTAAGAATCCTACCAGTAATTTCAAATTTGCTTTTGCTCCACAGTAGTCCACATTAGTAATTAAAACATGTAAAGAGACACTATTAGATTCCCAAAGTTATTCAAAGATGTTGTAATCCCACAAACCTTATTTTTACAATTTGAAACTATCTTAGTTGTATGTGGGTCAAGTACCGTTTAATTCCAAAGTTATCGAAAATCCTACAATGAGTTTCAATTTTAAGTTTAAGCTACAGCAAGTCCACATTCGTAATTAAAACATAAAAATAATTGTAAAAATATGAGGATTTCAAATGGATTTAAAGATTTTGTCACCCCACAAACCAAATTTCTTAAATTTGAAACTCTCAGTTGGAATATATTGACCAAATTTCTCCCAAATCCAAAATTATTAAAAATTCAACGAATTTTTATTTTGCTTTTAGTACAGTAAGCGCACCTTAATAATTAAAGCAGATAAGAGTAATTTCATCAGTGTGAAGTTCTCAAAAATATTTTAAAATTTTTAGTCTTCCTACCAATCTTATTTCTAAAATTTAATCCTATTTTATTTGGAACATTAACAGAGTTCCTGCCAAATTCCAAAATTATTAAAAATCCTGCAAAGAATTTCAATTTGGGTTTTTGTCCACAGTAAATCCACATTGGTAATGATAGCATAATAAATAGTATTAAAATAATATGCCACCCACAAACATCATCTCTGAAATTTAAACCTGCGTAAGTTGAAATGTTGACCGAATTCTGCCAAATTATGAAATTATTAAGAATCCTGCCAGTAATTTCAAATTTGCTTTTGCTCCACAATAGTCCACCACATTAGTAATTAAAGCATATGAAGAGAATTGCAACAATTTGAGTAAGTAAATAGTTACACGTTAGTAATTAAGATATGTAAAAAGAATTACAATAGTGCGAAGTATTCATAAATATCTAAGAATTTTCTTTTCCCACAAATCCTTTTTCTAAAATTTGAACTTATCTCAGTTCAAATGTGGTTCATATTTTCAAAGCATTAAGTATCAATCCTACGAAGAATTTCAGTTTTGCCGTTTGTGCATAGTAAAGCCACATTAGATTTACATGACAGGAATTGCAACAGAATATAATTCTGCCAAATTTCCAAAAAAATGTTAAGAAACACACAGGTTTTAGTACTGTTTAAAATCCCTTTTGTCCACACTAGATAAAATTGAGATATTAATTTGCGAAACGTTAAGAAAGAACACGTTTTCACCCTTCTCACTATCGACGTTTATGGCCGTAGCGAGCAGTTCTTTCTTACATAACCTCAAACATGCTCTTCTTTATTCGTTTGTCATACAAAATCGATAAGTTGTAGTGACTTTTCTCACTAATTCTACGCTCAGATCTGAGATATCGCCGCCACTGGTGTGGTGGTTCTCCCAAGATTTACCTATCGAAGTAAAATTCCCGAAGAGGAGTATGCAAAGTATGCACCAGTTTGGGGTTAATACGACAAGGCGGCACTTTTAATCGGATTTCGATGTCTCCTAATTAAAACACATCAACGTTGGAAGGCCGTGGAATCTTTCTAATTGCTAATTATAACGCTGTGTATTTTATAAATTGAGATTCTAATCGGCAATCACGATAATGAATTTGGCCGGAGAAAATAAACCACTTTTAATTACTTCCTCCCCGCCTTTCTTAACTGCTTCTTTTAAGGTGTCCTTATCAATTGCATCATAATTTTCTGGCAGGAAGTTTCACAGAATCGGCTGTGCCTCTTTCGGTTACATAATTCTTCTTTGTCAGCCGGCGAATTCGGGAACTACTCCATTCAGTTCTTAATTAAATCCGGAGATAAGTTGTCAGTTAATTATTCCACTTTTTGAATATCTTTGAATCCGTTTGGTCCCTCTAAATTGTCCGCAGCGGTCTGCAGTTTTCAGATTTATACAGATTTCATTGTAACCTACAATTTTCCACATAAACCGCGTTTAACTTGCATCATTGTAACAAACAGCGAAGTGAATTTATTAACCTGTCACGTCTCTCTTCACGCCAAGATTACATCTATCAAAGCGGAGCGGCTGTAAAGTGTCCACCTGTCCGTTAAGAACTACCCACGCAATCAAGGTGACTTTTACAAAAAATGTTAGCGCTGAGATTTAATTAAGCAACTAATTAGAGAAAAATCCTCGAGCATCATTTAGCACAGGTAACACCGGAGGTGGGTATTTTTAGGTTTACGCTAATTAAAGCGGAGAACGTTTACCGCTATTTGTTATTTTAAATTGGGCCCATCTCGCCAAATTAGCCTCATTATACAGAACAGTTTACTGTATTTCGATGTTATGTGGTGAATACGATAAAGTATGAAGAAGACGGTAAATCATTGTGTAGTTGCAAGAGTTTTTTTTTAAATATTAGTGTTTTAGTAACAAGATTTACCTTTTTATTTAATAAATATGCCTTATTTTAATTTTCAATTTCTTGGGCACTATTTTGGTACTTGTACCCTTCTCGTCTCCCGTCTCTACGCTTTTGTTTTTCGCGAGAGAGTTAATCTTGCAGAAGGTAACGTCGAACTTCCCGCAGAATTAATTGGAACTGGATTATTCCAATTAGTGCTCGGGGAGCTCTCTTGCCTGCCTGCCTTGCCTGCCGCCGCCCTGCTTTATAAATTTTCCAACTTTGTTTAAATTTCAAAGATGCATACTAAACTTCCTCACTAACTGCAGATCACGACTTACTAAATAACTTGAGGAATATTTTATGGGTGGAGATTCCTTGTTACATGAAAAATAATTAATATTTTAATTTCCGCTAGCAAATATTGACTTGGCACGGGCGCTGATAAATTTAATTGGGAATTTTAATATCGGAGTCCGGGGCGGCTTGGGAACTACATGGATGACACAGACACGAAATTTTGATGGGGAGGAAAACTTCAGGCGAAGAATTTGAAATGGTAATTCGGTACCGAAGAAAAGTCAAGAGGAAAAAGGGGGGTGGCAGTTAAGGCGAATTTAGGACGGGACGGTGCTGGAAAGAATTGTACCAAAAATTAAGGTGCATGAGTAATTGTTGGGGTTTAACTGAATTGAAGGGCAATTACTATGTACATATTTTGATATTACATGCTGAAAAAAAAAATAGATCTCCAAGTATATAATTAATAACTATGTACATATTACAAAAGTTTCTTTAATGTAGTATACAATTTGAATATCATATTTTATTCTAGGTAATTAAAGTCTAATCGATATTTCGTATTAATTAATTTAAAAGAGGCGTCATGACGAAATAACAAACATTTTTTTCAATTTGCAATTATTCACATTTAACATTTTTTTAAATCGTTTATTATTGCAGATGTTTGCCATTTCCATTGATTATACCAACTAATCACTTTCGAATTTCTTGTAATCAAATTAAGATATTTTATAAACTCATCAATGAACCGTGTTGGCATATGGTTACATATTATGGACAGTTAACGGAGAATTTTATCTTCTGTAATCTTCATACATAATTATATTTATTTTTTAATTGATATCTGTCCAATTATAGCTTAGAATGGTTAAATTTAAAAAAAATTGGATGACATGCTTGGGAGTTATTTTACATTATGTATTACTTTTCCATATGAGGGTACTCACATATGAGAAGTACTGTGATCGGGTCGATTTTTCTAATTTGAGTTGTTATATGTTTTGACTCCCTGAGTCCAAAAAACTTTTTTAATAGGCTAATCGAATTAGAAAGCGCTGTTTTTGTAAAAAACTGTGTAGACGGATTTCACAGTTGGAAAAGGTAGTTTGAGTTATTATAAGAAGCCTCTCATCTAGAGATTCATCAATTTTTAGTGGAACCATTATCAAATAAACAATTAAAGTGCCAAAATCACTCTTTTATTTATAACTCCAAATGGCTTGGATGTAGACGTTTGCGGTCAACAGTGAACTTTTAGAGAAAACAATTATCTTTAAAATGAGACTTTCTAAATTGAAATTGCACTATAAATAAAAAAGTTATTGCAAAAACGGAGGCAAAATGGCTATTTTTATATATTGTTAATAACTTTTTAATTAGTTGTTCGAATTAAGTGAAATGTTTATAATATGTGAAATGTAATGTACTTTATAAGTATGCAAAAGATGGGCTCTATCGGTCCAGTGGTTTTTGCAAAATTCTAATTGTTTATCCCGTTTCTTGAAAAAATCAACAATTTCAAAGTCCTGTCCAGTCGATTTTTCTAAATGGATCTTAACAAACTTGGGCTCATCCTCTTCGTAAAGACTTATGTTAACGTTCTATGTAAAAAAACAATAAATTTTGTAATGCTTATTTATAAAAAAAGGCTTAACAAGAAGTATAGGTTTTTAAGCTTATAAACATTTACAATAACTGGTTGGTTTTTGTTCAAACTTTATGGCAATAAGAGTGCCATTGGAAACTTCAACTCTTCTTCTAAAAACTTTGTTATTTTCAGCCTTTAATATTAATGATTGTAACGACGGTGAATTTGTTTAAAAAAATGGTTCACATCTTGGCTCACAAAGGTTGTGGAGCTTTATTGTTTCTTTTTAAATGCGTATTTTTGAATCAGCTTTTCAAATAAATCATTGCCATGAAGCTTGAACAAAAACCAACCAAGTTATTGTAAATGTTTATAAACTTAAAAACCTATACTTTTTGTTAAGTCTTTTTTTATAAATAAACATTACAAAATTTATTGTTTTTATACATAGAACGTTAACATAAGTCTTTACGAAGAGGATGAGCCCAAGTTTGTTAAGATCCATTTAGAAAAATCGACTGGACAGGACTTTGAAATTGTTGATTTTCTTCAAGAAACGGGATAAACAATTAGAATTTTGCAAAAACTACTAGACCGATAGAGCCCATCTTTTGCATACTTGTAAAGTACATTACAACTTACATGTTATAAACATTTCACTTAATTCGAAAAACTAATTAAAAAGTTATTAATAATATTTTAAAATAGACATTTTGCCTCCGTTTTTGCAATAACTTTTTTATTTATAGTGCAATTTTAATTACGAAGGTCTCATTTTAAAGATAATTATTTTCTCTAAAAGTTCACTGTTGACCGCAAACCTCTAAATCTAAGACATTTGGAGTTATAAATAAAAGAGTGATTTTGGCACTTTAATTGTTAATTTGATAATGGTTCCACTAAAAAATTTGGTGAATCTCTAGATGAGAGGCTTCTTATAATAACTCAAACTACCTTTTCCACCTGTTAAACCCGTCTACACAGTTTTTTACAAAAAAAATCTAATTTGATTCGCTTATAAAGGAATGTATGTGTATTTTCTAGGAAATTAAAAATTACTAATAGTTTAAATTTTGTATAAGTTTACTCTTATTTTTAATTTTTTTAAATTTTCCATCCATTATTGAATGTACGTAATAAGATTGGATGAAATTTTTCATTATACCATTTCTGAAAGGTAAAAAACTATTTTTTTAGTTAAATATTTTGCTATTTAATATTTAATAAAATATGAGAAAATAGTCAGATTCACTCACCGCCAATTTTTTGTTACAGGTACGTCCACGTTAACCAGCTTCAAAGCGGCCCAAAAGTAGGTCGAAAGTAGCATGTAAGTAATCTCAAAAATTAAAAGTAGTTATGTATTTTGTATAAACGTCGAAACTAAAACAAGAATCAATTTTATGAGAGACTTAATATTTACTCTACTATCTACTATCGAACATTTTTGGCTAAATCTTTGCAGAGGGGCACTTGTCGTTTTTGGGGTTTTTAAAATTTTCTCGAAATCTGCTCCAAAAATCATTGAAAACTTCTACTGCCTAATGTTTATAATAAAATGTGAGAAAGTAGTCCGATGGACACATCGCCATTTAACTTTGACTCGTTTAAATGTTATTTATCCAACACATAACACATAAGTTATGACTGTCATTATTAATGTCATTTTAGACAAGTAAACTATCAAATAACACACTAGTGTGTTAGAATCCATAACTCACTAACGAGTTGTGGATTATTACTAACGTTCATATTTAAAGTGGTATTCTATTTATTTACTTATTTATTGCCCGTGGTAACCAAACAAACAACCTGCTTTAACCAAAATGTAAAAAAGTCACTGTCAAGTCATTTTGACATTTATAGGATACTGAGACGCAAATAGCTTTGATTTGATTACAAAGCTTATTAATTATTATCTCATTAAAAAAACCAATTTCTTCCACTTGTTGGTTAAAACATTGTATGCCACTCGCGTGCTATGTTTCCTAAGTCACTTGAGAACTTATACCATAATCTTATAAATCTTCTTGCGTGACTTAACATAACACAGTAGTACCATAAAAACTGTTACCTGATTACCCAACAACGTCGCTTAATTTATTATTATTAATTATGTGTTTATTATACTATCAGAACTCACCGACGCGCAGTGATGTCTTACGTTACAAGTCACCTTTTATTTTTACTTACAGACAATATTATTAATGTACTATTTATAACCAAACAATAATCTCCCATTTTCATAAAGGTGTTAGTTAATGTAACAAATAAAAACTGTTCGATTACCTAATTATGATGCCCTGGGTAAACTACTGATTAAGATAATTCAATAATTCCCTAATTATATCATGATAAGTACTGCTACTAAAATAATTAATTACATTTGTTAAACTAAAGGTTTCCTGGTTAAATAACCAATTAGAGTTTGAATACTTGAAGGTTCCTTCAACAATATTGGTTTTAATACCAACACGTGAATATTGACGAACATAAAAATGTAAATTGCAAAAATACAGGAATCATGTCATATCCAAGTTTTGCTCTGAGGTATTAGAAATATAATAACTTTATATGATTACTTTTTTAAATTGGCCACATTCCTATATTATGTCTGATAATTAATCCATATGATCTTAGCGCATTTGAAGCTTTTAAGCGCACATAAATAAATACCTTAATTAAATATTACAATAAATACTTGAAATTGTTGGGAACAATCACAGGAATTTTCAAAAAGGCTTATTTTTATAGAAAAATTGTGACCAAAATGAAGTACGAATTACGGGTAAAATTGAGCCCAAGATCGTGGTCTTTAATATATCAATCGTAGATCGAAACATCTTGAAACTTCTTGAACAGCTTCCATGTCCTTTAGATCAAATAGTGTTTAAGTGAAAATTGATGAAAAACTTACTTTTGCAATAAAAATATTTGATTTTGAATATTGATTAACGCTACTGTAAGACTTATAACCGTTGCACCTAATGGATGAATCGTTATTTACGGGAAACATGTTGAAAAGCGAGATTGTTTCAAGCGTGCCAGTCGTGTTTTTTCTTCTAACGTCCCCCTCGACTTGGATTAATTGCGATGAAGGGCAAAAAGAAGTAGTGAAATATTTCAGAAACCCTGTAAATTGTACGGCTAAATGAAATTAACCGGTCCCGAGGCCCGAAAACGTTGTTTCCACCTTGGAAACAATTTGACTGTTGTATGCACCTCTATTTTCAGACGACGACGGCACATCAATCTTTTCCCATGTGTTCCAGGTCGAAAATATACGTACACTACGGGGAGCGTGTCCCAGGTGTTTGATCAATCTGTCGGTAAAACGTTCCGTGATTGCTTCCATGCCGCTTTTGTGCGAGCTGCAGTCGTTTTATGTTTTATTACATTTTTCCGGCTCTGTTTCAATTCAGGTGCGGAATGTGTCGAAAGTTTTTGTCCCTCTCGTTCCGACGACGACGACTGCGGGGAAATATGGCGATGTAATTTGTTCGAAAAAGTTTCTGGAACGAAAATCGGTCGGTCGATCCGGTCGGGAGGGAGTTTCGTTCCGTTTCGTGATTTTTGAACTTTTGCCTCGTGCATTGGACAAATTATTAACAAATTCGAGACTAAGGGTACGAACATATCGAAGATACCTCGATGTCGCGGTCGATGTCGCGGTCGATGTCGATGTGAGGGTGAACATACCGAAGATGCTTTTCCTGTCAGTGTTCCTTGCAGTCTACTCGGGGAACGACGGGAACGTTGTTTATTGATTTGTCTGTTTATTAAAAAGTAGTGAAATAATGTACAACAGCGATAGTAGTGACAGTGATTATGACATGTCTTCAAGTGCAAAGTGGTGGATTCTCTGTAATTCATCAAATCGCCAATTTAATGTTCATCCCATAAACCAGAAAAGACAATATTTAGGTGAATATCACCATCTCTTCAATGAGTTAAAACACCATCCAGATAAATTTTTTGCGTACATGAGAATGACTCTTGATACGTTCCAGTATATCTATGACAATGTAAAAACAAGAATTGAACTTTGCACATATAACAACTACCATACAAACCCTATTCTTGGCGAAGAAAAACTAGTAGCAACATTTTGCCGCAATCCTTTTCCACTCCCTCGCCAGAACATGTCTATTATGATGCTGTTTGTGCCGCTTATCCCAAACAGCAGGAGTACTGTATACCAAATCTATTAGTTCGTCTTTCATTATCTAGATTATCTAGTAACACCAATCCAAAAGTCTCAATACGTCGCAATGAGAAGGAATACGGAAATTCGCCCGTCTTCAGTAAATAAAATTGCCTTCCGTATCTCCCTACAGCTAAATGTCACGTGGTTTGAAGAGCACCAATGAACGTAACGTGCGAGTTACATCGCGATCAACAGCTCGATCGCGATGTAAAACAAACTATTTTGATCTGGCATCGACCTCGCTGTAAACCGCCATGATAGGCGGCGAGGGTGAATGGGTGAAACATCTTTGGTATGTACGCCTTCATAAGAAAATAAAGGTTTGTTTCGACATCGACCGCGACATCGACCGCGACATCGACCGCGACATCTTCGGTATGTTCGTACCCTAAAGATTGTTAAGTAATGTCCTAATTGCGCCATCTCTCTTTTCTTCTATAATGGCGGCTCTGTCCGCTTTCAGTTTCTCTTGTTCATTTCTCTTACACACTGTCTTAACACTACCTAATTTATCCTATTTCCTAGCTAATTAATTTATATCACACTCTTAACTGCTAATTTATTTATACAATTTCCTTTGTCAGTTTATCGCACTGTTTACTCACGCGGCTTCTCGTCTAATCTGTGTCTCCGACCGCAAGCCCGTCACTATATATCTTAGTATCTCTCATATCTCAATTTTATTCGGGAACTTTCTGGTGTAGGTATTCTTTCCTAATAATGTGTTCTAGAAACGACCCGAACGTAATAAATTCTTCTTTCTTTAAATAAATAATCACGATTATTCTCCAAGACTTTTTATGATTCAATTAGCGGAGCAGCCTCCCTTTGAGGTGGGCCGTGTCGTCCGATAAGGAGCACGCTTACGCTGGTTGTTTACATGTCGCGTTTGTTCTAGTTCTAAAACATTTTTTCAAATCTGATGTTATTTTGTGGAAATTCTTAGCGCTGGTCCCTTTTACTGATGGGAGTAAAGAAAGAGTAATCAAGAAATTATAACTGCAATTCCACATAGGCAACTCGGAAGTACGAAAGTTGCTGAAACCAGAAGCAACCGCTTGCAAATATTCTTACTGTGTTCATCTAATTTACGATTTTATAAGTTGATAAACATCAGTAAATAGAAGCAAGAAACAGGCAACGACTCTCGCAGCAGAGCACAGAGAGAAAAGTACGGGAAGAGAGTAAATCGAGTGGTGTATGTTTAGCAAACTCTTACTGGGGAAAACAAGAAGTGAAGAGAATAAATTAACGTAGCTTGCAAGTCAGCGGCGCCGGGAAAAGTATTTGATTAAGACATTCATTGATTGACTTTGATTCACATTGATTGAAATTCACACTTTATTGTTTAAGGGATCTTAGGAACATATTAAAATTTAAGTCAGAGGAAGAAAAATCCGTTTCATTAAAAGTGACGTCATGTATCTGTCAGGTGGAACACAGTACCGGAGAAAGCACTCAGTATTCATCCACGTTATTGTCTGTCAAAATAACCCATGGAGTAATAAAATCTCATTATAAATGCAAAACCGATACAAGGTGTCATCGTCTAAATTTTGGGAGTTTTATAATGTACGGAATCGCTTTGTATTTTGAGTGACTCACCCGAAACACGTGCGAATATTGTACGTCTGGCTATAGTAAACATACAGGGAATAATCGGGAATAATCACTCTCTGGCGTACGGTCGGGGAAAATGAGTAAATAGGCAATAGTCGGTAACTGGAAAAATTGTGTGTGTCCACACTCGCATCGGAATTTTGATTCTTGATAGACTCGAAACAATTCAAAATTAAAACTTTCTCATTAACTGAGAACGGCGCTACTTTTGGGCGTTTCGGTGGTTCCGGTAAGTTCTCCATACTCCAAAACGTGTCTCCGTAGTTTAAAAATACCACTATGAACACACAGGACATTAATGGCTTCCTGGTAAACGCAGGTCTTTATTTTGAAATTCAAACTGTCACTGTCTAATTACACACACTTGCACGTCTAGGCAATGACGACTGACTACTGATAAACTGATTTTATATGAAATAAATGGGCCGATGTTATTTACATAAACACCCGAGATGTTAACGCAAGCATTTGCTGCAGTTCCCTTAACTTACCTAGAATTGCCGAGATGACAATATCCAATGTGGTCTCTTCTTGGAATAGTTTGGAAAACAAACTTTGAAAACATAACAAGTAAAGATCTTTATTGCATAAAAAATATTTGTTATGCCTCTTCACAGTCACTTCCTGCTCTGACAAAATTAACATTAGTGACGGAACATTAGTAGAAGCAATGAGTGTGTATTAATCAATGTAGCTACAAAAAAGTTGATAGTATTTGGTTGTGAAAGTAATTGAAATTTTTATGTAATGCAAGTTTTCACATTTCACAAAATAGTAGGTACATACATGCAAATCTCTCCATACATAATAATATAAAAAAGTGAATGAATGAATTAATGAAAATTCAAGATTTGATCACCAATATCTGAATCTACAAATTTGCAAGATCGTTTTATTACTCCACGGGTTATTTTGACAGACTATAGACTGTATAAAATATGATTGTGTGTATCAGTTTCAGAAAAACCTTTCTTGTGTGAGATTTCCATATTTCCCAACCCTTCAATTGCGACTTTCCCGGGAAAACCTCGCCACGTCACTGTTTTCCGCTATCCCGTTCCTCTTTCCCGTATTTTATTCCGAACACACGGTTACAAAACAAACACTCCCCCTTCTCTCTCGGTACACTCACCTACATCATGTAAATAGAGTAGTTGCTCCTAGAATCTACATCTTAATTGGTTGTCATGTTTATTGCGGAGTTTAAAGTTTCGGTTAAAGTTTGGGAGGGCACGACAACGAGTTTTACGTCCTTTTTATGGCGCAGTTTTCCGTTCGCAGGAAAAACTTCGCTGCAGGTGAAGGGGAGTAACAATTTTCCTACGTCGTTTATGTGGCGTGGTATACGCTTTTTCCATGATTAAAACGTTGAAGGAGTAATCGTTTAAGTCGCCGTCAAAAAGGGATAGCCCAGTCTGTGTAGATTTTTCACGACATTAATTCATAACCGGATGGGAGTGGTCAAATGTTGTAGGCTCTGATTAGTTGATCATGCCTATATAGTTTTAAACATTCAAAAAGTGTGCATTAACAAATGGGAGGCATCCAAAGTTAGCAAAAACAAGTTTTTTGATTCTACAAAGCAAAGTATGCATTTTGGCGAGAAAAGTTTCAAATATAAGTTGTAGAGAATTTGAAACGCTACAATCTGAGCTGCAGCACGATTAATTTTGTTAAATATTTATTGCAAAAATGCCAAAAACCCACTGAAAATGGTCATTTTTTGCATATTGATTATTTATTGCAAAAATAATATGATTTTGGTTTTTACTACTTTAAAAGCTAGCTTTGACAATTCCAAACCTAAGCAACTTTTATAAAAGTCAATTGGTTAATTTGTTGCTGAGATATTGCTATTTGTTTATCCCAAGACGCAAAATGTTCATTGCTGTTACGTCGTTTTGGATAAACATTTCGAGGTGCACAAAGCCTTATTCTCTTCACAAATAACCAAATTTTCATATCCCGTTAAGAAAGTATGATAGAAAAAATTGTCAACCCCTTATTTATCGCTTTAAAAAAGGGGGTGATTTTTTTATAAACAAATAGACCTGGAACCATTTTCATAATTTGTACAAATTTCTATGGATAAATCAACTTGATTTACCTAGGAATGTAAATGACAGTATTTACATTCCGTCGTTAAGGAAAAATAATACACGAATGTTATGTGACATTTTCATGCTACGTATCTATGCATATAAGAGCTATTTACGATAGCGGCAGCGTGAAAATTTTGTTTATTCGAAGTTGTTCAAGGATTAATGTTTATTACATGGTTAATTCACGTTTGCGACCGTATAGGTGCAATGTACGATTTCATGGATCAATTCCAATTAAGTATCAACGGTGAGTACATTTAATTACAACCTATTCCATTAGGTTGGTTGTAAATGGTGTACATTCATTGAGCGTTTCGTCAGTAATATAATTATCGATTGTAAGCCCTATTTTATCCCGAATGTTTAACCGAATAGACAGTTTAAATTAGGGATGTCTCGATGGTGAAAGTATCAATCTTTTGTGTCGCTGAGACGGTATCGAAATATCTGCTTTTCACCATTAGATCTAAATGATATTTTAGTTAGAAACGTATTAAATTAATTTAAAAAATATGTGATGATCGGTAATGATGTAATTGTAAGTTTTTTAACTGGAAACTGCCATTTTTTTCTTAATTTGGATTTATCATGGAACTTTCTACATAACCATTAAAAATTTCGAACTGTTACAAATAATTCAGGAAATATATGTTTGAAATTTAAGATTGCAATATGATTATGAACTAAATCAGATTACAATACACTAGTCAAATTAATTAATTAATTTAAGGATACATTGAAACATATCACTGACTACTTTAATGGAAGGGGGAGTTGGATTAAAGAAAACATCCTAATAAGAATGATGTCAAACCAGTGATGAATTAATTATAGATAAGAGGAAAGCCATGAAACTCCCTCAATTTGTGGATGTTCACCTGTTGAACGCTCAGCCAGAAACGTTTTGCATGAATTCTTGGGACGTAATTGAAGTAGAAATGTCAAAGATGAAACCTACTAATAAGGTTATCTCCAGTAAAAACGTTTTGAGCTATTTTCATATATTTTGTTATCAAAACTACCTCGTTGTTTGAACTATGTAAAACGTACCATAAATAAGATAGGTAATTTTGTAAAAATCAGATTTAAAAATTGAAAGTAGAGATTCATTACGTCTTAACTTGCAAGTTTGAAATAAAATCTTAATGTCTACTGTTTAGGAACATTTGCTAGTTTTTGAGAAACTTTCTTAACGTTCAGAGTACTACCTGGCTTAGTGTAAGAGATATTAAAGCATGATTGAATTTTCAAAATATCGTGAGAAAAATGTAATATCAATTAATTTATATAGGCAACCATTATTGACTACTAATTGTTTTTTTGGATAAAATTACATAAGCCAAAAACATTAAATCGGAACAAGATATACACCCAAAAAAAGTTTGACGTGTAATTTGATGAAACTATGTCTACTGTCATACTGTGTACAATTTTTTTAATATAATTTAACTCAAAACCTACTCAAATTTTAGTCAAAATGAGTTCATATAAATTTGTGTAAATTACACCAATATGAAATAACCATTCCTTGGGTATATACGCAACAACTCAAAAATTAATAGTAATTTTGTGAAAAATTAGTGCATAGATATAAAAAGACCAATTTTTGTGAAAACTATACACAAAATTTAGATATGAGCAAAGTAACTCTAAAATTGAGAAACAAATTTTTGAATGATTTTTTACCTCTCAAAAGTGTCTTATTTCTGTCTAAATTCATCTATATCTACATGCATCACAAAATATCGATACACCTATTTTGAAAACATTAACTTCACTTTCTCTTTTGGTCATTATTTCATACACCCATACAACTTCAATTGAAATTATGATTTAATTAATTACATTACTTAGTGGTTTCTCGTTGTAACACCGCTACTTTTGTGTAATATAAATGCGTTGTTTAACTCCTCAACTCGCATCCCCGAATTGTACCCACCTCGCCATAAATCACTAGTCATACCTTTCGTCGTGATCCGCCGCGAAATTATTCAAATGTAATTGCATGTAATTTCTCCATTCCTAATAATTTCTGGAAATTTACCGAGGGAATACATCTGTCAAGGATGTAACAGGAATGCGGTTCAAACGTTAGACAATTAATCATATTTTCGCTTGCTTATTTTATTGCGGCTCAAGGGAAACGAATGCAAAAAGAAAATAGGAATTAGTTTTTCCGACGTAATGAAATTCAAGGTACCAGAGACGTTGAAATCAACTTTATCTGAAGCACGCTCTAGTGCTCTAGCACTACATTTATATTAACTATATTTATATTTATTGATAATCTGTTCGATAGATTGGTTAATGTTATTTTAAAACAAATCTCTTGGGACCACAACAAGTTGATAGAAATCTAATGAAAATGTCACGAGCTCATTTCAATGAATCTCGGAGGGAGCAGACCGAAAAGAAATGAACTAGCGAACGTATAATATAAGAGCATCTGATAAATTAGAAATTCAAATTCGAAATTAACCCGCAATGTAAACAATTGTATAAATCTGGAAAACAAAGCTAAGAGGAATCTAAATGAAGAGGAAGGTATCTCGGCGTGAATTATTCGCAGATTATACATCACGGCGACGGCACTTACTTCTCGTCTACCTTGTTTTATAAAGATAACCATAATAATTAAATCCGGCTAAATATAAGGGAAGATGGCGATGGATTAGGGATTCGAGAAGTTGACGGAAGTGGCTTTCCACCGAGACGGCATTATATTCTGACTTGTGTCGGGATGGGAGTTGTTGATGATGTTTTGGGAATGCATTGAACTTCACGACGACGTCAACTAGATCAACCGGGTAAATCCTGTCGCGTACTTTACCTAGCTTATGGAATGAGTCGTGTACTACACATATACGTTTCTACGTATATCCGTTCGTAAATAGTGAAGGGGATAAATACTCCAAAACGAGCTAGACGGATTATTAAAATGCTCCTGATTAAATGTATAACGGAACAGTTGCTATCAGTTACGAAAGAATTGGATGGATTGTTTTATCGCTTGTTAGTTCTCCATAAAAATGTACCTTAAAGTGTCAAATAACCATCATTGAAAAATGTATGTCATCGTCCAGTAATGAAAAATATGAGTACAAGCAAGTATAGTTGCTTTCATAATTTCTAACCTTCAACCTTATTGAAAATTGAAGATGTGATCTGCGGGGGTGAACAAGGATTTATTTATTTTCCATAAATGAGAAATTCGATTTTGTTTCATGGAGATATTGTGAAAAATGGAATGTTTTCGACCCTTCAGATTGCGTTTTTGGCGATATCAAAATATTTTTATTTTTGGACCCTGTACAACATGGTTTCCTCAAAATTGGAGAGAAGCATCTCGAAAAGTCTCCTTGTAAGTAACAAATTGCTGATGCTGTGTCAATTGTTCTTGTTAGCAATACGTCTGCAGATAAAAATTCATAAGAAAATATGTTAACTGACTATTTGGTTAGTTCTCCATAAAAATCTCCCTTAAAGTGTCAAATAACATCATTTAAAAATGTATTTCATCGTCGTCTAATGAAAAATATAAATACAAGCAAGTATATTTGCTTTCATAATTTCTAACGTTCAACCTTATTGAAAATTGAAGATGTGATCTGCGGGGTTGAACAAGAATTTATTTATTTTCCATTAATGAGAAATTTCATTTTGTTTCATGGAGATATTGTAAAAAATAGAATGTTTTCAACCCTTCAAATTGCGGTTTTGGCGATATCAAAATACTTTTATTTTTGGACCCTGTGCAACATGGTTTCCTCAAAATTGGAGAAAAGCATTTCGAAAAGTCTTCTTGTAAGCAACAAATTGCTGATGCTGTGTCAATTGTTCTTGTTAGCAATACGTCTGCAGATAAAAATTCATAAGAAAATATGTTAACTGACTATTTGGTTAGTTCTCCATAAAAATGTTCCTTAAAGTGCCAAATAACATCATTCAAAAATGTATTTCATCGTCCTCTAATGAAAAATATAAATACAAACAAGTATAGTTGCTTTCGTAATTTTTCTAACGTTCAACCTTATTAAAAATTGAAGATGTGATCTGCGGGGGTGAGCAGGATTTATTTATTTTCCATAAATGAGAAATTCCATTTTGTTTTATGGAGATATTGTGAAAAATCGTAGCCGATGTCAAAATACTTTCATTTTTTGACTGTCAAACATGGTTTTCTCAAAACGAGGCACCTTGAAAAAAATAAAGGAAAAGACGCCATAAAAAATTTTGGAGAAATATTTAAACAAATTAGATTATTTATATAGCAATTTTGTTTTTTTTTTGAGGTGCACACAAGTCATTTCTATGTTTTCCGATAGTAATAACATTAACAAACACTGAAAATATTTTTTAAAAAATCGAAAAAAAATGTTTAAACAAATTGCCTTGTTTATTTAATTGCAATTAATTAACAAATTACATATTTATAATGTACTCCAAGAGGTACCCCAAATTAAAAAAAGAATCATCAAAATCCGTTAATAATTGCCAAAGATATCTATTAATTACATGCTGCTTTGATTTGAAGTTTCCTTTTCATTTTTTGAGCTGGCAGATTTCAAGTTTCTCCAGCACTGACTCTTAAGTCGTCTTCAGTCAAGCTCCATATTTGAAGCTTCACCAAAGTCGATATTGAAGTTCAATACGTTCTACATTTTCTTAACAAATAGTTTAACTCTTTGTCTTTAGTTAGGTTTCTTAATTATTATAAACAAATTAGCTGCGAATTAAAAAAAAGCTAACTTTATCCCAAGTTGACTTAGGACAAATAGGACTTGTGATAAAAATAGGACAAAATGCATTTATGTGAATCCCCATCCGTTCTACTTTAGGCTGTCTTACGGGACCGTGTCGCGATAGCAATTAACATTTTACAATTAGAGCCGAAAGCGATGATTGTCTCGCCCGTTGTTAACGTTTCCGGACGTGTGATCTACGTTACATCCTTCAGGTCTGCCAACGCTATTTGTCACACCTCACCGTACACGGCGAGGTCTTAATCACTGTCCGAGAAATATGAAATTCAGTTTGTCGGGTCCTCCGATGAGTAATCGCCCTTAATGCGGTAATCACATGAAAGCAAAATAGTCGAGAAAATAGTCTTGGGTGATATTTCTCGAACGGAGATGGTAAATCGTAGTTGGATTGCGAGCACGGGATGTCATTTGTCGGGCCCGATATATTCGGATCTATATTTTACGGGTGTTTCGAAGATCCAAGTAATTACTCGAGAGAGAGATAGAGAGAGAGGGACTGGTCTATTTTCGAAAACGTCACGTTCGTTTGGACACGTAAAATTTATTCCTGGAAAATAAGTCTTGATTCTTAACCGCAACTCAAATTGGTGCAGACAAATTCCCCAAAGCGCCAAAATCTAGACCTTTAGGTTAAGATTAAAATCTCTTGACGTGAATCTTCATTAAATACTTCCTATTTAGACCAGGAAAATAAGGAACGAAAGACCCTGTTTAGGGCTGTGAATTATCCAGATATCTGAGATGGGTTTTGGGTAATATTGACCTACAGGAAGAGGTTCTGCCACTTTCCTACGTGACGTTGGGTCATATTTTTGATTTATTTAACAATTAAGTGCGAAATTTCCAAGTTTTCGCTATTATCGCTTTTGCAAAAGTGTATATCCAATAAAAAGTTTAGAAGTTAGAAATTACAAAATAAAAATTCACTTACAACTATGAAGTGAAAATGTGGGTCTGTGGTTCTCATGCAAGAAACTGCTAGAATCTCTTCCTATGGGTCAATATTACCTAAAGCGCTTCTCAGACACCTCAATATTTCAGTCCTGTTAAATACTTATTTCCCTGAGCTAATTATACAGCACATTCTGAAAGTCTTAACTGAAGCGCTACAGGTTTTCTTAACTCTGTGTTCCTTGTTCATTTGCAGCATACGTTTTTCTTGTTTTTCCTCTTGGATCTCTTCCGCTCGATTACGTTCAAACAAAATTCAGTTTGACGTTCCCAAATATTTGACTTCGTAGTGAAACCTTACCTTCTCGGTGTGTGTCTCGCGAACTTTTACTCTTCAAAATTACGCGAGGAATATTTGCGCGCCGCTTGCTCCCCCGAAGAAGGAAGTAAACAATTGCCCGAAGGTACAAGAGGTGGAATTATTAAAGGCATGAGACCTGTTATGGATGTTGTGTGTTTTATTATTAAGTACCGTTTATTACAACGAGATAATAAACGAGGAGACGGAGTTATGAACTTCGGCTGGTAATCAGCGTATCAGGATGTTTGTCCTGGATTATATCGTGACGTGCGTTCGAATAAATTTACTACCTTCGAAGGAATGGGCGTTCCTCGATCACGTGTATATATAGCCCAGTCTGTGTAGATTTTTCACGACATTAATTCATAAACGGATAGGAGTGGCCAAATGTTGTAGGCTCTGATTAGTTGATCATGCCTATATAGTTTTAAACATTCAAAAAGTGTGCATTAACAAATGGGAGGGGTCCAAAGTTAACAAAAACAAGTTTTTTGATTCTAAAAGCCAAAGTATGCATTTTGGTGAGAAAAATTTCAAATATAAGTTGTAGAGAATTTAAAACCCTACAATTTGATCTGCAGCACGATTAGTTTTGTTAAATATTTATTGCAAAAATGCCAAAAACCACTGAAAATGGTCATTTTTTGCATATTGATTATTTATTGCAAAAATAATATGATTTAGGTTTTTACCACTTCAAAAGCTAGCTTTTAAAATTCCAAACCTAAACAGCTTTTATAAAAGTCAATTGGTTAATTTGTTGCTGAGATATTGCTATTTCTTTATCCCAAGACGCATAATGTTCATTGCTGTTCCGTCTTTTTGGATAAACATTTCGAGGTGCACAAAGGCTTATTCTCTTCAAAAATAAACAAATTTTCATATCCCGTTAAGAAATATGATAAAAACGATTGTCAACCCCTTATTTATCTCTTTAAAAAAGGTCGTGTTTTTTTTATAATAAAATAGACCTGGAGCCTATAAAGGGCTATAACTTTTTTCAAGGTGCATAGATATTAAACCTATAAATCCTATAATAAAATTTAGGTCTTTATTCAATATTGGTGAAAATTTCGGCTCTTAATATTTATAAATAATAGAGATATGATTTTTTAAAAAATGTTGCTATCTCGGCTTCTATTGGCCGTAGAACCTTTTTTTTAATGAAAGGGTTTTTTACCACCTTTTCAACGCAATTTATTAAAAAGGTTAAAAACCTTTTAGATAAATAGATAAAAAAGTTATTCAATTTGTTTATAAACAAAAAATTAGCCCCTTTTTAAAATGATTTTTTTAACAACAATTTCATTAAAAATAAGTTGGTTTTCAAACTTAACTAATAGTTCGGCATTTATGGAAACTATTCCACCTAATTAAATATCTCGAGGATTGTAGCCTGGGCAAGCTCAATTGTTTAAACATTGAGTCTCTGGGATAAGCAAATAAGATATCTCGTAAACTAATTACCCGATCTGGCTGAAATTTTGCACACTTATAAAGACCCCTAAAGGCTTCATTATTCGTGTATTACATTTCACTTATCACTATTTTTGCAAAAGTTATTAGCATTTATAAAATAATGAAAAATTGATTGAAAAAACTCAATTGTTTATTTATCGATTTTAAATTATAGAAAACCAAATTAACCGTCCTTTTATTCTCCACAACTGTCCTGTGGACTACTTTTCTCTAAAATGCAACCGGAAAATTCTGAGGAAAAAATCGATTTTCACACCTTAACTCATTGTTTATAAAAAACAGGGACATTCTAGCTGTATATGGTCATACAGTGATCTTTCTATAGGTCCTCCCCCTACCATTTAAAACTTTCAGATATTTGTAGAACAAAATGCCGTGAGAACTATGATTTTTCAGTATGTACCCTGGGCTATTGATACTCCCAAGATTTGAAATTGAATGTCTACTTATGTTACACACTGTTCAAATTTGTCATATGCCAAAATAGGGTGAACTGCTCAAATGTATGTTCCAAAAACTGATTTTTAATGAGCATCTTCACATTTTCTTAAAAAGTTTCTTTCAATAATTTTCAAAATAGATGGACATCAAAACGATACATAAAGGTTAATAACCAGATGAATTGCGTAGCTCTTAGTGTGGTGATATAGTATATCTAGTAATATCACATACAATTACAGTTCTATATTGGGATTATGATAATGTGTACTAAACGGAAGTAGTAAAACTTCTTTACTTCAAAAAAAAACTTTTTTTGTTCTGAATAATAATTTATGATCAAGGGTTACCTAATGATTAACTGAAATCTTCTAATTATATAAATCTCTAATGGAAATTTTTATTCTTCTGTCAACCAATCCAAAAACTAGAATCCTAGATTCCAGGTTTCTAATGAAATTCAAAATTATTTTAATCAACCTGAATCTCATCACAGGTAATTTTTAAAAATAGTGTAGTTGTTTTTTGAAACCGGCATCTTCTAGAACAAATAGATATCAAGACAATCCGGAAATCGTGGAAAAATCATTCAAATAACTCTTACTTTTGTAGAAGAAAGTCCTTTTTTGGAGTACAATCAGTGAACCTTTTTATACCTTACAACGCTAAATCGGAAGTCTGGAAAACCAAGTGTCATAGTAAAATTTACTTAAAAAATCCCGGTAAAATGGTAATAATAATCCGTTAAGTAAGTTTAAAAAAGAGACTAAGTTGTCTCAATCAAATTCATATATTTATTTGATTTCTAATTTCACAGATGAAATTTACAACGTATCAAAACAACATAATTCACTCTTCTTAACGAATTTATCAAATAACCAAAGGTTACGACACTACTTCTTAACGTTTTATGAAATTTAATAAATACTTTTTAAAATGAAACTATTTTTTTAAATTCTGGCATGTATTATCAAGAATGTAATTCGTTCAAATTTCAAATGGTTACGTTTAAATAACGTATCAAACTCTTATTAGTGTCCAATTTTTTGGAAAAACAAGTACTTCCAGGAAACTAAAAGTAAGTAGTGGTTATTTTGAAGTCCTTAAACGATTCATTTAATTAAATCAATTCACATCCGGTTAATTAACGACTAATTAAATAGATTCACGTCCGTTTTTCAAATATCAAACTCTTACAAGAGTGCCATTTAGTAGTCAATCTTAGGTTTTTTAAAATTATACTCGCTAATATTTTAGATTTGTAATAATACTTAAAATACAACCGAATACATTTCGGTGTAAATTTCGTTCGAGTAGCGTAACTCTTATCGCTCTACCCGTTTTTTGTGAAGATGGAAAAAAGTTGTTTGTCTCACTTACGGACCCATAGTGCAGCGTTGCCGCTGTACTTTTTATCGATATTTAGTGCCGTAATCTGAGGAGAATGTACCGGAATCATACACGAAAGTACTCACTTTGTGTGATTAAATTACAAAGATTTCAAGTATATTCAAGCAACACCTAAATACAAATAAAAAACTATAAAAGGTGTCGCGGGACACGCGTTAGGAACTTTAGTTCCTTTTAATTAACAACCAAATTTTTGAAAAAAAAATGGAATTGTATTTTTCAAGTGAAGTTTGAACTGGTAAAGCTTACTTTTGAGAATCTTTCGTTTCTTTTGGCTTTTAGCTTAATGCAATCCGACCATTGCTACCGACAGGGCTCTGAGAAGAACCTGTACCAGCTAAATGTAATGTTGCTGAACAATAAAGTCGTGTTAATTACCTCACTTCAGCAAAAGCATGTAAAATTTTACCTATAAATGCAATGGAACCGTGCCTCTGTGAGGTATGTAAGATTGTTATTCGCTTATGACGATTAGACGCTTAGACGAAATAGTTGGACCTGCCTTACAAAAAGATGTAACTAAAAATCCATTATATCCAGAATTCTTTTCTGGAATTTTCAGAATTCGTAAACTTTTAAGTTACGACTACTACTAATGTTGCTTTAAATAAAAGCTGTATAAATCCACCTTTAATAACGCAAAAACGTTACAACTCAAATCCAAAACAATGTAAACAAAGAAAATTTGCCTCATAATGGCGGCCATATACCACGTGACTAGTCTGGCCAATAAAAATCGAGACATTGATTGTCGCCACTGTTCGTAGTACAGTCACTGTAGAGATAGCGAGCGGCTCGGCAGCGTCCGCTCCGGTAACGCATTCCGGTAACGCATTCCATTTAACGGTCAGATTTTTTGCTGCGCGACCACTCTCGCTCCCAAACCCCTGGCGTAAGGAACTAAAGTTCCAAAAAGTTAGGAATACATTTGAACGTTTTACGTAACAAACAAAACATTTGGACAGACACACGTGCCTCAAAATTTAGGTATTCCCGTTGATTGTTAAGTATCAGTAACTTTTTATTAATGTTATGAATTAATGAATAATTAAAGGTTAGAGGATATTTGTATGTTACTTTAAGAAACAAGATATTGATTTAAACAGCGAAGGGTTTACAACATTACACACCATTCAAATAGAAATATGTTGTGTATATCTCCGGAAAATTATGTAAGAATCAATATTTTATAACTGACTCGGTTATTTTATACTACATTATAGTTGCGTAAATTACAAACAGTTCAAAAATGGGTACTACTTATTTGCATTCAGTAAAATTTTAAACTATAACATTTCTTTACTGTAAGTAGCCTTAAACAATTCTGTTTCTAATTGTGGGATATTTTTTCCTAGTGAGTATGAATTAGGAGAAACTGAAAACTTTGGCAGATAGTGATAATTCGCTTAACGATCCACATGATGAAAATTCAGAAACGTCTGAAAAAAATGTTAGATCAGGAGAATATCCATTTGATTTTGAAGTTACAAAATATTTCTTCAGGTGACAATTTGACCAAACTTGTTACAAGATGTCGAAATGAAAAGCAGACGTCATGAGCAAGTAAGCCAATACTTGAAGTGTCCTTTAAGAAATAAACAAAATCGTACTGATAATGGTCGGAGATAAGTCACAAAATCCTAAATTTTGATTACTGTTTTAAGTATTGATGAAATTTAGTCAAATCTTGGACTGCAGAATACTATTGACTGTAAATAACAAAAGCAAAGACAACAAACTGAAGAATAACAGCAGTTGTTGACTTCCACTTTCTGATTAGGTCATCTAGATGTATATTAAAAAGTGTTGGTGACAGTTTTGATCCATGAGTATTTCTATTGTTAATTGTCTCTCTGTATTCTGTATTAATAATTATTTTTGTGTCTCGCAATAAGCTATGTAAAGACGCCTTTACACTATGTGATTTTTCATATGATTTTGTCAGGTGATTTTATCATACGAAATTGGTATGAAATATGATATCATGTGATTTTGGTAAGTTTACGTTTACACTATGTGTATTCATATGATTTCAAATAAAATATTCAACATTTTGAGTTTGAGGTTATATTGACATTCGTAATATTCGTATTGATGATGATTAAACCGTGTATTACAAAATGATTCCAGAGGACTTTTTATTGCTCGGAATCAAGATAACCAGATAACCACCATATATTATTATAACCTCAACTTAAAAGACGTATTAAAGTGTCAAATCTGTCAAATGCCGATAACACAGTTTTCTGCATTATCGGCAATCACACCGAATATCATACAGAAATAGAAACGGTTCTATTTTATCAAACAACTTGTGACTGAATGTGATTTGGCTTGTGACATACCTTGTGACTTATTCTATATGATAAATCACATAGTGTAAATACTAAAAATTTAGTTGTGATCAAATTACATGACAAAATAATATGAAAAATCACATAGTGTAAAGGCGTCTTAAGGTTTTGACAGGATGTGTTAGTATCCTCTTTAATTATCCATAACAAATATAATTTTGACCTTATCAAAGGCTTTTTGAGTCTCAATCTTCCCGCTTGTTGTTCTATTGAAATAGTATCTGAGATAACACGAAGCTTTTCATTGATTATTTTGTTGTATACTTTGTATGCTGCGTTTAATAGAGTAATGTCACTATAGTTTGTTGTGTCTTTTTCCTTTTTTTGAACAGAGAGATTACTTAAGCTGTTTTCCAGTCTTTGGGGATCGTATGTTCCGTCCATCCTTCTTATTAATACAATTATGCAATCATCTCTTCTAGTTATGACGCGTTGATATTCGCTCGGTAACCTGTGATTGTTGGTTCAAAATCATTACTTGCAACTAAATTTGGAAATTTCATTAACACAAGCATCAAATATTATTTTGTCTATTTCAACGCACTTTGGTACTAAATTTCTGAAAATGTACCGAATTCGGTACGCGTGAATCGGAACGGCAACTATGTAAATGAACCGCT